>CM076673.1:410855-1610855 GCA_038501925.1 Xenopus petersii | reverse complement strand
AATTTGAATAAACTGATCCTGGGTCGTTTTTTGTTCCAAATAAAGGTTCGGAATATATGGTTGATCCGTTTGATATCTGTAGGTTTGATGTAATAAGGTAGCATTTGTATGGGATATAAAAGCTTTGGGAATAGGATCATTTTTATTAAGTGTATTCTGCCTAAAAAGGTTAGGTGTAGATGTTTCCATTGTTGAGTTTCCCGTTGTATTCCATCAATTGTTTTCCTAATGTTTAGTTCATATAGACGGTTATGGTGTGATGGAATCATGATCCCTAGATATTTTATGTGAGTTTTGGTTTTTTTAAAGGGAAAGTGGGGGAGCCAGTCCGTGGGATCGGAATGATGAAGTTGAAGTGCCTCTGATTTAGTTAAGTTTATTTGGAATCCAGCTATGTTCCCAAATCTTTTTATTATATTTAATAATATCGGTATGTCAGTTTTGGGTTGTCCGAGAAAGAGAAAAATGTCGTCTGCGAAGGCTGTAACTTTAAGGGTAGTTTGGCCTATTTGTATACCCTTGAACGATGTATTTTGAATCATATGTCTAAGTAGCGGGTCTATGGCAATGTTAAAGAGAAGTGGCGATAAAGGACAACCTTGTCGGGTACCTCTTTTGATTGGGAATCTTTCTGAATTTATGTTGTTTACGGTCAGAAAAGTTGTGGGTGTGGAGTATAAAGTTTTATATAAGTTGAATATATTGAGGCCGAAATGTTGGAATTTTAATAGACGTCGTAAATGAGCATGTGATATTCTATCGAAAGCTTTGTCTGCGTCTAGGTTTATTAACATGCCGTGTCTTCTTTTTTCCAGGTTGCTATAATAGACTGCCGTCACAATTTTCCGAAGTGCATTAACTGGATGTCTGTTTCTAAGGAAGCCTACCTGATGCTCGGTGAGTATATTTGGTAATATTTGCTGTAATCTATCCGCCATGATTTTAGTCATGATTTTAACATCTTGATTTAAGAGTGAAATCGGTCTATAAGAAGCAGGATCAGTCAGGTCTTTATTTTCTTTAGGGATTAAGATTATTCTAGCTACATTGGCTTCATGCCATAAAGGGACACCCCTCAGGGTATCGTTATATAGCGTAACTAGGGTTGGGGTTATGTCGACAGAAAGAAGTTTGTAGAATTCTGCGGGCAGACCGTCTGGTCCTGGTGATTTCCCATTTTTCAGGTGTTTAATTGTGTCTAATATTTCCTTCTCCGTTACAGGTTCGTCCAGAATCTCCCTGTCCTGGACCGTTAGTTTATTCAAGTTGGCTTCCCTGAGAAATTGTAAACCATCGTGGGGATCATCTGTAGTGCTATCATAGAAAGTTTTGAAATAGTCAGCTAAAGTGCGTGTAATATGTTTAGGATCATGTGTCCATCCATCTGATGTTTTTATTTTCTGTATAAATGTATGGCGAGTGCGTCTTTTGGCTATTTGCGCCAGAAGTTTACCCGATTTATTTCCGTATCTGTAGTATTTGTTTGTTGTGTGGCTTATGGTTGTGTATGCTTTTTCTGATAATAAAGTGTCAAAAAGTTGTTTTGTCTCTTTGTATTTATTTCTGTCATCTTGGGAGTTGGTTCGTTTAAAATCCGCGTAATGTTGGGTTAGCAGTTTTTGTAAGGTATGGTATTTTGCGTTATAGCTCCTTCTTAGTTTGATTAGGTAGGAGATGATCTGACCTCGTAACACCGGTTTAGCCGCTGCCCATAATAGTTGTGGATTATCCCAATGGTCAACATTGTCGTCTATGTAATTAGCCCAAGTTGTCTTTAAGAACAATTGAAAGTCTACATCGGCCGCCAGGTAAGCCGGGAATCTCCAATTATAGGATTGGACTCGAGGTATTGTCAACTTAATTGTTGTTAAGATAGGCGCATGGTCAGAAATGTCAATATTGCCTATAGCAGCGGAGGATAGGGTTGGAAGCAATGTCTGTGATAGGAATATATAATCAATCCTTGAATGTATGTTGTGGACTCCTGAGTAAAAGGTATAATCTATTGTCGTTGGATGTAGGTGTCGGTATGTGTCATATAGTTGCAGAACATCACATAAATTATGGAGTGGTTGTGCTCTAGTGCGTGAGTGTGGAGTTGATTTACCTGATTTGTCGATGGAGTCATCCCAGACCACGTTGGCATCGCCACCAAGTATTATGTTGGAGGCTTCCCAGGAGTTTAGTCTTTGGAGCACATCTGCGAAGAAACATTTATTATCAGTGTTTGGTGCGTAAATATTCACAATAGTATACACAGTCCCTTGTATATCAAGATTCACCATTACATATCTGCCATCTCGATCTTTGCATGTTTTCAAGACTTCACAGTGAAGAGAGTTTTTGATGAGTATTGCCACCCCTCTCGATTTAGATCTATAAGGGGCGTCAATTACCAACTGTAACCATCTATCTTTTAGTGTTTGATTATCTTTTTTACGCCAATGGGTTTCCTGCAAGAGAATTATTTGTGCTTTTTCCCTTTTCAATTTATCAAGCACTTTTCTCCGTTTCATCGGGGAATTTAGCCCTCCTACGTTCCAGGAGAGTATTTGGAGATCATTATTAGACGTGTCGGCTACGGGAGTAGACATTTAATATTTTAGGCAGTCTGGTGTATTAACCCACTCCCCGTCTAGGACAGGGTGTAGTATGGAATGGAATAGTAAGGGAGTCAAGTCTGTCCCAGCGAGCAGACCTGTACTTTTGGTATTGGGATCGAGGGTGTCTTGACTTTTTTGGAGTCTCTTTCGATTCACAAGGAAATATTAGAGCTGCAAACATTAACATAAACATCAACATTATGATAAGCAGTAAATAAAGAAGAGAAAAACAGAAAAGAAGAAAAAGGAAGGAGAAGGAAACAATAAAACAATTAGGTAAGAAGGAAGGTAAAGGATAGGGTGTTCCGTATCGTGGGGAAGGGGGTGTAGGGAGAGGGGGGCAAAAAGGTTAGTTAGAAAAACATAAGTCACTTCTCTCTCTGCCTGAAGAGATCAAGGTCAGGTGAGGCAGTTTGGAGTGCAGAATGTCGGAACTTTATAACCGATGATCAAAGTTAGTGGTAAGTCCCATTATGTAAAAATGGTTGAGCAAAGTCCTCCATAGATAGAGTTAGTCTCTGCAAAACAACTTTAAAATGTAGTCATTTTTGTTCAGGTGACAGATGTCTTGTCTTTGTAATATGCCATGGCCTGTGTAGGGTTGTCGAAAAATGTGGGTTTTCCGGTGTCTTTATCTATGATCTTTAGCCGTGCCGGAAATAGTAGAGAGAAACGAAAACCCGAGGTGAAGAGATTGGTGCAGACTGGTGAGAATTCCTTCCTTTTTGAAGTCACCGAAGCTGAGAAGTCTTGAAAGATCAGTAAGCGGTTGTTCTCATACTGTAACGCTTTAGATTTTCTGTCAGCTGCCAGTATGTTGACTTTATCTGCGTAATTGAGCAGCTTGAAGATGACTTGTCTCGGTCTGGCATCAGCAGTGGTAGGAGGGGGACCAATTCGGTGAAATCTTTCTATGATGAAGTCAGATTGGGATTCACTCATGTTGAGTAAGGTCGGAATTTTCGTAGTCAGCAGTAGTTCAACTTCCGTTCCCTTGATCGATTCTGGGATACCCACAACCCTAAGGTTGTTGCGTCTGCTGCGATTCTCAAGGTCATCCACTTTTTCGGCTAGGATAACGATTTCTTGCTGTTGTGTGTCTACCGTCTTTTGCGTTTTGTCCAATACGTCTTCTAGGGTGCTGATTCGTTGTTCTGCTTCGTTCAATCTTTGTGATTGGTTGGTTAGCTGTTGGAGTACCTCCGTAAGAGATTCTTTTATACCCGCCAGTTTTTGATCTAATAGAGGCCCCAGCAGTTGTGCCAGGTCTTGGATCTGGATCTGTGGCGACATGGGTGGATTGGACAATTCTGATTCTGATTCCAGTGCGTCACAGTCTTGTGATCCTTTTTTCCCTTTGACCTTAGCGTTCAGCAGTCGCTGTGATTTGGATGCAGAATTACCCAGATATTTTTCCATGGTAAAGATCTGGATCCACTAAGGAATGGCGTAAGTTGACAGTGGTATTTAGAGGTACTAGAGCGGGTCTGTAATGTGGAGCTAGGCGTGCTGCGATCAGGGTATAAGTGTCCTGTGATAAGGCAGAGGAGAGGTGAGCATGAGTTGTAGTTACATGAGCGCTTACATAGTCAAAGTGTCCCCTTTATATGTGGGGTATGAACCAGGGCGGCTTGGCCGTTGTTAGTATTGGCTTGGAAAATGTGGTCGTAGTGGGCCAAATAGGGTTAATGCCCTAGCCCGGAAATCAGGGTAGTCAAATCTGGTAGCACAGCCTGTGATGTCCAGATTCAGGTCGAAAGGTGTAAACAACCCCAATAACACTGGCAGTTCACAGTGAACAAGCTTTGCTGGGGTGGCAATTGTCTGTGCAGGCATATATTTTTCAGACATATATTTTTGTCCTGAAACTGGGCCCAAGGGACAGGAAAGTAGGCTCTCCAAATGTTAGGCCCGTGGGTGTATCTAAAGAGGCCCAGGAATAGTAGTGAGGCCCTTATGCGCGCCGTCTTCCCGTGGCCGGGGTCCCCCTCAGTGGGTATAAATCTGAGTCGGGAGGATTATCACTTACCGAACCTTCGGTTTCGGCAATGGGGGCTCCGGTCCGGGTCCGCGGCCTATCTGGGTGAGTGCGTCAGCTGTACTGACACGCTGATATCTCGCCGAACAGGCGTGGAGCTTCCCCCCCACGCAGCGTAATGGTGCGCCAGGCAGGGAGATTGAGGCTCGCTGCTGCCGCTGGACGTCTTCGTGCCATTTGCGCACCCTTTTTAGATGGGTCTGGGGTTCCGGCTAGACGCTTCCAGCTGCAGGCCCGAGCCTGCGGCGTGGGACTGCGGTACTTTGCAGTATGTTCCGGGGCTGCAATAAAGGGACGAGCCAGGGGATGTTATCGACCCTTTTCCCTAGTTATCCCTATAGCAGGCAGGGATGGAAACCTTCACTGTGGCGTTTTGTTTGCCGTGATGGCTCTGGATTGTGCTGCCTGGTGCGGGAGCTCGATTACAACGCGGCCATCTCTTGGGTCCGCCCCCCGGAAGTCCCAAATGAAACTTTTTTAAAAAATCTAGAGATTCAGGGACAAAGTCTGAAAAAATGTGAAGATTCAGGTTTTTGCTCAATTGTATTGGTTTTTTTTTCCTTTACCAATTAATTTGAGTTTTTTTATTAATAAACAAGGTCAAATTGGCCATTGGAGTTTGGTCGTAGTTTTTTTTAAAATAGGGTTTAGTAAATAAGCCCCTAAGAGTTTCCCATGAAATGTCAGCTTTTTTAACAAATGATCACTCACTAAGCCTGCTCAAGTCCTGCCCTACATTCCCATCACATTTGTACTGTGTATTTGGCCCTTTACACAGAAGTTATAAATCATGCTGCCCTATAACATAGAATTGCTGCTGGAATGAAAGGGCAGATTCCTTTCATGAGAACCGGAAGGGGTTCATTTATGAAGCTTCAATTTTTTCTGATCTAGTTTTTAAGGGAGAACAACTTGAATTTTTAGAGGTTCAAAAACACTGTAATTTTTAGAGATTTATTATGCTCAAAAGTTTCTAAAAATCTTTATCTGAGAATACTCCAGCTAAAACCTGTCAAAGTCATGTAAAACTCAGTGGCAGATGTCCCTTTACAATTTGAAAATGTTTCTTGCCTTCATGATGTTCAAGGTTAAATGATGGTTTTTGTTTGATAATCCAAAAAAGTTGTGTTTTTGGTCTTAAAATCAAAAGTTGCATGATTGACACATCATTTTGTCACAACTTTTTCCCACACTGACTTTTTGATCAGATTTTTTCATGAATTAAATGCATTAGTGGTTGGGAGTTAGGTCGAATTGGTTTTGATATAAAAATGATAGAATAAAGTAGTTTTAGTAAATAGTCTTCAAAAAGTCTAGTTGCCTTTGACTTATTTCTAGTAGATACTGTATTTCATGACCTGGATAAATGAGAAACCTCCTAAACAATGGTATCATGATTTTCATTGAGGCAGGTGTTAATCTGCCATGATTAAAGTGTGAAGTGTTTGAAAACATTGGGGTAAGGTTGTCAAAGCAGCACCTCCTTTCAAACCATCTGTCTTCTCTATACAAAATGCACACATTGCTATCCTTAAAGGAGAGTCCCTTTTCCATGAGATGTAGATAGAGTTCTGAGTCTTGTCCTGAGGAGCCTTTCTATGTTGGGCCATTCTCTTAAAGAGTGGTCATTTTGTCTTCTCAATGTATAGATCCAAGCACATATCACTACACTAGACAGTGTAGAACACATTACTCTTCATGTGTTTTGGTGGTAGATCTTTAGGGTGCACCAAATTCTGTCTCAGGGTGTTTCTGGGTTTGAAATACACAGGAATGTGAGGTATCTTGGAAATTCCAATATTCCAGCCACACATGGGTTGATTATGTTGCCAAACCTGCTATGTTCCTCCATTCTAATTTTTGGTTTGGGCTTTTTTGCTTGGCTATCATTTTATTTTGATAAAGGCTCAGATTGGGTATCCACCAGTTTTCAGAGCTCTTTGCAGATGATTGTATTCTTCCTCTACTTCCTCTATCACTTTTGCCACAGTTTCAGCCCGATGGTGTGAAGTCCTTCTAACCCCCATTTTATGTTCCAGGGTGATGGGAATCAAACAGCAGATAATGGTTAGTGTGGATGGGTTTCTTGTATACATTAAAATCCAGTTCCACCTGATTCTGATATTTATTGTTTACTGAAAATGGACAGCAAGCCCAAGGTCTGTTGTTTTATGAATTAAAGGCTGTACTCTACTCTTTGCTTCTGTGGCAACATGGAAATATCTGGACCTAAACATATGCAAAAGCCAACAATTGCACAATCCATTTGACACCAGAAATCATATTTGAATCCCTCCACAGTATGTTAAAAAATAACCAATTCTAGCTTTTTAATAGATCTTCATTGTTTATTTTTTATCATTACTAATTAGGGAGTCACTGACCCCAGTGCCAAAATACTATTACTTTGTAAGCCTAAATTTGTATTGTTATTATTATGCTTTATTAGTTCAGATTATTTATTATTCAGATCCTTTGTAATTCATATACATACATATGTATAGCATTTTATATGGTATTTTATATTGATATAAATTGCAACACGTTTAACTTTTTTTTTTTTGCGTTGGTAGCCATGGAATTAAACTGCCGATACTTAGAGAACTTATAAAAATAATCCTGAGAAGCTTTTCAGTTAAGGATGCCACTAACATATTACTATATAGTATATTTATGTTGTTTCTATCAAAGTGCTTCAATTTGCATTTATCAACACTGCAAAGTGGCAGCTTCCTCCATGACACATTTGCACAATTTGCACAATTATCAGCAAACCAGTACTTTCTATGCCCTCCTGCAGATCATTAATAAAAAGTTAATAATACAAATATTCCTTAATTTAACCATTAACCTTTTGTGTGGAACTGTATCAAATGCTTTAGCATAAGTCATATGTATATGACATTCACTGCCTTCCCAGAGGGAAAATTAAAGGAAATTAAATTAGTACTGTGATTTTCAGATTAGACATATTACCCCATGTCAGAGGAGTGGCAACCATAGAGCTAAGCCCATTAAGTACCCTGGAATGATTAAGATCCACTCCTAGAACTTTGTTTACCTTTACATGATTTTCCTCTTGAGTGACCCATCTATCAATATAGAATACATTTAAATAGTAAGGGGCATATTTATCAAGGATCGAATTTCAAAGTAAAAAAACTTCGAAATTCGAACATCAAATTTGAGTACTTCGATAGTCTAAGTATGTTTTTTGATTTTAGTTCGAAGTAAAATCATACGATTTAATCCTCAGAATCGAACGATTCAAAGAATTTTACAAAAAACTACTTAAACATCTCAAAACTTGCCCCAAAGCCTAGGATAGGTTCTAGGAGATCCCCCATAGGCTAAACAGCAATTCAGCAGGTTTAAAGTGGAGAATATTCAAAGTCTTTTCAATTCAAAGTCAAAGTCGAAGTTGACCTATTCGATGATCAAAGTACCCAAAAATTACTTCGAAATCTAAAGTTTTTTTACTTCGAAAATTCACATAGACCCTTGATAAATCTGCCCCTAGCAGACACATATTGACTATGGCATGAGAACTTTAAGATGTTTGCCTTTGGGGGAATTGATCTGTTCATGTTATTTGCACATATATTATTTGCTAGAATGATTTTCAGATTGAATGATTTTATTTCCCCAGACCTAGTGCTCAGAAATACAGATATCTTGTGGATTTTGCCTTCCGTGTAAAGGAAATGAATGAGAATCCAGACCGGTTACCCAACATAACTCTGGGATATCATATACAAGATTCCTGTGGAGACAAACGAAGAGCTCTGATGAGTCTTTTGCAGATATTATCTGGTACCAGGAGAATAGTTCCTAATTACTCGTGCAGGAGAAAAGGGAGGCTAGCTGGCTTTATTGGGGATTTACTCTCAGAGACAACAGTATCCATTGCACATATTCTGAGTGTACTTGGTTATTCTCAGGTGAGTCAGTTAAGCATTTTTTAAAATTCCGAATATTTATGATTAACCCTTTCCTTGTCAGCTGATTTGTCCTAAATGTAAAGATCTATTGTCAATCAGTGTTTAGGCATTCTCTCATTACATTTACTATTTTTTTTTATAAAAAAACCTACATGAAATAAGACAAATTATAAATTTTATTCTGTAATGTATTGGGCTTGAACACTGAAAAAAATAAATGCTGTAATTTTTCTGGTGACATAACAAACATTTTGAGTCAAATATTTAACAAAAAATATGTGAAATAATGACTAAAGTAGTTTTGTTTTGTGTTTTTTTCAAAGAAGAATTAAATTTACTGACAAAAAGTTTACTGTTTGTAAAAGCTCTGATTCCGCTGAATCCAACAATACCAGATATGTATTGGTATCCCACTTTTCTTTGTTCAGAATATACCCCAATAATAAAACAGCATTTTGTACATTTATACCTTGAAACAAAACAGATAAGGGCATCTCTAGGTTAATGTGGCATAACTAATGATGGAAGTGAAATACCCTTATAAATTAGGTATTTTTTATAAACTGCCTCGAGGATTTTAGCTGTGGTGTCATTTTTGCTCTAATATAGATCAGCATAAAACTGTAACCATATTTTTGGGGATTGTTTTTCAGAAGTGAATTTGAGAAAATATGAAAAGAAAAAGTACTGCATGTTAGGGTATAGCTAAAGACGTGGTCTTCAAACAACCCAAAAACAGAGGCAATACATCTTAGCAGCACCATCCTTGTTTTAATACATGCAGAACTGTTGACACAAGTCTCCATAGATTGCAGTTTGGCCTGAAATAAAGACAAAAGTTGCAAAATTAGATTTCTCCTCAAAATTACCATAAAAAATGAATAAAAACCTGCTAATCTGCAACTTCTCCCAAATAAAATGATACCCCACATGTATGGGTGTAGCCTCCAAACTCCCCTAAACAGGTGTGTGCCGCCCATTGGGCTTATATAGCTCTTTATATATATATACTATTGATAGCCAAGTTATGTAATCTATACATTAGATAGGTATAAGAAGGGGTTGGATGGTGTTTAGCAAGTGAGGGAATACAGGGATATGGAAGATAGCTCATAGTACAAGTTGATCCAGGGACTGGTCCCATTGCATCTTGGAGTCAGGAAGGAATTTTTCCCCCTCTGAGGCAAATTGGAGAGGCTTCCGATGGGTTTTTTGCCTTCCTCTGGATCAACTGGCAGTTAGGCAGGTTAAAATAGAGTTAAAAGATTGTACTTGATGGGCGTGTGTCTTTTTTTCAACCTAACTTACTATGTTACTATGTTACTATGTATTTTCTGTTTAGTTACTTCATTCAGAGCCAAGTCCTGTAGCTTTAACTTGCTAGATTTCACACAACTCTGTGTGTCACTGGTTCAAGTGTGTCATGTGATCACAGTGTGGTCAGCCATTATTTCCCTTCAGAGTGGCAGCCATTTCTACCTTGTTCAACCTAGGGTGTGAAGATATTCTGTTTTTACCTCAAGGATTCATCTTTGGATTACAATTGCTTGCATAAATTCTACAATAATGGTTAAGGAATTAAAGCTCATCTAAGGCTGTGTTCTTGTAAGTTACTGTCAAATGTTCAATCCAATTTCTACTACGACTTACTGGAGGCAGAATAAGGGGGCAATATATAAGGGCCAGTGATGGGCGAATTTCTCCCTTTTATCGTCGCCAAAAAATTAGCGAATTTCCTGTGAAATGCATGAACTGATAAAAGATTAGCAAAAAAAATTGTCAAACGTGAAAACTGACACCTGTGTCAATTTTGGACGTGTGTCTAAAAAGTCAATTGAATCAATTTTGATGCTGGCATTAAAGTCAATTTTGACGCTGGCGAATTTTTGCCAATGGTGAAACATAGAAATTTGCCACTAGTTTGTGCCAGGCGAGTTAATTGCTTATCACTAACAAGGACAATTTTAGCTGGAAAGTTGGGGGCTGCACACAGGGAGAATGGGAAACTAGGCAGTTGGTAGTCGCGGTCACAGGCCTGGGTCAAACACACCAGTAGCGCTGTACAGAATTGTGATTGAAGAGAGTAGTCAAAAACAGGTCAGACAACAAGCTAGACAAAAGTCAGGGACAGGTGTCAGGGGTAGGGGTTACGAACTCGGGGCTATTTCACATTAACTATGACCTTTTTTGACTGGTCATTTCCATTCCATTATATAAATATATTTTTTTTATTGCATCCCAACATGGACACCACAAAGATCCAATCACAATAATTTTACCCTCCAATTTGAATTCCCTATTTGCCAATTGATTATTAAAGGTTGCGCTTGTTTAGGACAAACCCTCCCTAGTGGTCCCAGGAAAGTATTCCTTTTAAATGGAAAACATCTCTGCCTGTTCTAGTTTTTTTACCTACAGTTCAACTTCTCCTGAAAGACATCATCAGTGTTTGACAAAAAATGTAAAAATTGGATAAGCATCTTTTAGTTAGTGAAAAGCCCCACTTTCAGAAAGATACCAGCCTACAATGAACACATGTTGTCCATCACTTCTCCTGCTTCTGGAGGAAACAGCTTCGGAAGCTAAAACAACAATCTTTTGGCAATTAGCAGTCATAGTGAATTGTATATCCTTATGTTCCCAACTCATTGCATAATTGAAGAAGGACAAGCATACCAAGTGCCTCTGCCATAGGAAGAACATTCTGACTTGCTCCACAACCTCTTGTGAAAGGTCACAAATTCAGATGCTTGTCTTAATAACACAACACTTCCTTGTTGCAAAATTAAAAAGTTGAGTTTATTAGGTCAGATAAACAGGCAATGTTTTAAGCTTAATCTTTCTTAAGCCTGACTCAATAACACAAAACATTATCTAAAAGGAGAACTTCAGGTGAGATCCTACAAGTCTCAGCCTTTTATAGATGACAACGTATCTAATTTTATCAGAGATGACACAGACTATATAACTTTCTGTGTGTTCTTGTGGTTACAGCTGTGCAAACAGCAAAGGACATATAGGGGATAACTAGTCATGTCAGGCCAATGTGGTTTTGTTGTCTTTATAGGGGACACCAGAGGATTTCATGTGTCTCTTTATTCAGAACTTATCTGTCAGTCTGTCAGTAAGTGTCTCTATAAAGAGGAGAATAATCAATAAGCTCCATAGAACTTTCTGAAGCTCAAGTGCATGTTAGACCTATATTGTTACATTTACCTAATTAATGTACAATTAATACTAAAAAGAATACTAATCCAAATAACCCAACTGATCACTGATCACACAGAGACTACATTTATCACTGTTAAAAAAACAAAATTGTGAAAAATATGAAGATGTGAAGAATGTAAGTTCTATAAAAACTGACATTGCATTTGTTTATAAATACAAGACATGGATGTTGTGTGTGTTCCATTAGGGCAGATCTAGTAGGTAAAGTCTAACAAAAGGGCTTGAAACAGGGAACAGGTTAAGGAGCTGGGATGTGAGCAGGTGGCTGAGGTTAAATACAAAAACAGCAGAGTTAAGGTTATTATGCACCTGATTATTTTGGTAAATCCTGAGACAATTGGGTCCCCAGAGGGATCTGACCTCTTTTTCACGCTTATTATCAAGGTGGGCATCAGACATCAAAAAACTGTATAGGTGGCTAGCTGCTTAAAGCCAGGCCAGAAAATAAAGGCTCTGTGAACTGTTGTCAGGGCCCGAAGGCTCTGTTGTAGTGTGGACCAAGGAGGAGACAAACAACACCAAGTTCGCAGTACAAGAGGGTTTATCAGAAGAATGGACAAAAGCAGGCAAATTGGTCGGTACAGGCAGCAAAGAATCAGAATCGTTAAACAGGCAATAAGTCAATACACGGAGAATCCAAATAGCAAGAAATCACACCCAGGAACTATACAAGATAGACCTATAATTGGGCGATGACAGGATGGGCAAATAGATTTAAATAGTCTATAGTTTGGCGCCAAAACTTGACGCGCTGACGTCATGACGCCACGTTGGTGTCCTGACGCCGATGCACATTCTGACGCGGGCGTTCATTCCGTCGCCGGCGACCAATCCTGGGGCGACACGTTTCAGACGCAGTCCCACTGCGACCAGGAAGAACCGCATGGTGGAGCAGGAGGTCGCCATCTTGGATGTCCCGTGGGGTAAGTTCCTCCATTTCCATTACAGTACCCCCCTCCTTAGGGGGGGCCTCAGGACCACCGAGGCTAGGGGAAGAAGGAAAAAGTCTGTGGAACTTATGGACCAAGACAGGAGCATGAACGTCAGAGCTTCTCACCCAGGAACACTCTTCTGGACCGAACCTCTTCCATTCGATAAGGTATTGAAGAATGCCCCTAGAAATACGAGAGTCCAAGATTCTCTTGACTTCAAATTCCTTATGATCGTCGACCAAGACAGGAGCTGGAGAGGAAGAAGAAGAGGGGCAAGACACAGCAGGTTTAAGCAGGGAAACATGAAAAACATTGGGTATCCGCAGCTCAGGAGGAAGTTGAAGACGAACAGCCACAGGGTTGATGATTTCGATGATAGGGAAAGGACCGATGAATTTAGGACCAAGCTTGGGTGTAGGAATCTTGAGACGAATGTTGCGTGTGGAAAGATAAACTTTATCAACCGCTTCTGCACCAGGGAACTTTTCTCCAAGTTTGCCGCAGTAGCATGCCAAATAGCCAACATGTGAGCAGCTTGGTCATTGGCCGCAGGAACGTTGGTAAGAAGAAGATCCTGGGAAAAAGCCAAGGGATTCAGACCATACACACAGAAGAAAGGAGACTTCTGGGAAGAAGAATGCAGAGCATTGTTGTGAGCAAACTCAGCCCAGGGAAGAAGATCCGACCAATCCACCGGGCACAGGGACACATGACAACAAAGAAACTGTTCCAAGGCCTGATTGACCCGTTCTGCGGCTCCATTAGAATGTGGGTGGTAAGCAGAAGAAAATTGAAGAGAAATGTTAAGAGCCTTGCAAAGAGATCTCCAGAACTTGGAAACAAACTGGGAACCCCGGTCGGACACAATCTCGGCAGGAAAACCATGAAGACGAAAAATGTGTTTAATAAAAAGTTCAGAGAGTTCAGGGGCGGAAGGCAGTTTCCGAAGCGGCATGAAGTGAGCCATTTTGCTGAATCTGTCGATCACCACCTAGAAGACAGTGTGGCCAGAAGAAACAGGGAGATCAACAATGAAATCCATTGCCAGGTGAGTCCAAGGTCGAGATGGAATGGGAAGCGGCAAGAGTAAACCCTTGGGGGGGGAATGTCCGGACTTGGAAACAGCACAAATGGAACAAGAAGAGACAAAGTCTTTAACATCTTTCCTTAGGGTCGGCCACCAAAGCAAACGAGACAAGAGCTCGATTGTCTTCTTAATCCCGGGATGACCAGCCTGTTTGGAACTGTGAGATTGGGATAAAATGGCATGACGGAATTCCGGAGGAACAAAAGCAACACCAAGAGGAGTCTCTACAGGAGCCGAAGACTGAGCAGAAAGTAATTGAGAGGCACAGGAGGGAAACAAGGCGGCAATAATCTTGGTAGAAGGCACAATGGGTTCAGGATCTTCAGGGCAGGAATCTTCAGGAACAAAGCTTCTGGACAGAGCATCAGCCTTCCTGGTTCTGGAGCCAGGACGAAAGGTGATAACAAAATTAAAGCGAGAAAAGAAAAGTGCCCACCTGGCTTGCCGGGGATTGAGGCGCTTGAGGGATTGAATAAATTCAAGATTTTTGTGGTCAGTAAAGATGGTCACAGGAACTGCAGAACCTTCAAGTAAATGTCTCCATTCCTCCAGGGCCAACTTAACGGCAAGTAGCTCGCGATTCCCAACATCGTAATTTTGCTCTGGGGAAGAAAATTTTTTAGAGAGCACAAGGATGAAGTTTACCATCAGAAGAAGATCTTTGAGACAGAACTGCTCCAGCTCCAACATCAGAGGCATCAACTCCCATGAAGAAGGGTAGTAGAGGTTCAGGGTGTCTAAGAATTGGAGCAGAAGAAAAGGCTTCTTTGAGGGTCTTGAAGGCTTCGAGAGCTAGAGGGGACCAGTGTTGAGGTTTACTCCCTTTACGGATCAAGGCAAGAATTGGAAAGATTTTGGAAGAAAAGTCTTTGATAAACTGTCTATAATAATTGGCGAAGCCAATAAACCTCTGAACTGCCTTGACGCTGGTAGGAAGGGGCCAATCTAAGATCGCAGAGACTTTGGCGGGATCCATCTTGAAGCCTTGTGGAGAAATGATGTAGCCAAGAAAAGGAATAGAAGAAGCTTCAAAGATGCATTTCTCCAACTTGGCGAAGAGATTGTTTTTCCTCAACCTGGAAAGAACTTCACGTACTTGGCAACGATGATCCAGAAGATTCTTAGAAAAAATAAGAATGTCATCTAAATACACGACCACACACTGTCCCAAAAGATCACGAAAAATGGCATTGACTAATTCTTGGAAGACCGCAGGAGCGTTGCAGAGACCAAATGGCATGACGAGGTACTCGTAATGTCCATCACGAGTATTGAAAGCAGTCTTCCATTCATCTCCCTCACGGATCCTAATGAGATTGTAGGCCCCACGTAGATCCAGCTTAGTAAAGAAATTAGCACCCTTAAGCCGATCAAAAAGTTTGGAGATGAGAGGAAGAGGATATCTGTTCTTTATGGTGATCTTATTTAACCCCCTGTAGTCAATGCAGGGCCGCAAACTACCGTCTTTTTTTTCGACAAAGAAGAACCCTGCTCCAGCAGGGGAGGTAGAAGGACGAATGAAACCTCTTTGAAGATTCTCCTGGATATATGACTTCATAGCAGAAGTTTCGGAGGGAGAAAGCGGGTAAGTGCGGCCTCGGGGGGGTATTGAGCCGGGTAAGAGTTCAATAGGATAATGATAGGGACGATGAGGTGGGAGAATCTCAGCGGATTTCTTATCAAAGACGTCGGAAAAGGCTTGATACACAGGAGGAAGAGAAGAATTTGAAGACACTGAAGAAACTTTAACAACAGGAACAGCTGGCAAACAATTATGTAGACAAAATGAGCTCCAACGGGACACTTGTGTGGTGGACCAGTCAATGACTGGATTATGAACATGCAGCCACGGCAATCCCAGGACAACAGGAGTGGAAGGGCAATCGATAAGAAGAAAAGACAGTTTTTCCAAATGCATAGTGCCCACCTTGAAAGAAAGTTCCTGAGGAGACTGCGAGATGATAGCAGAAGAAAGAGGTCGATCATCGATCGCCAGGACTCGAAGAGGGGTTGCCAAGGGTTGGAGCGGAATAGCATGTTTACCGGCAAAGGCTCGATCCATGAAGTTGCCCGCAGCGCCAGAATCGAGGAAGGCTTGAGAAAGGATCTTCTTGGAGCCAAACTGGATTTTTATAGGAAGGAGAAAACGTTGAGCAGAGGAATGGGGAGAATGAAAAATTCCACCCAGGTAAGTCTCCCCAATCTTACCTAGGTTCTGGAGTTTCCCGGCTTCACTGGGCATTCATGGGCGAAGTGGGCTTTTCCCCCACAGTAGAGACATAACCCAGCAGCCCTTCTCCGGAGCTTCTCCTGTTCGGAAAGACGTGCCCGTCCAATCTGCATTGGTTCTTCAGGAGGTAAAGAAGAAGTAGCCGATGCCGCAGGAGGCGGAGAAAGAAGGTTGGAAGCCGGACTGAAGAGTAAGGGTCTTTGGAAGCGTGGAGCCAGGGTGGGTTGGAACCTGGAAAACTTCCTAGCGCGTTCCCTGTCAAGTTCGACTTGGAACTCCCTCTGTCTGGTGTCAACTTTCACAGCCAACGCAACAAGATCGTCCCAGCGAGAAGGAATCTCCCGTGATACAAGATCATTCTTGATGCGCATTGCCAGGCCGTTGTAGAAGGCAGCATGGTAACCATCATTATTCCAAGAAGTTTCAGCCACAAGAGTGCGGAATTCGATGGCGTATTCCGGAACAGAACGAGTCCCTTGCTGCAGCTGAAATAAACGAGCCGAGGCAGAGGTAGCCCGACCAGGAGCATCGAACACCGTGCGAAGGTCATGGATGAAGGCCTTGGCATCGTCAATAACCGGATCCTCCTTCTCCCAGAGAGGAGAAGCCCACTCCAGAGCTTTCCCTTGCAGGCGGGTGATGATATAGCCCACCTTCGCTCGCTCCGAGACAAACTGACCTGGAAGCAGGGTGAATTGGATCTCACACTGGTTGATGAAACCACGGCATGATTCCGGCTCACCGCTGTACAGAGGAGGTGCAGGGATGCGAGGCTCGGAAACCTGGAGCGGAGTAGCAGGGACAGGCAGAGGAACTGGAACCACTGGAGACAAGGCAGACAATTTCTCCAGGATTGCTTCTAGTGCCTGGCCAAAGTGGGTTTGTTGAGCTTCGTACGTCTGCACGCGAGAAGCCAATCCACAAACAGCTCTGCCGACATCAGTAGGAACTTGAGGCTCCTCAGAAGGGTCCATGGCCCAATTATACTATCGGCGTCCTCACGTTGGTGTCCTGACGCCGACGCACACTCTGACGCCGGCGTCCATTCCGTCGCCGGCGACCAATCCTGGGGCGACACATTTCAGACGCAGTCCCACTGCGACCAGGACGAACCGCATGGTGGAGCAGGAGGTCGCCATCTTGGATGTCCCGTGGGGTAAGTTCCTCCATTTCCATTATAAATATTCCATTGTAAATATTTATCATTCATATGTGCTTACACTTTACATATATAATGTCTCATTTCATATATATTAAAGAATTATCCTTGACCAACCTTTCACTGGGCTTAAGAGGGCTTGTTTTTGGTCACCCCAAAATAGATGCAGTTGTTGCTCAAATTGATACCCTTCATTAAAATATCTGGGTTCAGGGTTTCCATAGTGGGCTTGTAAAAAGGTAAAATATATCTTGTTTTATTGCTGTAAATAGTTGGCATTGTGGTAGTTCAGGCAGCAGGTGGCCAACCCTAAGGTTGGTCTGTAGGGGAACTCCCCGGCAGGAACCTATATAAGGCAGTGCCATGCTGAGTCACTTCTACTTTGGCCTAAGAACATCAAGCAGGCAGGACTGACCAGGTGGAAGACTGTTCCTTCAGGACTCTAGGAGTGAGAGAAAGAGAGGCTAGTGAGCAAAGATAGTCTGTTGTCTTGACAAGGAGCAAGTTTTTGGGTAGAGTTCCTGTGAGATTGTGCACCAGATAGGAAGAGAGCATGTAGGGACTATGTTAGTGGTAGCCTAGTGGGACCATTGGGAGAGGAGGCCCCTTTGATAGATAGATTTATAGAGAATCTTTCTTTGGGTAACTATTTTCCTCGAGTCGATAACCAGAGCTCCAGTCTGTAACCTGACTCACTGCAATAAAGTGTGCCTTGGTTCATCACAACCTTGTGAAGATAGCAATAAAAGAAGGGGGGAGAAGACACGCTCTGCTTTTCAATTAGTAAAATTAGCAGCACCTCTAATTACTGGATCCACTGGTCCTTGTATAGGTTTAAAAAGCAAAATAAGGTTTTGGTGCGCTTGTAAGGCAGGGATTTTTTCTTTCCAAGGGTTTTGTGTGATCAGTGCTTCAAATATACGTAGATGAAGTCCTGTACTTGCTTCTAGTACAAGCGCACCCAAAACCTTATTTTGCTTTTTAAACCTTGTGAAGATGTCTGCTTTTTACAGTAAAGACCTTCCTACTGCCTCTTACAGTATTAGGTGCCCACCAGCCACACACTACAAAAAACAACATACTTGCAACTAAAATATTACACTCATGGCATTTTGATGCTGAGCACCGACAATGGTGTAATTTCCTGCAGAACTGCATCCAGTTTGTCATAACACACAATGTGCAATTGCATGTGTTATAGATATCCAAGTGTGTCATATGCTCCGTACCCTCATACCCCCAATTACGCTGGAATTATTGGTAAAAACATTGAAAATTGCATCCAGAATTGCACCCAGACTCATAAAAGAGCAATAAGGTGAGTTATAGAGTGAGTCTGTCCCTGTTTAACCTGTTCCTTATTTACAGATCAGCTATGGAGCCACAGACCCATCACTCAGTGATAGAGCCACCTTCCCTTACTTCTTCCGGACACTACAAAGTGATGAAGAGGAAATTATTGCTTTAAGCAAATTACTGAAATTCTTTGGCTGGAACTGGGTTGGAATTGTTTATGTGAATAATGACAGTGGAGAAAGAGATTCTCAACTGCTGATCAAATATCTTTCAATGGAAGGAATCTGTACTGAGTTTGTCATGAAACTCAGTTTGACTGTGGAGGTTAAGAAATTTATTATGAAAACCATAACCAGGGTAGTTATTATCTGTGGAGATCCCAATTTTGAATATCATATGTATGCATACAATTTACCCGACATAATTGAACAAAAGACCTGTATCTTTTTATCTAAATGGTTAAATCATCATGTGTCATTGAAATTGGCCTCATTATTTACTGGCACAGTATTATTCATACAGAATAGATTAGATGATCAATACGATGCCAAATTCAGAGAATTCTCAGACAGTTTCCATCCATCAAAATACCCACATGATGATTTGCTTCAACATATGTGGCTCTTGCATCATAAATGTTGGATAAAAGATGATGACAAAAAAAAGGATTATTTTTTTTGGGAGGGTGAGTGGAGCAGTTGCAGTGGGAAGGAAAAACTTACAGATATTCCCAGTTATCTCAATTCTTATCACTCTGCCAATGTGATACAAGCAGTGGATATAATGGTTATGGCACTAGAGGATATGCACAACTCCCATATCAAGCAAACACATGGGGAGCACAGATGGAGGGATAATTATAACTACCAGGTAAATTGATTGGTTTGTAGGTGCATGTTACTGAAAATTCTCTGTGTTTGTGCAAAAAAGTTGCAGAAAACATTGATGTCAATGGGCGTCAAACAGTGTGATCATTTTTCAAACCATGTGTCACGATCGGCACCCAAAAGTCCAGAACCAATGCTAGGCTCCCTGGTCTCGGCTCTTGCTTCTGCCTTTAACAGCCGCCGTTCACCTTGGGAGGAGCCTTTGGCTAATCGGATGCCTCCAGGTCTTATAAAGAGTGGAGCCCAACTAAGGGTTCTGGACCAGCAGAGGGGCAAGATTGTTATGCAAAAGTCTTTTGGGCAGAAGGTCACAGACAGAAAGTGTAGTCAAAATCAGGACAGGTCGGGGCAGGCAGAAAACAAGCGAAGGGAGTCAAACAAGCAGGGGTCAAAGCCGGTAGATCAATCAAGAATGGTCAAGACAGGCACAGGTCGGAATACTGAAATCAGAATAGTCGAATACCAGGCAGAGATCAGGATCACAGAAATCAGAAAGTCAGGCAGGCAGGGGTTAAAACACAAATTGGAATATCAGAAGAGCACCCAGGAACCCATTAAGAATAACCAAATAACGGGCAATGAAAAAATACAAAATACTTCAAGTACCTTTAAATTTAAAGCCATTGTGTGCTGGCATCATCACGCCATCGTGAATGCACCTATAAATAAAGAAGATGCGCGCCACAAGTTACCGGCACACAGGAAGAAGAGGAGCGGCATGGCGGGCGTCCCCGCCGCATCACTAGACCACCAGGGTGAGTTATTACACCATGCAACATTTTTATTTAACTGCCAGACAATTTTTTTTATATTCCTTATAGTCAATGGGCATTTTTTTTCTCTGCAAAACAAGGTGAAATACTTTGCTCATCCCCATCACTTACTGTATGTAAAGACTACAAAGTCACAAAATGTTTTAGCTTCTAAAACATTATATCAGAGCTACAGGGGGACCCTTTCTGTTTAGAGTCTCTCTGCACATAGCTATAGATTATAAATCACTTACCATATACAATAAGAGTATAGTAGGAAGGCTATACATTTACTTTATGAAGTATAAATTAACATTTTTAGCATAATATTTTTATGTAGTCCCTAAATAGAGATAAACCTGTTTATGTCTATAGTCCACAATAGTATGTATTTGATTTTCCTGCATCCAATGATATACTGTTCCTAAATGTTGATATTTATTGTATTCTATAACAGGATTAAAAAGAAATATCAACATACATGAACAGTGTGGGGCAGATTTACTAAAGGGTGAAGTGACTAACACTGGCCACAATTTGCCAGCAATAAAATTCAGTGAATTGAGCAATAATACAATAATCTATAATCTGAAAATTACCAAAAGAGTATCTCCACAGCCACACAGGCACATTAATCAAAAAACTATATACAAAAGGGATTTATGCTCTTTGAATCCGCTGGGTAATGATCAAATATTTGGATCAATATGTATATAAATAAAAAGGCAATGTCTATTAACCACCGTGCCAGTAAATCACAGTACATATAAAAACACTTAAAAACTAAACTGTTATGTAAAAGAAGGGCCCCTCCTATATTAATTATATCATTCTATAAACCTTCATTACCATAATACGAATGTTTACATGTACTATGATGCAGTGATTGAAAGATCATAAGGTCAGACACTTTAGTGAATTTAGTGAAGGTTTCCTGCTTAATAGTCCCAATTCTAGTAATACAACTAATGATGCATGGTTCACACATGAGAAAATTCAAAAGAGACTAGAACATGTTAAGATTAACAAAGGTCCAGGGCCAGATGGTATTCATCCCAGGGTAATTAGCGATCTTAGCTCTGTGATTACCAAACCTCTTAATTTTTCAGGATTCATTGAGATCTGGCATAGTGCCGAGAGACTGGCGAATTGCTAATATGGTGCCTCTATTCTAAAAAGGATCCCATTCTTAGCCTCAAAACTATAGGCCAGTTAGTCTGACATCCGTGGTAGGAAAGCTTTTTGAAGGGTTAAGAAAGGATAAGATACTGGACTTCATAGCAAATCATAATACTATGAGTTTGTGCCAGCATGGTTTTATGCGTAATAGATCTTCCCAGACTAACTTAATTTCTTTTTATGAGAAGGGAAGTAGAGACCTTGATTCAGGGATGGCAGAGGATGTGATTTACTTAGACTTTGCTAAAGCATTTGATACAGTGCCACACAAAAGGTTACTGGTTAAATGAAGGAATGTTGGCCTGGAACATAGATTTTGTACCTGGATAGAGAACTGGCTAAAAGATAGACTACAAAGAGTGGTGGTAAATGGAACATTTTTTAATTGGACCAGTGTTGTTAGTGGAGTACCGCAGGGCTCTGTACTAGGTCCCTTGCTTTTCAACTTGTTTATTAATGACCTGGAGGTGGCCATTGAAAGTACTGTTTCTATTTCTGCAGATGAGACTAAATTGTGCAGAACTATAGGTTCCATGCAGGATGCTGCCACTTTGCACAGTGATTTGTCTAAACTGGAAAACTGGGCAGCAAACTGGAAAATGAGGTTCAATGTTGATAAATGCAGGTTATGCACTTTGGCAAAAAAAATATAAATGCAAGTTATACACTAAATGGCAATGTATTGGGAGTTTCCTTAAATGAGAAGGATCTTGTTTTTTTTTTTTTTAGAAAACAAATTGTCTAATTCTGGGCATTGTCATTCTGTGGCTACTAAAGCAAATAAAGTTCTTGTATAAAAAAGGGATAAAACATAATTGTGTCTCTTTATAGGTCCCTGGTGAGGCCTCATCTGGAGTATGGGGGCAGTTTTGGACTCCAGTCCTTAAGAGGGATATAAATGAGCTGGAGAGAGTGCAGAGACTAAGTGCAACTAATTTGGTTAGAGGGATGTAAGACTTAAATTATGAGGGTAGACTGGGAAGGTTGGGGGGACATGATTAGACTTTACAAGTACATTAGAGGACATTATAGACAAATAGCAGGGGACCTTTTTACCTATAAAGAGAATCACCAGAGACCTCCCCTTCAGACTAGAAGAAAAAAAGTTTAATTTAAAGGAACAGAGTAGGGGGTTCATCAAAGTGAGGACAGTGAGGTTGGGGAATGCACTGCTGGGTGATGTTGTGATGCTGATTCAGTTAATGACTATAAGAGGGACTTGGAGGATTTCTTGGACAGACATAATACAAAGGCTATTGTGATACTAAACTCTATAGTTAGTATAGATATGGGTATATATCATTTATGTGACAGTAGGGAGGGGTGTGTGTATGGGGCTGGGTTTTCATTTGGAGGGGTTGGACTTGATGGACTTTGTCTTTTTTCAACCCAATTTAACAATGTAACTAACTATGTAACTATGTAACTAGTGAATGTGAGGTATGGGAGCCTGCAAAGTCTTTAAGGACATGATACGTAGAACACTTCAAGTAAATGGTTGCGTTGCTGTAAATGAATGCAATGAAATGCAGGGTTAGAGGTTGTCATGGCAGCAAGCAGAGAAATGAGGTCACAGGAAGGCAAAGTTCATTGAGCACCTTAGTGTTAAGATAGGTCTGTGACCAATAGGTAATCTTGTGGCATGGACAGGCAGGCATGAGGGTCAGCAACCATAGTTGGAGGGTAAAGCCACATACCAGAGCAAGCAAAGAATGGTCAGCAGACAGGCAGCAGAGTACCAGGGTTCAATCCAGAGAGTAGTCAGACAGGCAGAGTCAGCAGTAGTGACTCACAGTCCAAGTGAGGTACCAAGGGTTAATTGGAGAGAGTCGTCAAATAGTAGTCAATACCAGATTCAATGAATAGCAGGTTAGCCAGGAAACAATGTCTAAGCACTGACAGGAATGCTGAGCCGGGTTAAATAGGGCTTCCTGCCTGTGTCACCACTCTGGGCCATCAGTTCTCATTGCGACGGCATCACAACGCACGTGTTGTGACATCACTGGGTATTGTCTGTGGACTGCAATGTGAAAAAATCCAGTAGCACTCTGGTAGTGTTGCAAAAATTGTCATGGATTTATTAGCCCATATAAATATGTCTGTATGTGGGCTAATAAATCACTGAAGAATTTTGCAACACTACCAGAGTGCTACTGGATTTTTTCACTGGATGTAAAAATTGACCCAGCTTGCAGGGAAGGGTCTTCTGGTTTAGCACCTGGACCTGCACAGGTGAATACAAGAGGGTAGAGCACTCCTAACTATTGCTATTGTGGACTACAATGTGGCAGTACTGGAAGCAAAATTATTTTTAGGAGCCTTGACAGACCCCCAACCAGAAGAAATTAGACTCCAAAGAAGTAATGTTAGATTTGAAATTGTTTTTAGGAGCCTTGACAGACAGACCCTTGACAGACCCAAATAGTAGTATGAACATTGAGCATTGAAGAGATTGTTAATTTATTATTTGTATGATGACTGAAGCAGCAGGAATTTTGGCAGCAGTCGTTTCAGAGACCTCATTTGTGTTCTTACAGACATCTTACTTAAAGGCAGGACTTTGGGTGTGACTACATTTGCAACCATGCGTCATTATTTCAAATGTCTTCTGTTTGAGGCCTGCTTCATTTAATTCTTCTGGTTCTAAAGTTCATTCCAATACTTCTACTACTGCTGCTGTTGCTAGTTCTTGCTACTGCCTCATTATTTGGCAAATGTCTTCTGTTTGAGGCCTGCCTCATTTAATTCTTCTGGTTCTAATAAAGTTCATTCCAATTATTCCAATTAGAACCAGCAGAATTAAATGAGGCAGGCCTCAAACAGAAGACATTTGCCCACTAAGGGGCAATATTTGAAGAAGTACTTTTAGAAGCCATGGTAGGCCTCAACCAGAACAATTAGTTGACTAAGCAGCAATATTTGAAGAAACATTCTTAGAAGCCATGGTAGGCCTCACCACAAAAAAATTGCAGACAATGCAGCAGAACAGCAGTAGGAGCATTGATAGGCCCCCACCACAATTTTATTTTTACTGGCAATGCAGCAGTAGTACTAGGGGTAGCAGGCTGATGGGAAATAGGCAAAATTATGGAAGAGGAGTCTATGAGAGAAGAGTATAGGCAGCAATGGAGAGAGGATCTTACAGCTATGAGGAGGAGAGGAGGCTAGTCTCGAATGTCTGCAATGGGCTTATCCATGCCTTATTCATTTTGATGAATGTCAGCATATCCACACTGCCAGTGGATAGCAGTGTCCGCTTTTCAGATACTGCTGCTGCTGCTAGGCCCCCATCTCTGCTGGGTGTGTGGAGTAGTGGAGGCCTGAGAAGTGTCAGACTTGGGGAAGGCCTCCGCTGGTTTTGAGCACAGAGCCCTCCTCAATTGACCCACCCTCCTCTCTCTCTGGCTGGGTACAAGGAACTCCCCCACCTTTCCCTTGTACTGTGGGTCAAGCAAAGTGGCCACCCAGTAATCATCCCGGTTTTTGATAATACAGACCCGGGGATCACTCTGAAGGCAAGTCTACATATGGGCAGCCATGTAAAAGAGGTGCCCCCAAACAAACTCTTCTTGACTGCCCTCCAGATGCAGCAGGTCATCTGGCTTGACCTGCCCCTGCTCTGTACCCTCCCAGCTGTGGACTATAGCTGGGGTGGTTGGGTGGAGTGTGCCCTGCTCCCAATGCTGTGCAGACACCCAGTCATCCTCTCCCTCATCCTCCTCGTCTGACTCCCAGCCCCTTCTGCCTGCCTATGGGGCCTACTCTCCTTAGGCACATCACCCTCCTCTAGCAAGCCATACAACGTGCACTTGAGGAGGAACAACAGGGGTATCACATCGTTAAGACACTCATTGTCCCTGCTAACAAAGCATGTGGCCTGCTCAAAGGGGGCAAGCACTCGTCAGACTTGCCTCATCTGCTGCCACTGCTCTGCACTGAAGTACCCTAAAGCTGCCCCCTGAATACCCCCAACCCATTGCTGCTCTACAAGGTGCTCCACCATGTGCAGGGTGGAATTCCAGTGCATCGGCAGGTCACAGATCAGCCAGTGGGGTGGCAGATGATGCCACTGTATCCGTGCTGAAGATGCACTGGTAGTGGGGACCTGCAAAAATGGCTGCATACCCTACGTACCTTCTCCAGCATGTCACCCAACCCTTGGTAGCTCCTGATGAAGTGCTGCACCACAAGGTTGAGGACATGTGCAAAGCAAGGCACGTGGGTCAGGTGGCCTAGGTGGATGGCGGCCAGCAGGTTGCGACCGTTGTCACAAACAATGTTACCTGCTTAGAACTGGTGGGGAGTGAACCACCGCTGCACCTGAGTCTGGAAGGCAGCCATGAGCTCAGGTGCATTATGACTCCTCTTGCCCAGGGAAAGGAGTTGCAGCACAGCCTGACAGCATTTGTGCTGCGCTGAAGCATAACTGCGGGGACCAGTGGCGTAACTGCTTGCCAGTGGGCCCTGGTACATGATGGGCACCCAGGACTCCGTCAGGCCCTACCCCCTATGAATTGTGCTGTTGGCATGCATGCTGCAAAATCTCCCCTGCCCAGCCTCCCACAATAAATGTTATCATGGCTCCTGTGGGCCCCAAGGGGGTGCGGGCCCGGGTATGATTGCACCCTTTGCACCCCTGGTAGTTACGCCACTGCTTCAGGGGTAGCTCATCCATAGCGGATGCTCAGGCACTTTGGTGCTACTCCCATGTCATCCTGTGATGACATTTCATATGGGAACTTAAAGCCGACATTCCCATATGTGACCCTGTCTGCCTCTTCTAACTTTCTGCCAGCAGAGCTGGCACACTACTACCATCTGGTACGTGGAAATGTCCACCACCTCTCCTATTGTGGAGGGCTGGGGATGGTCCCCACCTGTATGCCTAGAGGCTCTTGACCCTGGTGCAGTGCTACCCTATTGCCTGCCCCCCAGCAGAGATTGGTGGGGTTTTCTGCCTCTGTAGGACCGTCTCATCATCCTCATCAACAACACACATCCCCCCCACTGAACTGCTGCTGTTAACCTCCTGAGCCTTGTCCAAGGGTCTGTCCCTGTCATCATCCTCCCCCAGACAAGACCGTGCATCATATATGTCATCAACACCCACAGCCAGTAAGTTAGTGTCTGACTCCACACCAGCAACCTGCTGCCCTACCATTAGGGGACCCTGCCCAATATCCCCTACTGATGTGGGCTGTGCAATGACCTCCTCCTCCTCATCAGACATGAATGTACCCCCCATTCCTACCTGATCATCATGAAAAAGATCCTGGGTGTCTAGGCCAAAGTCCACCTCAGGATTTAATATTAAGAGGGATGAGGTGTCATCCACCACTGAGCAGGTAGGTAACACCACCTCCTGCCACTCACTGGTGCTCGCTGCAGATGAGGTCAGCCAATCTACTACTGCCTCTGCCTGCTACAAGCGTATGGGTCATGAAGCAGTGGCGAGAAAATCTGGCACAGTCCTACTTGTGCCGATTGCCCCACTGTGACCCAGAGCCACTTTTGACTGTGGTGCTTGCTGCTGCTATTGCTGGGATGGCAGCTATTGCTATATTACAGTGCCCATAGTAGGTATGGCACGTGGGCTGGGCTGTTGTGGGGCTTGATGCCCATGGTCAGCACCATGGCCTCTTCCTCTCCCTCTCCCTAGCCCACCCTTCCTCCCCCTCCCACGGCCCATCATACTGGGCACACCTAAACTGAAAAATAAATAAGGGGGGGTTAGATAGTTGGGGGAAGGAAAGGAGAAAAAAAAAATAAAACCCTAAACTAAATTCCCTCAGCAGAAGTGTGTACCCACAAGGAGTACCCACACAAGCACAGACAAAGACAAAGACAGTTAGCCCTAAAAAGGGCTATTGGGTGGTGAGCAGGCAAGCAAAAGAGGGAAAAGAGTAAACTGAAATCCACAACCTCCACTTACACTGACTCAGAAAAAAAACTAACTCCACTAACTACTCTAGTTAATAAAACACAGATTCTCTCTATCTCCAAAAACACCTATCAATTGCCACCTCTGCACCTCCTTATATAGACAGTGGGAGGGCTCACATCTAATTGGCTGCTGTGGCTGATGTTCCGGCGGCAAGATTCTGTGCCGCAAATAACACTAAGGCAAATTTATTCGCCCATCACTATTATTCAGTATATCGCCCTATTCTGACAACTTTTTAATAAAATATCTCTTTGGCTTTTTCACTTGTTTCCCTCATTCCTGGTAATCAGTTTGTAATCAGATGATCATTATGATTCTATTGTATTACAGCAGTGCCTACAATTCACTTTATACACTATAACATTGATTTCATGTGAAGAACTAAGTTTGTCTTTGTCTAATTACTGTTGTCAATTTGCTTTCTGAATATAAACACACATCCTACTAATGGCTTAATAATCTGCACTTTATAGTTACACCACTACCTGGGAAAAGTTTCATATACAATAGATGGGAGTCATGTATCATCATTTAATGAAAAAGGAGACTTTGTGAGTCAATATGACATTATTAATCCTTTCTTTGGTCCTGGAGGCAAGTTTTCTTGGCAAACAGTTGGACATTATGTACCATGGGCTCCAATGGAGCAAAGATTAATATTAAACCCATATAAAATAGTATGGGACACCCCAAAACATAAGGTAAGAAACAACTTCTTGGTTTCCTCAATATATACAGTGTGTATGTGGGCTGATATTATTTTTAGATTTTTCTATTTAATTGGTTTTTACACTAAGGGGCAGATTTACTAAGGTTCGAGTGAATTTTCAAAGTTAAAAAAGTTTGAATTTCAAAGTAATTTTTTTGGGTACTTCGACCATCGAATAGGCTACTATGACTTCGATTCGAATTAAAATAAATCATTCTACTTCGACCATCGAAGTACTGTCTCTTTAAAAAACATTGACTTCAATACTTCACTAAACCTGCCAAATTGCATGTTAGCCTATGGGGACCTTCTACAACCTATTGGCAACATTTTTCTAAGTCTTTAGAAATCGAAGGAAAATCATATGATTGTATGATAAAATAGGATAGGATAAAGTAGTATGTTAAAAATACTACGAATTCGACTATAGTAGAATTCAATTCGATGGTCGAATTTTGAAGTTTTCTCTACTTCGAAATCGACCCTTGATAAATCTGCCCCCTAACTTGTGCATGGAATGTATCCATCTATCTGTTGCCTCAGATCCTATTATAGGTATAGGCCCTATTATCCAGAATGCTCGGAACCTGGCAATATCTGGATAATGGATCTTTCCATAATCAGGATTTTCATACATTAAGTATAAACATGAAATAAACCCAACAGGCTGGTTTTGCCTCCAATAAGGATTAATTATATCTTAGTTGGGATCAAGTATAATCTACTGTTGTATTATTACAGAGAAAAAGGAAATCATCTTAAAAAACTGAATTATTTGGATAAAATGGTCTATGGGAGACTGGCTTTCCGTATTTTGGAGCTTTCTGAATAATGGTTTCCAGATAAAGGATTTCATACCATACCTATTATATAAAGTAATGGCACCTGCTATCATTTCACATGGGATCTGCTATGTAGTAATAGAATGCCCAACTGAAACTCTAATAACATATTTCATCTGATATATGAAATGCTTTATACTGGTTGTGCAGTGAATTTTCCAATTTCATGCCTTTAACAGAACCCTAACCCTTAAAATATCATGTTATTTATTCAACTAAGTAGTTCAAATGAAACGCTTTCAAGTATCAAAAGCTGATTACCATCAATAAACATTTTACACAGTTGTGACAAATAGTATGGAAGAAATTGGAGAGGGAGAATTTAATAAACACTTTGAAGAGAGGAAATTGGTGGATGTATAAATTATGCAGAGTAACCCACTTAGGGCTAAATAAAGATTATAAATAATGCAATTTTATAGGATTATTTTCTTATATTCTATTAATACATTTTAATTAGATTTTAATAATTTTTAATGTTAATTTATAATAAACTATAACTATCTGCTTATTTAACAGTTTTTGAGAGATATTGCCTTATTTTTAATATATTTATTTTTTAAATAGATGTAGAGGGGCAGGGCTATAACGTGGCGCGAGGCGATTGGCCGATCGCCACTTCAATCACAAGGAATCCAGCACCAGTTTTCCTAATTTGGAAAACTGGGCAGGCAGTTTTGACCCGGACAGTCCTTCAAAAGACCAGGCTGTCCGAGTCAAAACCAGACAGGTGTCAACCCTAAAAAAACCCCAAAGTACAGACACCCCAAAATGATCACAGCTTTCTGTATTTTCCGTTACCTCTATTTTTCTACTTCTATTTTAGGTGCCAAGAGCTCAGTGCACAGAAAATTGTGTCCCCGGCTTCAGGAAGTCAATATTGCCTGGATCCCTTCTGTGTTGTTATAAATGTGTCCCATGTCCTGAGGGTGAAATCTCCAACAAACCTGGTATAACTGCTTGCTTAATATACATTACTTCTCCTTGTGTAAGAACATTTAGTAGACTATGGAGAGATACAATGAATGTGACAATTTATCAGAGCAGTAGTCATACTATCAAGATGTAAGAAGCTTTGATTTGACCATAAGAAAGTGTGGGATAGTATTCAAGTGTGCACAACTTTGTGACCATTTTACTTTGCACTAGTGGACATATATGACTTCCATTAGTTCTCCCAGATTCATTCAACCTCCATTATAATTATCTTGCCAATACCTACTTTAATAGCTCGTACTGTTACTGACCCATTGCTCATCACATTATTTGTCCATTTACATCTGAATAATATGTTTGAAGGTTCAACTGTTGCATCATCAAATTTTGCAATAGTCCTTGGTATAAGACTGTTTACATACTGTAGATGTGGGATCTGTTATCCAACATGCTTGGGACCAGTGGATGTCTCAAAAGTGGCCCTTATCTAATTTGGAGAATGGTGTGTATGATTATATCAATTCATACTGATGGAAAAACAATCCTATTCAGTTTAATTAATAACAACGTTATTTTAGCAGACTTAAGGTATCGAGATCCAATTTGCATAAACACCCCTTATCCTGAAGATCCCCAAGATTATGGATAGTGGATCCTTTAATCATATTGTAATATATTCTTAATGAATCAGGATAAAGTCAGTGTAGGACTGGCCAGACAAGGGATAACATATTACAATGAAAATTGCTCTTAACAGAAGTATTTGTTTATTCCTCCCTGTTCTCTGGTTCTGCAGAATTCAGTTCCACCAAAGCAGAGAATAGAAAAGATCAGAGGGGCACTGCTTTCAGTAACAATTATAAATAGAAATACAAAAACAGCTGCAATTAATATTTATTGCAAAGTTACATAGAATCACAGTTTCATTTGGCAAATTAGTATTTTTGTATTGATATCAACTGTATTTGATTAGTGATGGGTGAATTTACTTGCCAGGCAAGAATTTGTGGCAAATTTGCCTGTCTCGCTGCTGGCGTCAACGTTTTTTCAATGCTATTATTATTATTATTAACATGTATTTAATAGCGCCAACATATTGCGTAGCACTGTAAAGTAAATGTGATTATACAACTACATCACACGAATTACATATATAGAATATATGGAGTAACAAACATCACAATCAATACAGGTACAAAAAGGTGAGGAAGGCCCTATGCATAGGCATACAGTCTAAAGGGAAGGGAGTAATACACAAGGTGTGGGAGTGGGCAAGATCGAAGTAAGTGGGTGAGAAATGTGGTATTGTATGTGGTGTTGCGTTTGGTAGTTAAGCAGAGTGAGGGTAGGCTTCTCGAAAGAAGTGCGTTTTCAGAGATTTTTTGAAAGTAGAAAGGTTGGGAGAAAGTCGGACAGACCGTGGGAGAGCGTTCCAGAGGAGGGGTGCAGCCCTTGCAAAGTCTTGAATGTGAGCATGTGAGGAGGTAATGAGAGAAGAGTTGAGTAGGAGGTCAGTAGAGGAGCGTAGTAAGCGAGTGGGTAAGTATATAGAGATGAGTTCAGAGATGTAGGGTGGAGCAGAGTTGTGAAGTGCTTTGAAAGTCAGTGTCATTAATTTGAATTTGATTCTGAAAGGTAACGGAAGCCAGTGCAGGGATTGACAGAATGGCGAGGCAGAGGAGGAGCGGTTGCTGAGGTGTATGAGCCTCGCAGCAGTGTTCATTATGGACTGGAGAGGTGACAGTCTCTGGAGGGGGAGGCCAATTAAAAGCCAGTTACAGTAGTCTAGACGCGATATGATGAGAGAGTGAATAAGAATTTTGGCAGCGTCTTGGGTGATAAATGATCGTATTTTGGATATGTTCTTTAGGTGGAAGTGACATGATTTGATAAGTGACTGGATATGAGGAGTGAATGACAGGGCAGAATCTAGGATAACCCCAAGGCACCGGGCCTGGGGAGAGGGGGTGATAGTGGAATTGTTAACTATGATGGATACTTCGGGGATGCTACTGGTGTTATTTGGAGGAAAGAGAACCATTTCAGTTTTAGAGAGGTTTAATTTAAGGTAGCGTTGCGACATCCAGGTAGAGATAACGGACAGGCAGGAGGAGATGCGAGTTAGGAGTTCTGGGTTGAGATCAGGAGATGAGAGATAGATCTGAGTATCATCAGCATAGAGGTGGTAGTGGAAACCGTACGAATTTATTAATTTGCCAAGGGAGGAAGTGTAGAGGGAGAATAGTAATGGTCCTAGGACAGAGCCTTGAGGAACTCCAACAGAAAGAGGTAGGGGAGAAGATGATACTCCATTGTAGGAGACACTGAAGGAACGATTGGTGATGTAAGAAGAGAACCAGGACAGGGCTGTGTCACGAAGGCCAAGCGACTGGAGGGACTGGAGGAGGAGAGGGTGATCTACAGTGTCAAATGCGGCTGAGAGATCAAGCAGTATAAGTAGTGAGAAATGATTGTTGGCTTTTGCGGTTAAAAGGTCATTAGTTAGTTCGAGTCAGGGCAGTTTCCGTGGAGTGTTGTGGCTTAAAACCAGATTGTAGGGGGTCTAGCAGGTTATTGTCAGAGAGGAATGAGGTAAGTCGGTTGTAGACTAGGCGCTCAAGTAGTTTAGAGATGAAAGGTAGCAGAGAGATAGGTCGGAGGTTGTCAAGATTGGAGGGATCAAGAGAGGGTTTTTTCAGAATGGGGGTGACAAGAGCATGTTTTAGTTGAGAAGGAAACAGTCCAGTTGAGAGCGAAAGATTAAATAGGTGAGTTAAGGCTTTGATTAGACCAGGATTGGTATTGCGGAGAAGTTTTGAGGGAATTGGATCAAGCGGGCAGGTGGTAAGGTGAGAAGAGGCCAGAAGCTTTGAGATTCCTCATCAGTGACAGGGGTGAAGGAGCACAGGAGAGACTGGGGAGTGTGGAGGGAGGGTGGTGGAAGTCTAGGGGGGTTGAGTAGTGTAATGTCCCTTCTGATAGTGTCAATTTTGTTTTTGAAGTGCTCAGCAATATCTTGAGCAGAGACAGATGTGCATGGAGGGGTGGAGAAGGGGAAAGGAGAGTGTTAAAGGTGGAGAAAAGTTGTGCTGTTTTTTTAGAAAGGGAGTTAATGAGTGAAGTAAAGTATGTTTGTTTGGCTTGGACGGTTCCGACACCGGCACTAATTTAGATGGCGTTGACAATAAATGGACGCCCATGGACTTTAAGGGGCAGCGGTGTCAACCTTGAAGCCGGTGCCCATTTTGACACCGGCAAATTGTCGATGCTGTCAAAATTGCTGTTTCGATAATTTTTCACCAGTTTCAGAGGAAATTTGTGACGAAGCAAAACAGGACAAATTTGCCCATCACTATATTGATCTGTATTTGAACATTTGTTCGTATTTCACCTTGGCTTGGCCACATGAAGGTTTATTTAAGACTGTAAATTAAATTTAAAAAATGAAGACCTTAAAGGTGGGCCTAATTTGTGAATTCCCAGTGTGGGCTGTATCTTTTCTACTAGATTATATTAATGCCTATTCATCGTTATTTCATAGTTTTATAATATGTGGATGACTCTTCCTTGAACTTGAATATCATGTGTTAAAGTGTATCATTTATTTTTGAATCTGATTGTTTTTTCATTATTTTCACCCTACAAGACAGTGAGAACTGCATCAGGTGCGAAGACATGGAATGGTCCAATAAGAACAGGACTATCTGCATTGCAAGAACAGAATTATTTCTTTCATACACAAATGATGTAATTTCTGTGATGTTTTCATCAATTTCAGTTCTATTCTTTTTTCTAAGTGTTCTGATTTCAGGAGTTTTTATTTCATACCGTGACACCCCCATAGTGAGAGCCAACAACAGGAGTCTGAGCTTCCTCCTCCTTGTCTCCATCAAGCTGAGCTTCCTCAGTGTGTTTCTGTTCCTCGGTCGCCCTGTGGATATAACCTGCATGCTGCGTAACATCACTTTTGGAATCACCTTCTCCATAGCTGTCTCTTCTCTCCTGGCCAAGACTATCATGGTTTGTGTTGCTTTCAAAGCCACCAAGCCAGGGAGCTCATGGAGAAAATGGGTGGGAGTCAAACTGTCCAATTCTGTAGTCTTCTTCTGCTTATCCATTCAAATAATAATCTGCATGACTTGGTTGGCCATTTCTCCTCCCTTTCAGGAACTGGACCTTCACACTTACCCTGGAACCATCATCATTCAGTGCAATGAGGGCTCAGCTATTGGCTTTTACTCAGTTATTGGGTATATGGGGCTTCTGGCAGCTGTTAGTTTTGTTTTAGCATTTTTAGCTCGGACATTACCGGACAGTTTTAATGAGGCCAAGTACATCACTTTCAGCATGTTACTCTTCTGCAGTGTTTGGATCACAATGATCCCGGCCTATCTGAGCACCAAAGGCAAAAACACTGTGTGTGTGGAGATATTTGCCATACTCACCTCAAGTGCTGGACTTTTATTCTGTATATTTCTGCCCAAATGTTACACAATTTTCTTTAAGACTGAAATGAACACAAAATCACAACTATTTAGAAACAAACCATATTGATAGTTTAACTATCATTCCATATTATTGTTCATCATATGTATTTTGCTTAAATACTTAGGTTACGATAAATCACAATACATCTTGTATTTTTTCTATAGTAATATTTGAAACCTTTTTAAATGCAACAAACCATAGAGAGCTTTATTCTATTCTACATGATGTTTAGTCCAAATACACTGCACATCCTCCCCTCTCTTACTTACTCTTCACCTTTATTAATATGCACCACATTTATACAGTTGCATTCGGCCTTCTTTACAACTTGAATTGATCATCTATTTCCAGCGCTGCCTCTATATTAAAATCCTGGCAGTGGTGCATTTCTTGTAATGGATCAGGCAGCTCAGTTCTTCTAAGGTACAATGCCCCAGTATACATGTAGTGGACCTGGTATCCCGGACCTGGAGGCTTCCGGATAATTGATCTTTCTCTAATTTCTCTAATTTGGATCTTCATACCTTAAGCCTACTAGGAAATCATATAAACTTTAAATAAACCCAATGGACTGGTAAAGTTCAAATAAGGATTAATTATATATTATTTGAGATGAAGTAAATGGTACGGTTTTATTATTACAGAGAAAAAGGAAACAATTTTGAGAAATTTGCATTATTTTGATAGAATTTTGTTGATGGGAGATGGCCTTTCCATAATTCAGAGCATTCTGTATAAAGGGTTTCTGGATAACAGATACCATACCTGTACTAAATATACAGTAAACAAACAAAGAAATGGTGAGCACCTTTATTGAAGGTTAAAAAAAACATCTAAAAATCGATTCTTTAAATTCTACTCACAAGTGTGACCTTAAAAAGTAGCCTTTCCCCCAGTGAGCAGGGAACAAGTTGCTGGACCAGGTTCTATTGCATGTGAACATTAATCATCATAATTATCAGCTTTCATCTTGAGTCCTGCTAATGTAGCAAATATGTGAGTCTTTCTCTGGGATTTTCCAGTTTGTGTGGTCCTTCTGGTCTGTTGGCTCAGGGATTCCCAGTTTTCACTGATATTATCAGCAAGCAGTGAGGAGGGGGAAAGCCTGGTTGCTTTCTGTTCTGTGGGGTAAATCTGTATGGCAGCTCTTTATGTATTTCAGGTCATGTGACCAGTCATTAGGGATTGCTGCTTCCTCAACTCCCCCAAGTTAACCCCAAATAGTAATAAAAAGTCAAATTGGGATTCATACCTAGTTATGCAGATATATAAACAGGATTGCCACTAATTATAGTCAAATACCGTCTGTTTCCATGACTTATTAGTTATTAAATCCTAAAGCACATGGGTCTTCCAATGTATCATTTTACCCATTAGATGTGAGTGTGTCTAGAAATAAAATCCAAAAATGTTTCCTGTGATACAGAACTGTCATCTATATTGTGGCTATATGGGATTTGTTCAAACTCTTCTACTTGAATCTGTCTAGAATTCTTATTATGTTCTGGTTCTTGCACCCTGGGGAAAAGGCTGTTCACCCAATATGCCTTTTTGTGGGTAGAATTCTACTGAATACATTTTTAAATGTTGTATTTAAATTGCTGTAGGCCTATTTTAGAGGACCTAGTCTCCCCCCAGTACATTAAAAACCAGCATTAGATTGTGTCCTTATGGCAGCCAGTAAGACCAGGGCTACATTTTACCTGCCAACACTGAACTTTTTTACCTCCAACTGGATTGTCTGCTGGTAAAGAGTGCAACACTGCCAATGTTGAAAGTTGGAGGTTTTGCAGCCCTGAATGAACCTGCACTTGCATCAGGGGCAGTAATATATGAACCTCCTTATCTCCTTCTTTCTCAATTCTATATACTTCACTTTTTCTCTTTTCCTTTACTTCTCTTTTCCACCTTTTCTTTCCTTGCTCAGTCTTTTCTTCTTGATTTCTTTTATTCAATCTCTTACTCCTTTTTTCATGACCTCTCCTTTGTTTATTTTTACCATTTCTTACTCTCCCCAGTCTTCCCATTTTATATGTATATCTCTCTCTCTCTTATTTTGTACCTACCTGTGGTCTCTCTGTCTATCTTTATATGAGTTTAAAGATAATCCGTTTTTTTACAGTTTATTTCTTAATGACATACAGTACATTGTCAAAGAGTAAATGAAAATGATGAACCACCTGTACTGACACCTATTCACCCTAATTATCTAACAATTTTCTAAGTATTTCCAACAGATAAAATTAAAATCTATACTATCCAGCTTGTGGTTAATGTCTAGTGTAGTAACTAAAAGAAATGTATAATAAATATGATAAAATAAATGTAGAATATAGTTATATAAGGATGGTAGTTGATTAATATGATTGTTATGGAGACTATATCAATGTGATTGAAGGTGTAGAAATGTATTTGTTTGATATTGCTCATAATTACTGTATATTCTACACTCAATTTTCAACAATTTGTATAATGTAACCCTGTATAACAAGATTCCAGTTTGTTGTGATATAAGTTCTTCCTGAATTCAACAAATGTTAGTAGCTGACATTTTGGTTGAGGATAAATTTATTGAAAATGGAAATTCAAAAATCAGAATAATATACACAGTATATATATATATATATATATATATATATATATATATATATATATATATTTAGCCATCCTGCTAACATGGCTATTATTTAAATTGTGCAAAGTATATTCTGTGTAAAATCATATTGCTGGGACTTGTAGTTCTATTAATCTTCAGCACTGAAACAGTTAATTGCTGAAGACCTTGCTGGTCTTGCAGTTTCTCTGCCACAGGAAGAAGAAAGATTCCTGCCACCAATAGGAGAGCAGCTTTCAGACTGAGGAGTTGCAGCCAATGAGAGAAAGACTGACTTCTGAAAGAAGGAAAAGGAAGAGGGAGAACTTCCAGGAAGGCAGAGGAGATCTGGGGGAGATAGAGTTATACCCAGAGATGTGCTGCGTGTGAGATGGAATCCTCTCTTCACAGAGACCAGTGACTGTCTGCTATCTGAAGAGGAGTGTTACAGATTACACCACATAGTGACTGCTTAGTCTGCTCAATATCTGGAGAAACTGGAAGCAGTTTTCAGTGAGTGCTACCTGTTGATTTTGACTCTCACTTAATCAGGCATTGCAGGGCTTTATACAAGCCAGTAACAATTAGAACTAGAGACAGGACTTTTATATCTGCCTGCCTGCAATCCATTCTGAAAGGTAAAGGCCTATTTGGAGAGGATTATTCATATATCACCAATAATTCAACTTGTGTCATTTTCTGTGTGTGCTCTCCTGAGCGAAGCCTCCCACTACAGCCTGGTGGATCACAACTACTGTTTATTTGCCTTGTGGATTACAAATACTGGTTTATATATGAGCTCCAACTGCCGGCCTTACTGCTATGATTAACACTGGCCAGTGTTCAGGGAACTTGACTTAAACATTATCTGAGTTGACTAGATCAGTCTGTTTATTATTCATTTTCTAACATTTGATATTGCATTAGTGGTATAACTGTGTGTTCAGATGTTTTGACTTATTTGTTGAAACATATTGCTAAAAGAGAGATTGTTCAATTTATCCTTATTACTGGGTCTTTGGATCCGATAAAAGTGCTTGACATTACACTGCTGGTTTATGTGTATCACTGGGGGTTGTGGGTGTCACCAGAGGTGGACAAGAGCAGGACCCATCTAACACAGCTACACCTACGGGTGCGCTACATATATATATATATATATATATATATATATATATATAGCCCTCTGCTACTCAGATGCCACCAGATGAGTGAGAGAAGCAGGGCAAGAGTTCTGGGCAGGCAAGGGAACCACAGTGGGCATCTCCACAGCCCCGCTAGACCACCAGGTACCATTACAAAAACAATGTAATTTGTGACAACACAAGTGAAGCGACTTGTTTACTTTTTCATAGAGACTTCCAACTGGAATTAGTACCTAAAAAAGAATGACAAAAATATCAATGTAGTGTGTACTTCCTTATCATAATTCTTCCTTTGGGGAGAGCTACTTATTTTTACACATAAAAATCCCACAGTGTATAACTATGATATCTTAAAATATTTATATGTTGGTACTCTAAAAATACATGTTCATCATAATAGTAATAACATATGAGGCTCACAATAAATAATTTAACAAGAAAAAAATAGCCCTCACTTCCCTACATAAAGTCAGTTCCTTTAGCATTAATAAGGATGATAAGGGAGGTTGGTCAAGCAGTTATGGATACCATTGCTTATGATGAAAATGGCACCTTTCAGCTTTTTTTTTTTAAGGGATACTGTCATGATTTTTATGGTGTAGTTTTTATTTCTGAATTACATTGATTACACTGCAAATAATTCACTCTACAATATAAAATACTATTCCTGAACCAACAAGTGTATTTAGTTGTAATATTGGTGTGTAGGTGCATCTCAGGTCATTTTGCCTGGCCATGTGCTTTCAGAAAGAGCCAGCACTTTAGGATGGAACTGCTTTCTGACAGGCTGTTGTTTCTCCTACTCAATGTAACTGAATGTGTCTCAGTGGGACCTGGATTTTACTATTGAGTGCTGTTCTTAGATCTACCAGGCAGCTGTTATCTTGTGTTAGGGAGCTGCTATCTGGTTACCTTCCCTTTGTTCTGTTGTTAGGCTGCTGGGGGAAAGGGAGGGGGTGATATCAGTCCAACTTGCAGTACAGCAGTAAAGAGTGACTGAAGTTTATCAGACCACAACTCAGATAACTGGGGGCAGCTGGGAAACTGACAATATGTCTAGCCTCATGTCAGATTTCAAAATTGCATATAAAAAAATCAGTTTGCGCTTTTGGAAAACTGATTTCCGTACAGATTTCTCCTGGAGGAGCACTATTAACATACTTTGCTTTTTGAAAAAAGACATGTTTTCCCTTGACAGAATCCCATTAACTTTACAGAGTTACCGGCAAACAGAAAAAAAAACATGTCCTTGAGCCAACATTAACATTTTTTGCTTTTTCTGTTGCTAGGCAAAGTTTGGACGCTAAACTTTGTTTTTCTGACCACCCTTTTTCAGTGGAAACGTCGCAAAAGATGCAGCGCTGCTTGACATGTTCCAATGGATAGAAAATCAACACTAGTGCAGGGACTTAACCTTAGGTCAGCAAAACAAACTCAATAATACTAAAATGAAATTCCTGCCAGCACAAAATTAAAAATGCTAAACTATAAAAGCACAGTTAATAACAATATGGGAGGGGCCAGTACTACCGCTTCCTAATTATGTGTGGTTCTAGCAATAACATTTACAATATGTATATTTGGAGCATTTATGCCAACATTAGTGTTAGTGACAGAACCAAGTAGTAACACCCTATCCACATATGTAGGATTTAGTATGATTTGTATGTAAGGACCACTTTTATAACAGTTGCATGGTGATTATCTGTATAATCTATACAGACAATTTATATGTAGAGCTTAATAGAGTCCCAGTTGTATCAAAGCAGAGAAGTGATATAAGTCCACAGTAGTAGAACAGCTTAAAGCAATAAAACTTATAACAGCATTTAAACACACAGTAAGGGGGTTATTTATAAAAATCCAAAAAGGTCTCACTAAAGGTCCGCACAGAATTCCCCCCCCTATTGTTCAATAGATTTTTCTGAAAATTTCTCATGCAGAAAAAAACTTGATAAAATTTTGAAAAAAATCTGTACTGTACAAATTTTTAGCCAAAACCCCTACTTTTTGGAATTTGACGCCCAGAGCCATGAAAACTTCGGATAATTGAATGAAACCCAGAGCAGATCAGGATATTTTCAGAATGTCAACAGGACATCGCCCATTGACTTCTACATGAATACGACACGTCTGAGTTGAAGTACTTTTTTCTATGAAAAAATTGTGGTTTTCCCCTTTAAAAGTCCGACCACAAAAACATGGACTTTAATAAATAACCTTCTGAATGTCAGTGTCAAACATGAAGCTCTATTTGTCCACCCCAGTTAAGAGCAAGCCTGGTCAATACCCTTAATACTAATCATAAAGGCACCGAGCAGTTTTATTTCAAAGACGGAGACTTCAGTTTCTTATGCGACTTGGGCTGTGCCACAATGAGGATCAATATTTATCTTTATTCAGCAAATTATTCCTCCCGTGGATCTTGGGCGTAGCGAGGGGGATCCCTACCCATCAACATATCTCCACACCTCCATAACCATTTCGTCAAAACCTTGGCTTTCTCAAGAGGTAGTGTGCACGGGAATACTTTCAGTACTAATATTATAATGAATATTATACTCAGACAGCTCCAGCCACAATTTGCAGGATAGAAATGTCAATGTATGAATTAAAAAACAGATTTAAATCCATAGCCGTGGCCATTCTACACCTTATCTTTACCATTTACTACCTGCCTTCTGCTCAATGTGCTCTCTATGGGGCAGATTCCCTAAAGGGTGAAGTGACTAATGCTAGTGAAAATTCACCAGTGTGATGTCATTTTGGTACTTCGCCAATTACCTAATGGTCATAGGCATCACTTCACTAGCATTGCTTTGCACTCTAACGCCAGGTGAAATTTCGCTCAGATGAAGGGACGTGTCATGTTCGGCACCCGAGATCCAGAACCCAAGCTAAGCTCCCTGGTCTAAGCTCTCACTTCTGCCTCTAACCATCTTTCACCTTGGGAGGAGCCCTCGGGTAATTGGATGCCGCCAGGTCTTAATTGAGAGAGGAGCTAAGCTAACGGTTCTGGACGAGCAAAGGGGCACAATCGACTCACCAGGATACTGGAAGAAAGAAAACCACCAGGAACAGGCAGGCCAGGCCAGCACAAGCAGAGAATCATCAGACAGGCCAGATTCAGGGTTGGAGTGCATAGAATAGTCAGTGGACAGTCAAATGATCAGGATTGGAGAGTTTGGAGTAAACAGGAAAGCAAGGGTCAGGATTGGAGAGGATCAGGATAGTCAAGAAGGCAGGCAAGGTCAAACACAGTAGATCAGATAGGTTTCACAAGAATAAACACCCAAGACCTTTTCTAAATAGAACCTACCAACGGGCAATGTGAAATTTGCAAAAGCCCCTTTGAATACTATTTGAATTCCACGCCATTGCGTGTGACGTCATCACACCAGAGCATAAACCAGGAAGCGTACCGGCGCACGCAAAATAAGGGAACAGGTCCCTGAAGAGAAAGGAGCTGTGCAGCGGCATCCACGCCGAAGGAATGGCGGTGGACCCCGCTGCCCACTAGACCACCAGGGTAAGGTTTCCTTACAGGACAGAACTCCGCCAATTCACTAAGATTCAGATTTTACTGAATGTTACCTCTTTCTCCAGACTTGCCTTTGCCACCTCAGACCAGGCGAACTGCAATGGAGTGGATAGGAATTCCTCAATTTTTTGTTGAACAATTTTCTAAGTCTCAACAATGGCGTCAAATTGAATGGAGTTATAGCCTGCAAAAGGCCATACGTTTTTTGTGGGGTAACTGGGTTCCACCCTACATTTCCTAACATATGGCACCTAAACTACAGATGAAGCCACTTGGATTTGTGAGTTAAATGCGTCATGACTCAGGGGTAATTGAAGAAACTGTGTTATCTTAAGTCATCTTAACTCATTTAATGCATTTAACCTTTTCATTAGCATACCAAAGCTCCATTGTTCACAATGGTGAATGCTTTAATTAGATGGGATGTTGTGACGCAGTTTTCTGTGTTAAATGAGATAAATGGGATATCTGTGTTTAGTTATTCTGTGTCAAACAGACAAACCAAAGTGGCTTCATCTGTATACACTGGGTTCATGTGTAGGGCAATATAACAACTCTATTCTATTAAGGTTCCCTGGACTTGTGTAATGTAATGTATTTGCTGCAACATATACGTCCATTTAACTTTATCATTTCCTGCCATATGCCAATTAGCAACTGGCACTATTTTTAAAAACGTATTTTGTTTTGTGAAAATTAAGCAGAATGCATTTTAAAAGGACACTAAACCCAATCATAAAGGTGTTTCACTGAGCCCCCTAGTTCTCTAACCAAAAACATAATTTCAGAGAATCAGCCAATGAGAATGTTAATTCCTAGCATTAGGTCAGCCATCTTGCCATTATCTTACATACAGAGATTATTGTGTCATTTTGGGGTCACTATGTGACACTGGAATGAGACATGGGGATAAAGGACAGACCTGTTCAGTGCTTGGAAACTGAGCTTAATGCCCCAACTCCAACTGCAATAACTAAAAACATGGAGCCAGAATGATCAGTTGATCAGTTTCTTTGGGCCCTGGAGAGCTGGGAGAAGTTTTATTGTGCAATATGGTTTAGGAATACAACCCTAATGCTGCTGGACTAGTTTAGCAAACACTGAGTAAAGTGTGATTGAGCAGTGCAGTGCAGCAGGGTTTAGCATCCATGTCAGCATTACTTTAGGTCTATATTAAACATGGATGAATATTGATTTACAGAATATTATTCTGTTATTGCATAGTCGCATAGTTGTGAAGTTATTTTTGGTTGAAAAAAGACAAAAAAAAATTATCAAGTTGAACTCCAAGTGCACATATACACCTACATATACAAACCTAGCTCTACACTTGCATATTTTAAACTATATAGACAGATACCTATACTAAGAAATCTGTAGTTTGCCAAACTAATTTAATTTATTTTTATGAGGAGGTGAGTAGGGACCTCGATTCTGGGATGGCAATGGATGTGATTTACTTAGACTTTGCTAAATCATTTGATACAGTGTCACACAGAAGGTTACTGGTTAAATGAAGGAATGTTGGCCTGGAACATAGTATTTGTACCTGGATAGAGAACTGGCTAAAAGATAGACTACAAAGAGTGGTGGTAAATGGAACATTTTCTAATTGGACCAGTGTTAAATTATGAGGGGAGACTGACAAGGTTGAGGTTGTTTTCTCTGGAAAAAAGGCGCTTGTGAGGGGACATGATTAGACTTTACAAGTACATTAGAGGACATTATAGACAAATAGCAGGGGACCTTTTTACCCATAAAGAGAATCACGTACCAGAGGCCTCCCCTTCAGACTAGAGGAAAAGAAGTTTCATTTAAAGGAACAGAGTAGGGGGTTCATCACAGTGAGGACAGTGAGGTTGGGGAATGCACTGCCGGGTGATGATTCAGTTAATGACTATAAGAGGGACTTGGATGATTTCTTGGACAGACATAATATCAAAGGCTATTGGGATACTAAAATCTTTTGTCAGGGTCAGTGTGTGTAAGTATGTTTCTGGGTTTCATTTGGAGGGGTTGAACTTGATGGACTTTGGTCTTTTTTCAAGCTCACTTAGAGCAACAAGAGGGGAGTTGTGGGTGCACTCCTAAGGCCATATAAAAAATATATAAATACAATAATCCCCTGTCTAAAAAAAGAAAAACAGAGTTTTTGTTACAAAGTTATGATCATAAAATTGGTAAGCCGCAACAGTTCAGTGTAAAAATAAAAACTGGGTAAATAGATAGTCTGTGCAAAATAAAAAAAATTTATCTAATATAGTTAGTTACAGATGAAGCCACTTCGATTTGTGAGTTAAATGCGTCATGACTCAGGGTTAATTGAATAAACTGTGATATCTAAAGTCATCTTAACTCATTTAATGCATTTAACCTTTTCATTAGCATACCAAAGCACCATTGTTCACAATGGTGAATGCTTTAATTAGGTGGGATGTTGTGTCGCAGTTTTCTGTGTTAAATGAGATAAATGGGATATCTGTGTTTAGTTATTCTGTGTCAAACAGACAAACCAAAGTGGCTGCATCTGTAGGCAAAAATATAATGTATAAAGGCTGGAGTGAGTAGATGTGTAACATAATAGCCAGAACACTACTTCCTGCTTTTCAGCTCTCTAACTCTGAATTAGTCAGTGACTATAAGGGGGGCCACATGGGACATAACTGTTCAGTGAGTTTGTAATTGATCCTCAGCATTCAGCTCAGATTCAAAAGCAACAGATATGAACCATGTGCCCCCCCTCAAGTCACTGATTGGTTACAGCCTTTTAACCAATTAGTGGAAAACAAGAGAGCTGAAAAGCCTTCCAGTCACTCCAGCCTTCATACATTACATTTTTGGCTAACTATATTAGAAACAAGTTTTATTTTGCACAGCTTATTTATTTACCCAGTTTTATTTTTATACTTAAAAATTCCTTTCACTTCATGACTATATGTTGTTTATAAGAATAGAAAAGCCTTGGTTATTTTGCTTGTTCAAGAAGCCGCATTATAACATCAACTGACAGGTCATTCCCCAACCTCACTGTGAAGAGCCCCCTTCACTGCTTTAATTGAAAGTTCTGTTTCTCTCTAGTCTAAAGGTATGGCCTGTCATTTTTTTTATCTTTTCTATGGAAAAAAAGACTGAAAAACTGGATAACTGTTTATAAAGCCTAAAGTAAGAGCTTGAGGGACTTGGCATGTACAGAAAATGGAAGCACTATTTTTATGTATTTTTTTCTAATACCCAAAGTTGAGACAAGAACTGTAACATTAACAACTTGCCAAAGATAGTAGATATCCCCCAGGTGCCTATGTCTCTATTAAAGATTCTGTGAAAATCCTCTCTCTGTTCTCTATAAAATGAGGGTTGGATTAGCCAGTTCTCTTACTCTGTTCTACACATGCAGCTCAATCCTGTGACCCCTGGACTCTTTGTTACCAACTGTTGCTGGGAATATGCTCTGACCCTCTACCTTTTCATTGGGTATGTTGTGCTATCTGGAGGTGCAATGATGGGAGGCCAAACAACATCTTATCCCATAAAAGTTCTGATCTTTCTGGCAGCCCTGTGTGTGAGACCCTGCAGATCCTGGGGCCAGCACAACAATCCTGCTTGTAGACTGGACATAATGAAAGCAGAGGAGGAATATGAATACATACAGGAGGGTGATATCACGATTGGAGGAATTCTGACTCTCAGTACGTCTGGGGGAGAGGAAAGCATGACATTATATGCTTGCCAATAGTAAGTTGAATACAAATATCATGGCCAGGGTTACCATGACATCCTTTCATAGCTTTGAAGCTGATCATCACTAAACCTAAACTTTATATTGATGCCTGTGGTGTTATGTTTCTCTGCTACCAAAAGGCAAACATTCATATCTATGTGGATCTGGAGATAGAGGTAGTGTTCTGACATGACTTACAAGATGCTTTCAGGGCCTATTGTGCTCAAGCTGAGTAGAAAACACAACCACTACCACCCCCATCTGTTGTATCTAAATCTTATTGTTGAGAGAGAAGTAGTTAATGGTCAGAGTGAATTGCAGACTTTTTCATTGGTTCCATATCCATTTTGTGTTTTTTGCATGTAATAATTACATCTTGCATTGCCATCTTTGTGTGGGATATTGGTATAAAAGGATTCCACATCCAGGGTGGCTAAAAGTGTTCTGTCTGGTATTGGACCTACCACCGTAAGTTAGTTAAGGAGATCCCTTGTATCCAGAACAAAGCTGGGTATGTTTTTTTACCAAAGGTTTTGGGCTTTTTTTTACCCAGCCAGATACATTCTCTGTGAAAGTACCAGTGCCCGGATTATCTGTCTGCCAGGGTTTCCCTCTTTGTTAATGTAGGGAACCATATAAAAGTAAAGTACTTTAGGATCCCTGGGTATTGGTGCCTCTAAGCCTCTAAGCTTTCACGCCTGTTCTTGTGTTGTGGAGTCATTATTGGTGGTCATCCTTCATTTCAAATAATGGAACATGTTGGAGAATTATCTGTGTTTCTTGCACATTGTCAGCAGTATTTATAATGGCTCCACTTATGATGTCTTTATTCTGTTTGAGTGATATGAAGGCATTACTTTCCAAAGTTGAAATATTCTTTTGTTTGTGTTGCTTGTTCAGGATTTCTGTTGTGACTCGTTGCCTGAAGCTGACTATGTAATTGTTCAATGTGGGATTAATACCAGGCTTGGGGTTCCACCTTGCTCTTTCCATGGCTTGATGTGTATTGTAACTGGGCTTCTGACTGAATCTTTCTCAGTTTTGCTTGTTTAGAAAAAGTCAGTTCTCTGTTATCTACTTTTCATTTCACATGTCGGATTCCTACTTTGATGTAACCTCGTCTTATTGTGTCTCTGTGTGTATACAGTATATCTCAGTTACTTAGTTAAGCCTTATATACAGTCTATCAGAGTTATGATACAGGCTGTCAGAGTTGTCCTCAGGAGGTTATTTTAATGACTTACCGCCCTGGTGATCTAGCGGTGCGGCGGGGATGCCAGGCACGCTGCACCGGTAACTAGGGCACGCTCGGCTCGCTTCTTCAGTATTTATACGCCAGCGTGCAATGGTGCAAATTCAAATGTATTTAAAGCCACATTTTATATTTTTTCACTGCTTGTTATATGTTTCTTCCTTGTGAGTTCCTAGTGTCTCTGTGCTGTTTAAGCTTCTGATATCTGATTATCTGTTCTGACCCCAGCCTGTTTTGACGATTCTGATCTCGGAAATCCTGACCCTGCCTGGTAACCAACTCCGTATCCCTCCTGATTGATCTCCTGGTTTGACCCTTGCCTGTCTGACTCAGTTTGTACTCTGCCTGCCCGACCCGGCCTGATTTGACTACGCTTTCTGCCTACGCCTTGTACTGTGACCTTCTGCCCAAAAGACTTTTGCTTTACCGTCGTGCCCCTTTGCTCGTCCAGAACCCTTCGCTTGGCACCTCTCTTAACCCTTTGCCTGCCAAGCACATACACTGTACGTTCTGGCAGGCAAGGGCTTTAACTGCCAAGCACGTACATTGTACGTTCTTGCAGTTTAACATGCTGTACTCTGCATCAGCAGCTTTAGCCGTCTCTGCAGAGGTTTAGCAGCATTGACAGCCCCCTGGGCAACGAGGCTGGGGGGCTGTCATGTCGGTCCTGCTTCAGGATTGTCGCAGGGCCGACCTAAAAGAGGCAGACACAGCAAATCGCATGTCTGCCTTGCTGCTCTGCTTCCTCCTGCTTAACCTCGTGTTCCAGCGACGCCCACAAACTTCCTGCTTGCTGTGAATCTGCAGACAGCTTCTCTCTCTTCTCCAGCTCTCAGATCAGCCAAAAACGGTAAGTGGCCTTTATTTTACACACTTACATACACCTACCTACATTATACACACATACACACATGTTTTAGTAAAAAAAAACAAAAAAAAAAGTTTTTTTGAATTTTTCATTTTACACTTATATGAACTTATATGCATTTATATACACTATATGGACTTATATACACACTTATACACACTTATACACTGTCACACAATTCTTGGAAGTGTACACACATGTATACACATTTTATTTTTTTACTTTTTCATTTCACCAATATTTGTTTTTTTACCCATAAAAACTGTTTATTTCAGCAGCGTGACTATTGGATAATCGATTTCGGGCACTAATTACGCTGTCGGTGCAGTTATTTTGTTATTTCATTGATTTGAACAATTTTTGTGGTTTTATTGCAATTTTATCCCTGCATTATTGTTCCTTATGTATCTTTAGTATAGTTTTGCTGTTTGGTGCTTTGGTATATTATTTTACTTAGATTGATCCATCAGAATATATGCTTTCCAAAAATATATGGTTTTCTGGGGTCTTTTTACAGTTTGGGGGTCTTACGGCACATAACGCATACTTGGGGTTCTCCTTTCAGCAGCTTAGTTGGCCAGCGTGAAAATTCATATGCACGTTTTTCATTTGGGGCCGAACACACCACTTACTTTGGTAAATCTATGCATATTGGGCATCAAACTTTTCAGTAGACCTCTGATGTCCATATTTGGGGTGGTTTTTCTTTGTACGTAAAACATTGTGTGCGATAAATGTGGCAAACTGCAACATTTTTAGGCGATTTTCAGAAATGTAAAAATCTCGATGTTTAGAAAAGTTTTGCAGTTTGGTACTTTGCTGTAGAAAGACGTCTTTATCTTGGTTGTTTTCGTCAAAATGTGTACTTTCCAAAAACATATGGTTTTGGGGGGTCTTTGCTGTTAGGATGGTCTTGAGGCACATAATATGAAGTCAATGGTCTATGTTTACAGAAGGCGAATCGGCAGTAGAGAAAACTCATATTCACTATTTACATTTGGGGTCCGCACATGCCAGCTGCCTTGGGATATCAATGCATATTGGGCATCAAACTGTTCAGTAGACCCTTGGCATCAATATTTATGGTGTTTTACAATTGTATGTAAGAAATTGGGTGAGATAAATGCGGCCAATTGCAATATTTTTAGGCGATTTTCAGAAATGTAAAAACCGTTGCTTTTATCGCCAAATTTAGGAAAGGCTTGCGACTTGGTACTTTGGAGTACAAAGACATGCATACCCAATTTGGATTTGCGGGAATGTGTAAATTTCCAAAAATATATGGTTTTCTGGGGTGAACATACTTTTTTCTACCTTTGCCCCCCAAAACTATATAAATGTGTTGATTTTGCAGTACCTGAAATAACAGACTATATGGGGGGTCTTCATTTGGGGCCCCTATATGCCACGTGCTTGGGTACACCTATACATATTGGGCATCAAACTGTTCAGAGGACCCTAGGCTTTCATATTTGGGGTGATTTCTCTTGATAACTAAAAGTATGTGGGTAATACGATGCTGCAGGATAGAAATTTTGAGGTGATTTTTGGAAATGTCGCCAAAATCATCAAATTTAGGAATGGTTTGCGGCTTGGTACTTTGGAGTACAAAGACATGCATACCCAATTTCGATTTGTGGCAATGTGCACTTTCCGAAAATATATGGTTTTCTGGGGTGAAATTACTTTTTTCTGCCTTAGCCCCCCCCCAAAACGATGTAAATGTGTTGATTTTACCTAAAATGAAAGACCATATGGGGGTCTTCCTAGAAATGTTGAGGTGATTTTTGGAAATGTCACCAAAATCACCAGATTTAGGAATGGTTTGTGGCTTGGTACTTTGGAGTACAAAGACATGCATACCCAATTTAGATTTGTGGGAATGTGTACTTTCCGAAAATATATGGTTTTCTGGAGTGAACTTAATTTTTCCTACATTTGCCCCCATCAAAACTATGTAAATGTGTTGATTTTGCAGTATCTGAAATGACAGACCATATGGGGGTCTTCCTTTTGGGGCCCCTATATGCCACGTGCTTGGGTACACCTATATATATTTGGCATCAAACTGTTCAGAGGACCCTAGGCTTTCATATTTGGTGTGATTTATTTTGATACCTAAAAGTATGTGGGAAATACGATGCTGCAGGTTGGAAATTTTGAGGTGATTTTTGGAAATGTCACCAAAATCACCAAATTTAGGAATGGTTTGTTTCTTGGTACTTTGGAGTACAAAGACATGCAAACCCAATTTAGATTCGTGGGAATGTGTACTTTCCGAAAATATATGGTTTTCTGGAGTGAACTTAATTTTTCCTACATTTGCCCCCATCAAAACTATGTAAATGTGTTGATTTTGCAGTATCTGAAATGACAGACCATATGGGGGTCTTCCTTTTGGGGCCCCTATATGCCACGTGCTTGGGTACACCTATATATATTGGGCATCAAACTGTTCAGAGGACCCTAGGCTTTCATATTTGGTGTGATTTATTTTGATACCTAAAAGTATGTGGGAAATACGATGCTGCAGGTTGGAAATTTTGAGGTGATTTTTGGAAATGTCACCAAAATCACCAAATTTAGGAATGGTTTGTTTCTTGGTACTTTGGAGTACAAAGACATGCAAACCCAATTTAGATTCGTGGGAATGTGTACTTTCCGAAAATATATGGTTTTCTGGAGTGAACTTAATTTTTCCTACATTTGCCCCCATCAAAACGATGTAAATGTGTTGATTTTGCAGTATCTGAAATGACAGACCATATGGGGGTCTTCCTTTTGGGGCCCCTATATGCCACGTGCTTGGGTACACCTATATATATTGGGCATCAAACTGTTCAGAGGACCCTAGGCTTTCATATTTGGTGTGATTTATTTTGATAACTAAAAGTATGTGGGTAATACGATGCTGCAGGATAGAAATTTTGAGGTGATTTTTGGAAATGTCGCCAAAATCATCAAATTTAGGAATGGTTTGCGGCTTGGTACTTTGGAGTACAAAGACATGCATACCCAATTTCGATTTGTGGCAATGTGCACTTTCCGAAAATATATGGTTTTCTGGGGTGAAATTACTTTTTTCTGCCTTAGCCCCCCCCCAAAACGATGTAAATGTGTTGATTTTACCTAAAATGAAAGACCATATGGGGGTCTTCCTAGAAATGTTGAGGTGATTTTTGGAAATGTCACCAAAATCACCAGATTTAGGAATGGTTTGTGGCTTGGTACTTTGGAGTACAAAGACATGCATACCCAATTTAGATTTGTGGGAATGTGTACTTTCCGAAAATATATGGTTTTCTGGAGTGAACTTAATTTTTCCTACATTTGCCCCCATCAAAACTATGTAAATGTGTTGATTTTGCAGTATCTGAAATGACAGACCATATGGGGGTCTTCCTTTTGGGGCCCCTATATGCCACGTGCTTGGGTACACCTATATATATTTGGCATCAAACTGTTCAGAGGACCCTAGGCTTTCATATTTGGTGTGATTTATTTTGATACCTAAAAGTATGTGGGAAATACGATGCTGCAGGTTGGAAATTTTGAGGTGATTTTTGGAAATGTCACCAAAATCACCAAATTTAGGAATGGTTTGTTTCTTGGTACTTTGGAGTACAAAGACATGCAAACCCAATTTAGATTCGTGGGAATGTGTACTTTCCGAAAATATATGGTTTTCTGGAGTGAACTTAATTTTTCCTACATTTGCCCCCATCAAAACTATGTAAATGTGTTGATTTTGCAGTATCTGAAATGACAGACCATATGGGGGTCTTCCTTTTGGGGCCCCTATATGCCACGTGCTTGGGTACACCTATATATATTGGGCATCAAACTGTTCAGAGGACCCTAGGCTTTCATATTTGGTGTGATTTATTTTGATACCTAAAAGTATGTGGGAAATACGATGCTGCAGGTTGGAAATTTTGAGGTGATTTTTGGAAATGTCACCAAAATCACCAAATTTAGGAATGGTTTGTTTCTTGGTACTTTGGAGTACAAAGACATGCATACCCAATTTAGATTCGTGGGAATGTGTACTTTCCGAAAATATATGGTTTTCTGGAGTGAACTTAATTTTTCCTACATTTGCCCCCATCAAAACTATGTAAATGTGTTGATTTTGCAGTATCTGAAATGACAGACCATATGGGGTCTTCCTTTTGGGGCCCCTATATGCCACGTGCTTGGGTACACCTATACATATTGGGCATCAAACTGTTCAGAGAACCCTAGGCTTTCATATTTGGTGTGATATATCTTGATACCTAAAAGTATGTGGGAAATACGATGCTGCAGGTTGGAAATTTTGAGGTGATTTTTGGAAATGTCACCAAAATCACCAAATTTAGGAATGGTTTGCGGCATTGTACTTTGGAGTACAAAGACATGCATACCCAATTTAGATTTGTGGGAATGTGTACTTTCCGAAAATATATGGTTTTCTTGGGTGAACTTACTTTTTTCTACTTTTGCCCCCCCCCCAAAACGATGTAAATGTGTTGATTTTGCTGTACCTGAAATGACAGACCATATGGGGGTCTTCCTTTTGGGGCCCCTGTATGCCACGTGCTTGGGTACACCTATACGTATTGGGCATCAAACTGTTCAGAGGACCCTAGGCTTTCATATTTGGGGTGATATCTCTTGATACCTAAAAGTATGTGGGTAATACATGGTGCAGGGTAGAAATTTTGAGGTGATTTTTGGAAATGTCGCCAAAATCACCAAATTTAGGAATGGTTTGCGGCTTGGTACTTTGGAGTACAAAGACATGCATACCCAATTTAGATTCGTGGGAATGTGTACTTTCCGAAAATATATGGTTTTCTGGGGTGAACTTACTTTTTTCTACTTTTGACCCCCCCAAAACAATGTAAATGTGTTGATTTTGCTGTACCTGAAATGACAGACCATATGGGGGTCTTCCTTTTGGGGCCCCTGTATGCCACGTGCTTGGGTACACCTATACATATTGGGCATCAAACTGTTCAGAGGACCCTAGGCTTTCATATTTGGGGTGATATCTCTTGATACCTAAAAGTATGTGGGTAATACGATGCTGCAGGGTAGAAATTTTGAGGTGATTTTTGGAAATGTCACCAAAATCACCAAATTTAGGAATGGTTTGTGGCTTGGTACTTTGGAGTACAAAGACATGCATACCCAATTTAGATTCGTGGGAATGTGTATTTCACGAAAATATATGGTTTTCTGGGGTGAACATACCCTTTTCTACTTTTGACCCCCCCCAAACGATGTAAATGTGTTGATTTTGCTGTACCTGAAATGACAGACCATATGGGGGTCTTCCTTTTGGGGCCCCTATATGCCACGTGCTTGGGTACACCTATACATATTGGGCATCAAACTGTTCAGAGGACCCTAGGCTTTCTGGGGTGAACCTATTTTTTTAACTTTTACCCCACCCCAAAACGATGCAAATGTGTTGATTTTGCAGTATCTGGAATTACAGAACTGATAGCTCAAATGAGGTGTCTACATTTTAGGACCCCTATATGCCACATGCTTGGGTACACCTATACATATTGGGCATCAAACTGTTCATTGGACCCCAGGCTTTCATAGTTGGGGTGTTTTACATTGATACCTAATGATGTGTGGGAGATATGATTCTGTAGATTGGAAGCTTTGATGTCATTTTTCAAATAAATCACCAATTTCTATAACACATTATAACTTTAGGAAACAATTGCAACTTGGTAGTTTGGAGTAGAAAGATATTTTTACCGATTTTTGATTCACCAGGTTCTGTTCTTTCTAATAATGGGTAGTTTTCTAGTGTAAACTTACTGTTAGTGGAATGTTTGGCCTTGAAATCAGAAGTATGCCGTTTGGGGAGCAGTGCTTTGGAAATTTGGTAGTGTACTGCTTGTAGATTTTGATCTATACAAGTGAGAAATCTCCATAAAACTATATATATTTGGTATTGCCGCGTTCAGGAGACATAGACCTTTCCAAATCAGCTGTGATCTCTTACATAACATAATTGATGTTTCTGATATATGTGATTGTTCATGATTTTTTTCATTTTATTGGACACTTAGAAGCCTATATTTTTTTACAGAAGTAGAATTACACCAAAATTCTTGCATATTTTGAAAGTTCAGGTTGTCCTGAAAAAAACAATATATTGTTTTCCTGGGTAAACTAAAAGACCGCCCCAGGAAAGGCCCTTAAAGTGAAAGAGTGCAAAGTATCTAAAAACTGCTTGGCAGTAGATGTTCGCATCTAGGACAAAATGGCTGGCAGGGAAAGGGTTAATAACACCTGGTGGAATCCGATTAGCTGAGAGCTTCTCCTGAGGTGAAAGGCAGCTGTTAAAGGCAGAAGCAAGAGCCATGAACAGGGTGCTTAGCATTGGTTCTGGATTTAGGGTGCCGACTGTGACAATTATTACATTTTCACAGAGCATCAAGCAACATAGTAGCCCAGTTTAGCTGTACATATCTGTACTTGCTTCAGTTCATTCATATCTTTTTTAGGAACTGCCCACAACTACAATGAGGACAATTCTCTCTGCAAAGTTGTAAAATCTAGTGGGGCACTTCTCTGGACAATTTAGTATCATCAGCAAAAATAGAAACAGTACTTCCAATGCCTACCTCCAGGTCATTAATAAATAAGTTGAAAAGCAAGGGACCTAGTACCTAGTTCCATTTACCACCACTCTGTGTGTAGTCTATCTTTTAGCCAGTTCTCTATCCAGGTACAAATACTATGTTCCAGGCCAACATTCCTTAATTTAACCAGTAACCTTCTGTGTGACACTGTATCAAATGTTTTAGCAAAGTCTTAGTAAATCACATTCACTGCCATCCCAGAGTCTAGTTTTCTGCTCATATCCTCATGGAAGGCAATTACATTAGTCTGGCAAGATTAGGCTTTAAACTATGCTTGCACAAATTCATAGCATTGTGATTTGTAATGTTTTCAAGTGTATCTTATCCCTTATGACCACTTTAAAAAGCTTTCCTATCACCTACAATCATAGTCTTTCAGTTCCTCTTTTAGATATTTTTGCCCACTCTTCATTGCAGGTCACTGAAAGCAAAACACAAACTGCCAGACACACATACTGTACACAACACACATACTGTATATATATATCTGAAACATATGCATAACACACACAGTACCTAACCTATATATATATCTATATATAAATAATAACACATATATATTATATATAATATATATTGTGAATAAGAACATGCTGACATTGTGCTATAATTGTATAAAGATAAAAAGAACGCACCAATACTTTATATTTAAAAATACAGGTCCCACATTTAAGGATACTCCCAATATCTGTTAGTGACAATCAGCACTGCAAAAACAATCATCTGCAATCATGTTTTGCAGTGAGGTATTGTAGTGCATTTGCCAGCTCTTTTAAGCCCATACAGTTTTGGCATAGTTTGAGGAGGATCTGTACAAGCTGGCAATCTGGAAGGCTAAGTGGCAGATAAGAGTCAATACTGAAATAATTTTATGCATTTTGCATTTGCATCCTGAATATATGTGTAACACCCTCTTAGCGACCCCCCTGGTGCCAAGGTTGTACCAGCTTACCAACTCGGGTCCTGAGTTCCCTTTGCAAGTTGAAAGGTACTTGGAAAACTCTTCTCTGGCAGTTGCCTCCACCTAATGGGGTCCTGGAATACTCCTAAGGATATGCCCATTAGGAAACAAATCACCCACACACTTTATTATATAACAATATAACTTAAGTGTAATATTAAAGGGGAAGTAAAACACATTCACATCATATCAAATGACCCACTCCCATGGGAACCTATGGCAGTCCATTTCCTGGCCCTCCATGCCAGGCAAAGTCCCGCAACTCCTTTGGCAGACTATTAGTCTCAGTCCCATTTCCCCAAAGAGCACAATAGGTCCCATGTAGAAATAGCAGCCCAAAATACCTTTCCCTCCGGTTAGGTACTGGCTCCTTCATGGCAGGCATCAACACAGCCTGTGTTATAAACAGAAACCATCCTGGATCCTCTCTTTTTCTAAGGTTCAGTTGCCATCTCCAGTGTTTAAAAAGGACATCTGAAATAGAGATAGAAACGAAAGATCTCAGTCATACTGTGTATTTATATGTATGTGTGGGACTGAAGGTTAGTTACCCTTTGTTCAGGCAGTCCCCTGGTGTTTTGGACACATAAGGGCTGATTCTAATAGATAGATGAGAATCTGTTTTTTATCCTGTACTTCAGTAACTGGTTAGTAAATGTCATATGTTCTGCCTCGTTCTTTGGATTTCACGTTTCTTGAAGGTGGGTACAAGATAGGCCAGGGTGGAGGAAGTTTTCATTTGTTAATAGATTGAATATAATTAGGTTTAGATATAATAAACAATGTGATATTTAGCTTGGATTATTTCTTTTTCAAGTCTTAGTGCAGAGAAATACAGAAATCTTGTGGAATTCCTCTTCTTCATCAAGGAAATGAATGAGAATCCAGTCAGGTTACCCAATGTGACTCTGGGGTACCATATATTTGATTCCTGTGGAAGCACACGGAGAGCTCTGAGAAGTCTGATGAAGATATTATCTGGTTCCAGTCAGCCCGTTCCTAATTACTCTTGTTTGGGACAGAGAAAAGTCATTGGGATTATTGGAGATTTAGACACAGAACCAACTATATCCATGGCTTATATTCTGGGTGTACTTGGATATTCCCAGGTGAGAAACATGATGAGGAAAATTTAAAGGGAAATTGTATTGTTGTTTTAGTACAATTTACCCACATTTGCCAGACTGCAAATTGACATTCCCTTTAAGAAGACCTTTGCCATTTCCTATTTTGTCTTCTTATCATCAACATGTTGGAAATACAAAGCTTCAAAGTTTTGTTAAAACAAATTATGAAAAAACATTCGCAGACAGTGACCAAATGATGAAAAGTTGGAGCAAATCACCACGATTTCCATAATAAGTCTTTGTAAGGCTTTGTAGTCTTACAACAACCGGACCCAGCAATCATAGTTACATTATTGGGTTGAGCAGGTCAGCGGAGTTTAGTGTCCCTTTAAGGGCTGCCATTTAGAGCATAGATTAAGGTTTATGTTTTCTGCTAAAAACACAGAACAGAAATGGTTTTCATTTAAAATGATATTAAAGAATTACTATGCTCAATGTATTCCCTTAAAAAGTAAATGTAGAAGGATTAAGAACCAAGTAAAAAAGGTAAACAGGAAAGCGTTTAAAGGGAACACTATTCCCTGCTGCACAGCACTGCTCAGTGATACTTTACTCAGTTGTTGCCTGACTACAAACCCCATCATACTTTAAAATATTATAAAGGTTGTGTCATGCTGGGAGCTGTAGTCCAGCAGCACCAGGGTTGTATTCTTAAAGCAATATTGCACAAAAAATCTTCCCCCGGCTCTCTAGGACAGCACTTAAATCTCTGTATATAAGAAAAGAGCAAGATGGCTGACATAGTGCTGGGCTCAGCATTCTCACGGGTTGATTCTATTTGCATCTGTAATTACGTTTTTGGTAAGAAGAATTCTCATTGGTGAATTGGTTTCAATGAGAAATTATGTTTTTTTGCACCTGCTAAAGAGAGCTAGGGGGTGCAGTGGGACAGCTTTATGGTTGGGTTTTATAGTGCCCTTTAAAAACTACAAATCAGAGAGGACAGAAGCTGTATATATATTATAGGAATATAAACCCTATAAAAAGTTTTGTAAAACTGCAATCAGAAGGAGAAGATAGGAAATAAGGAGCACATTGTGGCAGATGCTAAAACTAACCCCAATTAAGTTTTTTTGAATGTGAACGAGGTGCCAAATGGAAGAGACCCTCGGGTAGTAAGAGAGCTTAGTTCAGTTTTAGACCGGCCTATATGACTGATTTTCTCAGACTGGCTTTTATCTGGTTTGGTATTTACATATGTTGGGCTTGCATATTTAAATAAATTACCAATGCAAGGTGCTATCACAAAAAAGATTTCCTTATATGTTGGGTTATTCTCATTTTTGCCAAATGTATCCACTTCTTAATGATCTTTTTTTGCCTTGAGTATGTATTTGGGTGGAATGTATTGTTACTATATTATGCTATTAAATAGGATTGATTTGTTTAGGTGTATAAATTCCTGACAAATATTGCTTTCTTTGATATATTTTTACTTTATTTTTATATAAAGAAATCACATATTTATTTGCAAATGGTTGTATTGTCCATGTTTTTTCCTAATTGCTAAAATATTGCACTGCTGTGCCTGTCTTCCCTTTTTTTTGCCAATTTGAATTGCGCATAATGTTTCGCAGGAGGGGACACTCCTGGTTTTGGGTCTTTTTTTTGTAAATAATCATTTTTAACTTTTTTTACTATAAAGGCAACAGACATTACAGAAATAATTTGTCCATCCATTCATAGATAAGTTGGCTAAGTGAAGACAACAACAGAGTAATACAGCTCATACAATTACCAACTTTAATATTCTGAAGCGGTTGGAGATCTATCTCCAATCAATTCTTTGAACATATATTTCACTGCATATTAAAGATCATTGGAAAACAAGGAAATAGAAGGAGGAAAGAGGGGGGGCAAGTTAAATTTCACTGCAACCAAGTGTCTGGCTTCGATCTGTAGTTAATTTGTGTTGGAAAGAAGTTCCCAGGGGGACCATACATAAGGAAACAAGGCTATCTTATGTTGTATACAAGCCAGGCTATATTCAAACTGCATGATACCATTAATATTTTATTTCACTTCTAAGACAGAAGGGCTGCTAGTGAGATACGGGCAATAAAATGTACCTGGTTTACATGTTTCCCCAAAAGGAAAGTGAGTATAATCGTATCCAGTGTCTGGTTATCTGCATTACGAGATTTAAGATCTTGTCCCAAAATATCTGTATCTGGGGCAAGGGTGGGTTTTGGGTCTTAAGTAGGGATGTAGCGAACCGCCGACAATGTGTTCACGAACGCCGTTCGCGAACACCGGCAAAAAATGCGAACAGTTCGCGAACAGTTCGCGAACTTCGAACATCCGAAAATCGTTCGATTCGAACGATCGAAGGATTTTAATCGTTCGATCGAACGATTTTCATTCGAATCGAACGATCGAAGCCATTGGATCGAATGATTTCATTCAATCCAATGGCTTCGATCGTTCGATTCGAACGAAAATCGTTAGATTTTAGCGATCGAATGGTCGAATGGTCGAACGATTTTGACGCGAACGCCTATTGTCGAACGTCGCACGACGTTCGCGAACTTGCGGCGGACGCGAACAGTCGAAGTTCGCCGGCGAACAGTTCGCTACATCCCTAGTCTTAAGGGGAGGCCTGGTCATACTTTACTCACTTTTCCAGAGCTTTGCCCCCAGTGCTGTCAGCTAGTTTCAGGCTGGAGCTGTCATCCTGCATCTCTGTTGTCCTACATAACTCTCTATACTGCAGAAGATAAAGGGACAGTAACACCAAAAATGAAAGTATAATGTATTGTTGCCCTGTGCTGCTAAAATCTGGTGTTTGCTTCAGTGGAAAAAGGGGAAAGGCACAGGATAAACAAAATATAATCTCTGTTATATACAATGGGTTTTTACTGAGTTTATCTGTTGTCTACTGTGTATCCTGTGCTTGAATGGCTGCCCCCATGGCTACACAGCAGCTTGTTTATATAAACTATAGTAGTACTTATCTGTTATCTACTGTGTATCCTGTGCTTGAATGGCTGCCACACAAGTTGATGTAGCCTGCTCGCACAACCCAGGCCTTCAGCAGTTCAGCGCCTGGTGCACGGTGTCGGAGGGGTCGGCACCCTCCTAAGTAAACGATCCAACAAGACACTGGCACACAAGGCAAGTAGCAGCAGGGTTATACCCTTGCATGTTTATTCTGCAAACGTGCAACGTTTCGGGGTCAGACCCCTTTGTCAAGCATAGACAGACTCACAGTCTCAGTACAAAAGCCAAATAAGGTGCAACTACTGTGTCAGCTCAGTGTCCAGAATGGTATCTATGCTGTCGTTTCTGAAACTATATGTGTCTTACTTGGCCTTGCACTATACTAGTGACATGAGACAACAGATGGATTCCTTGTTCTGTACAAACATTATACATTCTAATAACAGAATGGCCTTTAACCTTGAGCTCCTTCTACAACACAGCAATTCTGTAACTAGTGTTGTGTTCTATAATCTTGTTCTTTGATAATAACCACTTATGGCTTAAATCTAAAACCCTGATATCTACACTTATCTGTTATCTACTGTGTATCCTGTGCTTGAATGGCTGCCCCCATGGCTACACAGCAGCTTGTTTATATAAACTATAGTAGTACTTATCTGTTATCTACTGTGTATCCTGTGCTTGAATGGCTGCCCCCATGGCTACACAGCAGCTTGTTTATATAAACTATAGTAGTACTTATCTGTTATCTACTGTGTATCCTGTGCTTGAATGGCTGCCCCCATGGCTACACAGCAGTTTCTTTATATAAACTATAGTAGTACTTATCTGTTATCTACTGTGTATCCTGTGCTTGAATGGCTGCCCCCATGGCTACACAGTAGCTTGTTTATATAAACTATAGTAGTACTTATCTGTTAACTACTGTGTATCCTGTGCTTGAATGGCTGCCCCCATGGCTACACAGCAGCTTGTTTATATAAACTATAGTAGTACTTATCTGTTATCTTCTGTGTATCCTGTGCTTGAATGGCTGCCCCCATGGCTACACAGCAGCTTGTTTATATAAACTATAGTAGTACTTATCTGTTATCTTCTGTGTATCCTGTGCTTGAATGGCTGCCCCCATGGCTACACAGCTGCTTATTTATATAAACTATAATAGTACTTATCTGTTATCTACTGTGTATCCTGTGCTTGAATGGCTACCCCCATGGCTACACAGTAGCTTGTTTATATAAACTATAGTAGTACTTATCTGTTATCTTCTGTTTATCCTGTGCTTGAATGGCTGCCCCCATGGCTACACAGCAGCTTGTTTATATAAACTATAGTAGTACGTATCTGTTATCTTCTGTGTATCCTGTGCTTGAATGGCTGCCCCCATGGCTACACAGCTGCTTATTTATATAAACTATAATAGTACTTATCTGTTATCTACTGTGTATCCTGTGCTTGAATGGCTGCCCCCATGGCTACACAGCAGCTTGTTTATATAAACTATAGTAGTACTTATCTGTTATCTACTGTGTATAGCACAACAGTACATTATATGGTTATTGCTTTAAATGGGACCCGTCACCCAAAAAAAAATATTTCAAATCCTATTTTATCATGTTAGTCAAGCAAAATGAACTTTAATTACACTATATAAATTATTTGAATCTTGTTTCCATCAGTCTGAGAATTCATAATTATAACAAGCAGGCAGGAGCCATTTTGTGGGACACTGTTATTAAGACAAGTCTTGTATCATCTCAGAATCTTATTTGTGCACCAGAATGGGGGAGCTGATTTCCATCCCCATGCCCTGGCTACACAATTAAATGGTGAAGAGATTGGGGGGAATGTGGGGAGAGCAGTGACATGTAGGAAGTGCTGAATGGTATAGAGGAGGGGCAGACAATATTTGATTGACAGCTGAGATTTTTAAATGAGCTTACAACAGCTATGAATGCTTTAATAAAAAAAGAAATTGGATTTCATATTTAATTTGAAAAGGACTTGTATTATACAGATTTTTAAGTCTGGGTGACGGGTCCACTTTAAAACACTTTCAGTTTTGGTGTTATTTTTCCTTTAAGTCCCAGTAGAGCAGCATGGGGATTGAATAGACTGGAAGGGAAGTTCAAATGTCACTCATCCAATCTCGGTGCAGCACCACAAGGACTTAAACTTAGAACAGAAAATGAGCAAGCAGTATGGTAAGTTGAGTAGGGAAAAGAAGATACAGGGTATTAGGATTCTCAGGGATTTGAACCCTAGCCTGCTCAGTCGTTAAACTATGTACTTTCCTTCTGAGCCACTGGGGACTTTGTGAGTTGGCGGTACTATTGGGTATCAGATATCGCTCCCTGAACATGTGTCTCCACCTACCTGATTAACATTATCTGCTGATGATTAACAATTCATGGCCTTTATAAATTGGCTACTTGCAGCACTTGATCATATGAGCTCCCTGCCTGATCTAGCGTCTGATCTCTGTGGTTCCTGATTCCTGTGTCCCCTGCCTGGACCTTTTCAGCCCATTACTGGACTCAATCGCCTGTCTAAACTCAGGCCTGTATCTGTTTTTTTTTTCAGTTTGCACTTCTGTTTGTTTGTTTGTTTGTTTGCTTTAATTCTGATAATTACATTTTCCTTCACTTTTACCTTGGCTTCTGCTGTTAATGAGCGTTGGTTATTCAGCACATAGACTTCTACCTGATGAACATTCTCCAGTGTTCAGACCTGATGCAGGGTTGCCTCTGTAAATATCCAAGTAAGGAGGGTAGATTGGGGAATAAGGCACTTAATAGAGAGAATGACATGGGGGATAGAGGAGTAAGTTGCAGTGGAACATAGGTGAGTAGGGGGAAATGGCACATGTGTGTGTAGGGGACAAGAGGAATCCTTCCCCTGTTTTTCTGCCTGTGACATCATCCAGCCCAGTTACAGGCTGGAGAGCGATCCGATTGGTTGTGCACCCCAGTGCATCCTTGGGAGAAAGTGTGTGCCTGACTTTGGAGTCAAATGTACATGGTCTCCCAGAGAGCTGAAGAGAAGCTGTTAAAAGCTGTGGAATCTGTGGAGGTACAGATTGAGCCCAGATTGTCCCCTGCTAAGCTGCTAGAGACTCAGAAGGAGAAAGGTGCCACTGGTGAGATTTATCCTGTTGCAGAGCTGCTTGTGATCTCCAGTGTGATTGCCTCTGAGAGCATGTGCCACCCAAGGGAGGATACTGGCACCGATACAAGCGTGGGCCCCAAAGTGAAGACAAGTCTTGTGTATTTACATGCTACGTGGGAGCTGCTGCTAAATTCCAAAGGAGAGGTACTTTTGGGAAATGGTAGCGCTACCTAGGGAATAAGAGCTCTGTGGAAGGGACATTTCATTTCAACTGTGTGGTTATTAACCCCTTTTGGAGGGTTGGGACATTGATATTAAAAAGGACTGCGTTGTAGCAACAGTTAAGTACGTAATAGTGATTTAGGTAGTGTCCCACGTGTCCCCAGTGTAGGAGTGCATGGTGTATTCATTTGCCCAAGTTTTACTGCAGTTTATATTAAGTTTATATTTGTTTGATTTGCAAACAGTGTATGTTTTATTATTCCTAGTGGAATCCCCCTGAGGTGTGTTCCTCAGTGTTCCCTAGGTGGAGGCACTGCACTGTAATTCCCAATTTCTGGTACTTTTGATATGCAAAAGAGACTCAGGGCCCCTGGATTGCCAAGGGTAAATTGCTATTTAAAGAGACAGTAACTAAATTAGGCTTATATGTATGAAGCAGAGAAATAACAAGTCCTGGTGGGAGGGTAACAAAGGGGGTTGTCCAAGTACTCAAAAAATCAAATACAAATGTCAGATACTGCAAGGGCTATATGCATATAGTCTGATAACTCCAACAAATGTTCCACGTGCTGCCTCTTTAATCTGCTGGTCCCAAGCTGGTAAACTCTACATATACATATACAAGAAGTTTGTGGTAACATCAGCACCTTTATTTAAATAACGATATATTGCACTTACAATTTTGCAGAGAATGATCATTCATCAAAAAAGTCTGTTAAATCTGTTCCAATGCATTTCATCGTGTCCCAACTTTCTCAAGGGTGGTGGAGTGCTATCATTGGTTACATACAGTAGTTACATAGTTAAATGGGGTTGAAAAAGTCCATCAAATTCAGCCCCTCCAAATGAAAACCCAGAATTCATACACACCTAATAAATTATATATCTATATCTATACTAACTATAGAGTTTGGTATCACAATAGCCTTTGATATTATGGGGCAAATTGACTAAAGGGCGAAGTGGCTAACACTAGCGAAAATTCGCCAGTGTGACGTCATTTTGTTACTTCGCTACTTACTAGCGCTACTTCGCACCCTTACGCCATTTTAGTGAATGTTATTTCTTGCGCCAGACTTGTATTCGCCACCTCAGACCAGGCGAAGTGCAAGAGAGTAGATAGGGATTGTTTAAAAAAAGGTTGACATTTTAGTTAAAAAGTCCCAAAATGCTGGCATCTTTTACTTTTTAAGGGTGATAGGCTGAAAAAGATTGTAATTTTTTTGGGGGGTACCCCCCTTCCCCCCTACTTTTCCTAACATATGTCACCTAAACTATACAGGGGGCACTTGTATAGGCCAAAATGACAACTTTATTTTATGAAGCTTTCCCAGCTTATATTACAGCCAGGGAAGCTCATTTTCTGCTGGATAATTAGTGACGAGCCCTAAGCTTAGCTTCTCAACCAATCAGAGCCCACTGAGCATGTGAGTGTCACAGACACTTTCCAAGATGGTGACCCCATGTGACAAGTTTGAAGTCCTGGATCATTGCTGCTATTGACAAGCTCAAACTTTAGCCTCGTGCAATAAGTTCACTATATAAAATATGCCATTTTTAGCCACATTCACTTTAAGGGTTTAGTTCTCCTTTACTGCAGGTGCAGCCACCCTATTTAATCCCTCCGTCTCTCCTAAAAAGGGTGCCTGGCACCCCCTAAGTTTTGCACCCTAGACACGTGCCTACTCTGCCTACCCCTAGTTCCAGCCCTGCTGTAATCACAATAGCACCCAAACTTTGTTATTTAGCATCTAAGACTGAAAATCTCTCTTGCTTCTCTAGTGTGTCACTATCTTTGTTGGCGTCTTTTTGTGACTTCAGAAATTTAAATTAGAAAGTGCTGTAATGGTGTAAATCACAGTTCTGACAGTTCAGTACAGATACGCAATGTTTACATAATGTGACTGGTTAGATTATATTTGTGTCTCATTTAGGATTATTTTATGGGAAAATGCACCCCATTTCGTTTTATTAGTCGACAGTTTGTATAATTTGGCCATAAAAGTTGCTTTTAATGGGGATCAATCATGTGTTGATTGTACAGCAATATTTATTTTGAGACCGCTTTGTTCCCCCAACTCCAAACACCAAAAAAGTGCCCCAATTGGAATTAAAAAAAACGAATTTAAGTCCATTAATTTTAATGCATTGGCCACAATTGAGTAACACCCCTTGGTAAATGCAATAATGCTGGAATTCTAGGGGAAATAGTTGCATTATGGGAAAAAACATGGCAATTGTGTTCATAAATGACCTTTGATAAGACTGGCATTGATAGCATGAGCATCACATGGAAACCATCAATATGTCACTGGGCCCTTGGTTGTGCCTTTCACAGGCTTATGTGAATATATTTTAGGGTTCCCATAGTGTGTCTGGCCACCACTGTGAGTTTTGTTTTTTTAACCATTAGGACCCTAGAAGGGGTCCACATAATTTTGTTGGACAGGGTCCCATGATTTGTAATGGTGGGCCTGTTTGCAGATGACACAAAACTATCAGCCCAATTAATTCCATCCAGGATGTGGCACTTGCAACAGATCTTGATAAATTGGCAATCTGGGCAGCTAAGTGGCAAATGAGATTCTCCTGTTTTTATGTCTATGACATCATCCAGCCCAGTTACAGGCTAGAGAGCCATCTGTTTGGCTGGGCACTCCAGTGCATCCCTGGATGAGCAAGGGGAGTGCTTGACTTTGGAGCTAAATTACAAGGTTACAAACAGAGCTGATAAAGGAGCCCCTGCTACAACAGCCAGAGAAGCTGAGAGAGACAGCAAGGATAGTGCAGTATGTAATGTGACAGAGCTGCAGTACTAAGTTACACTGTGGTTTATGCTCAGCTGGACAGATTTTAGTTTCAGCCAAGAAGGAGAGGTTGCTCTGCATTGGGTTGAGTGGTTGGATGCCAGTTGCAACCCTTGTGTGTCCCCAGTGTGAGGACAGGTGTTTCTCGTGAGCCTGCCACATGGGAGCTACAGTGTATCTAAATGAGAGGTACATTAGGACAAGTAGTGCTACCTGGGAAATATGAGCTCTAGGGAATGGGACATTTTTCTTTGAACTGAACTGTGTGTCCACCCGGAGTGGAGGTAGAGACTGTGCTAAGTACTAGACAGACCAATGTTTCCCAGTGCAGGAATAATATGCATTCACATTTTTCAGAACTGTTATTTTATCTTATGTAAAGTTAAATTGGTTTAATGCAAACTGTGTGTTTTATTTTCCTAGTGGAAATCCTCTGAGCTGTGATCCTCAGTGCCCATTAGGTGGAGACACTGTGCTGTAAATCCCAGTATCTTTCATACACAAAGGGAACTCAGGGCCTTGGATTGCAAAGCGTTAATTGCTATTTAAAAGAGAGTGTAACCAAATTTTTACAAATAATTTCCTTTTCTCCTGTAATAATAAAGCAATATATTGTACTTGGTCCCAATTGAGATACAACTGATCCCTATTAGAAGCAAAACTGTCCTTTTTATTTAATGCTTAAATCATTATTAATAAACTCAAAGTATGGTGATCCAAATTAGGGAAAGACTCATCTGCAACTACAGGTCCCAAATATTCTGGATAACAGGTCCCATACTAAGATAGAAGATGTAACTGTTAATACTTATTTACAGATAAGTTACGGAACTACGGACCCTTCTCTTAGTGACAGAGGCAACTTCCCTTACTTCTTCCGGACAGTACAAAGTGATGAAGAGGAGTTTATTGCTTTATGCAAATTACTGAATTACTTTGATTGGACCTGGGTTGGAATTATTTATTTTGATGATTACAGCGGATACAGAGACCATCAAGTGCTGCTGAAATATCTCTCTAGTGAAGGCATCTGTGTTGAGTTCACAATAAAGTTAACACAAAACATACAGGAATATGAAATACATGAAGAAACTATCAAAACAGCCTCAAGTGGTGTCGTTATTATTTGTGGAGACTTTTATTATTACAGTGAAAGTGCATTATATTATATATTTGGCAAACTCCGTACAAAGACTTGTATCTTTTTGACAAAATGGTTAAATCACATCGATCGCTCAGCCATACTTGCAGCAATATTCAGTGGCAGTTTGTCATTCATGTCAAATAGATTAAAAAATCGAATTGACCCCAAATTCAAAGAGTTTTCTGACCGTTTCCATCCGTCAACCTATCCGCATGACAAGTTACTTGGAAAGCTTTGGATGTACTTTCTTCACTGTTTGTCAAAAGATGAAATACTTAATAGGAGGTTTATGTGGGACTTGCATACTCCTCTTCATAATTGCAGTGGGAAGGAAAAACTTACAGATATTCCCAGTTATCTCAATTCTTATCACTCTGCCAATGTGATACAAGCAGTGGATATAATGGTTATGGCACTAGAGGATATGCACAACTCCCATATCAAGCAAACACATGGGGAGCACAGATGGAGGGATAATTATAACTACCAGGTAAGGAGGATGCATTTAACAATTTATGACTCCCTGGTCCTTCATTTAGTATTTGTTGTGATATATTGTATCATTTGTACATATACTATACTACCTCAGGAGCTCACCATGTTGGATCTTTTGAGCACCAGTGGCACTGTGCAAGCTCAGTATGTTCTGAACCAGTATTGATGTTCTGAAAGAATCAAGCAGAAAATGAGGCTTGTCTGTCATTGAAGCTGATGCCTCAGGACTGGTTTTGTTGCATTCTGATTGCACTTGTTTCTGAGTTGCCATGTAGTGGGAATCTGAATTAGCAGGGAGGCTTGTTTTGTCATGTTTATTTTCTATATATTGTAAGCTCAAGTTAGTGACAGAAGCCCAGAGCATGTATTCTGAATCAGTGGAAAGAAAATGCTGCCCATCTTTCCTACTAACGTGCTATGTGAGCCTTTGGCTATTAAAGAAATTATAATGCAGTGCATCTATTTCTGGTATACATTTATTGCTTCATACCAGCCCCTTGTAATTCTTTGTTTTGCCACGATAAAAGACACCCATAGACTCCAATGGGTGAAAAAAAAAAATTGTCGTGCTGAAAAGCAAACCAAAAAATTTGTTGCATGTCCAAAAAAATTGTCACCCATAGACTTCAATGTATTTGGCAAATTTTTCACCATTACGAGAATTTTCAGCAAAGCAAAACAGGTCAGATTCACCCATAACTATTCACCAGCCCTTTTTTTTCCACACTTTACTCAGCTGTTACTGAACTGCAAAGCCCAGCATAATTTAACATATTATCAAGGTTAATGCATACTGGGGACTTTAGGGTTGTATTCTTAAAGTGATATTGCTCAATAAATCCTTTCCCCCAGCTCTCCAGGACCTGTGCCAGCATTAAGATGCAAAATAATCCTCCAATGAGAATTCCAGCTGATAAGGCTCCATGCTCTTTTTCCTGCAGTTGGAGCTGAAAACATTAAGCCCAGTTTCCAAGCACTGAACAAGTCTGTCCTCAGTGTCGGACCAGTCCCGGTCCTAGATTGGCCCCCGAATGGAAATAAAAGTTTATCGGCGCTGTTTAATCGCCATTGGCGCATGCGAGCGTTGGGCCTGACGTTCGCGCATGCGCACTAGTTTTTGCACATGCGCACGGGGCCCCCGAGGTTCACAACCTGGTGGGCCCCGACTGTGCCAGTCCGACCCTGTCTGTCCTTCCTCCCTATGTCTGATTCCAGGGTCATATAATGACCTCAAAATGATACAATCTCTGTATGTAAAATAAGAGCAAGATGGATGGCCTAGAGCTGAGAATCAGCTTTCTTATTGGTCAAGTCTCTTACATTTGTAATTCTGTTTTTGGTCAGTTGAATTCTCATTGGTATAAATAACAGTAATACAGTATAAATGTTGTAATAGCAAAGACGTCTCTGTATGGCCATAGTTTACTTGACTATTGTACATAAGGCGACTCACCAAGCACAAAAAAGGCTGTACAAATGAAAGGATTTTTTAACAGTTTCTAATCAGTCTGTGATTTAGACCCTTAACACAAGTTAGTGGTGCATTGTACCAGCATGCTACTTAACTTATGACATTTAGTACATCTTGCATTAAGATTATTACTACTTAGTGATTCGTAGTGGTACTTTCTGTTAAAACTTACCATACAGAGACTTCATTATTTCTATAGAGCTTTTTGTATTAAAAAAAAAAAAGAAAATATAGAAAGGAAAATGGGGAAAAGAATTCTATTGAGTGAGTGGTCATTTTTATTTTGTATTATAAGTAAAACACAACTTGTAGGCATGAAAGAAGTAGGTTCCCCCTTTTTCCCTCTTGTATGTAGACTTTAGTTCTTTCTCCCATTTGGAGGAATACTTAAAAAGTGTGTTCAATGTCAACGGGTGACAATTTTTTGTTTGATGCGCAACCATTTCTTTTGCAGAGAAACCTGACAAAACATTTGCTCATCACTAGTGGTGGTCCACCCTCCTCCCTCATGTGATGTCTCTCAGATGTTGTTTGAAGTCTGGTGGGCCTATAACTCCTTTTAATTCACTGCAAATTCGATTTTTTTTGTTTAATCTGGGTTAGCAGTTAACCCATATGAATGACAAGATTGCAGTGTTTGAGGTATCAAAATTGCCTCGGGGGTTCAGTGGTTATGGTTTGCAGTTGTATTGGATCCTTAGTATCCTTAGTAGTATTTTATCTTAATTATATTAATTTGCCAAAACAATCAAATGTTTGGGAGTTGCCATTTACAAGGAGCTATTGGCTTTGCTAAAAAAGGGCATGAACTCAAGGGATGAAAACATAATTATTAGTGATGGGCGAATTTATTTGCCAGGCGCAAATTCGCGTCAAATTTGCACGATTCGCTGCCAGCGAATACATTCGTTAAACGCCCGGGAAAATTCGCAGCAAAAATTCGCCGGCGTCAAAACATTTTTTTTACGAAAAAATGGACACAGTCACACTAGGCAGGGTAGCTTTTTTTTTTCAAGTGCCAACTCATTTACCTGCATGTTTTTGGAGGCTAAGAAAAAACCTAAACAGAACTTAGAAAACAATTGCTCTGGCTAAAAAAAAAAAGCTGAAGCCCCTAGCAATGCATGGATATTGTGCTGTCTATTATTTGGCATAAATTCCTGTATGTCCTACTTATTTTTTGTATCTTGCATTTTCTAGTTACATCGCTACTTGAAAAATGTTTCCTATAGAACCAATGAAAATCCTGTAATGTCCTTTAATGAAAAAGGAGAGATGGCTAACAAGTACTACATTGTTAATCCTTACCTTGTTGCACAAAATTGGTCTATGGATGATGTTGGATATTATATACCCTGGGCTCCTTTAAATCAAAGACTAACATTGATACCACAAAAAATAATATGGAAAACCCCAAACCACAAGGTCAGAAACCACTTTTCCTTCTTCCTAATTAATATGTATTGTGGGCTCATGCATTATCTGTTTAATGTTGATATGTTCTTCCTTCCTTCCTTCCTTTCTTCCTTCCTGTATATGATATTTATTTTAGTAATTTTTAATCGAAGCCAATAAACACAGATGTCAGGTGGATCTTTTATGAAATAGAACCTTGTAGCATCAGCATCTACTTTACGCTTTCCTTATATAAGTTCTTCAATCCTCTTCCATTTAATGTGATACTGACACACTTAGGGGCAGATTTATCAAGGGTCAAATTGAAATCCTTCGAATCCTATCAGATTCAAAGGATTTAGTGTTAAAATAGCATTCGATCGATCGAATAAAAATCATTCGATTGAACGATTAAATCATTTCGAATCGAACGATTTTTAGCGATCGATCGAAGGATTTTTATTCGATGCCAAAAACTAAGAAATGCACTGGAAGGTCCCCATAGGCTAATATAGCCATTCGGTAGCTTTAATTTGGCGAAGTATTGAAATCGAAGGATTTTTAAAGAGACAGTACTTAGACTATCGAAAGGACGAATATTTGAACGATTTTTACTTTGAATCGAAGTAAATTCAAAGTCATAGTATCCTATTCAATCGTCAAAGTATCCAAAAAATTACTTAGAAATTCGAACATTTTGGACTTCGAAAATTCACTCAGCTTGAGCTTAGTACATCTGCCCTTTTCTGTAAGTTCCCACAGGAAGATGATAAACCTAAATCATGCTGGGAATTATAGTTTATGCAGCTTCAGGAAAGATTTAATTTAATATATTAAAGGGCTACTTTATCAGGGCACTGCATAGTGATATTCTCTTATTTTGTGCAATGTACACTTTTTAAAATATAACCACAGCTGTCCAAGTCATTATGGGACTTTTCTCTATACTTTGTACTACAGTGAGTGAGCACATACAAGCAAGTGTATCATCTCAGTAATAAAGAGAAGGGAGGAACAGTTTGTGCAGGACTAACAGCAAAGAGCTGTTGTTTTTGCAAAGTTGAGCTTAGTTTTCTATCTGGACTGTTTTTGTCACCAAACGTCATGTACTGTAGCTCCTCAGTAATGAAGAGTGGGGAGGTGGTTATGTCCATGTATAACAATAATGGAATATCGTTTTGTGCTTTTGCAGTGGAGATAAGTTTGCCTTCCAACCAAATACTGTCTTGGTATTAAATGATACATAGGGGGCATATTTAACAAGGGTCGAATTCCGAATTGAAAAAACTTCGAAATTGAATTCAACCTAAATTAAGTCGAAGATTTTTTTTTTGGTCGAATAGGTCTGCATTCGATCAAATAGGTCTGCATTTGATCGAATAGGTCCGTATTCGGCTGAATTAGAATCATACAAATTGAAGAAATAGCGCATTCAATCAAATTCGATTCAAAGTTTTTCCCAAAAAAACTTACATTTTTCAATGTCCACCAATTGACTCCAAATAGGTTCTAGGAGGTTCCCCATAGTCTAAAACAGCAATTCAGCAGGTTTTAGATGGCAAATGGTTGATGTCAAATTTTTAAAGACATCATACATGATGAATTTCGAGATTTATGTGAATAATTCTAACTTCTTGAATCATTAGTTTTTAACTGGCCAGTGTTTTTTATCTTTCTATTATTGAGATGAACTGGTGTTTGTTGTCCTTTTTCTATAATATTTTCTATTTTTTAAACTGAGCGGTTACCGAGTGGCGACAGAATCTGCCAGAAATACAACTGGTTCTGAATTGTAAATTTTAATAATTCTTTAGAAAAATAAAGCACAAGCTGGTATTTATTTAATTGTGCTGTTCTAGACTGTTATAGTCCTCTTTCTTACCATTGCACCAGGAGGGCTTTGATATATTTTTTCATATCATTCTGATTCAAATTAGATAAAGTTTTGTCTGCACAATGTCTTTTAAGTGTTAAGAGTTATTTATTTAAGTCCAATATAGCTGTGAAGGCATCTCCACTTGATTCAGGCACATAATTCAACCCCCGGGACAAGAGACTAAGTTCATCTCCAGTTAATTCCCATGAGGATAAATTAATTACGTTACTATGTGAAGCGAGTCCCCTGTCTAGTGGTTCTCTTATATTTAGGTCATTCACCTTGTTAAATGCAAAGTATACATTGCCGTGTCCCGATACAATAGAGTCAGCATGGCTCTCAGAGTAAGAACTTACCAGTGTGTCTTCTTCATCTTCCCCGTGGGGTACTTTCCAAGATTTAACAGATTGGACTGACCTTGCTCTCTGGCCTCCTCTACGTCTCGCTTTGACTGGCTTTGTGAGCGGGTACCCATAAAATCTTTCTTGGGTGTAGACTGGGTCGTCCGATCCGGACCTCGTTTCCGATAATCCCCAACCTCATCCTGGTCGCTTCCTGAGAGATCTGTTTCCAACATTAAAAAAGAAGATGGGGAAACAGAGCATGCCGGTTGTCTCTTCATCCATAAACTGGATAGATCTAACGGACTTTAAAATCGAGCATGGTGTCCGTTGTTGCTGTTCATCATGATAGCCCTTATATCTTTTAGGGGGAAAAAAGGTCTCATTATTTCTCTCACAACGCGCATCAGCGCAGGAGAGACAGAATGTGGCTGGCGTCTCCACGTAGGTGCGACGGGCGTTACCGTCGTACCCCCACTAGACCACCAGGGTGAGTTATTACAATTGTCATGAGTTTATAAAGGTATTACCCACAATCCCACAGCCTTTTGCATTTTACATTTTTTTGTCACTTTTAGATCCCAAGAGCTCAGTGTTCAGACAACTGTTTCCCAGGCTACAGGAAGATACTAAAGCCTGGTGCTCACTCCTGCTGCTATGACTGTGTCCCATGTCCTGAAGGAGAGATCTCCAATACAACTGGTATAAATACATGTTTCATACACTTTGCTATTACCAATGCAGCAAAGTATAATACAATATGTATTATACTGACAATATGACAGATCGGGTCGTACTTTATTTGTATATTTTACTTAGCAGGCCAGCCATGTGGCGAGAAATGATTTAAAGAAAAGGGAAAATTGTATCATACTTACCGTAATTTTCCTTTCCTGGACATACTCCATATCAGAACTCAACGGGATATCCCCGCCCCCATGCCCCATCAGAAGGACCCTCCCCAAAGCTTTAAAAGCCAGCCCCACCCCCTCTATGGCGTCTTTGTTGCTAGCTTTAAGACAATCATTGTAGAAGGGTTGGGAACTAGCTGATATGGAGCATGTCCAGGAAAGGAAAATTACGGTAAGTATGATACAATTTTCCCTTTTCCCTGGACATACTCCATATCAGAACTCACCGGGACATAGCAAGCTTAATGCCCAGTTGGGAGGGAACTAGGCTCTAATAGACTCCTGGATAATATTGCAGTACTTACTGTTGTGAAGTACAGCACTCGACATACTATCAGCTCCAGGTGCAGAACCTAGTAATGTACAGGAGACATCTTATAGGATTAGCTGATCTCAACTCCAATCCTAGAGGAAGAGAGCAATGAACAATTATACTTAGTTGTAGTTGAAGAAAATCCTGTTAGGACCCAGTCCTAAAGCAAAACTCACATTGAGACTGACCATCTCATATCCCTGTGGCGAATTACACGAAGAGGAAGAAAATCCTGCTAGAACCCAGTCCTAAAAGGGAACTCACCCTGAGACAGACCATCTTACATCACTAGCCAGAGGTGGATAGTGTCAACCAATTATAAGACCAAATAAAGAACCTATCTATGAAGAGGCATACAAAGAACAGATTGAAATGCATCACAATTTGGAATACACTGTTTATCCTAAGCAGGTTTCCAAGTCTTTAATCATATAACCGAGAACTAGCAGTTCTGTGCAAGAATACCATATAAACCAACTGTTAATTGTGAACAGAACCATATCTGATAAAGCTATCAGATGGGTAACAATATGATAGAAGACCCCAAAGGCTACATAATATTACCTCATAGGAGAATACTGTAGGCAGAGAACCTGATCATCCCTGTCAAGAGGCCTATACGTGGTCATGCTAGCCTCTAGACCAGTACACTGTACATCCACACAGTTTGCCAAGGCCCCTAAAAGGTTATCATCATGCCGAAAGGTAACCTTACTCTAAGGTTAACTCCTGTGGGTAACTTTTTTCCAGGAAGCTCCCTCATACAGGCATCACAATATCTAGAAAAACAGTCCCTAATTTGGGCTGTATGATACATTAAGGCCACCCAATGCCTCATTACCACCTGTTCTTTAGGTAAGCACTAAGAACAGTCTAAGTCCCCCTGCACCTACATGGATGACTTGAGAACAGGAAGGCACATTCCCAGCCAACACAGGCGCTTGGCAGGAACAAAGAATCCGTCCCCAACTAGGACACATGCTCTACCCAAGCAATGCATTAGTCCCTTATCCTGATGGAAGCCACAAACAACACGTTCCAGGCTTCCCAGCTAGAGACACCCTGAATATACTGTACATCAGGGCAAGCGGTAGACTGTACTCAAGCAATAGCCTGGACTAATCAATTAGGCAGGAGATAACCCACTAAAAGCAACTTCATGTCCGCCACTGTGGATGTGACTCTTGTCAGGGACACCTCCTCTCCACAGGGGAAAAATGCATAGAATGGCAAATGTTGCAAAACATGTAACCCATTCCTTTAATATAACCATTATGCAGCTCCAAGACGGTAATGTTAACCACACCTCCAATACAATTGTAAGGGTTAACATCCCTGAACACCACAATCAATAGCTTAGTGAGGGTAATACAAGGGAATGTATACTGTATGTGCCTCATTTGTTTGTTGCTACCAGGCACCTTGTTTCTGCCAACAACAACAACAACAACAGTACAGAATAGCTTCAAGAACAAGCCCCTCAGCTGTAAAGCTATTCTCAAGGCAGAGGAGATGCAACCTAATTAAGATGTGTTTTACAAGCCTTTTAATATCTTGCTTGTAATACAGAAGATGCCAATGAGACCAGCTGCCACCTGCCAGCCTTTAGGTAAAACCAACAAGCATTACTGTACCTTACCAAGTACTATGGTAGAACCTAGCCATGCATAATTAGTGGATAGGAGCACCCACATCAACCCTATCATGGCGCCAACCTCTGAACTTAATAACCTGCATTCTGACTGGTCTATCCCATAGATCAAACTCAGAGAGCCCTTTGGTACACGTAAGTCAAATGCTGTTTGTAAACCACCAAGTAGTGACTCTCTGCAGAGCAGAGAAAACCATATTCAGATTAGCATACTGCTAAACTCTAGAATCCCTGCAAAACTCAGAGTAAACCAGTTAGGCAGGCAGTCTATATAAACATTGGTTATACCAGAGTCCAATCATTACTGCAGGCCCAGTGACACTATAGTTCAACTGCAACCTATCACCCTATCCATAGGTTAAGCTGAAGTTATAGGCATGATATATCCATCTTGTATATAACAAGGCACAAGAAACATGTAGTTTACAGCTAAACACATCCATACTGTACGGCCTTAGAAAAATTGCAAGGGCCTACAACCCCTGGCAGCAGCCTATAGCGCATACCAATAACAGGACACCATTAACAGTTCATGCTGTAGATTTAGGTATGTTAATATCACAGATTTAAAACACAGTATGTTATCAAAACATATACAGTACATAGCCTGAATATTAACACCATGTAATACATTCAGAAAGGCAGAGTACCAATCATGAATTCTGCCTGCCACAAGAATTAGAGTTACTTGCTTATAGCACACAACCCCTAAGGTCTGGAACCCAATGAGCATGTCAAGAACAGCATTGTGCAAGATCATAACATTACACACCTTATGAGTATTTCAATACAGGCCGCTGAAATACCTATTGCATATGATTTCCTAAAACAACAGCCATATAACCCACCTTGGGCTTCTGACCTCCTCTCCCGAATATTGGAGAAAAGCCCCTCAGAGGAGGAGTACTTAGAATAAAACAACAGCACACTACCTAGCCTGTGAAGCTATAAGCCAGAAGCCAAGGTTTCACCACACCTCTAACTGGTCACATGATTACATTCAGCAGAGGTTGCTCAGGTATACCCCAATTAGCCAGAGTGTTCACTACTACAATCTAAGTTGCATAATGACATATACAGTCAATTTGCCACCAACTAGGCCTATGACCCATTTTAAGCGTGAAGCACATCTGATAGCAAGAAGAAAGGATTCAGGTCATACCCAGTGTAGCGGCAGCAGCAGCTATAACACGACTGGAGCAATTCTTTGGAAGCTCAGGTAGTGAGTAGTTAATCACATGTCTACATTCAGGTGAGAGTACTCAGGTATGCATCCAATTAGCCAGTTCCCAGATTATTACCTGACTCTGAACTACTATAAAATAATGCAGAGTCAGCACTACCCACAACAGGAGGAATATTCTGGAAGGTCAGGTAGTGTAGCTGATCACATGATTACATTCAGCGGATGCCAATTGGGTATGCATCTCATTAGTCAGTTCTGAGAGGTTGCCATTTAACGCTGCACTAGTTGCTATAACCTTTTCCATAGCAACAATAGGATTCAGTGCTATCAAGTACACACTTGTTAAAGGGTTTTTATAACCCCAACCTGTTGTGTATAATGCAGTTATTTTGCTTTTGGCCGTATCCTTTCCGATTATACAATACAGAAATAAGATTCAGTGCATTACCCAGTGTAGAGGTAGGAGCCATAACACAGGACTGGAGATATTCTCTGGAAAACCCTGAGTTTGGCTGAGCACATAACATTCAGGTATATTCAGGTATATGCATGAAAACAGCGAATTGTACTAAAATTGGGCAACTTACCTCTTAGTAATACACCATACCAGCCCAAAGTTTTGATACAGTGGAGTGGGGAGAGTGTTTTTGTTTTTTTTTTTTTGTTTTTTTTTACCTTAAGGGCCCCCACACACGTACACCTCCATGAGTGGAAGAAAGCAGATGCAGCAAAGCGCAGACAAAAAATACCCGAGTGCAAGGGCCCTAATACACAACCTTAGGAAAGACTTTTTGAGGGAGGCAGTTGGCTCAGAATTCTGACTCCATTTAAGGGAACCAAACAAAATGGAGACTGTCAGACTCAGGCCACTAACTACATACTGAGTACTACTAACCTTCCACCTCCCTCGCCCATCCGCAAAAATACAGGGGTGCAGGGTCACACACCATTGCCACTGGACGCTTTTAGGCTGGCAGGAGGGCACACGGATGGGGGGACAGGCACTTGCCGCTGGATGCCATACAGACAGCCAGGAAGGCACATGGGATCAAGCAAACTGTAACAGCTTTGTCCTACCTTTTCCAGCTGAACAGCACTGACGGTCCCAAATATATGAGGTAATGTGCAGGGGAAAAGATCTCATGGATCAAAAAAACCCAGTCCCTAGGTGCCATTTCCAGTCACCTAATGCTTTCCCAAGGTTAAACAGCAAAAATATTGCTTTCAATGGAGCAAGGAAAGCAGAAGGAAAAAAAGACGCCATAGAGAGGGTGGGGCTGGCTTTTAAAGCTTTGGGGAGGGTCCTTCTGATGGGGCATGGGGGCGGGGATATCCCTCTGATATGGAGTATGTCCAGGGAAATGTTAGTAATTTGCTATTTGAAGTAAATTGCAAATATTCTTCTTTTATGTGTAGAAGCAGTAGATAGTTTTAGATATCTAAACACATATCACATTTTGAATAACCTTGAAACTAAGTTTGATAATACTATTAGCTAGTAATTTATCTAATTCTTAGTGTAATCATGACATATATACTATATACAGCTGAGTACTCCCTGAACAAACACTAAATTAATTTTTACGTGCAAACTATTAATAATCTGATGTTTAACTAACCATAGCTTAATTAAAAAAGAAAGAAAAAAACTTGTTTGTGACTGTGTAGATTTTTCTGTTTCTCAAACCCACTCATACTTAGGTATTTTTATTGTTTTTATTAACCAATTCTCAATACTTTAAACGTGATATCGTCTAGATTCAAGATCGATTACTTAACGATAGTGACTTCTTTATACAGCCCAATGAAGTTTTTTACTTCTTTTACAATGGCTAATTGTAATCTCAAATGATTTCTACACCACCCCACTCAATTCCACTTAAATTAAATATAAAGTGCCAAGTGCTAAAATTTCACATCTGTGCCATCACTCTTATGAATTAATATTTCAAATAAATTCCATTAATTAATTTGTTAGGAACTAAAGTGCTGAGTGCTGAAGTTCCACAACTGTGTAACAAATTAAATCGCCACTGATTAATTAAATTCAGGATTAAAGTGCTAAGTGCTTAGACTTCCCCAACTGTTTAATCAATTCACCACAGTTTACTCCCAAGTATTGCAAAGTCTATACTTGAATGTAAACACATGAATAATTAAGTTAACAATCAATAAATCTCCTTCAACCAGTTCATCAATTACCTTCAATATTTTACAGCAATAATTAACTTCTTAACTCCTGTGATGATTTTACTTGTTTAAATCAACTTAAATATGTGCCATTGCTTATTGCCAAAACCTTAATCAGATGTGAAATTTAAGCACTTGGCACTTTATATCAAATTTAAGTGGAATTGATTGGGGTGGTGTAGAAATCATTTGAGATCACAATTAGCTATTGTAAAAGAAGTAAAACAATAATTGTGGTTGAAACTTCGTTGGGTTGTATAAGGAAGTGATTGTTTAGTAATTGATCTTGAATCTAGAAGATATCAAGTTTGAAGTATTGAGAATTGGTTAATGAAAACAATAAAAAGTCCTAAGTATAATGGGTTTGAGCAACGGAAAAATCTATAAAAAAAAATCTACACAGTCACAAACAAGGTTCTTTCTTTCTTTTTCTTTTTTAATTAAGTTTGTCCACAACTCCTAGGTTGTCTGTGGAGCAAGGGGGTTATTTTAATTGAGAAAAGTTGATTCTTCCCTTTTTTTCAATAACTAACCATAGCTTTTACAAAAAGTTCAACATTGTAAACCTAAAAGACGAAACCTTTATTCAAATATCAAGAAATTATATTCACAACTATTAGTTGAGGTCTGACGGATGTCAGAAAAGACAAAAATTATATTAAAAAGGAAAAGAAACCCCACCAATTGTTATGATTCTAAATTTGGCCAGAAATACTGCACCGTGATTTATTACACTTGTTAGCTAACAACAATTCATAAAGAAATTGTAATAAAATTATTAAAGTGCTAGTGCTGCTATAAATTCATCCATAAATAGAAAAATTCATTGATTTAAGTAAAGTGCTGTGCAATAACTTAGAATATTAGTCCCCGTATGAAAAACCCAGCCCAAATGTTTCCTATAGATCGATTTGGCAAAAATTCGATTTGACCACAAGAGGATCGCTAAAAACGCCAACGTACATTTCGCTGAATAGCTTTGATTTTCGCCTTGACAAAGCTATTCAGCGAAACGTACGTCGGCGTTTTTAGCGATCCTCTTGTGGTTTTTCAATGGTAGTGAGGGCAAGAGAGCTTGTGGTCTAATCCTTCTTTATTCTATACAACCTCTTACAATCTTCCTTCCTTTCCAAGGGACCGACGGTTTGTGGCTTTTTAGGGTTACCTAGCCTCTTAATAATACTTAGGGCAAGTTTAATACCAAGGCCACAGCCCCGGTTACCCTGTCCTGCCTTATCTTTGTGGTGTCCTAGGCTTTAGAAAAAATCAGGCAGTTAGTTTATGGGACAACTCCACCATCTATTTTTTCCATTTTCTATAATCTAATTTTATGGATTGTGACTTCAATTGCTAACCCACTACCTAAAGTTGGTCATTTTTCTATATATATTTTTAATTGATTTTTTCATACGGGGACTAATATTCTAAGTTATTGCACAGCACTTTACTTAAATCAATGAATTTTTCTATTTATGGATGAATTTATAGCAGCACTAGCACTTTAATAATTTTATTACAATTTCTTTATGAATTGTTGTTAGCTAACAAGTGTAATAAATCACGGTGCAGTATTTCTGGCCAAATTTAGAATCATAACAATTGGTGGGGTTTCTTTTCCTTTTTAAAAAAGTTCAACATGCCATAGCATATCCAATAACAACTACTAAGGAATATATAGAATAGAGGAGGGTACAAAAAAAGTGTAACTCCCCAGATAAAGGACAAGGCCCAGGTGCACTGCCCTGAGCTTTCAGCAAGGGGAGTCGGGAGCACTCTTCCCAGAAAATTTCTCATTATTTTCTGAGCCACTCCGACCAAGTCCACACGGTCTTTCCCCCCTGTTAATTAATAAATGTTCACGGAAATTTCTTGTGCGGCAAAAGACTTGATAAAATCATAAAATCATTTGTTTGGATTTAACTGTGACTTTTTCAAATTTGACATCTGAAACCATTAAATCTTTGGATAATTGATTGAAACCCAGCGCAGATCAGGAAATCTTCAAAATGTCAACTGGACATCTGCCATTGACTTCTACATGAACTCGGCAGATCTAAGTTGGAATACTTTTTTATCCAAACTTTTAACACTATTGGGGTTTAATTAACCCTGAAAAATTCTGGGATTTCCCCCTTTAAAAGTCTGACTATAAAAAATCAGACTTTAATAAGCAACCCCCTAAATCATAGGCTAACTCAGAACACAATATTTAAAAGAAAGTGAACTAACCAGAACACACTTCAAATTAGCAACTCACATAATGGAAGTGAATGAAGGCTACACCCACCAGCGAGGTCAAGTTTAATTTGAACAGATACAACTTTAATGCACATAGAAGACAAATAATATTTGTTTTCTATGTGTAATAAAGTTAGATGCAGCTTAAACACTTCTGATCAAGCTAAAAAGGGAGCAGCCCTACCTATTAAAGGACCAGTAACAGTAAAAACGTATATGTGAAAAATCCACTCTACCTTATTCCAGCAACAGTTCTATCCTGGAAAAAGTTAAATATCTGTAATGTTGAATAAATAAATAATGTGATAAAACCCCACTTCCAGTTGTGTACTGTGCTTTAGAAATGGTGATGTGGTGATCACTGGTTCACTTGTGCGCGCTCGAATCTCCTGTTTTCCGACTTTCTTTTTAAAAAGTTGCTAAAGTTGTCCCGGCTTCACTGAGGATTATCAGCCTGCATTGTTCTCCCCCCTTGCTTGCATTTCAGCAATCATGTTCAGGTGAGAGGGGGTGCGGCTTGATTTATTTCCTCACCAGCATTTATTTCCTCACCAGCATTTATTTATGAGCAGTGAAGATCATTTGCCACCATTAAAACTGATATTAAGGCTTATTGATTTCTAACCTTACAGTATTTAAAAAAACATAAGGTTCAGCATTTCTTGTTTTTTGTTAGTTTTTTGGAAGCTTATATAAAGGGATGTGCGAATCTGACCTGTTTCATTAAAATTCACTAAATAGCAAAAAAATTGCCAAATACATTGCAGTCACACAATATTTTTCAAACTTTCTATCATTTTTGAAACCAGGCGACAATTTATAACTATACATTAGAGTCTATGGAGTTATTTTGTGGCAGAACAAGGCCAAGGCAAAATATTTTGCTCATCCCTATATATTCATAAATGTCAAAATATTTAAGATGACTATTTCTATAAAATGTTCAATTTACCAATTTACATTACATTAATTTAGCATTACTTGCTGGGTGAAATATTGCAGAATTTATAATTTTGAACTTGACTCCTTTCTTATTATTGTCATCCTCACAGACAATAAAAATTGCATCCAATGCCCAGAAATGGAATGGCCGAATATTAGGAGGACTAAGTGTATTGCAAAAACAGAAGAATTTCTCCCATATACTAATGATGTTATTTCTATAATTTTGTCCTTAATCTCTGTATTTTTTTTTCTTGTTACTGTACTATTATTGGGAGTTTTCTTTACATACCGGAACACCCCCATAGTGAGAGCCAACAACAGAAGCCTGAGCTTCCTCCTCCTTGTCTCCATCAAGCTGAGCTTCCTCAGTGTGTTTCTGTTCCTCGGTCGCCCTGTGGATATAACCTGCATGCTGCGTAACATCACTTTTGGAATCACCTTCTCCATAGCTGTCTCTTCTCTCCTGGCCAAGACTATCATGGTTTGTGTTGCTTTCAAAGCCACCAAGCCAGGGAGCTCATGGAGAAAATGGGTGGGAGTCAAACTGTCCAATTCTGTAGTCTTGTTCTGCTCATCCATTCAAATAATAATCTGCATGACTTGGTTGGCCATTTCTCCTCCCTTTCAGGAACTGGACCTTCACACTTACCCTGGAACCATCATCATTCAGTGCAATGAGGGCTCAGCTATTGGCTTTTACTCAGTTATTGGGTATATGGGGCTTCTGGCAGCTGTTAGTTTTGTTTTAGCATTTTTAGCTCGGACATTACCGGACAGTTTTAATGAGGCCAAGTACATTACTTTCAGCATGTTGCTTTTCTGCAGTGTTTGGATCACAATGATCCCGGCCTATCTGAGCACCAAAGGCAAAAACACTGTGTGTGTGGAGATATTTGCCATACTCACCTCAACTGCTGGACTTTTATTCTGTATATTTCTGCCAAAATGTTACACTATTTTCTTCAGACCTGAATTGAACACAAAATCACATTTACGTGGAAGAAATCATGATACAAGTACAAATTTCATAATGTGCTCTCAATCAGTCTGAATATAAACTATTTTAAAGAAATGATTATGTTCATCAGCTTTTGATATCACAGTTAAGCACAAGTACAAAATTGACGTTCACATTTAATGATATATAGAAGGGACAACAAGGGTCTAAACAACTCAATGTTGTCAGATTCAAAATGAAGCATGATGAATATAATAAAGAACCCTAATGGCATATTTATCAAACACACATCTCATTCTAAAAACATCTTGAAAATTCTAATAACAATTTTGGTGAGTTTCTATAGTAGTCATTGTGGGATACACTTTCAATATTCAAGCTATTTTTTAAATATTTAAAAATGTGAAAGTGAATATTACAATGAGATTTTTATTGCAATTGAGTTTTTTTCTATGAATTCATGGAATCAAGTTTTTCCAAATAACATTTTTTTGTGATCGATAAAAAAATTTGATTAAGTTCAAGAATAATATTTTTCATTATTCAATCTTGCACAAATTTTGATTTCATCCTTTCATCTGTGTAACAGTAGAGAGTGTTGGTTTAGTATTGTTCAGTACATTGCATTAAAGTTGCATTAAAATGATGCCTTACCTTTCTTTTTACTAATTAAGAAAGGTTTGATTGTAGGAACGTTGCTAATTAACAAATCTCACTTCCTGGAGAGAGGGAAGTGTGTATTACTTGTACAGATGCATTAATTAATGTGAAGTCAAAAATTAAATCATTAATACATTACTAGCATCTCAATTAATTGTGAATAATGTTATCAGAGTGCTTGTGCTTCTAGTTAATTGCTTATAAGAATGTTTAAAGTGTGATGTGCTAACTCAATGAATGAAACAATTCATGAATTAAAATTAAATTAATAAAGCGAAACAACCACCTTTAGATTAATACACTTAAAGTGCTAGTGCCAAAAACTCATTGCAATCACAAATTGCCAATGTGCAAAAAAAGTTAGTTAGTTAGTGGTTTTATAAAAAACAGCCCAAGCGTTCAGGTGTAGGAAATGAATTAATAAATGTTTATAAATTACAGGCCAGAACCAGCATTTGAGAAATGAAAGTAGGAACACTGAAAATAGTAGAGAGGTGGAGAAGTCTCAAGAATCTACAGCATGATTGTATTTGCTAGGCCCTGGGACCCCACACGGAGAGAAAGTAGGACACTGGCGACTGTGGTCTCAAGTCTACCTTACTATGTTAGAAGGACAGCTGAACCCTGTAAAACCACAAATCCCACAGAGCCTTATATTTAAAGAGATTAAAGAGGTACAAATGTGATAAAATTAGGTTAAAAAATCCTTAGTTAAAAAATAATATTAAAAGCAATTTTTGGAATCCAATCCAATTGCTAAAGTGCTGGAGGTTTGCCAACGCGAATTTACCTTTAACTTTATCAAGGAAAATCTGAATTCACTCGTTACCAGTCACACTTTTAAAAACTTCTATGTCCGGAAAATCTTGCGGGAATTATGCATTTACGATGGCGTCATTACGCAGCATCTAATAGTAAAACATACATCACTGGCTGGTATGGCCGTTTAGACACAGGCGTCATTACATTGCGTCTAATAGTAACATATATGTAGCTAGCGTATATGGACGTTTTAACGCTGTGAATCAGCGTGCTATACCTTTGTATGGGGCCATTGCTCCTCCTATGATTAGTCAGAAAAACCTATGATGAATATGTTACCCATAAGGGGAAGAGCAAGGCACAAATTCATTTCTATGTGATCTAGAATGTTAAAAATATTCATTAAAAAGGAAGGATGAGAATCACCATGCTCATCTAGCAAAATGGTTAAAAAGGTTATAGGATCTATTATAGGGGAATCTGTACTGTGTTTATATATACCAATATGTTATTGGTATGTTATTTTTAGGAAAAACCTTAAATAAAATCTAAAAAATCATGTTTCACAAAGAACAATTACATATATCAGAAACATCATTTATTTTATGTACGAGAACACAGCCGATTTGGAAAGATCTATGTCTCCTGAACGTGACAATACCAAATATATATAGTTTTATGGAGATTTCTCACTTGTATAGATCAAAATCTACAAGCAGTACAGAAGGTTTACCCTAGAAAACTACCCATTAGTAGAAAGAACAGAGTCTGGTGAATCGAAAATGGGTAAATATATCGTTGTACTCCAAACTACAGTTGCAATAGTTTCCTAAAGTTATAATGTTTTATAGAAATTGGTGAATTTTTTGAAAAATTACATCAAAGCTTCCACTCTACAGCAACATATCTCCCACACATCATTAGGTATCAATGTAAAAAACACCAAATATGAAAGCCTGAGGTCTAATTAACAGTTTGATGCCCAATATGTATACTGTAGGTGTACCTAAGCATGTGGTATTTAGGGGTCCTAAAATGTAAACACCTCATTTGAGCTATCAGTTCTGTAATTCCAGATACTGCAAAATCAACACATTTAAAAAGTTTGGGGGGGTGCAAAGTTAGAAAAAAGTACTTTTACCCCAGAAAACCGTATATTTTCGGAAAGTCGCATTCCCCCAAATCCAAATGGGGTATGCATGTCTTTCTACTCCAAAGCACCAAAAGAAAAAGGTAAGTTCACCCCAGAAAAACATATATTTTTGGAAAGTACACATTCCCGCAAATCTAAATCGGGTATGCGTGTCTTTGTACTCCAAAGTACCAAGCCGCAAGCCATTCCTAAATTTGGGGATTTTGGCGACATTTCCAAAATCATCTCAAAATTTCAACCCTGTGGCATCGTATGTCCCACATACTTTTAGGTATCAAGGGAAATCACCCCAAATATGAAAGCCTAGGGTCCTCTGAACAGTTTGATGCCCAATATGTATAGGTGTACCCAAACACGTGGCATATGGTCTGTCATTTCAGGTACTGCAAAATCAACACATTTACATCATTTTTGGGGGGGGGGCAAAAGTAGAAAAGGGTAAGTTCACCCCTGAAAACCATATATTTTCAGAAAGTACACATTCCTGCGAATCTAAATTGGGTATGCATGTCTTTGTACTCCAAAGTACCAAGGCGCAAACCATTCATAAATTTGGCGATAAAAGCAACATTTTTTAAATGTTTTTTACATTTCTGAAAATCGCCTAAAAATATTGCAATTGGCTGCATTTATTGCACCCAATTTCTTGCATACAATTTTAAAACACCATAAATATTGATGCCAAGGGACTACTGAGCAGTTTGATGCCCGATATGCATTGATATACCAAAGCAGCTGGCATGTGTGGACCCCAAATAAAATAGTGAATATGAGTTTTCTCCGCTGCCGATTCGCCATCTGTGAACATAGACCATTGACTTCATATTATGTGCCTCAAGACCCTCCTAACAGCAAAGACCCCCCAAAACCATATATTTTTTGTAAAGCACACATTCTGACGAATCCAACAAAAATAAAGACGTCTTTCTACACCAAACTACCAAACTGCAAATCTTTTCTAGACTTAGAGGTTTTTACAACATTTCATCTGAAAATCACCTAAAAATTCTGCAGTTTGCCACATTTTTCTCACACAATGTTTTATGTACAAAGAAAAATCACCCTAAATATGGATGTCAGAAGTCTAATGAATAGTTTGATGCCCAATAGGCATAGATTTACCAAAGTATGTGTTGTGTACGAACCCCAAATGAAAAACATGCATATGAATTTTCACCCTAGCCAACTCAGCTGCTGAAAACAGTACCCCGACTTTGCACTATGTGTTGTAAGACCCCCAAACTGTAAAAAAAACCCAGAACAGCATATATTTTTGGAAAGTACATATTCTGATGGATCAAACTAAGTAAAATATATCTTTCTATACCAAAGCAACAAACAGCAAAGCTATACTAAAGATACATAAGGAAAATTGCAATAAAACCACAAAAATTGTGTAAATCAATGAAATAACAAAATGCCTGATCCAACAGCATACTTAGTGGCTAAAATCGATTACCCAATAGTCATGCTGCCAAAACAAATGTTTTTTAAGGGTAAAAAAACACAAATTAGTAAAATGAAAAAGTAAAAAAATAAAAAAGCCCTCTTTATGAGTTTTTTGTGTATACATGTGTATACACTTCTAAAAGTGGTGTGACAGTGTGTATATAAGTGTGAAATAAGTGCAAATAAGTGTACATAACTTTACAAAAAAAAAGAAAAAAAAACTTTACGAATGAGTGTGTAACTGTATAGATCTATACAAGTATAGTGTAGTGTGTATTGTATAAATAAAAAGGCCACTTACCGTTGCTGGAGCAGGAGGGACAGTCTGATGCTCTAGAGACTTTCCGCAGCGTGTGTGCTGATGAGTCACTGCAGCCAGGAAGTGCGTGGGCGTCGCCAGTGAAGCAGAGAGAAGAAGGAAGCCGGGGGAGCTGGTACGTTGCTTCTTTCTGTGATTTTAGGTCGGCCCGGCGACAATCCTGTTGCAGGACCAACATGACAGCCCCCCAGCCTTGTTGCCCAGGGGGCTGTCAGCACTGCTAAGTCTCTGCAGAGGTGGCTAAAGCCGCTGATGCAGAGATCAGAACTGATTTCTGCCAGAACGTACTAGGTATTTTCTTGGCAGTTAAAGCCCTTGCCTGCCAGAACGTACAGCGTACGTGCTTGGCAGGCAAAGCGTTAAAGGGATACTGTCATGGTGTAAGTTTATATATAGTATATATATCATTATTAATAATAATATATCAATATTAATAATACACCTCAACCCACTTACTAGGGTTTCTGGTTCTTTTGAGCAAGCAGACAATGAATCCACACCAATGAGCATATAATAAAGTGATGTATTGTAAAATAAATCAATTGATTGTTCTACATAAATGATTACACTTAGACTAAACAAAAATGACAATATTTACAGTTGCACATTACACAAGTCTACATTGTTGTTACCAAAAAGGCAGGGGAATAGAGTTCGGCTTCATCTCTGCCTTCCCCTTTGGTCTTCATTCCTCACATGTCTTGTCCCAGGCTCCTCTGGCTTCTCCAGCTCTCTAGCTGCCTCCTCTCAGTTGCCCAGCTCCCTCAGCTGCCCAGCTCTCTCTTCATATTTGTCCAGCGTTCTTTTATTCGGGGGTCTCAACTGCCCCCACAGAAACCCTTCCAACTGCCAAGATGCTGTGATAAACCCCCAACTTGCCTACATCCTGATGAGCAAGTTTTCTCGCATACAAAATCAGTTTTATGGTCCCCACAGCAGACATAGGCCCTAGTAGTCACAGGAAAACCTTTGTTATGATAATCAGGGCTTCATGTAAGTTCCATGAACAGCTTTCACATTAAATAACAAAATCAAGATGGCAATTTCTTACAATGGGAATTTTTTTATTTTTTTTCAAAATGAATCAGTTAATAGTACTGCTCCAGCAGAATTCTGCACTGAAATCCATTTCTCAAAAGAGCAAACATATTTTTTTATATTAAATTTTGAAATCTGACATGGGGCTAGACATATTGTCAATTTCCCAGATGCCCCAAGTCATGTGACTTGTGTTCTGATAAACTTCAATCACTCTTTACTGCTGTACTGCAAGTTAGAGTGATACCACCCCTCTCCCTTTTCCCCCCCAGCAGCCAAACAAAAGAACAATGGGAAGGTAACCAGATAGCAGCTCCCTAACACAAGATAAAAGCTGCCTGGTAGATCTAAGAACAACACTCAATAGTAAAAACCCATGTCCCACTGAGACACATTCAGTTACATTGAGAAGGAAAAACAGCAGCCTGCCAGAAAGCATTTCTCTCCTAAAGTGCAGGCACAAGTCACATGACTGGGGCAGCTGGGAAATTGACAATATGTCTAGCCCCATGTCAGATTTCAAAATTGAATGTAAAAAAATCTGTTTGCTCTTTTGAGAAATGGATTTCAGTGCAGAATTCTGCTGGAGTAGCACTATTAACTGATGTGTTTTGAAAATAACATGTTTTCCAATGACAGGATCCCTTTAAATGGAAGAATCTTGATTTATAGAGAAGCCAGATCTTGAACAAAGAGGACTGGGCCCTATTCCTCGCTAGACCACCATGGTATGTTACAATTACCATATGAGAAAAGATGCAAATGGAAATTAAATCATTTGAATGAATGTCAAATCATAAACAACGAAAGTTATTTGCCAAAAATATACAGTTCTTACCATTGACTTCTAAAGAATCATATCCTTAATAAATTAGGTTAGTGTTTCTTTCACAATAAATCACAAACACCCATTTAAAAATCCACCATCTTGGTATTAATTAACCACATGAAACACAGATTGGTTCTATTTTAAATTCAGTATACTTATAATGTTTCATCGTTTGCCAATTTTTAAGAAAATGTTAGCAAATAAGAAGAGACTGTGCTTGTGAGATTAAAACTTCATCAGGTATAAGTGCAACCCCCTGACATTCTGTGCTACCTTCTGTGTGCTACAGTATATTCATTAAGTAGCATTAAAATTATCATTTCAATTATCTATATATTTAGGTGAAAAAACTCAAATGGAAGAACCTTGAACATGTTATGTTATGGGAAATGTAGTTCACAAATATAATGAATAGTTGCTTGAATGACAAAATTCCAACTTTCATTGACCTCTATACAATATCATCTTAAATAAATGAGGTTTGAGTTATTCCACATGAAATCACACACCCATCTAAAAAGAGGTGACTTTCAGTAAAATGTGTTTCTTAGTGAATTTGTGTAGTTATGTCTATTCGTCAGAGTGAAAATTTGCCTAGAGTGCGGAGTAGCGCTAGAGTCTATGTTCCTTTGCTAGCAAATTTACGCCAGCGCCCGGTAGTAAATCGGTGAAGTCTCGACATGAAGTCACGATCGCGAATTATTACCGTTAGTCACTTCGCCCTTTAGTAAATTCGCCCCTTTGGGTGTCTTTTTCACGACAAAACCTTTGCTCATAACTATTCAGTATTTATCATTATTTATCTATAGAGGTAAAGGTATTAAAGGGAAACCTGAAATACCCCAGGCAGTAGAAGTATATGAGAACTATAAGAAGAATGTAACTTTTGGAATTTCTTTGATCTGGCTTTTCTATATCTAAAGGTGGCCATAGAAACACAGATCCTATTGTACAAATTGAGGATTCAAATGATTTTCGGATCGTGTGTGGCGTGCCGACCTCTTTCGCCTGGCGGAGATCGTTGTTTGGTCGATCGGTCAGGTTTGATTTTGACCCGACCGATCCCACCAGAGCCGGCGGCACGTCGTAATCAGATTGTTCAATCAGATTACCCCAGATATAGCCATGTTTGTTAATGGCATACCAGGGAAAGATCCGCTCATTTGGTGATGTTGCCAAACGAGCGGATCTTTGCGTCTATAGGTGGCCATACACGGGCCGATAAAATCTGCCGACAGACCGTGTCGGCAGCTTTTTGGCCCGTGTATGGGGGCCCCCGACGGGCTTCCCCGATCGAGATCTGGCCGAAAGTCGGCCAGATCTCGATCGGATGGGTTTAAAAACCCCGTCGGATGGCGGCCGCATCTGTTCGTTGATGCGGTCCCGCGATCCGACCGCCCGTTTGTGAAAGCTAGGATCCGATCGTTGGGCCCTAGGGCCCACGATCGGATCTGCCCGATATTGCCCACCTCAAGGTGGGCATATTGGAGGGAGATCCGCTCTTTTGGCGACATCGCCAAATGAGCGGATCTATCCGTGTATGGCCACCTTATGGCCACCTTAAACACCCAATTGAAAAAAGTCTAACAAATGCTGGGCTAGAGTGAGCAGAAGTGGTTTTTAGAGCCCCTGTAGGTGAAAACATTGGGGCATTTTGGCAGTCTGTATTTACATAAATAAAATTGTCACTTATAGTCTGAAACTGCAATGATTGACTTTTGGAGAAATAGCCTAATGCCTAATTTCAACATCAATGGAAACCCTCTCTCTGATTTGTATATAATGAAAGTTGTATAAGTCAGTTCCCTTACAATGTTCTACACATGATCCTGGATCCTCCCTGACTACTAGGCAAATACTCTGACCCACTGCCTTGTATTGAGGTGTATATGGAGGTGCAATGCTGGGAGCTGAGACTGCATCAACACCACTAAAGTGCTCATTTGTCTGGCAGTTCTGTTTGTGAAACCCTATAGATTTAATGTTATGCCCGTCAATCCTGTTTGTCAGATGAAGATGACAAAACTAGAGGGTCATGCTATGTCAATGCATAATTGTAATGTGATTGTGATACTTACCCTTTAAATCCGCATTTATCTTGTATAAAGTTATTTGCTACACCGTACAAGTGTGTGTATTGAATGTTTCCCTAATGGGCCCACCGCTGGTGTATTCCTGGATCCCATTAGGTGGAGGCACTGCCAGAGAGGAGTTTCCCAGTACCTTTCACTTAGCAAAGGGGACTCAGGACCTGCATCAGTAACAATTATGTGATGTAGAGAAACACTAGGGGCTTTTATTGATTCCATAAGAAGCCAAATTGTAGTTATGAAGTAATAGAAGTGATGAATGTGGCTCAGGTCATTCTCTTGTCCCATAAGGCTTTATCTTAAACTGGGTTGGTCTATGTTCCCTTTCTATCACTGATATGGGGGGAGTTTATTGTTTGTGAACAAATGCTGAATAGAGCGTATATGTACCGACGATTGTAAAGGATATGTGAACAGTTGCCAAGGTGGGGGACACAAGGGTCTGAACTAAGGGAAGGCAGCAGAAGAGGTATGTGACTGGTGCCCCTCCATCTTTTCACCCTACACATGTGCCTCTTCAGTGTACCCCTAGTTCCAGCCCTTCAGGCATAACCTTACTGCCCTTAATGTGAACGATCATCTTTTCTGCTTTAAAATAAACTCAAATTCTTCATGTCTAAAGAAGGGCTTCTGTTTCCTTGTTCTTTTCTATCTGAAAAATATTCAACCAAAAATCAATTGACTGTAGGGGACAGCGCTAGAAAGCCTGGGGGAAATCAGAATGTAGCAAATAGAGAACTTATGGTGTAGTGTTTCTTGGAAAGATGTTGTTTCAACACCTTCACCTATTCATGCTCTATGCAATATTGTGTTCCTGTTTTATATTTAAACACCACGTGCTGATGATAGGTGGGTACTCCCAAACGTTACAAATTAAATTTATATGTCAAGAGAGAATGTAAATGGAATGGCTTCCTGATGGAACCTGCTGCAGATACTTGTGGAACACGATATTATTGTAAAACCTTTATTACTTTAAAACTCTATAAAACAATGCACTCACAATGATGTGATTAAGATTGATCATATCATATCACCCTTTTTCATGCTTCTCGTCTGTGGTTTTCAAGTGAACCGTAATGTCCATGGTTTGACTCCAACCCGCGGTGTCTTCCCTTCCACGTGTAGGTTCCTCGGCACTTGGGGATGACGTCAACAGTCACCTGGCGCATTTCGTTGTTTACCGACTTCCTCAGAGGCTCCGGGGTCATATTAAAGGGGAAGCTCCACAAACTTTGGACAATTTTGCTTTTAGCATATTTTGGTATATCTAAAAAAGATGTCCTGCTATAGTTCTATGCTTCTTGAGGACTAGGTCCAAAAGTGCACTGTATTCTTAAGATGAGGCCTAACTAGGAACCTGTAATGAGACAAACCGTATTTATGAGCACCGGATTATTGCTCCCCGGTTCTCTAATTTAGTTAATTCCCTCTGTAAAGTGGCAACATCCTTCATGGAAATGATACGTTTGTACAATAACAGCATTAATATTAACTGTTATTGCATGGACTAGGAAGCTTCAAAATGCTATAATCTAATAATTCTAAATATCATTTCTGATTTATTTTTTATTCACCATACAGTTAAAGGTTAGTTATAGCCGTTTGCCTGAACAACAATAATTTGTGTAATGAAGGAAAACTGCATTTCAGCTTATAAAGGGCACACAGACTTTCTTACTGTTCTTTCTTGAGGAGGTCGACATTTGTAGAAAATGTAGGCACTATTTTTATGAACTTATCCAGAGTTAAAATAAAAACTGTAAACTTAACAATTTTCAGAATAGACCAAAGTTCCCCCAGGTGGCTGTGTCTATATTCAGGATACTGTGAAAATCCTCTGTCTGTTCTCTATAAAATGAGGGTTGGATCAGTCAGTCTCCTTACTTTGTTCTACACATGCAGCCCAATCCTGGGGCCCCTGTGCCTCTCTGTGCTACTGACTGCTCCTGGTGGAATTGTCTTACCCTCTGCCTTGTATTGAGATACTTTGTGCTGTGTGGAGGTGCAATGCTGGGCGGCACAGCTACATCGTATCCCATCAAAGTGCTAATCTATCTGGCAGCCCTATGTGTGAGACCCTGCAGATCTGGGGATCAACCCAACAATCCTGCTTGTCATCTTGATATAATGAAAGCAGAGGAGGAATATGAATACATACAGGAGGGTGATATCATGATTGGAGGAATTCTGACTCTCAGTAGGTCTAAGGGAGAGAAAAACATGACATTATATGCTTGTACGTGGTAAGTGCCATTTCATACACACACATGGATGGAAGGACGCATAACAGTGTAGTCTCTTATTGGATTTGATCTGAACATCATTTATCCTAAATTTCATTTGGAACCAGATGGGTTCCAACTGAACCTGGTTAGTATGAGAAGGGCTAAAAGGAGCCAAAAAGCCCCTGACAAGCAATTGCATGCAAAGTGAAGCCTTCTGAAATCAGAAGTTATTTACTTGTGTCGTGCTATGCACACAGCACTACCTAGATACCAAAAATTAGAGTTTTAATTCTCCCATAAGGCATCACTCCTTTATGTCTCTTTGGCCAACTATACATCCAGAACCATTGGTTTTATAGCACCGACACAGCCTAATGGTTCAGACAGTTCAAGTTCAAACTTGCAGACAGATCTCACAAAAATGCACAGTTATATTTAAATTTTGTGAATCTTAAATGTCAGGAAGACTGAAAATAGTAATTGTGACATATACAACACTTCACAAACAGTAGCGATACTATCTGGTCACCTAGTTGACCAGATATATAAATACAGTAGGTTTCCCACGAATAATAATTTAGATTATGATCTCATGCCCTGTCATTTCCCACCTGAGTCATAGCTGAAACCAATGGCTGCCTCCACTGAACTAAAGCCTCACACAAATAAAAATGGTATATGGCTACTGAACCTGCCTTTTCAAACATTTTTATATTTTTTCCAACTCTCTACTCTTTATTGTCTATATTGAGCTTGAAAGTGTTACCTGGTTGTTATGGTAATTTATCAATAGCAGCTACAATTCATTTACAATAACCCTGTTTTGTTGAATCTTTCCACTAAACAGTTTGGGGGGCTATACTGAGAAACGCAAGTGTGCATACTTCCATAAAGAGCATACGACAATCATTTAGAATTGATTTTGGGATCCCTGTACATGTAAATTGCAGGAACGCGAAAGGAGTTTTTAAGTGTGGTATTGGAAGAGTTACATCTGTAGTAGGACAAGTAGCAATATATTGTTTAACATCTTCGTGCACCTGTGGCCAGTGAAACCTTTGCAACCTGTTGCATAACCCACATGTCCCACTTACACACATGAATGTGCCAGAGTATCACATTATTTACATCCATCAGAACTCCCATAACAACTATCCATACATGTGGCAAACATACTGTAATAATAAACTTTAACATGTTTTTACTCTTTTTAAACTCTGAATATTTCTAAAGCACCCAATAACAACCCTCCATGTGATCTCAGTCCACTGGGCTCCCATGGTTTCATTCATAATGTCTGTTCAGGTGAACCTAATTCAAAAACTAAAGAAAGTCTAATTTTACCCCTTTATGTTGCTTGTTATTTAACTCCTGAGAAGAAAAACTAAAAAAAAAACTAAAAAAATATCCCATTATGCTATGTTCAGTCTTTGCCAGAGAGCTATATTCACAGACACTTGGAATTTACAAAAAATTCTAATGCAATATTTCCCTTCTTAACCCCTGGAGCAGCTCCTCACACATGGTATACAGGAACAGGAAAGGGATGATGAGGAACTTACATCACTCATATGGAATGGGAGGATCTACAGACAAAAGAAGTATACCACTTGTAGTTTGCTTTTTAGGTAGCATGTAAAACATAAAAATTAAACGTAATAAATAACTATTAACTGCTAGGCTATATATAATAAGCAATATTGATATTCAATTTTTTTTCCCCAGTCCCAGTCCAGAGAAATACAGATATCTTGTGGATTTCCTTTTTCTTATCAAGGAAATTAATAAGAATCCAATCCGGTTACCTAATGTGACTCTAGGTTACCATATATATGATTCCTGCGGAAACACACGGAGAGCTCTGATCAGTTTGTTGAAGATATTATCTGGTACCAGCGATCCAGTTCCTAATTACTCCTGTTTGGGAATGAGAAAAGTCATTGGCTTTATTGGAGATTTAGACACAGAACCAACAGTATCCATGGCTTATATTCTGAATGTTCTGGGCTATTCTCAGGTGAGAAAAATAATGAGGCAAATTAAAAGACCTCAAATTTTCAGGATTTATTATAGCCCGAAAATACTCCAGGTACAACCTGTCAAAAGCATGTAAAAGTCAATGGCAGATATAGTTACATAGTTACATAGTTAAATTGGGTTGAAAAAAGACAAAGTCCATCAAGTTCAACCCCTCCAAATGAAAACCCATCATCCATACACACACCCCTCCCTACTTTTAATTAAAATTCTATATACCCATACCTATACTAACTATAGAGTTTAGTATCACAATAGCCTTGGATATTATGTCTGTCCAAGAAATCATCCAAGCCATTCTTAAAGGCATTAACTGAATCAGCCATCACCCGGCAGTGCATTCCACAACCTCACTGTCCTGACTGTGAAGAACCCTCTACGTTGCTTCAAATGAAAGTTCTTTTCTTCTAGTCTAAAGGGGTGGCCTCTGGTACGGTGATCCACTTTATGGGTAAAAAGGTCCCCTGCCATTTGTCTATAATGTCCTCTAATGTACTTGTAAAGTGTAATCATGTCCCCTCGCAAGCGCCTTTTTTCCAGAGAAAACAACCCCAACCTTGTCAGTCTCCCCTCATAATTTAAGTCTTCCGTCCCTCTAACCAATTTAGTTGCACTTAGTCTCTGCACTCTCTCCAGCTCATTTATATCCCTCTTAAGGACTGGAGTCCAAAACTGAACTGCATACTCCAGATGAGGCCTCACCAAGGACCTATAAAGAGGCATAATTATGTTTTCATCCCTTGAGTTAATGCCCTTTTTTATGCAAGACAGAACTTTATTTGCTTTAGTAGTCACAGAATGACACTGCCCAGAATTAGACAACGTGTTATCTACAAAGACCCCTAGATCCTTTTCATTTAAGGAAACTCCCAACACACTGCCATTTAGTGTATAACTTGCATTTATATTATTTTTGCCAAAGTGCATAACCTTGCATTTATCAACGTTGAACCTCATTTTCCAGTTTGCTGCCCAGTTTTCCAGTTTAGACAGATCACTTTGCAAAGTGGCAGCATCCTGCATGGAACCTATAGTTCTGCACAATTTAGTATCATCTGCAAAAATAGAAACAGTACTTTCAATGCCCACCTCCAGGTCATTAATAAACAAGTTGAAAAGCAAGGGACCTAGTACAGAGCCCTGCGGTACTCCACTAACAACACTGGTCTAATTAGAAAATGTTCCATTTACCACCACTCTTTGTAGTCTATCTTTTAGCCAGTTCTCTATCCAGGTACAAATACTATGTTCCAGGCCAACATTCCTTAATTTAACCAGTAACCTTTTGTGTGGCACTGTATCAAATGCTTTAGCAAAGTCTAAGTAAATCACATCCACTGCCATCCCAGAATCGAGGTCTCTACTTACATTCTCGTAAAAAGAAATTAAGTTAGTCTGGCAAGATCTATTACGCATAAAACCATGCTGGCACAAACTCATAGTATTATGATTTGCTATGAAGTCCAGTATCTTATCCTTTATTAACCCTTCGAAAAGCTTTCCTAATACTGACGTCAGACTAACTGGCCTATAGTTTTGAGGCTGAGAACGGGATCCTTTTTTGAATAGAGGCACCACATTAGCAATTCGCCAGTCTCTCGGCACTATGCCAGATCTCAATGAATCCTGAAAAATTAAGTAAAGAGGTTTGGCAATCACAGAGCTAAGCTCGCTAATTACCCTGGGATGAATACCATCTGGCCCTGGACCTTTGTTAATCTTAACATGTTCAAGTCTCTTTTGAATTTCTTCATGTGTGAACCATGCATCATTAGTTGTATTACTAGAATTGGGAGTGTTAAGAAGGAAACCTTCACTTACTGGTTCTTCATTTGTGTACACAGATGAAAAATACGAGTTCAGAATCTGCGCTTTTATTTTGTTTTCATCAACCAGCTGACCCCCCTCTGATAGTAAGGGTCCCACCCCTTCCTGCTTCATTTTTTTACTATTGACATATTTAAAAAATAATTTTGGATTTTTTTTACTGCTTGCTGCAATATCCTTTTCTATAGCAATTTTAGCTTGCCTTATAGCTTCTTTGCATGATTTATTGGCCTCCTTGTACCTTATAAATGTTTCGGCTGTACCAGCTAACTTGAAAGCCTTAAAAGCACGTCTTTTCTTACCCACCTCAACACCAACGCTTCTATTGAGCCAAAAAGGTTTTGCTTTGCAACGACGTTCCTTGCTTACAAGTGGAATATACTGACAAGTATATTTATTAAGCAGCATTTTAAAGACTTCCCATTTTTGTTCTGTGTTTAACCCTGTGAAAAGCATTTCCCACTTAATATGTTGCAGAGATGCCCTTATACTGTCAAAGTTTGCACGTCTGAAATTTAGTGTTTTAGTTACTCCCTTATAGAATTGCTTCTGCAACAGAATCTCAAAGGAGACCATGTTATGATCACTATTCCCTAAATGCCCCTCACCCACACAAATGTTAGAGATGAGTTCAGTATTGTTAGTTATTACAGGTACAAAAGAGAGTTATTCCTAGTAGGTTCTTGAACGAGCTGGAATAAAAAGTTGTCATTCAGCATATTTACAAACCTACTAGCTTTTTCTGTCTTAGCAACCCCATTACCCCAGTCAATGTCTGGATAATTGAAGTCACCCATAGCAACAACTTGACCCAGCTGTGAAGCCGCTTGTATCTGCAAGAGTAGCTGGGCTTCATACTCGACACTTATACGAGGTGGTTTATAACATACACCAATGATAATTCTTTTTGATACCTTTTGCCCAGTCGAAATCTCTACCCAGAGGGATTCTACACCCTCACCAGTGCCAGCTATTGTTATTTCTTTAGCGCATGGCTTTAATTCAGGCTTTACATACAAACACACTCCTCCACCCTTTTTAATCCCTCTATCCCTCCTAAAAAGGGTGTAACCATTTAAATTCACAATCCAGTCACATGTTTCATCCCACCAGGTCTCAGTGATACCAATTATATCATAATGTTTAGAGCAATTAATTCTAGGTCTCCCATTTTACCTGACAAACTCCGTGCATTTGCCAGCATACAGCGGAGGTTATTACTTTTACTTTTGAAATGTGCATTACTTGGTAAAGAATTATACGTTAAGTTAGTATTATTCTGTTTTCCTTGTAACAGAGGGACCTCCTTAGCTGGTAAAATGTATGCCCCCCTCACTCCTCCCCCATGACCCCTTACTAACCCCACTGCCCCGTCTACACTAGCTTCCCCATAATCCTTTCTCTCACCCACCCCCCCCTTGCCTAGTTTAAACACTCCTCCAACCTCTTAGCCATTCTTTCCCCTAGCACCGCGGACCCCCTTCCATTGAGGTGCAAACCGTCACGGCTGTATAAGTTGTACCCCAACGAAAAGTCAGCCCAGTGCTCTATGAACCCAAACCCTTCCTTCCTGCACCAAGACTTGAGCCACACATTTAGCTCCCTAAGCTCCCACTGTTTTCCTAAACTTGCACGTGGCACAGGCAAAATTTCAGAAAAGATTACATTGGAAGACCTTTCCTTGATCTTAGAGCCTAGATCCCTGAAATCATTCTTTAAGGTCTTCCATCTACCATTTATTTTGTCATTAGTACCGATATGTACTAAGACAGCTGGGTCGTGCCCAGCCCCACCCAATAATTTGTCTATCCGATCAACCACATGCCGAACCCTGGCACCAGGTAGACAGCAAACTGTTCGGTTGTAGCGATCCGGATGACAAATTACCCTATCCACTTTCCTAATAATTGAGTCCCCTACAACCACAATCTGCTTAGGCCTGACTCTACTCTCCCCCCCACCACTACTAGAGAAACTGGTCTCCCGGCTGTTAGAGAGATCAGCCCCATCTAGAATTGCCAATCCAGAGTTCATACTCCCATCATCTTCACACAATCTGGCAAATTTGTTGCGATGTATAATCTCCGGATCAGCCTCCATTTTCCTTTTGCCCACCTTAGATTTTCTAACTGTCACCCAGCTAGCTGCCTCAACATCCTGCTGCTGTTCTGTTCCCCCCAAACTATGTGACCCCGCTAGGTCCTGCTCAGTGAGCAAAAGACTCCTTTCAAGATTGTCAATCGACCGCAGTGTTGCAATTTGTTGCTCTAGTGACTCTAACTTGAGCCTCCAAAGTGGCAATTTGCTCACAACCACCACAGAGGTAAGCATTTTGGATCTCTTGTTCCAAATCTGCATACATATGGCAGACTGTGCACTGAGTCAGACCTTCAATCTTGCTAGCACTCATTATCCCAGTTACAGATCAAAACAGGAAAAAATATAAATAAATATATAAAATAAAAATGAGGGTTTAGAACAAAACTTTTGACCTAGTTTGAACCTCCTTTAGTTTTCAACTCCGGTGTTTGTAACTCCACTTACAGAACCCCCACTTAAAGAGCAAACACTTAAGAGAAGCTAACACTAGAGCAAGCTCCACTGGAGTCCCAGGGGTTCTATTTATACAGTCTGTTCAGGTGCAACTAATCAAACCCCACCCCCTCAAACGGAGGGAAAACTGCAAAGTAAAGCAGGTTGTGACAAACTTGCTGTAAGCACACTAGCACACCAAACTTTGCTGTTTAGCACCCAAGACAGAAAAAAAAAAACCTTTTAAAAAAAAAGATGGTCCCTTTAACTTTGGGAAATGTTTTTTGCCTTCTTTATTGCTGTCAAAGGTTCAGGTTTTCATTATATAATCTGAATATTTTAGTTTTCGGGCGTCAAATCAAAAAAGTCACATGATTTGAGACATCAAATTGACACAATTTCAAATGACACTCTTTTTCTCATTATTTTTTGGGAGTTTGGTCAATTTTTTTTCAATAAACCCATTGAGTTTTAGTAAATAAACCCATACATACAGTATGTACAATCACATGGGGCATTTAAGTGTAATTTCAATGATGTATATTGGGCTCTGAATTGTGTTGGACATAGTGAGACAGATTTACTTCAGTGAGAAAATGTTATCTGCTTTATCACTTGAAAACTCATGGTCAAGATTCAATTTGTATCAGTTACAATCAGCACAAGAATTTCATTTGTGACTAGTAATGAGAGTTTTCAACACGTAAAAGATGCCCATAGACTCCAATGTGTGAAAAAAAATCTTGCACGTCAAAAACACTTTGTTGCGCATTAACAAAAGTTGCTGCCCATAGACTTTAATGCATTTGACAAATTTTTCACCATTTCACGAATTTTTACTAAAGCAAAACAGGTCAGATTCACCCAGCACTAATTGTGAATTCAGTCAGGGGTGTGGGGTTTTGAGCACAAGTATGCTTAGATGCTTAGCCTGTAAGGGGGCAAGTGAGCCAATGCGGAGGTAAGAATGTTGTTATACTCACGAACAGATCAGGATATAAACGGAACATCTGCCATTGACGTCTACATGACTTCGGTAGGTCTGAGTTAGATTACTTTTTCATTCGAACTTTTAACACCATCTGGGTTTAATAAATCTCAAAAAAAAAAAAATTCTCTGAAAATATTGCGTTTTCCCATTTAAAAGTCCAACCAGAATAAATCGAACTTTAATAAATAACCCCTGTAGTATAATTCATGCATTGGTTCAGAGTGATTGTCTGCGGTTTAGCAGTTTGGGTAGAAACATTGCAGAGGGCACATGTCAGATATTTCAGAGAGAAGATGTCACTTTTTTCCTTCATTCTTTATATATATAGATCAGTTACGGAGCTACAGACCCTTCTCTTAGTGACAGAGGCAACTTCCCTTACTTCTTCCGGACAGTACAAAGTGATGAAGAGGAATTTATTGCTTTATGCAAATTACTGAACTATTTTGGTTGGAACTGGGTTGGAATTATTTATTTTGATGATTACAGCGGATACAGAGACCATCAAGTGCTGCTGAAATATCTCTCTAGTGAAGGCATCTGTGTTGAGTTCACAATAAAGTTAAAACAAAACATACAGGAATATGAAATACATAAAGAAACTATCAAAAAAGCCTCAAGTGGTGTCGTTATTATTTGTGGAGACTTTAATTATGCAAGTGAATCTCCTTTATATTATATATCTGCCACGGTCAGTAAGAAGACTTGTATCTTTTTGTCAAAATGGTTAAATCATGTAGATGGTTTAGAATCAACTGCTGCATTAGTCAGTGGCAGCTTGTCTTTCATGCAGAATAGATTAAACAATCCATTGGATGCCAAATTCCGAGGGTTTTCTGACAGTTTCAACCCATCGATATTTCCACATGACAAATTACTTGGAAAGCTGTGGATGTACTTTCTTTACTGTTTGTCAAAAGATGAGAAAACAAATATATATTTTATGTGGGACTTTAATATTTATCTCCATAATTGCAGTGGGAAGGAAAAACTTACAGATATTCCAGAATATCTCAATTCTTATCACTCTGCCAATGTGATACAAGCAGTGGATATAATGGCTATGGCACTAGAGGATATGCACAACTCCCAAACATCTGAGAAGAAAACATGGATGGATAATCACAACCAGGTATGCTGGATGATGGAATAGTTCCTTTTTTACAGCATCATTCCCCGATCCTTTAGAGAAAATTTTTAAATGATTCTGTAAGAACACCTGGTGGTCTAATGATGTGGGAATGCACTTGGTGTGAACATCAAATATCTAAAGGTCCCATGGCCAATTGTTCCTTGCCTGAAATATGTCTATTTTCAGTAGTTACTGGGTGTCAATTATAATCTGTCTTGTCTGTTTATGACCTAACCAACCATTCTTGATTTGCTGCCTGTTTTGCCCGTTTATTGAACATTCTCTTGGACCTGTTTCTACTGCGATACTGTTGGTTCTGACCCGGCCTGTGACCCCAACTACGTTCATGACTCCAGACTCTGTCAGGACCAGATTTGTATTGTGGGCACCCCTAGGTCACGCGGTCCTAGCACGACCGCATGGTCCTACCGCTTGCTGCCTGCACCTCCCGCAACTGCAAACGCCGGAGCACTGGTGCTCCTCAGCAAGCAGCTGGACGGCGTGCCGCCCCTAAACGTTTGCCACCCTAGGCCTGGGCCACGCTCTGTTCATTTCTATAGGATTTTTAGAAGCTTGTTTATTAATGGGTAGTGATGAGCAAATCTGTCCCGTTTAGCAAATTTTTCCACAGTTCCGGAAATTTTCAGTGAAGTCAAATGGTGAAGAATTTACGAAATGCGAGTCAACGTTAAAAATTTTGTGTAACATCACACTTATACGCATCACAATTTTTTAAACTATAAATGTATTAAAGTCAATGTTCTTTTTTCTTGTGTCTCTGCAATGTTTTTGTCTTGGCAAAGTTTGGCATTTCACAGTGAATCCATGCCTGCCAAAAAATTTGCTCATCACTGTCAATATGTAAAAGTTAGAGTTCCCTATGCTGTAATGATCTATTTTATACACTAAAATTTTTAAATAATAAACTAAGAACCAGAAAACGTCTCATTATTTTAGGAAAACAACTTTGATCAAACTCCTATCCATATTTTTGCCGTATTTTTACCTTATTTATCAATAAATGAAAAACTTGCTAAAATCGTGAAACGTTTTTGGATTATCAGCGAAAACCATGAATTATTCAGATTATCGTCCGAAACCCAGCACAGATCAGGATATCTTCCAATTATAACAGGGACATCTGTCAATGACTTCATCCATAACCTCAGTAGGTTTGAGATGGAGTATTTTTTTATTTAGCAAATCTGGGTTTAATAAATCACAAAGAATTCAAATGTTTTTTCTATGAAAAATAGTGTTTTTTCCCTTTAAAACTCTTACCAGAAAAAAACAGACTTTAGTAAATAATCCACTTAATGTACCAGCAGTAAGGTCCACAGGAGCTCGCCATCTTGGTCAGAGACACTGTACATTCTCAGTATGTCCTGAACAGCTGTTTAAAAGGATCTTTGGAAAACATAAAGAGGAAAACAAGCTTTGTCTTTACTCAATTTTTTCTCATTATTTGGGGGTAAAAAAATTGACCAAACTCAAATCCCTTTTATTTACTAGTAAAAGTTCACGTAAAAATTGGATGCAAAAAATGTTGTGACAAAATTTAATGTCAAATATTGAGGCTTTTTCGAATTGAGGCTCTCAAAACTTGACTATATCAAATTGTCACCCGAAAAACTTGAAATTATCAGATTATCATATCCAGAGGTTAAAGAGACAATTTGTTATTGATGTTTACATGATTTTGACACATTTTAGCTGGAATGTTTTCATATTCAAATATTTTGCAGCTTCAGAGCTTAATAAATCTCAGAAAAATTCAAGCTTTTTTCCCTCTAAAAATTAGAATGTTGTGCCACTTTTACTAAATAGGCCCAACTGTATATATTTTTTTTTTAAAATTTTTATTTAAGTTTTTTCAATACAAAAGTATTCAAGGAGAAGAGGGGGTGGGTACAAAAGGGAAAAGGGGAGGGTATAAGGAGGGTGGGGGTGGGGGTAGGTGCCACATTAATTATCATTTCAATTATACAAAAAGTAATAATCAGATAATCAAACGATCTGTCGTATTAATTCTTAATTTGCCTTGTGGGTTTAACGATTCTCCAAATAATCTAACCAAGGGTGGCAGATATTCCAATAAGTACTACTACTATTCTGTATAATATGGGATAATTCTTCCAACCTCCTGATTTCTTCTACTTTTATTAAACATTCGGAGAACGTTGGGGGGCTGCTAGATTTCAATTTTAAGGGTATCAATGCCTTAGCTGAGTGAAGTAAGTGAGTGGTAAGGGGATCAGTTACTACCTTTTCCGAGTCAGGCAAGATGTTCAGCAGGATTAGTGCATAACTGTTAGGTCTAAAATCACTTTTGGTAACAACATTTATTACATTGATAATATCTTGATAATATGGCCCAACTGTATATTTAAGTTGATCTTGAAGTTCAGCTAAGTTCAGGTACAGTAAATGACTGCAGGTCAGAGTATGTGCTGTAAATCAACAGAAAAAAAAACCGATGGGGAGCTATGTGGACATATTTAGAGGTATAAATCTTTCCTACTAAAGCACTTAAGGGGTCTTGAGCTACTAAAGATCCCAAAATATAACATATTAGATGTATTTCTGTCATTCTGTCATTACTGCCTTTCTTTTGAATTGTTTGGCCAGATTTTAGACTTTCACGTAATATTTTAGTCGTTAAAAGTCAATACAGGTATGTAATCCATTTTACAGAAACCCATTATCCAAAAAGCACTGAATTATGAGAAATTCATCTCCCATACACTCTATTTCAATTAAATAATTCCCATTTTAAAAAATGATTTCCTTTTTCTGAGTAATAAAACAGTAGCTTGTTCCAAGTAAAGTTATAATTAATCCTTATTGGAAGGATTAATCCTTATTGCATCTGGCAAGATTCGAGATTCCAAAATCATTCCAAAATCAGTGCAATTCCCCATTCCTTAAATTCATACTTTTCGTACATTTCCAGGGTTGTTAAACTCACTGAACTTGATGGCCATTATTTCACTTGCTATTCTGTTGATAACAAAAATGAAAATATGGGCAGTGTACAAAGGGAAATATTTTAATAAACGCATTGCAAGTATAGAGTTGAAAATAACATTTTCCACTATCTATACAGTATCTACCTGTTATTTATGTAGCTTCTATGGCTTCTTGTTGACATTTCAACCCCTGTCTCAATGGAGCTTACACTCTAAGGTCTCTATCTAACTTACACCCAGTAATGTCAATTTTATCAAAAGCCAATAATCTACTTGTATGTTTTTGGAGGTTGAAAGGAACCCAAAACTAACAAACTCTTAAAAGATTTGTGCTCTTGCCAGAAAAGATTTCATGCCCCTGAGCATTCCAAGTCAAAAACACTACCCATTAGGCCACTATACTGACCAGTATTTATCATCAATACCTGCATGTCTAACTCTTTTATATATTACATTTTGCAGTTACATCACTTCTTGAAAAAGATTTCCTATGAAACAATTGATCATCTTGTAATTTCCTTCAATGAAAAAGGAGAGATAGTTAGCAAATATTACATTGTTAATCCTTACATTGGTGCACAAAGTACTATGGATGCAGTTGGATATTATACGCCCTGGGCTCCTTTAAATCAAAGAATAATACTGATACAACAAATAATATGGAAAACCCCAAACAACAAGGTCAGAAACCACTTTTTCATCTTCTCAATAAATATGATTTCTTTCTTTCTTTTCGTGATTTTCAAGGGGAGATTATTATTATTTCATTTTTGCACAGGTGAGATGGTTTTTATTTTCCAAGAAGTTAGTTTGTATGAAATATCATGTAGCTCCTAATACAGAGCAATATAGAGTGGGGCAGTGAATGACTAACAGCATGGGCAATGTTTATTCATCACAGTAACATGGTTAAACAAGATTGAAGATAAGAAAAAAATAAACTGACTGTGGCCAAATATCTAGGAGGTTATTTAATAATAATAATAAGAAGAAATTTTTCTCATATTTTACCATAAACAAATTCGACCTAACGCCCATCCACAAATTTGGTTAATTTATGAATAATTAAACTAAAAAAAGTTTTCAAGCGAAAACCAGTGTCAAACACCCCAAAAGTCCTAAAGGTTAAAAACCTCTTCAAATGGTTAAAGCTGTCATTGACTTTTATATCATTTCAACGGGTTTTAAATGAAGCATTTAGCAGCTTTGGGACATAATACATCTTTTTTTTAATAGGTAACTTTTTATTAACATTTCCAAAGGAAAAAAAAAAGGTGGGATACAGAAAAGAAAGGGGGAGGGGGAGTGCAGCAAGGTCCATATAAGCGGAACATCTTTTACATTCCATAAGCACACAGAATAATATCATTCACAATTCAAGGCAATGTTGTCAGGTGCACATCAGTCCAAGGGTCCCAAGTATTCCTAAACTTTCCAGGACAACCTCTGGCTTTATAGGTTAGTTTGATCAAAGGGAGCATTTGGTTAACATATTGTACCCAGTCACCCTGTTTTGGGGGTAGAGGAGCCATCCACTTCATAATTATTATTTTCCTAGCATAGTAGAGGAGGGATCTAACTAGAACTCTTGTTCTGGTTGCATTAAGAAAGTCGTCTACTAGGCCCAGCAAACAAATTTCTGGGGTACAGATAAAAGGAAGGTCAAGAATTTCCTGTACATGGTGTGTTACCGCCGTCCAGTATCTATTGATGACCGTACATGTCCAAATCATGTGCCAGTAAGACCCATCCTGATCCCCACACCACTTATATAGTGGTGCTTGAAGTTTCCCCATGCAATATAACCTGTTGGGAGTGAGGTAAGTTCTTAGAATAAATTTGTGCTGTATAAGTTTGTCTCTGGCACTAATGAGGAAGCTGTAAAGGTTCCATGTTACCTCATCCCACTGATCAATACTGAGAGTTGGAATATCTCTTTTCCATGCTGCTAGAGCCTTATCAAAGGGTTTGGAACCAGTTTCTACTATTAGGGCATATAGTTTGGAGATCATTTTGGAGGTGCCCTCTTTTCTGAGTTGGCTTAGCACCCGGGGTTCATCCAGCACCATAACTCCTGCCCCAAACTGAGCCTGAAACATGTGGCGGAGTTGGAGATACCTGTACATGGGCATATTTGGGGTCCCAGTTTTGTACCTTAACGGGTTCATATCAATGAAGTTAGAACCATCCACCAAATCAGCCAGATATTTGATTGCTTTGGGTGCCCAATATCTAGTGATCTCTGTATCTAGAAAATGTTGTAGATGGGAATTTCCCCATAAGGGAAGAGCTGAGGGATCTAATTGAGGGTTTGGTTTGGGTTAGTTTCAGTACTGCCACCCACGCTTACCATGGAGCTTTCATGCAAGGTAGAAGGTGTGGAATATCCTTCTCTTTCCTAAAGACACAGTTCCATAGAGCCTCCAGAGAGCCCACACATTTGGCTTGCAGGTCCAAGTCCTGTGTTAGCCACCAATTAATGTAAGCCAGCTGGACTGTCAGATAGTAAGCATAAAGATTGGGCAATCCCAGTCCCCCTCTATGATACGGTGCCATTAACGTACTCTGCAACACTCTTGGGACTTTATTATCCCATAGAAAGGGAAAAATTTGAGATTTTTCAGTAAAAAAGTAGCAGGCACAAGAACACCTATTCTCAAACAGGGGACACGCTGGAGCCTCAGACACAACTCACTGGAGACTCGCACAGATGGGTCAGGCATCCAACGCGACTCAATCCTCAGGCTGGCTCCCAATATAATCCTATTTGAGCATGACAATCCTGTTTTTTTCCTCAAGGCACAGCTCCCAACCCTATCTGAAGTATGAGAACATCATAAGTTCCCTTTCAAATTAGAATTCATCCACATGCAGCTGCTGTCACAGTCTCTCCGCTGCCACCACATTCTAACCTTCCATGGTTGAGCTCACCAGGCTTGGGTCCATACCCCAAGCCCCCCTGGGCTTTTCAAACTCCTTAGGCCCCTTACATCTTTGCTACAGTTCATTCACTCAAGGCTGAAGTTAAACTTAAAGAAGATTGAGCACATGACATTATATTATATTGACATTATATTATACTCCTTGTGCAACACTGACACCTTCTGACCAAATGTGTAATCTGCTCTTCCTGTTCGGCGCCTGAGGTGATGGAGACACAGAGGTAGAGCTCCTGATTACCAGGGTCGAGAGTCGGCACATAGAAGCTGTTCTCTTCATTTGAAATTTGTTCGTGTTGGTTCCCGGAGTGAGGAGAGCCAGAGGAGCAGAGAGGAGGCAGGTTTTTGGTGGTTTGGCTTCGTATGACTGCTGAGGTGTTCCTGATGTGTTGAGCTCTTTAGTTACCTCACATTCTGCCATTGCATTTGTCAAGCCCACGCTGTTTTCGAGATTCACCTGTGAACTTGCGGTTCTCTTAACCGGGGGCTCTGCTGCATACTGGTTATATACTACATTTTGAGTTAGTTGTGGCAAGTTCTAAGCAACATATTTCTAACAAAATGGTGGCCTCTGATTTCCTGCTGGGACACTGAGTTATCAGCTAATTAGTCAGAGCTGCTTGATGAGTCTTATTTTGTGTCACATTGTTTCAATTTTAGTGACAGGAATTTGTCACAAAAAAGCAGTTATCTCTCTGCTGACTAAGACTAAACATTGTTAGTGATTGCTGTCATTACTGAGACTTTTGTTACACCTTTATTGTATACAATGTTGCAATAGCTTGAGGAGGATTGTAACCATAGCAACAAATCAATGGTTACTTCTTTGTGAAAGGAAAACAGAGACAAAAAATAAAACAAGAAGGAAAAATTGACTTGTAATAAAAGCTTTATTAATATTGGGATTGTTGCTCAGGTTTTCTAATATATGAAAACGTATTCTCCTTCCTTGACAATGTCTTCTAAATCTAATGGCAAAACATATGAGAAGGCTAACAAGAAAAATGTAAAGCTACAGGATAGGGATACAAATAGTATTTTCTTATCTCACAACTCTGCTCCTACAAAAACATCTTTATCTGACGACTACTCTCTTATTGCGGATGAAGTAGCCAGACTCATCAATCCAGTTATAGAGTCAACAATTAGTAAGGCCATTGACAAACTGCAGATCAAAATTACTAGCATCTCAGAAAAGCTCTCTACACATGATAAAAGATTTGGCGAGATTGAGGATGTGGTTTCTCAACTCCAAGATGATATGATTGATTCATCATCCAGGTTGGACTCTTTAGAGAAACAAAATCAAGAGCTTAAGTTGAAAGTGGATGACCTGGAAAATAGATCTCGGAGAAACAATCTCAGATTCATAAACATACCTGAATCTTTCCAGAATGATTCCTTAAGCATGTTAATTTCCAAACCAATTCCCATCAAACTGGGTCTTCCTCAGGATTGTCAATGTTTCAAAATAGAGAGACTTCATAGGATTGGTCCACCTTAAGATCTCCAACCCAGGAGACCAAGAGCAGTAATTGTCAAATACCTGGACTACTCAGATAAAAATAGATTATTTCAAGCCTACAAAAAATTGAATACACTTGATGTTGAAGGAAATAAAATTTTGATATTTCAAGACTACTCATTGCTTCTGTCTCAAAAACAAAAGGAATTTTCCAAAACTTGCCAATCACTGGCTAATCTTCATATCAATTTTGCCTTGATGTATCCTGCTAAACTTAAGATTTTTCTGCCTTCTGGAGCCAGGGTTTTTAGTGATTCTAGAGAGGCGCACACTTTTGTTTCACATATGGAAAAGAAGAATAGTGGAAATCTTGCTTTGGTAACACCATCTAACTCAAAATGTGGCTCTCCCCCAAAGGATCAGAGATGGAAGAGATACGATACCCCTCGACAGTCTAGATTTTCTAAGGACTCAAAACCTTCTCAAGTTCAGACCAAATCTAGGTCTAGGTCGAGATCTCCACTTCCTCCTAGAACAGGCAGTCTTCCACATTCCAGTGAAGAAGATATGATCCCTGATACTTGACTCTAAAAGGGAATAAACTTTTTCTTAAATATGACCCTGTAGTGGGTGTTATATTCTCTGTTTAACTTGTCTCATAGAGAGAGAGTTGTTAGTTTTCCATCCTTAGGGAAAAAAGGAAGTGTCCTATTACTTAGTATACCAAATTTGTAATTCGGTTCTATAAGTCACTATCTTTTAATTTTACATGTTATTACTGATCAGTATTGTTTGCTCTGTTTTGTTTATACCAGTGGATGTAACTATATATGTATTATTTTACTTAAATCAGCTCAAGCTCATCTTTCAGATTGATGTCTTCATCTAGATCACATTCTTTGTCCTTTGTTTCCTGGAATGTTAATGGGTTGAATCACTTTTCTAAGAGAAAGACTATACTCAGAAATTTAAAAAACACCAAATGTGACATAGCATTCTTACAAGAAACCCATCTTAATGGTCCAGAGAATGCCTGGTTGAAAAAAGATTGGGTTGGCGAACTTGCCTTTTCCCCTGCTATTAATAAAAAATGTGGAGTGGCTATTTTATTCCATCGTAAATTGGATGTTGCTATTACAAAGTCGGTTGAGGATGAGCTTGGCAGATTTATTTACACTGAAGTACTCATTAATGATGTTGTATGGCATTTATGTTCTGTATATGCTCCAAATAGTAATAAGTCTGATTATTTTATTTGGCTCAGAAAACAAATTTCTCTGCTTCCTGCTAACAATTTAATTCTAGCAGGGGATTTGAATGAGTCATTTCTTAGTTCTTTAGACAGATCTGATTGGAAATGGAATAATCCTTGTAAGAAGTCTATGCTCCTACATATTTTTTTTAGAGATACTAACCTTAATGATGTTTGGAGACTTTTTCACCCTGCTGAAAAAGATTTCACCTTTTTCTCATCTGCTCATCATGTAGGTACAAGAATAGATTATTTTCTAATTTCTAATAACCTGATTAATAGAACTAGTGAAACAAATATAGGGAATATTAATATCTCAGACCATGCCCTACTTTCATTGGTGGTTTCCACTTCACCTGCTCCCAGAAATTTTGTCTCTTGGTCTTTTCCAGATTTGCTTAAGGATAATCCAGACTTCATAAAGATGCTACATAGTAGATGGGATTTGTTTTTCAAGGAAAACAAAATACACTTGAAAGACCCTTCCTTATTTTGGGAAACTTGGAAGGCAGTGGCTAGAGGGGAAATATCCTCTTTTAAATCTCATTTCTTTAAAAAAGTTCACAAAATTTTTCTTGAATTGAGTAAAAGACAAAGTGTCTCTTATATTAGATTTAAACAACACCCTTCATTTGAAAATGCTCAAAAATATAAGAATATTTGGATGAACTTAAAATTTGAATCAAAGTGAGACAAAAAATTTTTACATCTTTTTCGCAGGCTAGGCTCAATAACCTGAGTAATAAAGCAAATAACCTTTTTAATCTTACTAAGGCTGAAAATAGACAGGCTAAACTTATTAAGATTAAAGATATTCATAACCAGCTAACAAATGATCCCAATAAAATTGTAGACATTTTTAAGGATTATTATAAGAATTTATACTCTAATCCAAGTATAGATTCTGAAAAAATTAGGAATTTCTTTGAAAATTGTAAAATCCCACAGATTTCGAAAATTCTGTTACAAAAGCTAAATAGTCCAATTACCTCAGAGGAAGTGTCCACTATTATTAAGAATCTGAAAACAGCAAAGGCAGGTGGCCCTGATGGCCTTACTCCCTCTTTTTACAAAATTATGAAGGATAAAATATCACCTTTTCTGACAAACTTATTTAATGATGTACTATTTTTTGGAAAAAGTCTACCTTCTAGTGAAATTTAAAATCTTAGAGTTATCCCGAAAAAAGACAAAGATCCATCCCTTCCTTCCTCCTATAGACCTATTTCCCTATTAAACCAAGATATCAAGATACTATCTAAGGTCCTTGCTGATAGGCTTTCTTTAGTTCTTCCCTCTATAATCTCTGAGGCCCAAAATGGTTTTATTAAGAATAGATCAGGAGTTAAAAATATTAGAGCTCGGATTCATATTTTATATTACGCCAAAAAACACAAAATTCCTAGCTCTATTCTTGGTATTGATGCTGAAAAAGCATTTGATAATATTACCTGGGAACATCTATTTTTTTGCCTTAAAAAATTCGGTATCACAGGCCCCTTCTTCCAATACATCAAATATCTTTACAAAAATCCCAGAACTCAAGTACTTTTGGGGGGAGCTAGGTTGTCACCTTTTGAAATACTTAAAGGGACGAGACAGGGCTGTCCTTTGTCGCCCCTTTCATTTAATATTGCATTAGAACCTTTAATTCGTTTCCTTGAACAATCCAAGTTAATTAAAGGAATTACTATTAATTATAGACATCTTAAGGTATTAGCCTTTGCTGATGATTTATTATTAATTTTAAAAAATCCTGACTCTTCACTAAAGGTTGTTTTTGATTTATTTTAAGACTTTTATTTCAGTCTTTTTCTGGTTACAAAATTAATGCTGAGAAATTGGAAATAATGAATATATATGGTTCGTTTTCCAATTCACTACTTAAGAAATTCCAACTTAAAAACCCAAAGAATCAAATTAAATACTTAGGATTAATAATTCCTTCAGATCTCTATAATTTATATTCTTTGAATATTACCCCAGCCTGTCAAAAGGTCTTTTCCATGTGTGAAAAATGGGCCAATTCTCCCCTTAATATTAAAGGACGCACGCTTTTTTTTTTTTTAAATCCTTGATATTTCCCAAGCTAGTATATCCATTAATTATTCTCCCTTTGCTTATAAAGCACTGCTATATTAAGAAACGACTCGGCTTTAACTAAATTTATTTGGAATGGTAAAAAGGCAAAAATTGCCCTCTATAAATTGAGAGCTCCAGTTAAGCTTGGAGGATTAAACCTTCCTGATTTCAGAGCTTTTAATTTATCAGCCCTCACCAGATATCTTATTGAGTGGATCTCTCAAGGCAACAAATTTATAAACCCCGATATTGAAATCTTTCAAGAACCCTTTTTTGATATATTATCTGTTTTGCATAGTAAATGGAGCAATGTTCCTTATGATTTTAAGAGGAATCCTATCTATCGTGACTCTATATTTGTGTGGAAACATTTATTCTCTCGTCATGGGTATAGCTATACAGTAACCCCTTACATGCCAGCCAAACTCTTACTCAAACCTTCAGATTATCAAAAGTCAGATACTTTTATATTTTCAATTAAGAGAAAGTCACTGATTCTGGTAAAAGATATATTTGATCCGCTTAAGAAAACCGCAATGCCCTGGTCAAATCTCAAAGAACAATACAAGCTTCAGGAGTCTGATAGATATTATTATTTAGCGTGTCAATGTGGTCTTTCTCTGCTACATAATAATAACAACCTGGTTTTAGCTGAGCACAAGCTTGCAGACGATTTGGCAGAGTTTTTGGAATTCCCTGGTTTGATCTCTATTAGCTCTCTTTCTAAAAAGGTTCTTTCTATTTTGGAATAGTTATAGTTCAGATTCACACCCGTTATCGACACCTTCCTCTAAATGGTCTGAATTTTTACATTGTCAAGTAACTCCCTCAGATTTGGTCAAATCGATTAGGGATTATAATAAATTAATTTTAGCAAAGAATTGGAGGATACAACATTTTAAGCTTGCCTATCTAGGCTATGGGAAACTGTTTTCAAAAAATTCCTCTAATAGCCCTATTTCATATTGCCCTAAATGTGATGAAATTAATGTATCACTTTTCCATTATCTATGGTCCTGTCCAAAGATTGTCCTATATTGGAGGGAAATCTTTGGTTTTTTGAATTATCATTTGAAGATACAGATTAAATTGTCTCCGTGCTTTGTTTTTTTGCATCTGGATACTATGGTATGTTCTTCAGTTCCTAACACAAATTTTATTTCCCATGAAGATAAATTTTTGACAGTTTTTTTCCTAGCTGCTTCCAAGAAAGCTTTATTTAATTCTTGGTTACATAAAGAACCCCCCTCGTTAGCAGATGCTATTTCTTTTATGAACCAGCTTAGTTGGCAAGAAGCCTTATTATCCAAAACCAAAGGGAATAATTCCATAGACTCTTTTAAACTGATTTGGTCTCCTTATCTTGAAGCTTGTAATTCTAATTCAGGTAAATAAATAAGACGGATTCTTCATTTGTAAGTTACGCGTTCAGACATTCCAGTCAACGAATGGACATTTTTCTTTCTTTCAATGTGTTAACTTCCACTGGCTTAGTTAATTTTTGTTATTTTCAGTTTATTGTTGTCAGTCTCTTAAAATTGTATTCCGTTTTCAATCTCACTATGCCATCATATTGAATACATTTTCTTCATCTGCATAATATTTGCTGTCATAATGTTATCACTTGTTTAATATGAAAATCAAATAAAACATTTTCAAATGTGGAATCTGAGAGGGCTCACTGTATAGTACATGGGACAAATGACTCACTCCCTCCCAGATCCAGTTTAGGTCCAACACTTAGCTGGCCAAAACAGGGGATTTCCAACCATGTGGAGATGTTTAAACCATAGGGGAACTTAACCCTATGGGTCCCTACATTTCATTATCAATATACACAATTCTGTAGCAGACCAACACTCTGTTTGTCTGAGCAATACCAGCACTTCCACAAACTTCTCCCACCAGTGTCTCTACAGAATTTTAATTTTATTTGATTACAAAAATACACTTACAAGTTCCGTAGGGTCTCCAGAGAGCCCACACATTGCACATCTCACTTGTCCTCAACATATTTCATGCAGGTGGTTTCTTTAGGAGTAATGAGTGGTTCCTTCATCACTTACTATTTAAAGGACAAATTAACTCTTTAATCACTAATAATACAAACAATTTAACAATTTTAAAAAGTATATCTAAAATACTGACAAAACAGATGAAAATAAACAGCCTGTGCTAATTCATTCAAAGCAACATTAAATTAGTTATTATTTTAGAAATGCAGCAAACTAAAACCTCATTAAAACCTTTATGAAATTTAGACTGGAACCTATGGATTAAAAATTGCTCTCTCTGTTAAAAGGATGTATTTTCTAAAATCTCCATCCCCTGAAAAAATACATAGGTTGGATCCCTTCCATGTTTTGAAGGAAATTATATTGCATATAATGCATTATAAGTGTTTTTTTCTCTTGTTAAAAGACATGATGTTAGAAATACCATTTACATGTTCTAATATCCTACGTTAAAAAGGCTTCTACATTTTCCCCACATATTGGTAGCCTCAACTACAACTTGCACATAAATTACATTCCTTGTGTTGCAGGTCACAAAGAATTTTGCTACCTCATTGCTTTCTGCAAATATTTGCAACATTTAGTGCCCTTTCTTCCTTTAACTACATCCTCAACTTGTCTAGTTCTAAAGCTGGGGGCAACTATATTTTTGTGGGACAAAGAAAATATTTTTTTTACATTCTTCATAAATTAATTATTAGCCCCTTGGTCTCCCAGATTTTTAGGTTAATTATTCAAAATAATGTTTTTAAAAGCAATAAATTAATCTTTTAATTGTATGCCTCGGAAGCCTATTGCATCCTCCATTTTTAAAGAGCTTACATCACCATGAGTGATGTTTCGGACACCAGACATAGCTGTGCTGATTCATGAATGCGAGACAGTCCGTCTGGTCCTGGTGCTTTCCCTGTTGGGGCTCTATTAATAGCTATGAGTACTTTGTTTTCTGTTATTGGTTAAGAGTTTGCAACTGAGTTTCTGAGATTTGCGGTAGTTTTGCTTTACTAAGACATTTTTTAATACCGTGCAATGTTGGTTGAGGAGTGTTTGGGTCCTTCATCAGATTGTACAGGGACAAATAGTAGGCTGCAAACACATCTGTAATTTCTTTTGGATTTGTTATCTTTTTACACTTCTGGTCTAGAATATGGTCTATTGTCTGGTTTATCTGTCTTTGCTTTAAGAGGTTAGCTAATTGCTTCAGTGCTTTGTTACTTTTGGTATACCTAGTTAGTTGCTGTTTCCGGAAACTATATTCGAGTTTTATTAATTCGATCTCTGTGGATGTTACCCTTGACTTCTCTTATTAGTTTTGCTTTGGATTTCTGTGGTTTTTCCTTGTTGCTATTTTCTAGTTCCTGTAATTATGTCATTAGATATTTCATTGTTTGCTCTCTCTGTTTTTTTAATTGTGATGCGTATTTAATCAGTTGTCCTCTTATAATGGGTTTATGAGCACACCATAATGTTCCTATTGTCACCTCCCCATTTGCGTTTAATTTGAAGTTCTTTAAATGTTTGTTAACATTGCTGAGTCATTTTCAATTAATTTTGTCGCGTGTGTCAAAGTTTCTTGTCTTGGGACAGTAGTTCCTTGTGTTTGTACATCTAAGTTTTGATTTAATGGAATGTTAAAGTCACCTCCTATTAATATATCTCCCTCTTTTTGCTTATCTAAAGCTTTAAAAAAAATTCTATAATAAGCAGATTGTTTGATATTTGGGGCATACACTGATGCAATAGTAAAGATTTCTTGAAATATTTGAACTGTTAGTATGAGGTATCTTCTTCCTGGATCTGCTTGCTGTTTGAGTATTTGTGGCATGCATGATCTGTGGAAACATACTGCTACTCCCCTCTTTTTTGATGGTCCACTGGCGTAGTATTGGTTAGGATATTCCATATTCTCTAATTTATTTGGCTGACTAGCAGCTAAATGTGTTTCCTGAAGGCAAATTATTTTTGCTTTGTTTTGCCAAATAAGGAAGTTTGGTTATTTTATTAGGACTATTAAGCCCATTTACGTTAAGTGTAATAATAGATTAGTTCATAGTGAGGATAGGTATGATAGTAAATTAAAATATACTCACCCAGCTGAGCTTTTCCGGTGCGTTGCCCCATAATTAGTGGTCTTTCTGGTTTGATCCTGGTCGTTCCAACATTGACTTGATGGTTGTATAGCTAATGTTGCAGCAATTACCAAGTTCCAAAGTGGATCAGGGATGGGGGGGTAAAGGTACAGAAAAGATAGATAAAAGCATAAAACATTTAAATTACAAGAAGAAATATACAAGATTTATATACAACAACACTTGAATTAGCATTGTAAAATCTGGCTCTGTTTGACTTTTTGGATATTGTCTCTGTAGCGTGTACACGTGTTTGGGGTAATATTCCCCTTGTCTTGGAGCCATGGGGGGATTTAGCTGTCCATTTTTTGCCCTTGACGGGGGGCATCCTGTACTAATTTTAATGGTGTAGTAGGGCTTTTTCTTGCCTAGGGTTGCTGGTATTATACTGGGGGATTTTCTTCAAGCAGCATCTCGGGGTAGTGGTATATCTTCTTCAACAATTCTTGTGTCCCCTATATCCTTGGCTGAACTCTCTCTCGTGCTTTTCCTTAATTTCTTCTGGTTTTCACTCCAGTCTTGTGGTAGCTTCAACATTTTGGACAATTTTTTCTGCAGGATTTCCTGCTGTAATCCTAAATGCCATTTTTTCAACAATTGTATCCCCTGCTGTGGAGATTCTGTAATGAATGTGGTGCCTTCATACATTATTCTTAATTTGACCGGGAACAGCCATATGTAAGGGATATTGGCTTCTCATAAATACTTTTGTTTATGGGCCATATTCCCTTCACTTGTTCCTAGTATGTACTGACAGGTCCGGGTAACATTGCAGGGTTGAGTACTTCTGGGGTAAAGTTTGTACGAAATTTGGCTATGATTTGTTCTTTCACCTGATAGAAGTGCAATCTCAATATGACTTCTCTGGGAGCAGCCGATGGTGTGTTTTTATTTTTCGGCAGCCTGTGTGCTCTGTCTATCAATAATAAATCAGTTTTTCCCCAGGAAGTAGTTCTTTGAGCATTTCCTGTACACATGAATCTAAATCTTCATTCCTCACTTGTTCCAAAATGCCCCGTATCCTGATATTGTTTTTCCTGTTCCTGTCTTCCATAGTGAGACCCAGCACCATCTCGGGGGAGAGTACATTAGTCTGGCTGTGTGCTAGTTTTTGCATAAAATGCCGTCATTTTTACAGGTGACTGCTTGTTTCTGGTCTTTCCCATTTTTCTTTTTTTTAAGGAGATGTCCGGCACCTTTCCCCCTTCTTATAATTTTCTGTCAGGCCCTTTAGTTTCTTATTAATTCCCCCATGGCAAGGAGCTCCTCATTCTGCTACATCTGCAGCTAATAGGTAGCCAAAGGGGCCCCTAGGGCTCAGATCTACTCACCCCTGCCCCCACCACTCTCCAGCCATCCCACTGTATCCTCCACACTATTCCCTGGCCACTCTTGGCCACCACCGGAAGGACTGCGCCGCTGTCTAGGTCCCGGCTGGGCGCTCTGATCACGTGAGACCGCAGCATTACCCGTGCGCTAGGCCTCTGCCTGCTTCCCAGTCCACATCACTTCTGGACCCCGCTTCTGTCCTTAGGAGTCAGCGGGTCGCTCCCCCAGCCATCCAAGATTGCCTGGGAGAGTGCTAATGGTATCGGAGAGGAAGATGGGGTATGTTTGTGGCCAGAGCCCCCGGAGAGCTCCAATCTAGCAGCCACTCTGCCCATATTTATATATATATATATATATATATATATATATATATAAATATGGGGTGAAACATGGCATAGTGCAGGAGGGTTAGGCTAATAGGGTCAGATGCAGGGCTTTGTAGAAGGACAGATGGACAGGCAGAATTTTTTAGGATACACGGAGGAATAGCGGTACTTTGAGGGGTCAGTAAAGGGTTACAATGAGTAATGAGAACATAAGAGGCATTTAATGTAAAAGATTAGGAAAATGAAAACTGTCTTAAAGTCATAGGTATGTGCAATTTCTTTCTGTACAGTACACACAACCTTTTGCATTTCACATTTTATTGTCACTTTTAGATCCCAAGAGCTCAATGTTCAGACAACTGCTTCCCAGGCTACAGGAAAGTACCAAAGCCCGGAGCTCAGTCCTGTTGCTATGATTGCATTCCTTGTCCTGAGGGTGAAATCTCCAATACAACTGGTATAAATATTCTTCTGATGCACTTTGTTATTATCAATGCAGCAATAGATAATACATCATGTACATATTATACATATACCTGCACATATTGTCTGATATTGCTAACGTCTAAATGCCACAAGTTCCATATGCCCAATAACATTGAAGAACTAAAGCTTCAAACATAATATGACTTGAAACACTGTATTTAATATGCTCAACATACTGTAAATATAGATATATTAAACAAACTCTACTAGCCAAAAGGTTCAGAAGACCTGTAACACTAATGCCTTCAAAATTATCCCAAAGAGAGCACCATATTATGATTTTGGTAGGACATCTTTTGAGCGTCAGCTATCATGCGTATGCTGTAAAGCAATATGGATTTTATATGTTTATTTATTACCAGATCATTCATTTATAAATGGATCCCTTTAAGATACATAAATTGGCGGACTAGTAACCTTTTTTTTTTGTATCAATGCATAAACTAAAATCCATTATTGGAGGAAGTAGATCATTTACCTATGTCATGGGAAAGCTTCAAAAATCACGATCTGACAGAATACAAAAGACATGCTGCTCTGGTACAGGTATGGGATACATTATCAGGAAACCTGTTACCCAGAATGCTCCAAATTACAGATAGGCCATCCTCCATATACTCCATTTTATCCAAATACTGTAATCCAAATTTGTAACTATAATTTCCTTTCTCTCTGTAATAATGAAACAGTAGCTTGTACCTGATCTCAACTAAGATATAATTAACCCTTATTGGTAGCAAAACCAGACTATTGGTTTTATATAATGGTCACATGATTTTCTAGTAGACTTAAGGTATGAAGATCCAAATTACAGAAAGATCTGTAATCTGGAAAACCCCAGGTCCCAAGCATTCTGGATAACAGATCTCATACTTATGTTAAAAACTACAAATTCTACCCACTTGGCTACTTGAGTTCCTTTTTTAATAAGACAAAGACCTTTATAACTGCATTTATTTGAAAAATAAAAAAGTAAGAATCAAACACAACGTAATGATTAAAAGTAAACAACAAGGACAAGTATCTCTCCCTTCTACCATACTATATAGTGAAATACCTTAATAGAATTGTCCAATGGAACGTAGGGAGAACAAAATACAAACTATAGTCTGGTCCAAAAAAACCTAAATCCAATTTTGAAAGCAGTTAAGTTAGTAATGAGATATATATTCCACAAAAATTTGGCAAGGTATTTCAGACAGAAATATGATCGCGTGTTGGATATTCATATATGGTTTCTATGTCCTAGGGGCACATTTACTTAGCTCAAGTGAAGGATTAGAATAAAAATACTTTGAATTTCGGGTTTTTTTTTGGCTACTGAATCGAACGATTCGAACTAAAAATCAATCAATGGCAACACAAAAAGATTTAGAATTTTTGAAACCTTGGTTTCTTTTCCAAGTTAGCATCCCTACTCTCATATAATATGTAATCTGTTGTTTATATGATATTAACCAGAACTCTATGTTACTATCAATCTAGCCCTGTTTCAGTCAAAACTGTACCTCCAATGTCCATTAATCCCCAGTTAATGTTCAATTGGCTGAAAGTTCATACTATTTGCATAAATTTTGTTGTTAATCTGAAAATCACGATAAATCCACTTTCAGACTTATATTTGACCCTTGTCTGCTGTCCTTTGTATCTCCAACCACTCCACCCAACTTAATTGAAAGACCCAGGTAAATTCTAACAATTGTAATATGACATGGGTTATATTGTTAACAAAAGATGCCACACTGCTAATTTTACCCATATTGGGATGCCTTGTGGAATGACATCAAACCATATGTGTTTAAACTGAGATTAGAACTTTCTGATTTCAGTGTGTTGCTTGATGCTTCCACAATTACTGAGACAGTACTGTTGCTCACACTAAAAATCCATACCACAGCCAACGAATCTCCTTAAAAATGTCTTGCCATTCACTTACCTGCAGGTAAATGACTTTACTTAGCGTATCCTCCCACTGGCCTTTACATTTCTCTGTAATCCCATCTAATAAGGGGACATTTGGATTTGCAGGCACGTGGGATGATTTCCACATCTATAGTCTTCTAAACAGATTATGTTTTTAAAAAGTTTTTTACATAATATATTTTTCATTTTAGTTAAAATCACCCAAACATAACAAGCTGTATAATAAAAGTTATTTTCAAATTAAACACGATATCCAAATCTCAGCTGTCAATCATATATTATTGCCTGCTCCACCTCTGTGCCTCATGTTTTTACATTGCATGTTGTTTTGTCTTTACACCTTCAGTCAGTTTTTTCTTACCTGGTGCTTTATGTGCTGTGCAGAATATCCAATGATTGGCAATTAAGTTTATCAGTAGATGTTTTATAGTTGTAAAGCTTACCAATGGATGTTTTGTTTTTGTAAGTTGTATTTTTAATCATTCAATAACCCTAATTCAATAACCTGTTACAAGAAATGTTTGGGACACAAGGTTTTCTGAATACGTGTTCTTTCTATAACCTCCAAGCCTATTAAAATTAATCTATACATTAAATAAAATAAATTTAAACCTAATAGAATTGTTTTGCCACCAATTACAATTAATTATATCTTAGTTGGTATCAAGTACAAGGTAATGTTTTATTAATTCAGAGAAAAGGGATACATTTTTTAAAATATATACTTTTTGGATTAAAATGGAGTCCAAAGGAAATGGTCTTCACGTAATTGGCAACTTTCTGAATATCATATATAAAAAGGATGTAGAAAAAAAACCTTCCTAAGGACAAACATACCACATCCTATGTCCCTTTGATTTAAATATTAAATCAAATATTGACCAATTAATTATCTAATTAGATGCTACTGAAACAATTAATAGTTGGTTGGTCCCTACACTTACTGTACCTTGACCATCTGCAAAAACTCATCAGAAAACAAAGATGGGGAGATACTGAGGTTAAACATTTTTAATGTGTGTTAGGCTTTACTTCCCTTTTACATTTTTTATACAGTTTTAGATTTGCCTTCATAAATTTAACAATAGTTAAAATGTGTTTTTCTGAACAATTTTCAGTGTACAACATACTGTATTTATTTTGCTTTATATGCTAAGATAAGTATTGCAGAATTTATCATTTTGAATTTCACTTCTTTCTTATTTTTGTCAACTTCACAGACAATAAAAACTGCATCCAATGCTCAGACATGGAATGGCCAAATAATAAGAGGACAAATTGTACTGCAAAAACAGAAGAATTTCTCTCTTACTCTAATGATGTGATTTCTATAATCCTGCCATTAACTTTAATTTTTCTTTTTCTTATTACTGTGCTGATATTGCTAGCTTTCATCATATACCGGGACACCCCCATAGTGAGAGCCAACAACAGGAGCCTGAGCTTCCTCCTCCTTGTCTCCATCAAGCTGAGCTTCCTCAGTGTGTTTCAGTTCCTCGGTCGCCCTGTGGATATAACCTGCATGCTGCGTAACATCACTTTTGGAATCACCTTCTCCATAGCTGTCTCTTCTCTCCTGGCCAAGACTATCATGGTTTACATTGCTTTCAAAGCCACCAAGCCAGGAAGCTCATGGAGAAAATGGGTGGGAGTCAAACTGTCCAATTCTGTAGTCTTGTTCTGCTCATCCATTCAAATAATAATCTGCATGACTTGGTTGGCCATTTCTCCTCCCTTTCAGGAACTGGACCTTCACACTTACCCTGGAACCATCATCATTCAGTGCAATGAGGGCTCAGCTATTGGCTTTTACTCAGTTATTGGGTATATGGGGCTTCTGGCAGCTGTTAGTTTTGTTTTAGCATTTTTAGCTCGGACATTACCGGACAGTTTTAATGAGGCCAAGTACATCACTTTCAGCATGTTGCTCTTCTGCAGTGTTTGGATCACAATGATCCCGGCCTATCTGAGCACCAAAGGCAAAAACACTGTGTGTGTGGAGATATTTGCCATACTCACCTCAAGTGCTGGACTTTTAGCCTCTATATTTCTGCCCAAATGTTACACAATTTTCTTTAGACCTGAATTGAACACAAAATCACATTTATTTATAAACAAATCTTGATAATATAGCAAATGTTATCAAACAAAATCAATTCCTGACATTATTTTCAGAAATAAGTGAATGTTAACCAAATAATCAAATAATCAAATAATATACTTAATTTGGAAGGGCATGTTTAAAAATCATTATATTGTCTTTTAAGAAATTATTTTGAACCATATTCAAGGATATGAAGAAGTAAAAGCAAAGTTCTATACAACTCATTATTCCTCAGCTTCAAAATGAAGGGGACCCTTTGCAGAGTTCTACTTACTTCTTTAATATTAAGGGGTTAATCGATGACAGTTTCATCATATTTAAAAGAAACAATCTTTACAAATATATGCTATTAATTAGCATTTAATAACACAAACCTGATTTTTTTCTTCAAATTACATAAAAAAAAAAATAATTATAGGAACAATTACATTTTCATTGTGATTGACAGGTATAAATAAATTAACACAAACAAGCTTTTCAAATATGTTTGGCAATTGAGAAAAAAAACGTGATCACGTTTAACTATGGTTTTTTTTATGCCATTTTGAATTACCTCTAACTGGAAAATTTAAAAATTACATTCTTGGCATTCAATGCTACCACTTAAAGCTATTAAAAATTCCCTCATCTATATAAAACTAGAGCATGTTCATTAATTATTTATCAGTACATTCATTGAAGTCATCCTTTACCTGGTCAGCTCTTCATACTTAGGGGTAAACGTAGGAAAAACACAAGGAATAATCTTAAAATGGACCTGTCATCCGTATAAAATAATCAGAATTCTTTTATATTGTGTTTGTTAAGCTTATACTAAATAAATTATTTACATCTTTGTTGCCTTCAGTCGTGGAATTCACAATCACAGCAAGCAGGCAACAGCCATTTTGTGGACACTGTTATTAAGGCAAATTCTGTATCAGCCCAACATCTTGTTTATGAACCAACATGGGAGACCTTTTGCCCATGTACAGACTACACAGCTAGACAGTGAGGAGAGAGGGGAAATATAAGGAGAGCAGTGACATCTTAGGTGTTTAGAATGGAAAGTGAAAGTAGTTGCCTACCCTGCCTCTATGCCTAAGGCATAAGGGTGGGACAGGCAATGTACAGTATGATTAACAGCTGAGATTTTTTTAAAAAAAAACATTTATAACAGCTATGGATGTTTTAATAAAAAAAGATTTTGGGTTTTATGCTTCATTGGAAAATGGCATCTGTTCTACAGCTTGTTATGCCTAATTGACTGGTCCCCTTACTAGGGATGGGTGAATTGTTTTGCCTTGTTTCACCACAGAAATGACACCCATAGACTTGTATGACATTGTGCGTCAAAAAATAATGATGTGCACGAAAAAAAATCGCAGCATGTCAAATTTTTTTTGAAGCCCATAGACTTTAATGGGCGTTGGTGACATTTCACTGGCGGAAGAAATTGGGTCAAATTTGCCCAAGCCTACTTGGCCTTACATCATATTACATTAATGCCAAGGTAGATTATTTCATATTTACTGTGATCTTCATTTCCTGGACAAACTCCATGTCAGTACTCATCTGGATAGCCCCTGATCCCATTAGAAGGACCCTCCCAAGCCTTTAAAAGGCCAACCACACCCTCTTACCGGCGTCTTTGTAACAAGCTTTCAAATTACCAGAAAAAGGACGGGCCGTACTGTCATGGAGTTCATCCAGGAAAGGAAGATCACGGTAAGTATGAAATAATCTTCCTTTTTCCCTAGACGAACTCCATGTCAGTACTCATCGGGATGTAGCAAGTTATGATTTTCCCAATGGGAGGAAATACACTTTAAGAAGAATCTGTAACCAGGAATGGAATAACACTGACTAGACAGTCCACAATCATGCAACCTCTATAAGTCAATATAGAGACACCAGGTGAAAACCCCATAATAAGTTCACGAGGAGTAAAGAGGAAGACGCCCCTGCTCATGGCAAATTCAGCAAGATGAAATACTTACTCTCCTACTCACCAATAAGCATCCATCCACATGTATGCTTAGTCTTAGTGAAAATTGCAAGGTACCTATAAGACACACTTGGTAGGAGTAAGAACCCAGAACAGACCCATTGTTGGTATAACCTGTTTAGAATATAACAAGAAGTGCAGGGTATACAAAGTACCATGAGGCACCCAAGGCATATACCATAAACATCTACATATCAGAATGCCTAGCAGTCACAACTGTTTTGATAGAAAACAGATCCTAAAAGAACAGGGACAAGGGCACCTGGGACATAAATTGGGTTAGAATTCCTTACACAGTGTAAGGTCCTGTGTTGAGGTAGACTCAATTAACAGTGAAAACCAGAGCAACTACGGTACCTAAGGAATAGAGCCCTTGTTGGTTCACCCAACCTAGTCTTATATAACTGGTTACCCCTAATCTTACAGATCCAAAATAACCCCAGTGCAGCTAAAGGGAAATCCCATGACTCATGGAGGCAGGTTGAACGCCCTGGAGAGATGGTAAGAGTCACTTACAAAACTGGTGTTTTCATTCCACCTGTAAGGGACATATTTATATATAGAGTCCACTATACTACATATATGAACTCCCTAAGTGAAGCTGACCTTAAAACTGGAGAGGCCCTATGGATGTTCCAGTAAGTGTCAGAAGGGCTTCTAATCCACTAGAGCCATGCTGGGCCATATGTATCAGAAGTGGCACAGCAATATGGATCTGAGAACAAACAAGGCTAATAGAAGTATCACTTTTGGAAAGTTACCTGGACAGAGAGCCCTGTGAGAATATACAATAGACCCAACTCTCAGCCAGTGTAAATCCCCATAGTATAGGAAACTATGTGGTAAACATGGACCAAACAGACAAACACATCCAAACATCCTGTTTGAAACTAGAAAGACTTGCAGGACAGATACTTAAATATCCTCAATTCATTCAGAATGACATGAATAAGGCTGGCAGATGTAGGAGAATGCACTCTACTGTAATAACTGCAAATGTCTCACATAAGGGAAGACTATGATCCTGCTCAGGAGAATCAAGTACGTTACAGCCTAAGGCCATAGCACAGGTATAAACACCAGTATGTAACTGTGAGGAGGCAGATTCCAATACTGCTGGTGGTTCAAGAGGGCACTGACTTAGAAAAATTAGCACTCATTGGATGCTTCCATCTGCTGTCAAATCAGTTACCTATCTGTTATAGAAGAACAGCCAGCCCTGTATTCTAAAAAAACAAAAACAAAAAACCACTAACTAGGGGATGGAAAATTGGAGAAAAACAGACCCAAAATAAGTCTGCCTTCTGGATGCAAAGCAGAAACCTGGCCTTTAAGCCACAATGATGCTTTGTTTTGCTGGCAGTATAAGCAAAATACTCCTATACTGGGCCAGTCCTATTTGTAACTTGAACAAAGGCCATCTCTATTGTCTAACAGACACTTTGAAGATTCCTATAGCCTGAAAACCTTTGGTCTGAAGCATAGACCTTAGGCATGCAACCAGCCTCATTTAAGAGAAGATGAAAACTTCCCAGTAGCCTGATGTCTATGTGTACCCATCTATCCTGACATTAAGCTTATCAGTAGTAAGTGTCAATGCATAACCCTGGTTAGAAGCTCCCCTCCTTAGCATGTGGGAGGCACTGAGGAGCCTCCCAAGAAAGGGTAGAAATACATATAGGGTTATTACAGCCAAGCATAGACAACTGTATTCCTTGTTCTTCTTTAACTATGTCATAGTTAGAACTTGTAGTCTTGTAGTCCTGTACTCTCTCTCTCTCTCTCTCTCTCTATGCACACACATATACCCACCTTAATATTTAAATATAAATGCACATGGCCTACCTATAGATGCACACATATATGTTGCTTGGTAGACTCAGTTGTATTATGGAGCTTAACCATTAATTGAGCATTCGTTCTGAAGGCATGGATTCTAATGGTGCTAGCATGTATTAAACTGTGTGATTATTACATATGCCTTGGTCAGGGCCCTAACATACGGGTTCTGGCAGAGCACCATGCCCAACCCCAGAGCCCCAGCAATGGATAGTAATTATACTGCACATTTGAATGGAATAAGCAATTATTACCTGGCCCTCCATTCATCCAGCAGTGATCTGTAATACACGGCTGTTGAATCTGGGAAAATTTACATTCAACGGCCCCAAATTTACTACTGTGGTTATTGTTAACCCATCGATCCTTATGACAGACGGGCTTCAGAAAACTCCTGTTGTGTTTATCAAGACCATATTTAAACTTACGTACCACAGGGAGAAAACATTGCCAAGTACAGTAATAAATTACATTCCCTGCTTAATTGATTAAGCCATACCTTATCCCAGGAGCAAAGCAATGGCATAATAAGACATTTACATGTAAGTAGCCATGTCAGAACTCATCGGTCTTGAACCCCAATGTACCCCGGATACAATCACAACACCATGTAATGCATAGTTTAGGTTAGAGCAGGTGTTCTAAAGTGATCTAAATCCATTATGGCTACTCATTTCGGGTGAGCAATAACTAGAACATATACTACAGAGCAAAGTAGGAGCACACAGATACAATCCCAGCAACATGGAATACATTTATATTAGCTGCTTTTTATTGCAATCCTATATCAGGGCCTAGCAGCTCTCCAGGTCCATTAGGGCTACTTGTTCAGGTGAGCAATAGCCAGAACATATACTGCAGAACAAGAGAGGTTCACATAGATACAATCACAGCAACATGGAATACAAATTTTAGATTTGCTGCTGCTTAGAGCAAGTATATATCAAGGCCTACCAGCCCCCCAGCCCAGAGATCCATATTGACTAGGGCTACTGATGTCATGTCTGCAAATGGCCTGAACTCAGCACCCTGCGTGTCAGTATACACTACATGTCAGCATAAGAGCATGCTACCCCATTTATTTATTTGTATTAGGGCTACTGGTTTCAGTTGGGCAAACAACCAAAAGCAAGTGCAGGTAAATATATAATTACATTGCATACAAGCAGTTAGTTAGACTTTAGTGTAAGAGGTATAAGGTAAAGCACCCCCTAATAAAATGTGTGCAATAAAACAAGTTCAGCACTTACTTACATTTGTTTCCTGTAAGACTGCATTTTCCAGGAACACTTCCTGCTCTGCTACTGCAGAGGGAACTATTGCGCACAGCCATGGTAGGAACTTTTACTTGATGCACCAGTTCCCATGTGCAGAACTAAGAGAATGTTGTCTTTCAGCTCCCTGCAATAAATGCAATTACTTCTCTCTTACCCAACCCTCGCACTCTGAATTCATTTTCATATGTGCAACATTAGGACACTGCACAACAGCATATGGACACACTCTTTACGTGCTGCTTATTATACAAGGCTGGAAGCAGACCCCTTAATGTCACATATTTCAGGACACTCTCTACATCCATTAGGAGGTTTATTGTTAACAGTAAGACAGGCCTCACACGTTTAATGACAACAGCAGAACGTACCTGAGGCTTCTGAAGCAGCGTTCTAGTCTGCGGAGTTTAGAGAGTGGGCGGGGCCATCTCCACTTGCTATAGCTGGCAGTTGCACAGGAATCACCTGATTATACTCAGCTGGTGTCAGCACAGACAGAGGAATAATCTGATTTGTCTACGTACGCAGGTAACCAAAAGCAACTGCTGAGGTTATACAGAGGCAAATTGCATAATTAGTGTTGGTGTCTCCTGCAAGGGCCCAAGTTTGCTGTTAGTTTGGCTGAAGCCTATAGAGCAACTTTTGTTTTTGTTTTGATTTTTTTATTTTGACTACCTCCACCTTAGGAAAGACTGTTGAGGGAGGCAGCTGGCCATAAACCTGCCCCCATTAAACTTCAAAGAAAACAAAAGTAACTGGAGACAGTAAGGTTCAGGCCCCTTACTAATAATGCCTAAACTAACTGCCGCCTCCCTCGCCCATCCTTAAAAAATGGGGTGTAGGGGCCACATACACCACTGCCACCGGACGCCGTCTGGGCAGGTCAGGAGGGCACACGGGGGGACAAGCATCTGCCACCAAATGCTCTGACAGCAATACAGGAAGGCAACTGAAACACAGGCAGACAAGGAGTAGCAAACATTACACACCAGGGCCTTACCTGATCTGGAAGCTGAAGCTCAGAAGACTTCAGATATGAGGTAGTGTGCTGGGGAACAAAAGGTCCTGTGGACCAAAACCCCTGTCCCTAGGATGCCTTGTGGGCAGGCCTGATGCTTTCCCAAGGCTAAAAAGAAAATGTTGCTTCCAATGGGAACAAAAGCAAAAGAGAAGGAAAAAAAAAGACGCCGGTAAGTGGGTGTGGTTGGCCTTTTAAAGACTTCTAATGGGAGCAGGGAGGAGGGGCTATCCTGATGAGTACTGACATGGAGTTCGTCTAGGGAAAAGTTTTTTCCATTGACGTCTATGAAATCTCAACAGGTTTTAGTTTTTGAGGTTTTTTTTTTTTTGACATTGAAAAATCTCACATAACATTGGTTTGTGTCATAATGTATGGTGATCGCATTGCAAAGTTTGAGGTTCAGTATTTGTTTGTTAGTGATGTTAATATGATGTCTGGGGAAAGTGAAGTGAGTATCCAATGAGGTATATAGAAAATTATGTAAAGTAGGACAAAAAAGGATTTACCTATAAACTTTTAGGTAAGCCTTGTTGTTTACCTGGTGGATGGAAACTGTTATATAATAGCATGCTATTCCTATGAATCGGTTTTCTGTATATACAATTGTAACATTATTAACATGTATTTATATAGCGCCAACATATTGCGCAACATCCTCTTGGCCACCCCCCTGGTGCCAAGGTTGTACATTCTTATTTCTTACCAATGCAGGTCCTGAGTCCCCTTTGCAAGGTGAAAGATTACTGGGAATTACCTAATGGCAGTGCCTCCACCTAAAGGGATCCAGGAATACACCTGTGGGTGGCCCCATTAGGAAACAGTCAATCGCATAGTGCTATATAACAAATATCAACTTTATATAAGATTTAAAGGCAGTTAAATAAATGCATTCACATAAAATGACCCACTACCCTGGGGAACCTGTTGCAGTCCCATCCTGGCACCTCCCTCCCAGGAAAACTCACACACTCCTCCTTTGGCAGATAAAAAGTCTCAGTACCTTTTCCCCAAAGAGCATTATTGTCCCCAGGTAGTGCTACCTGCCCAAATACCCCTCTGACAGGGCAGCAGTAATTTTCTCCCATGGGGAAGGCACAGCAAGAAAGCGTGTTCACAAACAGGAGAAACAATAGATCCTTTCTCTCTCTACCGTCCCACAGGCTACTTCTACATGTAAGTCCATTTTCCTCTTTCAGAAAAAAATAACACACCTAATTATAGCTCTCTATAATTTTTAGTTTATTCATACACTTATGGTGTCTTATAAAAGGGCAGCCAAGTTTGGAAGTTTTACTTTGAAAGCAGCTAGTGAGTTGCAGGTAAAACTTAGTCCCTTTGTAAAATGTATAATGAACCAGATGAAAATTGAGCGTAGGACTGGCCAGATATGGGATGACTTTGATGTAGTTGGCCAGCTTAAATATATTGCAATATACAGATGCAGCCACTTTGGTTTGTCTGTTTGACACAGAATAACTAAACACAGATATCCCATTTATCTCATTTAACACAGAAAACTGCGTCACAACATCCCATCTAATTAAAGCATTCACCATTGTGAACAATGGAGCTTTGGTATGCTAATGAATAGGTTAAATGCATTAAATGAGTTAAGATTACTTAAGATAACACAGTTTCTTCAATTACCCCTGAGTCATGACGCATTTAACTCACAAATCCAAGTGGCTTCATCTGTATGGACAAACAATCTCTGTTTTGTTTAAAGGGTAGGGTGTTTTTCAGTAGCAGTAGCACAAAATGTCTCTGTCTTAAATACATTGATAATGGGTTGAATGCAGAGGACCTCGTGTGTGTGCGTGTGTGTGTATATATATATATATATATATATATATATTGTGATTCCTGATTACTGTAGTGAACAGCTAACTCTTTATCATACATAATTACGGTTTATCAATATATTAGCCTCAGAATTGGTTCCTCCTGTGTGCAAAATACATGTGATGGTGGTTGCTGTTTATTGAACCAGGTATTAACTGCTGACTAAATATGTCTACTCTTCATTATAACCTAATTATAGCTTTCTATAATTTTTAGTTTATTCATACACTTATGATCAGGGATTTTTTAGTGATGGATGAATTTCTCCCATTTCACTACATTGAAAAATGTGTTATTTTCCAGTAAAATTCATGAAGTGGCGAAAAATTTGTGACACTCGAATTTTGACGCCCAAGTAAATTTTGATGCCTGCGTCAATTCTGATCAATTTTTATGCTCACATCAATTTTGATGACAGGGTTAAAGTCAATAAGCATCCGATTGTGTTGACGCATGATGGTTTTGACTCAAGTGACTTTTGAAGCCAATGTAACCCTTTTGACACCCCTTCTGTCAATGTTACACTCCAGATGTGGCACTTAGCTGATGGTACAGGACAAACCAGAGTCACTCTGCAGTGAATATTGGGAGAGACTGGGTAACTGGAACTTACCAGCACAGTGCCTCCACCTACTGGGATTCAGAAATGTACCTACGAGTGCCCCCACTAGGAAATAGTAATGATTCACACACAGTAGTTGGTAAACTGAATGACTTTTTATCTAAAATAAATGTAATGGGCAGCTAATACAAACAACACTCCTAACATGTGGCTATAGGGGCCTCACAAACAAACTCACTTGCACAATCTGTCTGACTTACAAAAAAAAGGCAAAGTCCTTTAATGTATTGCCAAAAAAACAGTCACTTAAATCTTCAAGTGACCCTTTAGGATACTGTAACTTTAAATAGTAATATTCACTCAAAAAGTCTCTTTGGATGATTTATATTCACTGTTGAAGTGAGTCAAACACTTATGGGCACGCAGTGCGACTCCAGACCTTTTGGATACTAAGATGGGAATCCAATGCCACAAGAGGACTTTCCAATCCATGTCAAAGACTGCCTGTCAACAACATAGCCCTTTGCCTATTACAGATTCCCCACTTAGATGAAAAGCAATAGGAAGACCCAACCCCTTCTATCACAAGAGCTGTCAGTCACAGAACCCTTTGTCTAGCCTATATAGCAATTAGCCATTGCTCCAAGACTCCCATGACATATGTTGAAATTTCAACACACAGCCATGTGTTTAGCTGTGTCCAGTAAGCCTCAACTTTCCCATCCCGTAATACCATAGGGAGAGAAAAACTTACCAAGTCTTCTACTTTTCCATATCAGTCAAAGTTGACCAATCACAAGACGATTTTCCAATCCATTTCAAAGACTGACTATTAACAACATAGCCCTTTCCTATTACAGATTATCCACTTACATGAAAAACAATAGGAAAACCCAAAGCTGTCAATCATACAGACCTTCACAAAGCTTCTATGACAATTAGCCAATGCCCTAGCACCCCCATGACAATTTCTGACATTCCATCACACGGCCATGTGTTTAGCTGTGCCCAGTAAGCCTCAACACCCCATCCCATAATACCATAGGGAGAGAAAAACCTACCAAGTCTTCTTCATATCCATATCAGTCAAAGTTAACCAATCACTGATTACCCACTTACATGAAAACAATAGGAAGACCCAAAGCTGTCAGTCACACAGCTCTTCGCCTAGCATCTTTGGCAATTTGCTGTTGCCCCAGGACTTTGGTTTTTTTTTTTGACTCAGTAATAAAGGAATTGCAGAATAAAACACAATTACTCTACAACATCACAGTCACTTTATTTTGTACTTTTTACTTTATTTTTTCAAATTAAAACTTTTAAACTAATCACTTCCACTTTCTCATGAACTGTAGAATTTTCTTTTTAAACTCTTTTTCAGAGATTCTTTCTAAGTCATATCTCGTTAGAAAAGCTCTTCTTTCTTCATCTTGCCAACTCTGAAAAAATTCTTTATTTCTATATCAGATTTTTCTTTCCAGAAATCAAAAAGTACTTCACCTTTTGTAGGTGCTTTTTCCTGTTTTGGAGCACAACTTTTCTTCTCTTTGGGATTTTCTGGCTCAGTTTTCCTTTTAATCACTTTCTTTTTAACTGCAGGTTCTCCAATTTCATTAACACCTTCAGCCAAATTACCTGAAAAGGTTTCTTCAAGGGAACTTTGCACCAACATTTCATCTGAGTCCAATTTTTTCCAGTTTCAACAACTGTTTTTTCTTTTACAATACTTACTTTTCTTGTTTTTATTTGGGGACACATAGCGTATAAGTGCCCCACTCTTAGACACAAGTTACACTTTTTTTGTTCAGTGCAGTCTCTTGCCAGATGTTCAGACTTTCCACAATTTGCACACATATTGCACATCTCTGCTCCATGTCCATACAGCCTGCATTTTTTACAAAATTCAGGAATTCCTGAAAAATAACAATCCAAATTTGCATTTCTCAGGCGAAATCTGGCAGGTGGGAAAGAGTTCTCTTTCAAACTTACCCAGAACCTATATTTCGAGGCCCAGACACCTATTTCATTGAAAACCTTCCCTGTGAACGACATCTTCTGGCAGTGATTCTTCATTACCATCTCAATTTCCTTTAGGCACAAAAGGTGAATAAGATTTCACCACTAAAGTTACCTCTTCCTCCGGGAAATGAGGAAGAATTTTGAATCACTTCAGTCGCTCATCTTCAGCGTTGTTTCTCCAAATACTCAGAAATTTTGAGTATACACCATCTCCATCGAAGGTGATATCATAGACCCCCCGTTTGGGGTAGTCCGGAATCGCCAGGATCTCCTTTCACCCGATTCGTCTAACATCACGAAAAATGATATCCGTGACATAAAGCAAGCGACTCTCCACGTTCACGTCCTCCTCAATCCAAACGGAGTTCGTTATCCGAGTATAAACCGTAACAAGGCTCTCCTCCATCATCACAAAACACAGCACTCCCAGTTTTACCACAAAAGTCTTCACTGGAGTAAGGGGTGATCGCCGCTCGTTGTCCGGAATAGAAAGCCCCCTAGAAGCAGCATATGGCTTAGAGTGCGATACCGATACCGATGCCACAAGGCCAAGGGACAAAGTCTCCGGACACCCAAGATTCAGACACTAGGTCTTCGCCAAAGGTAGAAAAGCGATCCAGGAATGTCAGTCTATGACAGGCTCTGACATTCCAACACACTACCATGGGTTTAGCTGTGCCCAGTAAGCCTCAACTTCCCTATCCCGTAACACCATAGGGAGAGAAAAACCTACCAAGTCTTCTTCTTTTCCATAACAATCAAAGTTGACTAATCACAGGACCACTTTCCAATCCATGTAAAAGACTGATTGTCAACAACATAGCCCTTTACCTATTAAAGATTTCCCATTTACATGAAATACAATAGGAAGACACAAAGCTATCAGTCACACAACCCTTGCATAGCCTCCATGGCAATTAGCCATTACCCAAGCACCAAAATGACAAGTTCTTACATTCCAACACACTACCATGTGTTTAGCTGTGTCAAGTAAACCTCAACTTCCCCATCCCGTAATACCATAGGGAGATAAAAACCTACCAAGTCTTCTTCATTGACATATCAGTCAAACTTAACCAATCACAACATAGCCAATTGCATATTACTGATTGCTCACTTACATGAAAAACAATAGGAAGACCCAAAGCCATGAGTCCCAAAAGCCTTTAACTAGACTATATGGCAATTAGCAATTACCCAAGCACCCCCATTACAAGTTCTGACAATCCAACACACAGCAACATGTTTAGCTTTGCCCAGTAAGCCTCAACTTCCCCATCCTCTAATACCATAGGGAGAGAAAAACCTACCAAGTTTTCTTCTTTTCCATATCAGTCAAAGTTAATCAATCACAAGAGAACTTTCCAATCCATGTCAACAACTGCTTGTCGACAACATAGCCCGTGGCCTATTACAGTTTACCCACTTAAGTTAAAAACAATAGGAAAACCCAAAGCTGTCAGTCACACAGTCCATCACTTAGTTTCTATGAAATTAGCCATTGTACCTAGACCAAATGACAAGTTCTGACATTCCAACACCCTGTCATATGTTCAGCTGTGTCCAGTAAGCCTCAACTTCCCCATCTATTAATACCATAGGGAGAGAAAACACTACCAAATATTCTTATTTTCCATATCAGTCAAAGTTGACCAATGAGAAGACTACTTTCCAGTCCATGTCAAAGACTGCCTGTCAACAACATAGCCCTTTGCCTATTACAGATTACCCATGTACATGGAAAACAATAGGAAAACCCAAAGCTGTCAGTCACACAGTCCATCACCAAGCCTCTATGAAACTACCCATTGTACCTAAACCCCCACAACAAGTTCTGACATTCCAACACCCTGTCATTTGTTTAGCTGTGTCCAGTAAGCCTCGACTTCCCCATCCAGTAATACCATAGGGAGAGGAAACAATACCAAATCTCCTTATTTTCCATATCAGTCAAAGTTGACCAATGACAAGATGACTTTCCAATCCATGTCAAAGACTTACTGTCAACAACATAGCCCTTTGCCTATTATAGATTACCCACTTAGATGAAAAGCAATCAGAAAACCCAAACCCTTCTATCACAGAGCCCTTTGCCTAGCCTCCATAACAATTAGCCATTGCCCCAAAAAATCCCATGACATATTCTGACATTCCAACCCAAAACCATGTGCTTAGCTGTGCCAAGTAAGCCTCATCTTCCCCTTCCCATAATGCAATAGGGAGAGAAAAACCTACAGAGTCTTCTTCTTTTCCACATCAGTCAAAGTTGACCAATCAAAAGACCACTTTCAAATCCATGTAAAAGACTGCTTGTCAACAACATAGCCCGTTGCCTATTACAGATTATCCACTTACATGAAAAACAATAGGAAGACCCAAAGCTGTCAGTCACAAAGCTCTTCACCTAACATCTGTGGCAATTAGCCTTTGCCCCAGGACTCCCATAACCAGTTCTGACATTCCAACACGCTATCACATGTTTAGCTGTGCAAAATAAGGGACAACTTCTCCATCCCATAATACCATAGAAAGAAAAAAACCTACCGAGTCTTCTTCTTTTCCATATCAGTCAAAGTTAACCAATCAAAAGTTAACTTTACAATCCATGTCAAAGACTGCTTGTCAACAACATAGCCCTTTCCTATTACAGATTACCCACTTACATGAAAAACACAAAACTGTCAGTCACACAGCCCTTCGCCCAGCTTCTTTGGCAATTAGCCATTGCCCCAGAACACCCATAACAAGTTCTGATGTTCCAACACACTGTCATGTGTTTAACTGTGCCCAGTAAGCCTCAACTTCCCCATCTGTAATCCCAATAGGGAGAGAAAAACATACCAATTCTTCTTCATTTTCATATCAGTCAAAGTTGACAAACCACAATAGAACTTTCCAATCCAAGTCAAAGATGGCCTGTCAATAACATAGCCCTTTGCCTTTTATAGATTACCAACTTGCATGAAAAACAATAGGAAGAATCAAGCCCTTCTATCACAAGAGCTGTCACAAAGCCATTTGTCTAGACTCTATGGCAATTAGCCATTCCTCAAGACTACAATGACATATGTTGACATTTCAACACACTGCAAATGTGCTTAGCTGTGCCCAGTTAGCCTCAACTTTCCCATCCCGTGAAACCATAGGGAGAGAAATACCTACAAAATCTTCTTTTCCATATCAGTCAAAGTTGACCAATCACAAGATGACTTTCCATTCCATGTCAAAGACTGCCTGTCAACAACATAGCTCTTTGCCTATTACAGATTACCCACTTACATGAAAAACATCAGGAAGACCCAAAGCTGTCAGCACTTCACCTAGCCTCTATGGCAATTACCCGCTGCCCCAACACTCCCATGTTAAGTTCTGACATTCCAACACACTGCCATGTGCTGAGCTGTGTCCAGTAAGCCTCAACTTCCCCATCCCTTAATACTATAGAGAGATAAAAACCTACCAAGTCTTCTTTTCCATATCAGTCAAAGTTGACCAATCACAAGACAACTTACCAATCAATGTCAATGACTCCCTGTCAACAACACAGCCCTTTGCCTTTTACAGATTACCCACTTACATAAAAAACAATAGGAAGAATCAAACCCTTCTATCACAAGAGCTGCCACATAGCCATTCCCCAAGACTGCCATGACATAAGTTCATAATTTAATATGAACCTCCACTTTCCCATCCCGTTAAACCATATGGAGAGAAAAAGCTACAAAGTCTCCCTCATTTCCATATCAGTCAAAGTTGACCAATCACAAGAGGACTTTCCATTCCATGTCAAAGACTGCCTGTCAACAACATAGGCCTTTTCCCTTTTACAGATTACCCACTTACATGAAAACCAATAAGAAGACCCAAACCATTCTATTCTATCAAGAGCTGTCACAAAGCCCTTTGTCTAGACTCTATGACAATTAGCCATTCCCAAGACTCCCATGACATATGTTGACATTTCAACACACTACTATGTGCTTACCTGTGCCCAGTAAGCCTAAACTTTCCCATCCTATAAGGCCATAGGGAGAGAAAAACCTACAAAATCTTCTTCTTTTGCATATCAATTAAAGTTAACCAATCACAAGAGGGCTTTCCATTTCATGTCAAAGACTGCCTGTCAACAGCATAGCCCTTTGAATATTAGCCACTTACATGAAAAACAATAGAAGACCCAAAGCTGTCAGTCACACAGCCCTTCACCTAGCCTGTATGGCAATTAGCCATTGCCCCAGCACTCTTATGACAAGTTCTGACATTCCAACACACTGCCATGTGTTGAGCTGTGTCCAGTAAGCCTCAACTTCCCCATCCCGTAATACTATAGGGAGAGAAAAACCTGCCAAGTCTTCTTCATTTCCATATCAGTCAAAGTTGAGCAATCACAAGACAACTTTCCAATCCATGTCAAAAACCTAGCCCTTTGCCTATAACAGATTACCCACTAACATGAAAAACTATAAGAAGACCCCGACCCTTATATCACAAGAGATGTCAGTCACACAGCCCTTCACCAAGCCTCTATGACAATTAGCTATTTTTTTTTTGACTACTCAGTTAAAGTAGCCAGTTATGGATTTTTTCAAACCCAGACCAGTACTTAAACCATCATTGTAGTTCAATTTTTAAAAATAATAAACAACTTTATTAACAATGTATTCATTTCAAAGTCAAGAAATATTGCAAGACTTTCTTCTTTTCTTCATCACCTGTATACTTATCAAAATCAATGACCTTATCCATCTTGTCAAATTCCTCATCAGACCACTCACAAATGAAATCCTGTAACTCGTCTGCAGTCTTGTCTTTCCATTCTTCAAATAACTTTTCCCCTCTAAAGGATCTTTTCTTAGTGGTATCCTCTATTTTCCTGCTTTTACTTGCTTTTTCAATTTTTTTTGAAGTTTCTTTTTCCTTTTGATGACCATTTCTTCTTTCTTTTCTCTTCCAGAACTACTTTCCTGTTCCTTCACCTCATGATCCACATTTCCACAGTTTGGACAAATCTTACAAACGTCTGCAGTGTGGCCATAACTCCTACAGCGCCTGCAGAAAATGGGCATTCCATAAAAGAAACAGTCTACATTTACATTGCCCAGTCGAAACCTGGCTGGAGGGAAATGGTCTTTTTCAAAAATAACTTTAAAACCTGTGTTTACAGGCCCAAATCCCAAGTTCGTTCATGACTCTGTTTACAAAAGTCACTTTTTCGCAGAACTTACCCAAGTCAGTTTCAATATCTTTCCGTGAAACAAACAGAGAATAAATTCTGGTTACAAGGATTACCTCCTCTGCACAAAAATGAGGGAAGATTTAAAAACCCCTCAAAAGCAAAGATTTGGGTTATCATGGGAGTGATTGATGTGATTGGCCACCTCTCATTGCCTGGATTAGTAAGCTCCCCTAAAGCAGCAGGTAGCTTAAAACAGTAACTGCTGATGCTACAGGGTCAAGGTTTCCAGGCACCCAATGACTTGATCTCTGTCAAAGGGAAGAGAAGCAACCTTGGAATGCCACTCTCGTGATAAGATCTGACATTCTGACACACTGCCATGTGTTTAGCTGTGGACAGTAAGCCTCATCTTCCCCATCCTGTAATACCACAAAGAGAGAAAATTCTACCGAGTTTTCTTCATTTCCAAATCAGTCAAAATTGACCAATCACAAGATGACTTTCCAATGCATGGCAAAGACTGCCTGTCAACAACATAGCACCTTGCCTATTACAGATATTACTCACTTACATGAAAAGACCCTAAACTATCAGTTATACAGCCCTTTGCTAAGCTTCTATAGCAATTAGCCATTGGCCTAGCATCCCCGTGAGAAGTTCTGACATTCCAACACACTGCCATGTGTTTAGCTGTGCCCAGTAAGCCTTAACTTCCCCATCCTGTAATACCATAGGGAGAGGAAAACCTACCAAGTCTTCTTCTTTTCCATATCAATCAAAGTTGAATAATCACAAGACCACTTTCCAATCCATGTAAAAGACTGATTGTCAACAACATAGCCCTTTGCCTATTACAGATTCCCCACTTACATAAAATACAACAGAAAAACCCAAAGCTGTCAGTCACACAACCCTTCACATAGACTCAATAGCAATTAGCCAATACCCAAGCACCAACATGACAAGTTCTGATATTCCAATACAATGCTATGTGTTCAGCTGTGCCCAGTAAGCCACAACTTCTCCATCCCATAATACCATAGGGAGAGAAACCACTACCAAGTCTTCTACATTTCCATATCTCTCCCTAATACCATAGGGAGAGAAAACACTACCAAGTCTTCTACATTTCCATATCAGTCAAACTTAACCAATCACAACATAGCCCATTGCCTAATACTGATTACCCACTTACATGAAAAACAATAGGAAGACCCAAAGCTGACAGCTGTCATACAGCCCTTTACCCGGACTCTATGGCTTCTTTTTTCATATCAGTCAAAGTTGACCAATCACAAGAAAACTTTCTAATCCATGTCAAAGACTGCCTGTCAAAAACACAGCCCATTCCTATTATAGATTACCCACTTACATGAAAAACAATAGAAAGACCCAAAGCTGTCAGTCACACATCCCTTTGCCAAGCCTCTATGGCAATTAGCCTTTGCCCCACCAGTCCTATGACAAGCTCTGACATTCCAACACACTACCAAGTTTTCAGCTGTGCCCAGTAAGTTACAACTTCCCCATCTCGTAATACCATAGGGAGACAAAAACCTACCAAGTGTTTTTCATTTCCATATCAATGAAACTTAACCAATCACAACATAGCCCATTGCCTATTACAGATTCCCCACTTACATAAAAAACAACAGGAAGACCCAAAGCTGTCAGTCACACAGCCCTATACCAAGACTCTATAGCAATTAGCCATTACCCAAGCACCACCCATTACAAGCTCAGACATGCCAACACACTGCCACATGTTTAGCTGTGCCCAGTAAGCCTCAACTTCCCCAGCATAGGGAGAGAAAAACCTACCAAGTCTTCTTCTTTTCCATATCAGTCAAAGTTGACCAATCACAAGACGATTTTCCAATCTATGTCAAAGACTGCCTGTCAACAACATAGCCCTTTGCCTACTACAGATTACCCACTTACATAAAAAACAATAAGAAGACCAAGACCCTTACATCACAAGCACTGTCAGTCACACCACCCTTCACCAAGCCTCTATGATAATTAGCCATTCTACAACACCCCCACGACAAGGTCTGCCATTCCAACTCACTGCTATGTGTTCAGCTGTGCCCAGTAAGCCACAACTTCTCCATCCCATAATACCATAGGGAGAGAAAAACCTACCAAGTTTTCTTCATTTCCATATCAGTCAAACTTAACCAATCACAACATAGCCCATTGCCTATTACTGATTACCAACTTACATAAAAAACAATAGGAAGACCCAAAGCTATCAGTCACACAGCCCCTCGCCTAGCCTCTATGGTAATTAGCCATTGCCCTAGCACCCCCATGACAAGTTCTGACATTCAAACTCACTGCCATGTATTTAGCTGTGTCCAGTAAGCCTCAACTTCCCCATCCAGTAATACCATAGGGAGAGGAAAAACCTACCAAGTTCTCATTTACATATCAGTCAAAGTTGACCAATCAAAAGACAACTTTCCAATCTATGTAAAAGACAGCCTGTCAACAACATAGCCCATTGCCTATTATAGATTATCTACTTAGATGAAAAACAATAGGAAGAACTAAAGCTGTCAATCAAACAGCTCTTCATCTAACATCTATGGCAACTAGCCTTTGCCCCAGGACTCCCATAACAAGTTCTGACATTACAACTTACTGCCATGTGTTTAGCTTTGCCCATTAAGCCTTATCTTCCCCTTCCCGTAATACCATAGGGAGAGAAAAACCGACCAAGTCTTCTTCTTTTCGATATCAGTCAAAGTTGACCAATCACAAGAAGACTTTCCAATCCATATCAAAGACTGCTGATCAACAACATAGCTCTTTGCCTATTACAGATTATCCACTTACATGCAAAATAATAGGAAGACCCTAAGCTGTCAGTCACACAGCCCTTCGCCTAGCCTCTATGGCAATTGGAGTTGACCAATCACAAGATGACTTTCCAAATCATGTCAAAGAGTGCCTGAAAATAACATAGCCTTGCCTATTACAGATTACCCACTTACATGAAAAACAATAAGAAGACCCTATCCCTTCTATCACAAGAACTGTCAGTAACACAGCCCTTCGCCAAGCCTATAGGGCAATTAGATATTGCTCCAACACTCCCATGATAAGATCTGACATTCCAACACACTTCCATGTGTTGAGCTGTGTCCAGTAAGCCTCAACTTCCCCATCCTGCAATACCATAGGGAGAGAATAACCTACCATGTCTTCTTCCTTTCTATATCAGTCAAAGTTGACCAACCACAAGAAGACTTTCCAATCCACGCAAAAGACTGCCTGTCAACAACATAGCCCTTTCTTTTTACAGATTACCCATTTATATGAGAAACAACGGGAAAACCCTAAACTTTCAGTCACATAGTCCTTTTTCTAGCTTCTATTGCCCCAACAATCCCATGACAAGTTCTACATTCCAACAAACTGCCATGCTTTAAGCTGTGCCCAGTAAGCCTCAACTTCCCCATCCCGTAAAACCATAGGGAGAGAAAAACCTACCAAGTCTTCTTCATTTACATATCAGTCAAAGTTAACCAATCACAAGACGACTTTTCAATCCATGTCAAAAACTGCCAGTCAACAACATAGCCCTTTGCCTATTACAGATTACCCACTTGCATGAAAAACAATAGGAAGTCCCAAACCTGTCAGTCACACAGCCCTTCGCCTAGCCTCTATGGCAATTAGCCATTGCCCCAGCACTCCCATGACAAGTTCTGAAATTCCAACACACTGCCATGTGTTTAGCTGTGCCCAGTAAGCCTCAACTTCCCCATCCCGTAATACTGATTCCTCCAGTCATGACTCCACTCATGCTTTCTGTTTCTCCAGACACAGTATCTGTCTTCCCTGTGTCAGCCTGTTCCAAATGATTGCTTTTGGTGGGGGCTTCCAGCTCTCTGGGCCCACCAGCTGTTCTCACCACTGTGTGGCTCTCTCTGCCAGGATTGTCTGTTTCCTCTTCCTACTGCCACTCCCAGGCTACTGTGTCACTTCCTGCATCCCTGAGATCACCGTGCAGCTGATTGCTAAGCAACAGTTTACAACACACACAGTCTCTGTGCCTGCTGGGTTGGAGAAAATCTGATGTTATTCCAATATTTAAAAAGGGATTACGATCTCAGCCTGGCAATTATATGACAGTATGTCTGACATCTGTGGTGGGCAAATGATTTGTTAAGAGATCACATTCAAAATTCTGTCCTAGTGAATGACATTATGAGCAGCAATCAGCATGGCTTTATGAAAGATAGGTCATGTCAGACTAATTTGATTGCTTTTTATGATGAGGTAAGTAAGATTCTGGACAGTGGGGGGGCAGTAAATGTGATCTATTTGGATTTTGCCAAAGCGTTTGATACTGTGCCCCACAAACGACTGCTGTTGGGCTTAATGAAGTCGTTTGCACATGGATAGGAAACTGGCTACAGGATCAGGTACAGAGGGTGGTTGTTAATGGGACATTCTCTACTTGGAGTAAGGTTCTTAGTGGGGTCCCCCAGGGCTCAGTATTGGGGCCACTTTTATTTAACTTGTTCATTAATAACTTAGGGGAAGGTAATGCATGTAATATTTCAATGGTTTCTGATGACAGCAAACTTCAGCTTCAAGGGCAAATAATGTTTTGAACTGTATTGAAGGGGCAGAGATTCATGGAAGGAGGAATTATTTTTCCACTGTATAGAGCACTGGTAAGGCCCCATCTAGAATATGCCGTACAGTTTTGGTCTCCATCACTCAAACAGGACATTATTGTATTAGAGAGGGGACAGAGAAGGGCAACTAAGCTGGTAAAGGGAAAATCTTAGCTATGAGGAAAGACTGACCAAATTGGGGATGTTCACTCTGGAGAAGAGGCGCCTAAGGGGAGATATGATGACTATGTATAAATATATAAGGGGATCATATAATAATCTCTCTAATGATTTATTTACCAGTAGGTCTTTCCATCTGACACAAGGTCACCCATTCCGATTAGAAGAAAAGAGGTTCCAGCTAAATATTGGGAAGGGGTTTGTTACAGTGAGAGCTGTGAAGATGTGGAATTGTCTCCCTGAATCAGTGGTACAGGCTGATACATTAGATAGGTACAAGGAAGGGTCGGATGCTTTATTCACCAGTAGCTCCTCCCAGCAGACAGGAGGGAGCCAATGAGATTAGAGGAGGGAAAGGGGTGTTACAGGGAGAGCTGGGAAGTGAATCAGGGGTACAGGCTGATACATTAGCTAGGTACAAGGAAGGGTCGGATGCTTTATTCAACAGTAGCTCCTCCCAGCAGACAGAAGGGAGCCAATGAGATTAGAGGAGGGAAAGGGGTGTTACAGGGAGAGCTGGGAAGTGAATCAGTGGTACAGGCTGATACATTAGATAGGTACAAGGAAGGGTCGGATGCTTTATTCACCAGTAGCTCCTCCCAGCAGACAGGAGGGAGCCAATGAGATTAGAGGAGGGAAAGGGGTGTTACAGGGAGAGCTGGGAAGTGAATCAGTGGTACAGGCTGATACATTAGATAGGTACAAGGAAGGGTCGGATGCTTTATTCACCAGTAGCTCCTCCCAGCAGACAGGAGGGAGCCAATGAGATTAGAGGAGGGAAAGGGGTGTTACAGGGAGAGCTGGGAAGTGAATCAGTGGTACAGGTTGATACATTAGATAGGTACAAGGAAGGGTCAGATGCTTTATTCACCAGTAGCTCCTCCCAGCACACAGGAGGGAGCCAATGAGATTAGAGGAGGGAAAGGGGTGTTACAGGGAGAGCTGGGAAGTGAATCAGTGGTACAGGCTGATACATTAGATAGGTACAAGGAAGGGTCGGATGCTTTATTCACCAGTAGCTCCTCCCAGCAGACAGGAGGGAGCCAATGAGATTAGAGGAGGGAAAGGGGTGTTACAGGGAGAGCTGGGAAGTGAATCAGTGGTACAGGCTGATACATTAGATAGGTACAAGGAAGGGTCGGATGCTTTATTCACCAGTAGCTCCTCCCAGCAGACAGGAGGGAGCCAATGAGATTAGAGGAGGGAAAGGGGTGTTACAGGGAGAGCTGGGAAGTGAATCAGTGGTACAGGTTGATACATTAGATAGGTACAAGGAAGGGTCAGATGCTTTATTCACCAGTAGCTCCTCCCAGCACACAGGAGGGAGCCAATGAGATTAGAGGAGGGAAAGGGGTGTTACAGGGAGAGCTGGGAAGTGAATCAGTGGTACAGGCTGATACATTAGATAAGTACAAGGAAGGGTTGGATGCTTTATTCACCAGTAGCTCCTCCCAGCAGACAGGAGGGAGCCAATGAGATTAGAGGAGGGAAAGGGGTGTTACAGAGAGAGCTGGGAAGTGAATCAGTGGTACAGGCTGATACATTAGATAGGTACAAGGAAGGGTCAGATGCTTTATTCACCAGTAGCTCCTCCCAGCAGACAGGAGGGAGCCAATGAGATTAGAGGAGGGAAAGGGGTGTTACAGAGAGAGCTGGGAAGTGAATCAGTGGTACAGGCTGATACATTAGATAGGTACAAGGAAGGGTCAGATGCTTTATTCACCAGTAGCTCCTCCCAGCAGACAGGAGGGAGCCAATGAGATTAGAGGAGGGAAAGGGGTGTTACAGAGAGAGCTGGGAAGTGAATCAGGGGTACAGGCTGATACATTAGATAGGTACAAGGAAGGGTTGGATGCTTTATTCACCAGTAGCTCCTCCCAGCAGACAGGAAGGAGCTAATGAGATTAGAGGAGGGAAAGGGGTGTTACAGGGAGAGCTGGGAAGTGAATCAGGGGTACAGGCTGATACATTAGATAGGTATAAGATACGAGAGATAATAATCATAGTACAAGTTCATCCTGGGACGGGTCCGATTGCTATTTTTGGAGTCATGAAGGAAAAAAAACACTCCCTAATAAAATTAGGGAGAAATCACCCCCTAATAGATCTATATTTGAATTAAATTAACTAATATAATAACTACTAAGTATAACTTTGTGGGAAACAAAGCTTCATGAACTATGATGCAGGTCCAAGACAAAAATAATGCAATGATAAGTTACCCTGGTGGTCTAGTGGCTTATACTGTGGCATGCTGGGACGCCTGCCACATGTGACCTATTCCCTTCAGCACTGGTTGTCCTATGGCATGCGCGGCTGCACGCTTCCAGGTTTATGCGCCGGCGTGATGATGTCATTGCGCAATGGCGTGAAATTCAAAGTATTTAAAGGGGCTTTGAATGAAAACTCATGGCTAGTGATGGGCGAATAAATTCACCAGGCACGAATTTGTGGCAAATTTTTGTGTTTCACCGCCAGTGAATAAATTCACAAATCTCCCGTGAAAATTTGATGCTGAAAAGTCAATTGCATCAAAATCAGCGCGTGTCAACACTATTTGGATGCCCATTGACTTTAACACCAGTGTTAGCTTGGACACGGACAGCAATTACCGATTTTCACAATTTTTCATGAAAATGTCCAATTTTTACAATTTTCCTGTGAAACTTTCCGATTTCACAATTTGTTTCCGTTATAGTTATTATATAACACATCTAATTAATGTACGAGTGCTTCAGACTTATTGATGGATAAAATAAATAAAATATTATATAAAATAATAAACATATTAATAAACAATAAACATATTAATATCTAAAACATTGAACAGAAATTGGGGTCTCGTGGTCACACAAACGTGGTTATTTGATGCAACACTATAAAGAAATTCACGGGCAGATCTCAGGCATTTGGTAAATTACATTAAAAGAAAAAAAGCCTTTGCCAACAAATAATATCTACAGAAAAAACTCATACGTTTCACATTTTTCATAATTTTATCAAGAGATTCCCACTACCCACTACAAATTTTTCGAATTATATTGTTGATAAATGAGGTGAAATTGTGGACAGGAGTTTGGTCAAAATTGTTTTAATAAAATAATTAGAAAAATTTGGATTTTATTAAATAACCCCCAGAATGTACATGTTCAGAATGATTGCACGCGTCTTTATTAGTAGTCTGCACATGTACTATCAATAAACCTGTTAGTCATAGTGATGTTTATTAAAGAGAATAAAAATGTCGGGCAGACAGAATATCAAGTACAAATTCAAGCAAAGTTATGACCAGGCAGCAAACAATCAGAGTACTGAAGAAGGTCAAGGAAGGGCAGCAGACAAGCAGAATCCAATAACATCCCAAAGGTCAGGACAGGCAGAAACTTGCAGAGTCTGGTAACTGGTCAAAGTCAAACTGGGAGATCAAATGTTGGGAATAAGGGCAAGGCAGGAGCAGGACTTATCTAACAAGAACAGAATCACAGTTACAGTATTTCAGGTTCATTAACAGGAACTTGAACAAGATTCAGGACAAAACCATGAGACTTGGATATAGCAGAATAAGCCAGTGATCCAGCACCAGGGATTCAGGGAATCAGGGCTTAAATAGCCCTCTAATTAATTAATGCCCACAGCTACACAGTGTGTGTTTACCAGGGAATATCACACTGCCTCCGGAGGCTCAAGTAGGTGGCACAGCGACTATAATATAGCAGGTTCTGTCAGGTTGAGCCACAGGTGAGTGGCAAGCAGGTAGGGTTGCCACCTGGCCGGTAAAAATGATGGTTGATCCCAATGTTGTTAATAGGGAAAAAAGATAAATATATAGGAAGGCCGGTATTTTTTTCTGGAAAAGGTGGCAACCCTACTAGCAGGTAGGAGCCTATCTGCTGTATATCTGAGGTGATGACAATAAGTTATAAAAAACACAAATATACAAGTTCTTATACCGGGCCAGTGGTCAGGGGCAGGCAGCATCAATGGCAAGTCTGTATGTCTGTATAACAGCCTGAGGTCCAGGGCAGGCTGAAGGCTGAAGGCAATGACAAGTCTATATAGCAGGCCGAGGTTGGGGGCAGGCTGAAGACAGAGAGTGGTAAACAGGCTGAGGTCAAATAACAGGAGATCAGATTACAGGTAAGGGGAACTGGAGCAGAAGAACAAAGGTAAAGAACAGGAAAACAGACAAAAACAATGGGCAGGAACAACAGGCAAGGGAATGACAGGACTGCACAAACACAAGCTAGATCTGACTGTAAGACTTAATTGCAGATTGAAACCACATGAGATTAATGAGATAAGTGGAGAGGAGGACAGCAAGAAGCCATAATGGACAGACCTCATAATAACTGACCAGCACCAACCCCATGAGCCTCTCAAAAGGTTGATTTTAGAACATTTCAATAAACAGTCCAGGATTTGATTCCAAGTGTTTCCTGACAGGTCCCTGGTTTGAAACAAGGGAGTTCCTGACAAAACCTTATGTGATCATTGCAGCAGTTTGGTGAATTTCCCTGGTATGAAAACATTGCATAAAAAATTAAGTTTGTCTGACACAATCTATTACACATAAAACCATGCTGGCAGACACTCATAGTATTATGATTTGCTGTTAAGTCCAGTATCTTATCCTTTATTAACCCTTTGAAAACATCAGACTAACTGGCCTATAGTTTTAAAGCTGAGAATGGGATCCTTTTTTAAATAAAGGCTTCACATTAGCAATTCACCAGTCTCTCGACACTATGTCAGACCTCAATGAATCCTAAAAAATTAAGTAAGAGGTTTGGCAATCACAGAGCTAAGCTCGCTAAGTACCCTGGGATGAATACCATCTGGCCCCGGGCCTTTGTTAATCTTAACATGTTCTAGTCTCTTTTGAATTTCCTCATGTGTGAACCATGCATCATTAGTTGTATTACTAGAATTGGGACTATTAAGAAGGAAACCTTCACTTACTGGTTCCTCATTTGTGTAGACAGATGAAAAATATGAGTTCAGAATCTGCGCTTTTATTTTGTTTTCATCAACCAGCTGACCCCCCTTTGATACTAAAGGTCCCACCCCTTCCTGCACGAAATGAAACACTTAAGGCTGTAGTGCAACTGTAACAAAGTGCTATGCATAATAATTGTGTGCCAGTGGTTCTTTATGCTTAATCAAAGAACATAGTTTATTCAACAATTTCATCCACATATGAGTTCATAGAAATCAACCTGCTAATATTACTACGGGTGGCTAATTTACCAGACCTCTACATAAAGAATCTCCAGCACCCCAAAATTAAAACCAAAGATTACACTATAAAAATACAGTTTGACCAAAGTTTAGACTGATAAAATAGCTTTTACTGCCCCTTAAATATGCACATTGCATTACTTCATAGAAATCAGTGCATTTGACAGTTTTTCATTACTGTTGCAGCATTTGCTTTTAAACTGCAAAATTACTCTTCTAAATATAATATCTGATCAAATACTGACCTTTTATTTAGGATAGTTGAACCCTTAGCTCCAGGGAGCAGTCAGAGCCTGTGCTGAGCCTCAGCAAGAAGACAGATGGGGAGCTACTTTGTGCATCTTTAGGTATGGATCTTCATTTCTACAGGAGGCTACTGTATTCATTTTGGACTGCTGTTAAATCTCAAAACGTAGGGTACAGCATTTCTAGTCTTATTTATTTTGTGTCTCATTTAGTGCTAAAAAATGACACATGTAGTCTAGGTTCATATTAGCCTCAGTTTTCTGAGGGCACAGAATGGATCTATTTTATGCCTGTTCATATTGTGAGCAGATATAATTATAACTTTTCAGAATAGACCAAAGATCCCTCAGGTGCCTGTGGCTATAACTATTCTACTGTGCAAATCCTCCCTCTGTTCTCTATAAAATGAGGGTTGGATTAGCCAGGCCCCTTACTTTGTTCTACACCTGCAGCCCAATTCTGGGCCCCCTGTGTCTCTGTGTTACTGACTGCTGCTGCTACTGGGAAAACATTGTGCCATTTGGGGAGCAATGCTAGAAGTCTTCAACATATTTAACTTCATAAAATGTCTTTTACATGTTACAGTCATGTGTGTGGGACTCACTAGGATTCAATCCATCAACCCAGTCTGTTACCTGGAGGCTATTAAGTCCTATAAAGAGCTTGAATATATTAAGGATGGAGACATCATGATCGCAGGGGTAATGACCATACACTCTAATGTCTATGATTTGAATCTAAATGATCCATATGATACAATGGATATAAGTGACAGGCTGGTAAGATTTATATGTTTTAGGTAAGTATTTCACCTTATAGACACCAACAGGAATCACATTAAAGACAGGGCTATATTATTGGAAGCTGGAAAAAGACTACAGAATGTCAGGCTATGATGCAAGTGTAATTAACACAGTAAACTTTCAAAGTGTCATATATGTTTCTTTCATGTATAAAATTTGTTTATTATAAATAGGCAATTGCAAGAGAAATTTGAATTTTGCCAAAGCGTTTGATACTGTGCCCCACAAACGACTACTTTCTAAACTAAGGTCTGTTGGGCTTAATGAAGTCGTTTGCACATGGATAGGAAACTGGCTACAGGATCAGGTACAGAGGGTGGTTGTTAATGGGACATTCTCTACTTGGAGTAAGGTTCTTAGTGGGGTCCCCCAGGGCTCAGTATTGGGGCCACTTTTATTTAACTTGTTCATTAATGACTTAGGGGAGGGTGTTGTAAGTAATGTATCAGTGTTTGCAGATGACACAAAACTATCAGCTCAATTAATTCCATCCAGGATGTGGCACTTGCAACAGGATCTTGACAAACTGGCAATCTGGGCAGCTAAGTGGCAAATGAGATTCAATGTTGATAAATGTAAAGTTCTGCACCTGGGATGTAACAATATCCACTTATACCCTTAATGGGACTGCACTAGGCAAATCCATAATGGAGACGGACCTTGGAGTCCTTGTAGATAATAAACTTGTCTGTAGCAAGTAATGCCAGTCAGCAGCATCAAGGGCAAATAAGGTCTTGAGTTGTATTAAATGGGGCAGAGAGTCACGGGAGGAGGGGGTCCCACTGTATAGAGCACTGGTAAGGCCCCATCTAGAATATGCCGTACAGTTTTGGTCTCCATCACTCAAACAGGACATTATTGTATTAGAGAGGGGACAGAGAAGGGCAACTAAGCTGGTAAAGGGAAAATCTTAGCTATGAGGAAAGACTGGCAAAGTTGAGATTGTTTACACTGGAGAAGAGGTGCTTAATGGGAGATATGATAACTATGTAAAAATATATAATAATCTCTCTAATGATTTATTTACCAGTAGGTCTTTCCACCTTATCTATCTAAGGCTAACATCATCTATAGCACCTTCTCCATTGCTATACAAATATAGATGTTGGCTTGTTGGTAAAAAGGTCAGTTACTATGAATATAGGGATAAGCATTAAGATGATGGCACACAGAACATTTTTTGCTGCAAGCTAAACCATGCATGCTTGGTTTCTATAGTTTTAATATTCATGGGTGGAATCCAAAAAAAATGACAGAAAAAAACCAATGTTTTTGAGATTTATTATGCTCTGAAGTTGCTACAAAATCAAATCTGAAAATATTCCAGCTACAAAGTCATGTAGAAGTCAATAGGACGTGTTTGGAAGATGTTTCTTGGCTTCATGATTCTCTAAGTTTTGGCACATTTTTGTGCAAAAACCCGGAGAAGTCAGCCTTTTCAAAGGTTATTATGAAGACTAGTTTTTCAAGGGACAATTCGAAAAATGTACACAATTTGAATTTGACACACAAATTTGCCTCAACTTTTCCCGCACAGACTTTTTCCAATCAGATTTTCTGATCAATTTAGGCAATCGCTTCCATAAAAAAAAACTAGAAAAAAAAGTAGCAGACTCATCTTTTTCTGGAAATTTATGTTTTAAAGCTGCTACAAATCCAAATCTGGAAATATTCCCACCTAAAACCTGTCAAACTCATGTAGAAGTCATAGGGAGATGTTTGGGAGGTGTTTCTTGCCTTCATGATTCTCTATGTTTTCTGACATTTTGACACAGATTTTTGTGGGAAAACCCAAAAAAGGCCTTTTCAAAGTTCAATTAAAAAAGTCTTGCTTTTCGAGGGACAATTTGAAAAATGTAAACAATTTGAATTTAACACATAAATTTGTCTCAACTTTTTCCAATCAGATTTTCTGATGAAATTAAGGAAATTTGTATTTGGGAGTGGGGCCAAATCTGTTTCTACTAAAAAAAGAGTTTCAAAATCTAACCTGTTTTTAAGAAATTAATATTAATCATTACGTTATTTATTTTATGAAATAGCCTGCATTTCCACTAAATATTTTCTAAGGACCACATACAGCAATACTATGAATGCAACGTGGACATTCTATTCATAAAAATGATGAACTATGGGGGAAATATTAATAATAGTCTATAAAACAATTGTTCTTTTATTGATAAACTTGAGAGTGGTACTGAGTGTGTAATTATGACTTTATAATGACTCTGACATTATAAAATTGTGTGCTATTGCTTTTCAAATTAAAAGTAGAATCAGCTCTGTAATAATACAACATCTTTTCTTCTAAAGTAGTATAACTTCTAAGTTGGAACTTAATATATAATATTTAAATCATTTGGATGTGTAGATTTGATAGATTTTATGCAATTGTCATTTTAGTCATTCTGAGGAGCACCTCAAATATTTGCTGGATTTTCGTTATGTCATTGAGCAAATTAACAATAGTACAAATCAGTTACCCAATCAGACTCTTGGATATTACTTACATGACTCGTGTGGAGATGCACGGAAGGCTGTGAGGAGTGTGTTTCAAATATTAACTGGTACCACTGAGCCAATTCCCAATTATTCTTGTGTAGGAGACAGAAACCTTGCTGGATTTATTGGGGATCTCTCATCAAAAACGACAGTTCCGATAGCTCAGATTCTGAGTGTCTATGGATATTCCCAGGTAACACATACAATTCTGTTTTACAGAACTAGACTCTTTGAAATAAGTTGTTTGTAGAATAATAACAATCCAAAAAATCCATTGGTTATTTAGGACATGATGTAACTTATTTGTAGAAAGCAGCTGTCAGTTTCCCTTTGAAGATTCGGGAGGGACCTTCTAATAGAATTAGGGGTAGGGGATATCCCAGTGAGTACTGTCATGAAGTTTATATTAGAAAAGAAAGCCCTGGAGCTCTAAGCACAGGGGACAAGAAATCTGAATGACCAGCACCCAAATTATACTGGTTTAAGAAACAGTAACACCAAAAAATTAAAGTGTTACTTTAAAAGTACTACTATAGTTTATATAAACAAGCTGCTGTGTAGCCATGGAGGCAGCCATTCAAGCACAGGATACACAGTAGATAACAGATAAGTACTACTATAGTTTATATAAACAAGCTGCTGTGTAGCCATGGGGGCAGCCATTCAAGCACAGGATACACAGTAGATAACAGATACGTACTACTATAGTTTATATAAACAAGCTGCTGTGTAGCCATGGGGGCAGCCATTCAAGCACAGGATACACAGTAGATAACTGATAAATACTACTATAGTTTATATAAACAAGCTGCTGTGTAGTCATGGGGGCAGCCATTCAAGCACAGGCTACACAGTAGATAACAGATAAGTACTACTATAGTTTATATAAACAAGCTGCTGTGTAGCTGTGGGGGCAGCCATTCAAGCACAGGATACACAGTAGATAACGGATAAATACTACTATAGTTTATATAAACAAGCTCCTGTGTAGCCATGGGGGCAGCCATTCAAGCACAGGATATACAGTAGATAACAGATAATTATTAAACAGCAGCTTGTATAGTAGTCTCTCTGAAGTAAACACACCAGTTTTACCGGTGCAGGTCAACACTACATTATTCATTCATTACTTAAAACATTTTTTTTATTTTACTGTTCCTTTAAAGACTGTCCAAATCAGATGCATCTGTGATTGGGTAAGAAGGAATGAGTAAAGGCAAGGGAAAGCTGGGCTGGGGGCAGAGAAATAGAAGGAAGTGATGTCAGGTGAAGAAGCAGGTATTTCAATGTATTTCTTTATGTTTTGCATACATATGGTATTTAAAAAAAGTTTACTGGTCTGTTCAGTAAAAATAGTTACCCATGTTGTTATTATTATTATTATTATTATTAACATGTATTTTTAGAGTGCCAGCATATTGTGCAGTGCTATAAAATATATGTTTATACAAAGAACATTCATCATTACATACATAGTGATCAGTAACCAACACAGAAGGTTAAGAGGGCCTTTACAGCTTACAGTCTAAAATGAGAAGAAGTTGAGACACAAGGTGTGGGAATGGGCAAGATCAGCAGTAAGCCAGATGAGAGAGGTAGCATATGGTATTGCATTTAGTGAGTGATGGTAGGCTTCTCTAAATAAATGTGTTTTCAAAAATTGTCTTGAAAGCAGAAAGGTTGGGAGAAACTTAGTCGGAGCATGGGAGTGAATTCCAGCGAAATCTTGAATGTGAGCATGTAAGGAGGTAATGAAAGAATTATTGAGAGAGTTGAGGAGTAGGTCGTTAGAGAAGAGTAGTAAGCAGTTGAGTTAGTAACTAGACATAAGTTTAGAGATGTAGGGTGGGGAGGAGTTATGGACTATTTTGAAAGTCAGGGTCATTAGTTTTAATTTTATTCTGAAAGGTACTGGAACCAGTGCAGGGATTGGCAAAGTGGCATGACAGAGGAGGTGCTGAGGTGTATGAGCCTCGCAGCAGTGTTCATTATGAACTGGAGAAGTGACAGTCTCTGGTGGGGAAGGCCAATTAATGAAGTTACAGTGGTCTACATGTGATATAATGAGAGAGTGAATATGAGTTTTGGCTGATTTTTAGGTGATAAATTATTATATTTTGGATACGTTCTTTAAATGACATGAATTAACAAGTGACTGCATATGAGGAGTGAAGGACAGGGCAGAACCTAGGATAATCCAAAGGCACTGGGCCTGGGGAGATGGGGTGATAGTGGAATTGTTAACTATGATGGATACTTCTGGGATGTTATGCGTGTTTGTTGGGGGAAACAGAACCATTTCCATTTTAGAAAGGTTTAATTTAAGGTAGCGTTGTGACATTCAAGTAGAGATGGCAGACAGTCAGGAAGAAAACCGAGTGAAGAGCTCTGGGTTGAGATCACGGTAGGAGAGATACAGTAGATCTGAGTATCATCCGCATAGAGGTGGTATTGGAAACCATATTAGGTAGATTAGTTTGACGAGGGGGGATGTATGAAGAGAAAATAATAAGGGGCCCAGGATGAGTATTGAGGAACCCCAATAGCAAGAGAGAGGGGAAAATATGATTCTCCATTGTAAGAATTACTGAAGAAATTATTAGTGAGGTGAGAAGAGAACCAGGACAGGGCTGTGTCATGAAGGCCAAGTTAATGGAGGGATTGGAGGAGGAGAGCATGATCCACAGTGTCAAAAGCAGCTGCGAGATGGGACCTCTTTATGACCCCCATAAAGAGGTCATTAGTTAGGGCTAGATTCAGTGGAGTGTTGTTGTCTAAAGCCAGATTGTAGGGGGTCCAGCAGGTTACTGTCAGGGAGGAATTGTGTGAGTTGATTATAAACTCGGCACTCAAGTAGTTGAGATATGAAAGGCAGAGAGATAGGTAGGAGGTTATGACAGAACAGCACATTGACAACTGTCTGTATAAAGGGACAAATAAAATAATATAAGATGATAATAGATTCCTCCATATGTTTCTTTAGACTCACCTAAGACAAATGTGATTGGAGAATTAATTGTTGCCCCCATAAATTATGTTCACACAATACCAATGCCCTGCAGCCAGAAGCTAAAGAGTTAATATCAGTTAGGAACACGAGATAGAATTGTAGCTAAAGAACTGCAACTACAAACCATAGTTATATTTAAATAGCATTTATTTGGACCACAAAGCTTGCAAATTGTTGGACACAGTAAACTGTTACTTGTGCAATGTTTTCTAGTAATACTTGCACCTGCTCAGATGTAAGTACTTTCTTGACCATGTCTGGCATTTCCGTGTACATCTTCCTTATAGTGAATGCTCTGTAGAATGTATATAAACTTGGTCAAATGGGTGTGACATTGGAAGCTCTCCATGACATTGTGACAAGCTTCCCAAGATTCCAATGTTTTTTCTAATAAATAAATCAGTTATTCTGAAGAACCTTCTTTGTCTTGGAGCCTTGTAAATAATAAGGTTCTGGTTAGTAAATTACCAACATTTACACGATTTTTAGCATAGGAGTGACAAGAGCATGACAAGAAGAAACTGTTCCAGTTGAGAGCAAGTAATTAGACAGATGATGTAAGGCTTTGATTAGACAGGGATTGACATTGCAAAGAAGTTTGGAAGGGATGGAATGAAGTGGCAGGTAGTAAAGTAAGAAGAGGACAAAGGTTTTGACACTTTTTCCTCAGTCACAGGGAGAAGGAGCACTGAGGAGAATGAGGGGTGTAGAGGGAGGATGGTGAATATCTAGGTTTTGTTTAGAAGTGTAATATCACTTCTCATAATGTCAATTTTGTTTTTGAATTGCTCAGCAATGTCTTGAGCAGAGACAGATGCATATGGAGGAGGTGGGAAGGGGAAAGAAGAGTGTTAAAGGTTCTGTTGATTAAATAGAATGTGTACTTTCCAATGGTATATGGTTTTCTGGGGTCTTTTAGACATTCTTAAAACCCACATTATGCAGGTCAGCTGCTGTGTTTGCTGAAGCCAAACTGCCAATCAAGAAAAATCATATGCACTATTCTCATTTTAGTGTTCCTACAGACCACACCCTTTGGTAAAGGTATGTATATTGGACATCTAACTATTCAGCTGATGTAAATAGAAAAATGCTTTGCTGAAAGTGGGAGTCGGGAGGTTTTAAAGTTATCCTTGCAGCCAAGCCCCAGCAACAGACTTACAGTAAATTCTCAGTTAAAGTCATCAGCATACAAGCCTGCAGAAACCATGGATGGTGCGTTCATGCAGTGACAGGAGATACAACACTCCTCAAAGGCCTCCCTAGCTTCTCACCATACAGTTGTGGTTTATGTTTTTTATGGGGGGGAGGGAGGCTTAGTCTCCCCTAGCCTTAATGAAAATCCATCTATGACAATAAGCCAAAATTGTAGAATAACAAAAATGGTATTGATTGTTGATGTTTTCTCTCTTTGACTAATTCCTTCTTTCCCTTAAATTTCATTTTGAAGATTGTGAATTGTGAAGTTATTCACTTACCTGTTGTGAAGAAGTACTTTATGTAGTGAATGTACAGTAGGCTACTTGCACCTGAGAAGGGACATTTTTTGGGCAGTTTTTCTTAGAATAAAAGCAAATATAAATTTTAAGTTAATTTCTATAGTTTAAAAAAAACTAAATATAAAAATCATTTTTTGCAAGCACTACATTGCCTCATCTGCAGTAATGGTGCATTCTCCCCCCCCCTATTATGACAATATCCTTTTAACAGCAATTTCCTAATTCCAGATCAGTTATGGAGCTACAGACCCTTCCCTGAGTGACAAAATCAATTTTCCATATTTTTTTCGGACAGTACAAAGTGATCATACTAATTATGTTAAATTGGTGCAATTAATTAAATATTTTGGCTGGACTTGGGTTGGATTCATTACATCGGATGATATTACTGGATTCTATGAACATCAGATTTTCACTCAATATCTCTCTAGTCAGGGCATCTGCTTGGAATACACAATATATTTAAACCAAAATGTTATTAAGGCTGATGATGTCGTTCGTATTTCTCATGAGAGAGAAAATATTGAAACGTCCACCAGCAGTGTCGTTATAGTTGGTGGAACAGTTTCTTTTCTAACTGTAGGTTTATTAGATAATTTAAATACGGCGATTGCAATGAAAAATGTAATTTTCCTACCGCAGTGGGGGACATATTTGCTCCACCATTTAGATTCTTTTAAACACTTTAATAACAGTTTGATACTTTATTTACTTTACCCATATCATCTGGATTCTCCTGAAATCAATCAGTACTATGAACATTTACATCCTTTAAATAACCCAGAAGATAAGTTACTGAAAGATATTTGGATGTTGATTTTTTCCTGCTTATCAAGAGATCAAAACAAGAAGGATTATTTTGAAGCCTCCCATGATACCTCACTACAAAACTGCACTGGTGGGGAATATTTTACAAATCATGTGATATATAAGTATTTCGGGGGATCTCCCCGGGTGCACTTCCCAGTCAGTATAATGACCCGTGCCATTGTGAATATGCACTCTGCAATTAGATATGAGTCTCCTGAAATAAATGTAAAACCAATCATGTACAGACACCAGGTAAATCGTATTGAATTAGTCAGCAAAGTAGTTTGTATACTCTTTATTAACAAAAGATATTTTTAAACCTTTTACAAAAAGCATTGAGTAAAGATAAAAAGTGAAGTGGAAAAAGTGATGCATTGCAGTCTTACAATACTGTATTTGGAAAAGTAAGCTATACAAACATACCACATATATAGTTACATAGTTAAACATGGTTGAAAAAAGTCCAACCCTTCCAAATGAAACCAAGCGCCCACACACACTCATACCGACCCTCCATACACTCAAATAAATTATATATACCCATACACTAACTATAGAGCTTAGTATCACAATAGCCTTGGATATTCTGCTTGTCCAATAAATAATCCAAGTCCCTCTTATAGTCATTAACTGAATCAGCATCACATCATTAACCGGCAGTGCATTCCCCAACCTCACTGTCCTCACTGTGATGAACCCCCTACTCTGTTCCTTTAAATGAAACTTCTTTTCCTCTAGTCTGAAGGGGAGGCCTCTAGTACGTTATTCTCTTTATGGGTAAAAAGGTCCCCTGCTATTTGTCTATAATGTCCTCTAATGTACTTGTAAAGTCTAATCATGTCCCCTCTCAAGCGCCTTTTTTCCAGAGAAAACAACCCCAACTTTGACAGTATACCCTCATTTTTTAAATCTTCCCTCCCTCTAACTAGTTTAGTTGCACATCTCAGCACTCTCTCCAGCTCATGAATATCCTTCTTAGGGCTCTTCCTTTTTCATTTGCTCCCCTGTGATCAGTTTAAAAGTGTGCAACACTGCATGGCAATTCACCAGTCTCTCAGCACCATATCAGACTTCAATGATAAAAATTAGCTCAGAATCTCTGCTTTTTCTCTGTTCTCATTGACCAACTGATCCCCCTCTGACATTAATGGACTACTTTTTTAAAAATCTAATTAGTTACATTTTAGAGATATTTTATACTTTGGATAAACTCACAATTTAAAAAAAACTTGAATGTTTGCTTATTTATGAAAAAAATATAAAAAAGTTATTGAATACAAACAATACCTTTTAGTTATTTCAAAATTTCAAATTAAAAACATGGCTTAAATTTTACCTAGGACAACTCCCACTGAATTCTATATGAACTGTCAAACTTTTAAATGCCACATTTTTACATTCAAGTTTTTTTTTAGATTTTTGTGCTTAAATTCCAAACATTTGAGTTTTGAAAAATATAATATATATAATTTGAAAAATTAATTGGAACCTTGATTAAATCACCCTGAGGTGCCCACCCTACCCCACACCATGTCATATTTGTTTTACTATTTACATATTTAAAAAATAATTTTTTATTAATTTTACTGCTTGCTCCAATATCCTTTTCCATATGGATGCCAGCTTTTTTGCATAGTTTTTTGGCCTCCTTGTACCTTATAAACGTTTTGTCTGTCCCAGCTAACTTGAAAACCTTAAAAGCAGGTCTTTTATTACCCACCTCAACACCAACACTTCTATTGAACCAAAAAGGTTTTGCTTTGCAACGACGTTCCTTGCTTACAAGTGGAATATACTGACAAGTAGATTTATCAAGCAGCATTTTAAAAACTTCCCATTTTTGTTCTGTGTTTAACCCTGTGCAAAGCCTTTCCTACTTAATATAGTGCAGAGATGCCCTTATACTGGCAAGGTTTGGATGTCTACATTTTAGGGGAATATTTATTAAAGTCCGTTTTTTTCTGGTCTGAGTTTTAAAGGGGAAAACATCTTTTTTTTGAGAGAAAAACCCTCAATTTTTATGTGAGTTGTTAAACCCAGAGGCTGCTAAAAGTCCAAATAAAAAAATACTCAAGCTCAAACCTGCTGAGGTCATGTAGAAGTCAGTTGCAGATATCCCTTTTACAATTGGAAGATATCATGACCTGTGCTGGGTTTCGGGTGATAATCCGATTAACTTGTAGTTTTCGATTGATAATTCGAAAACATCCAAGTTTTCAGGTGTTTTTTCATTCATAAGATTTTTTCATGTTAATTTATTGATAAATAAGGTAAAAATGTTGATGGGAGTTTGGATGAAGTGGTTTTAATAAAATAATAAGAAACATTTGGATTTTCGTTAATAACTCCCTTAGTGTTTTAGTTACTCCCTTAAAGATTTGTTATGATAACTATTCAGTAAATGCCCCTCACCCACATAAATGCTAGAGATGAGTTTAGTATTATTAGTTATTACAGGTACAAAAGAGAATTATTGATAGTAGGTTCTATTATCCAGAATGCTTGGGACCTGGGGTTTTGTGGATAAGTGATCTTTCTGTAATTTGGATCACCATGCTTAATTTCACCCAAAAATAATTTAAACATTAAGGGGGTTATTTATCAAAATCTGAAAAGTTCTCACTATTTTCTGAAAACTACTCTAACCAAATTTTTCTTGTGTGGAACCCAGCGCAACTCAGAAAATCTTCCAATTGTTAACAGCACATCAGCCATTAACTTTTACATATTCTCGGCAGGTCTGAGGTTTTTTTTCTCAAAAATAGTTTTTTCCCCTTTAATAGTACGACCAAAAAAATTTGGTGCTTAATAAGTAACCCCCAAGGGGCTATTTATTGGAATTCTATTTTTTCCCATTATATTAAAAATGAAAATTCAATTTAACTCCCACCCACCATCTGGCTTAAATTACTACAAATTCAAATTGAAAATGGTATGTGAGGGAAAAGTCTTGACAAAATTGTGCGACAATTCGAATTGTGTGACTATTTGAAAAGGGTTTTTTTCGGATTATCAAAAAACCCTCATGAAGACAAAAAACATGTTCCAATTGTAAAAGGAGCATCTGCCAATGACTTTTACATGACTTTTACATTTTCGGATTCAGATTTTTAGTAACTTTGGAGTATAATAAATCTCGAAAACGTTGGGTTTTTTTCTTTGAAAAATGTTGATTCCCCCCCCCTTTAAAACTTAGCTAAAAAAATCTCAGGCTTCCTAAATATGATCCTAAATATATACAATAGGATTATTTTGCACTAATATGGATCCATGAATCAATTACAAGGTACTGTTATATTATTGCAGACAAAATGAAATCATTTTAAATATTAGAATTATTTGATTTAAATGGACTGTGGGGGGGAATTGCCATTTTGTACTTATAATAATTGTAAATCATCAATGACTCATTACTGTTCTATGTGAAAGTGCTAATGTTGCATTTCCTCTATCCTGACATGGCATACCTCTCCCTGGGAATTTAGGATATGGTTAGGGGAAGCTTTAAAGTAGAACAGTGCTTTAAATGGAGACTATGAAAGTTAGAGAATTCGCACACTCATGCTGACAGAGAAAACAGATAACTTGGTGCCCAGCGATAGAGGCAACGTCAACCTCCAGTCAATGTAGGAATAGAAGCACGCTGGCACACAAGAATATTGTTGCTGGTTAAACAATGCAAAAAATGTTTTTAATGCGTAAGTGCGGTGCAAAAAGCATGATTTAACCAGCGACAATATTCTTGTGTGCCAGCGTGCTTCTATCCCTTTCAATGGAGACATCATAGTTACCCAAGTCATTTTTCAAGCCAAATGTTATTGTATGTTCTATTTTGTATCTTCTACCTATAGCTGCACCATTACCTGAAGGAGATGACGGATGACGGCCAGCCCTCCAAGTTTGATAAAAATGGAAATCTTGAAATGGATTATGGGATATTTAACAACATTATAAAGTTTTTAAATGATGGTTTAAAAGGGACTTTAGGACCAGTTGGCAAAATCAGAGCATGGGCTCCACCAGATCAACAGATCAAAATTAAAGAGGATTTGATCACGTGGAACAAAGTTGGCTCAGTAATAAGATATTTCTTCTACATTTGGCAACATTTGGTTCTAATTTATAGCCTATATAGTGAAGGGTTAGAATCAAACATTAAACATCAGCAGCCTTAGATGGGAGTTCAGACAAGATGTACATTTTTTTAAAATTTTTTGATGCAAACCAGATGCAAGTTGTGTGTTGCATTTTCAGAGTGGAAGTTGCATTACTTCTGCAGTGAATTGTCAAAATGCCATTTGCATCCAATTCGGTATTACTGCAACTCAAAACTCTGTTGTCAGGTACAAAGTTGCAGTATCAGCAGAATTTTCCAGTGTTTATTGTGTAAATGTGCTCTCCACTGTGTCCATTCCAGAGCACCCATTTTGTAAATCACCCCTAAGGACACCAATCTGATTTTTAAGAGGAAAAATTAGTGATTTATTCAAACGGCAAAATAATTTTGTTAATTTGTATAGATTATATCTTACATATAGTTAAATACTTAAACAGTTAAGTTTGGTCGAAAAAAGACCAAAGTCCATCACGTTCAACCCCTCCCATTGAAACCGAGCATCCATCCATACACACATACACTCACACCAACCCCTCCACAAATTCACATTAACTTTTTTGCTGAGAGATAAATCCCAACCTTGTCAGTCTCCCCTCATAATTTAACTCTTCCCTCCCTCTAACCAGTTTAGTTGCACTAAGGGGCCGATTCACGAACGGTCGAATATCGAGGGTTAATTAACCCATGGAACTAAAATTGTTCGTCTTCAAATATCGAAGTCGAACGATTTTGCGCAAATCCTGCGATCGAACGATCAAAGGATTTTTCATTCGATCGAACGATAAAATCCTTTGAATCGAATGATTCGAAGGATTTTAATCCAACGATCGAAGGAAAATCCTTCGATCAAAAAATCACAGGCAAGCCTATGGGGACCTTCCCCATAGGCTAACATTGACTTCGGTAGCTTTTAGCTGCCGAAGTAGGGGGTCGAAGTTTTTCTTAAAGAGACAGTACTTCGACTATCGAATGGTCGAATAGTCGAACGATTTTTAGTTCGAATCGTTCGATTTGAAGTCGAAGGTCGTAGTCGAAGGTCGAAGTAGCCCATTCGATGGTCGAAGTAGCCCAAAAAAAATTCGAAATTCAAATTTTTTTTCATTCGAACCCTTCACTCGAATTTCGTGAATCGGCCCCTAAGTCTCTGCACTCTCTCCAGCTCATTTATATCCCTCTTAAGGACTGGAGTCCAAAACTGCCCCCATACTCCAGATGAGGCCTCACCAGGGACCTATAATATTAATAAGCTGCATTTTAAAGAGATCTTGCAGTGCTGCCTTTCCAGAGTTGTGTCATGTTAGATACCAAATCTTTTGTACAGTTTACAGATGTATATCTGTATTATAAGATTGTATATCTGATTGTATATCATATCTTTGATCCGACTGGCTAAATCTTGCCAACCAATGGAATCAAATATGCAAATGAATCAGGAGACAGAAGGCATGGGCAGTGCAGATTAAGTCCTGCAATGTCTTTCACTGAACTGTGTCGCTGACCCCCTAATTAAGAGAAGAGAGTTGAGAGCGTTTGAGAAGTGCTGATCTACAGTTTTTGTGGTGTGTATCTTTACAAGGAAATATTTACAATAAGAAAGATAAATTACAAAAGTGTTGTTTATGACATTGGCTGTTAAATGAGGACTTTTGTCTGAAAGGTGGTCCCTTTAAGTGTTAAATTAATTCAATACAAGTTCAAGTCTCTATATTGAATTTGTTCCACATATTTATTTTTTTGTTAAACATTGTTCAATATATCATAGCTCTGCCACAAGTGCCTACTTAATGTTATTTCCCCCCAGTATTATTGATAGTGTTATATTCTATACATTTGATTGTCACAAAGGATACAGATTTTGTCATTTTGATATTTTCAGGTTCCAAGGTCACAGTGTTCAGACAATTGTCTCCCCGGCTTCAGGAAGGCAACAAAAGCCACAACCCAGTCCTGCTGTTATGATTGTGTTTCATGTTCAGAAGGAGAGATCTCCAACATAACTGGTAGAAGATCATGCATGTTTAATATATTATGATAATGAACATTTGTAACAATCAAGGATAAATCAAATACTATTTTGCTTTCCAGTAGACAACACTTTTGAAATGCTGAATCCTCTTTTCTAACTAGTCTTCTGTAGAAAAAATTGCATTGCTTCTCATATTGGCAGCCTCCATTCCTGATTGTTTTGTAACTTTGTTACTCTACATGTACATATAAACATAGCTGAGATGACCCATCATGTCCCACATGTCACTATTTAAATAGCTAAGTAATATTGTTTCACTTAATTAACACAGACATGTTGTGACATAATACTCCAAGGAATGCTAGCTTTTGTAAATTTTGTTCTGCCAAAACATAAACCCAATTTGCACCAGTCGTGAAAGTTTAGACAATCCAATTCATCTAGCAAGGCATAATATATTTTTTAAACAGCAGTCCTATTCAAGTCACCAAATGTGATCAGTCTTTCTTTGAAGATAAAGTCCAAAACCTCCCAAGACCAGTACAGGTCTCAACTTCAATATTACTGTGCCAAAATGATAATTTGTGCAAATAAAAGTTAGGAGAAGATGACTTCTTCCATCTTTTACCAAAAAACTGGTTATGCTCATAAAATAACATTCCCCTTGCACCAGAAGTGAAATTACATTCATAAATAGTATTGTATCCCTGTAGGACCCTATTCCAAACAGCCAAGCAACAAAACACAAGTATGGATTTTCTACTACAACATTAGTATAACCATTTTCTACCTGTTAATATTAATAGCATAAATGTGCAGAAGATTTGATTACAGAGAAATAAGTCAGGAAAGCTGACAGGAATGAGCTTGTTGGAAAAATTGCTGGGCAAATGGCAGCAAAACCAAATAGCCCAAGGCCAAGATTATAGGATATAATTAAACAGGAGAGGCCAAAAAAATATGTCCGACCATAATTAATGATTTTACTGGAACAGAAAACTGATGACATATTCAAAGGCTACTCAGAAATACCTGATGGATCAAGACGGATGGATGAGTTGGTGTTCATGGTCTATTTCTCATTGAAAATAGGCTGCTTTATCACTTCGAAGATAACACATTTTTTAGAAAAATTAAGACAACCAACAATGAACAAGCAATGATTTGAAAAATACATATAAAAGTTCAAACAAACCTTCTCTAAGAAAAGTGCTCCCTATGATGGCTTCTTTGCCCAATGATATAAAACAATATAGCCATTATAGGGAGCACTTACCATGGCACCTATGCTCTGCTTTAAATAATTACCAAAACCTGATTTATTTTAAGTCACGGAACAGTGGTTGGTTCTGAAGAGGTGCAAAATGGTTTGCAAGTTTTCTGCAGATATAAAGATTTCCATACCTAAGAAAACAATTATATGCTACAGTCCCTATATTATTTGAAGCTGCTCAGTTAAGCTTTCATGGGTGAGTAAAGGAGACTGTGCAGCCTATTTTTACATTTTTAATTTCCAGATTTTGCACCTTCATTTTCCCATGGACCTTTATAATAGCCTCACAACTGTCCAGTGGCAGTCCAAAAGTATTTTAAATTATTTGTTTGAAGACTTTACATTACATTTGTAATTACATTACAATTATGTCTTCACATCTTTTATACCTTGAATTATGTTTAAGGGATAAACATGAAGAATATATTTAGCCTCATTCTTTGCGTCTCTCCTCATTTATCCTTTAGTATGAAATGCCACACAGATTAAGCTTTATGTATTTAATGCTACTTTTTATGGAAATATATTTGTTGTTTACTTCTTTTATCTGCTAATTTTTAAAATACAGGTATGGGATCTGTTACCCAATAACCTGTTATCTAGAAAGCTCCAAATAATAAAACAGTAATACAATAAAATAGTACCTTGTACCTGATCCCCACTACAATACAATTATTCCTTATTGGAGGACAAATTCACGTTTAAATTATTTTTATTTGATTTAGGGGATTATTTACTAAAACACAACTGTATTATGAAAAAAATCAACCAAACTTGCAAACTCGACCAAAAAAAAATGAGTTTTAATAAAAAGGACCCATAAGGGATGGAGATCAAAGATGCAGAAAGACCTGATATCTGGGAGCATTCTGGATAACAGGTCTAATACCTTTACCTTAAATGCCACATAGAAGAAAGTATAATTTTCTACATGGTAAGAAATATAACACAGATGGCTGCAATATAAAGACAAATAAATGTAGGAAACAACACATGAGACAGTTCATTGGCATATTTCTCTAGTTCTAACAAAAATGATTTCATTTGAGAAAGAAAAAAATAAGATAATATGATAAAACAGAACAGAATAAGTGCATATAAGAAGGACCTCAGTGACAAGGCACAATAGATGGCATAAAAGTAGATGACAAAATCTGAAGAAAGAAAAGAGGAGAAGAAAAAAAAAGATCACCACACATCAGACCAAAAAATGTACATCCCATTTTTTTCTGAAAAACCAGAGAATGAAATACTAAGCAACTTCTAAAAATACATGAATTTAAAAGTTTGTGTGGTCTTCAAGTTGTTTGTGAAGTACTGTGTATGGCTTTCTCTGCTTTTGGTTCTAGTGTTTGCTAGATATTGTGACTCATGCAAGCTCTAGTTTTCTTTTCTCTCTCTTTTTTAAGACAGTGAAAAATGTCTCCGATGCCTAGACTTGGAATCGCCCAATGAGAAAAGGACTCAATGTTTTGCCAGAGTTGAAGAATTCATATCATACAGTAATGATGTGATATCCTTCCTTGTTGCAACTCTCTCTATTTTATTTTTCCTTATAACTCTGCTAATATTGGGTGTTTTCATTTCATACCGTGACACCTCCATTGTGAAAGCCAACAATAAATCTTTAAGCTTTATCCTCCTTGTCTCGATCAAGCTGAGCTTCCTCAGTGTGTTTCTGTTCCTCGGTCGCCCTGTGGATATAACCTGCATGCTGCGCATCATCACTTTTGGAATCACCTTCTCCATAGCTGTCTCTTCTCTCATGGCCAAGACTATCATGGTTTGTGTTGCTTTCATAGCCACCAAGCCAGGGAGCTCATGGAGAAAATTGGTAGGAGTCAAACTGTCCAATTCTGTAGTCTTGTTCTGCTCATCCATTCAAATAATAATCTGCATGACTTGGTTGGCCATTTCTCCTCCCTTTCAGGAACTGGACCTTCACACTTACCCTGGAACCATCATCATTCAGTGCAATGAGGGCTCAGCTATTGGCTTTTACTCAGTTATTGGGTATATGGGGCTTCTGGCAGCTGTTAGTTTTGTTTTAGCATTTTTAGCTCGGACATTACCAGACAGTTTTAATGAGGCCAAGTACATCACTTTCAGCATGTTGCTCTTCTGCAGTGTTTGGATCACAATGATCCCGGCCTATCTGAGCACCAAAGGCAAAAACACTGTGTGTGTGGAGATATTTGCCATACTCACCTCAAGTGCTGGACTTTTATTCTGTATATTTCTGCCAAAATGTTACACAATATTGTTAAGACCTGAAAGGAATACAACACCCCAACTATATGTTAACAAAGCCAATGTTTAAAAGTGTATTGTTCATGATGTTGAATGTGTATTAAATGTTGTGCATCCAGTTTGTTTATTATATAGATCTTTAGGAAGCAGTGTCCAAACTCCTCACTGTAACTGTTAACTTTTTAAATATGTTTGCTTCCTGCATATTTTACCTTTAGTTGCAAAATGTAAAATATTTTCTTTATTTAGCATTTCACAAACCATTTGATGTGTCCATTGCTTTGTGTAAATTTGAGTTACAGGGAAAAATGCTTGACTTTGTCAACATTTTTTCATCAAATGCTAAATTGTTTAAAGAAAAAGCTTGAAATTAATACTTGATGCTATTTTCGTGGGGGAAATATAGCATTCCAGCTTGAATCACATTGTGGTAGCTTTTTTTGTTTTTAAATTTATTAAATTTAAATTATTCAAGGTTTCGGAAAATTCTTGCACAAGAATGCTCATTCAAGTTTTTTGCCACATTTTTCTTGAATTGAGAAAACTACCCTCGCTAAGTACCCTGGGATGAATATCATCTGGCCCCGAACCTTTAGTTATCTTAACATGTTCTAGTCTCTTTTGAATTTCTTCATGTGTGAAAGTGCATCATTAGTTGTATTACTAGAATTGGGACTATTAATAAGGAAACTTTCATTAGCTGTTTCCTCATTTGTGTAGACAGAAGAAAAATATAACTTCAGAATCTTTTTTAGTTCTCATCAACCAGCTGACCCCCTTCTGATATTAAAGGTCCCACCCCTTCCTGCTTCATTTCTTTACTATTAACATATTTAAAAAAATAATTTTGTATTCTTTTTACTGCTTGCTGCTATATCCTTTTCCATATAAATTTTAGCTTGCCTTATGGCTTCTTTGCATGGTTTATTGGCCTCCTTGTACCTTATAAATGATTTGGCTGTCCCAGCTAACTTGAAAGCCTTAAAAGCAGGTCTTTTCTTACCCACCTCAACACCAACACTTCTGTTTAACCACAAAGGTTAGCTTTGTAACAACGTTCCTTGCTTACAAGTGGAATATACTGACATGTTTATTTATTAAGCACTATTATTAAATACTTACAATTTTTGTTCTGTGTTTAACCCTGTGAAAAGCATTTCCTATTAAAACCTCAAATGTTCTCCAAAATTTTAAAAAATAACCCATACATTTTATGAAATATTCAGAGACAATTCTTACTGACAATCCTAAACAACACATAGTGCTAAATGTACTACAGTGATGCATCTTTTTAGGTGGTCAAGTTTCACAGGGGTTCCTGATGTTAGTGACCTTATAACCACCAGGGTAATGGTTTATTTGGAATCATAAATGTAATACAATTTAGTTCATTATTGATTGGGAAACCAACCTTCTCTGTCAGTCAGGGTATTATTTGTATTTTTTGCAGTGTGTTTAAGAATCTCATAAATGAAGCAGAGTGCTCAGTAATGGAGTGCTCCTGACAGTACCTCCTTCCCAAGGGGGGCACTGGGCCCCTATGACCAGGTTTCTGAGGAAATTGTTTATAAAATTCCTGTATTAACCATGGAGTGTGGCTATCAGAGTGTTTTACCCAGGAACATTCTTCTGTACCAAAACCTTTCCCCTGAATGAGATACTGTAAGTAGTCCCTGGAGAATCTCCAGAATTTTCCCAACCTAATATTCCTGTTAGCCATCAAAAATAACAGGAGTGGAGGAGATCGTTCCAAAGAGAACTGGTTAGAGGTAACAGGTTTAAAAAGATACATATAATATACATTATAGGGATTATGTATAGGGATACACATCTGGGTCACAAGGTTGACACTTTCTAGAATGGGGTAAGGATCAATAAATTTAGGGCTCAACTTGAGACATATATTTTTAGTGAAGAGCCACACCTCCCCTATTGAGGAGGGGATTTCCAATTTGTGTCGGCATAGCCCTTATGTGCCAAAGAACTCTTCCACAAATTTGTGTTAGTGGAACTGTGGACCCCCATGGTTATTGGCATGAGGATATTGACCATAAACTGTCGGGAAGGGTGACCTCCAAGTAAAGGGATCCATGACCTCTCAAGAATTGTTCAAGAGCTTAGTTAAAAGAATTGTTCAGTGTAAAAATATAAACTGGGTAAATAGATAAATAGCAAAATAAAAAAATGTTTGTAATATAGTTAGTTGGGCAATAATGTAATGTATGAAGGCTGGAGTGACTGGATGTGTCAGAACACTACTTCCTGCTTTTCAGCTCTCTTGGTTTACACTGACTGGTTACACTGGTTACCAGGCAGTAACCAATCAGAGACTTGAGGGGGGGGGCACATTGGTCATATATATTGCTTGTGAATCTGAGCTGAATGCTGGGGATCAATTGCAAACTCACTGAACAGATTTGTACTATGCGGGCCCCCTTCAAGTCTCTGACTAGCTCAGAGTTATAGAGCTGAAAAGCAGGAAGTAGTGTTCTGGCTACTATATTTGACATCCAGTCACTCCAGCTTTTATATATTACATTTTTGGCTACCTAACTATATTAGAAACATTTTTTATTTTGCACAGCCTATCTATTTATCCTGTTTTTATTTTCACACTGAACTGTTCCTATAACATGTTTCAGTGGCCCTGTTGAACTGAGGGGTGCAAGGCAAAGGAAAACTGGAGAGTTTTACATAAAGATTGCCAGAAGTTGCAAACAAACTGAGAGCCTCAGTAACAATCTCCATAGGAAATCCATGAAGGTGAATTTACAAGATAAAAATTTGGGAAAGTTCTACCTATGATGGAAGTTTGCGATGAGGAATGAAATATGCCATCTTACTGAAACAATAAATTACTACCCATATAACTGTGTTCCCTTTAGAAGATGTTAATTCAACAATAAAGTACATGGCTAAGTGTGTCCAAGGTCAAAAGGGTATGAGTAGAGGTTGCAGAAAACCACATGGAAGGGAATAGCTGGGTTTGGAGCAGGCACAAATGGTACAAGAAGCAATAAAGTCTCTGACATCTTTCTGCATAGATGGCCATCATACAAGATGGTTTAGCAGATCCATGGTCGTTATGCCTGAATGCCCAGCTAGTTTGGAACAATGGGTCTACTGAAGAACAGGAAGATGAAGTTCAGGAGAAACATAAACCATGTCAATGGGAGTATTAGGATGTGCAGTAGACTGAGTGGACTGGACCTTAGAAGCAAACTGTGGAAGCAAAGAAGCAACAGGAGGAATAACTGGATCTTGGTTCTCACTGTGGTGATCCTCTGCAATAAAGCTTCTGACGAGAGCATCCTTTTTGTTTTTGGAACCAGGATGATATTTGATAAAAAGAAGAGTTACCACTGAGCATGTTGAGGGTTCAATCTCTTGAAAGCTTGAATATATTCTAGATTCTTATGGTCAGTAAAGATGGTGATGGGATGTAATAATCCTTCTAGAAGATTTTGCCACTCTTGACAGCAAGTAACTCTCGGTTTCCAATATTGTAGTTCTGCTCAGAATATGAAAATGTCTTAGAAGAGTAAGCATAGGAATGTAACTTCCCATCAAATGTTTGCCTTTCAGACAAGATAACTCCAGCTCCAATGTCAGAAGAATCGACTTCAATAAAAAAGGGCTGAAAAGAGTCTGGGTGTTTGAGGACTTGAGCAGAAGCAAAAGACTCTTTAAAAGCTCCCAATGCTTGCAGGGGCCAATTATTGGGTGTCCCACCTTTTCGGATGAGAGCCAGGATAGGTGCTATGTGAGAAGAGAATACCTTAAGGAATTGTTTATAGTAGTTGACAAAACCAATATATCCCTGTATGGCCTTGGTGCTGGAAATGAAGATGCCAATCCTGAATTGCAGACATCTTGGAAGGGACCATTTTGAACCCATCCTGAGAGATGATATAACTAAGGAAGAGAATCTTGGAGAATTCAAAAACACATTTCTCCAGTTTAGTGTAAAGAAATCTTTTCTTTAAATTGGAAAGGACTTCTTGCACCAGGGCTCTATGATTTTTCAAATATTTGGAAAACGCCAGGATATTGTCAAAGACAACCACGCTTTGACCTAACATGTCTCTGAAAATATCACTGACAAATTTTATTAAAAACATGTCGGTGATTTTTGACATTACCTCTGGTTAGAATTGTAACAGTATCTACTGCTTCACTAAGTAACAATATTGATTTTTTACCAAAAATTATCATTTATAGTATATGTTACTGACTTGCTAACACAGACAACTAATAAATCCAACAACCAGCATATAATATCTGAGTGCTCAAATCCCATTGCTTAATGTGCAAAGAGAGAGGAGGATGGTATGTTGCACTACTTTTTTGTCAGCCTTTTGCCAAAACTGATTTTGTGGCAACTTTTTGGTGCAATTTTTTTTTTTTTTAAACTTGGAAATTTGCAGCAAAACCATACATGGTTTGCTCATTGCTACTCAGGGCTGTTTTGCAGGCTCTTCTTCACTGAAGCTCTTTTGGGTTCTACAGTGAAGAGCAGGACAGACAATGCTACAGCTTACATCAAAGGACAAATGGGAACGAAAAGCAAGTAATTATTCAGGGAGAATCTGCCAATCATGGAATGGGTGAAACATCATCTCTTTGTCCTAACAGCCATGAATACTCTGGCCACACAGAATGCACAAATGGTTCATCTCAGTCAACATCTCCTATCCAAGGGGGAATAAGGATGGGATCTGGGAGTCCTCAACCATGGAGATTTGAGTACCCTTAAGGGCCAGATTGCTGCATTATCAGCTATTCTGGAAAAGAGACATCCATTGATAGGCAATAATAAGGATTTGCCCTCTTCTGGACAAAGTTTCATGTTGGTTTTTGATCCTCTTTACATGGTCTTCCACAAAGAGAAGATGGTTCTCAGTCCAGTTCTTAGTTTCCTATTAAAAGTCATTTCTACATTCCATGTTAATGAATCAATTATTTTGCCTTTTTTGATACTTCTACAACCTTCAGACTTTACTAGATGTCTGCAAACTTAAATCATAAAATCCAGACTGTTGTTTGTTGTTCCAGCAGGGAAGAGGAAGGGGGAAATTACTTCAAAGTATACTTTAAGTTTGTATATCATCAAGGAAATATCAAAAGCTTATGACAAGAAGGGTAGGGCACTACTTAAAGTAGAGAGGACTTACTCTATACAAGGAAATTCAGTGGAGGCAGGATTGTATTCTGAGGTGATATGTAGGGCAGGAACCTGGGTGACCCTTAATAACCACTATAAGCTAATTTAGGCTATGTTTTGTTTAAATCTCAAGTTTGGGCATTCTAGTATTTGTTCTGCCGTGTCTGTACATTAAACAGTTAAGCATTGTTGGTTATGTTTTCCCTCATTTGTTTAATTTACGAAATCAATCAGTCATTTTTAAATGTTGACAGGGGATGGACAGGAAAAGAGAAAATTAATATCATGAATACTGAGATTTTCTTTTCCTGTACATCCTCTTAGTCAACATTTTATAATAAGACTATTGGTGGCGAGGAAGGGGTGGATTCAAACACTAAAGTATATAACCAATTCAGGAGAATACCCATCAGTCATTTAACCATGTTGAGTAGGAGAATGGCCAGGAAAAGTCAATCTTGGTAAGAATGATGTGAATTTTCTCTTTTTATGTCCTGGGTTTAACTTCACAGAACAATCCTGTAGCTAACTGTGCCTGCACATGGGGCCTATGAACTTTGGCTCAACATAAAAGGGCTAACTCAGGACTAGACTCAGTAGTTTATCTAAACATAGAAGGGCTAACTCAGGACTAGACTCAGTAGTTTATCTACATCTCAAGGAAAAGAGACACTCCTTTAAGGACAACAATGTGTACATTTTAGATAGAAAGGACAGATGTTTGAAAGAGGCGTGAAAGAGGCCGTCAATGCCAAAGTGGAAAAACCATCCCTGATCACAGGAGGGGACCTGCAACACCACTTGTCATCAACGTACAATACCATTTTAACATCTTTTCCCAGGCTCCTTCACAACAGTTTACACATCCAGTCATGTACATTGAAAGTTTAACAACTGCCTCAATGAAAATCACTGTGACTGGATCACACTTTCACACCTCTGTGAGTTTCAGCCAACACTTTACTGAGGTTCAATGAAACCATTGTGATTGGTTATCAGTGACTTTACTACCCTCAAGGGTTTAAATGCCGGGGAATTTCCTACCACTTCAATTGAACCGAAGAAGCCACTTGGATGAGTGGTGAAACGTTTTCAAGAAAAACTCTAAATGTCTTTGAATTAATTCTGCTAGATACTGTATATCATGACCTGGATATCTTGAGAATCTTCATAGACATATTCTCCTGTAATGCTAAAATATATTTGTACTCTAGGTTTTCTTCAGCTTCAGTCATCTGGGGATATAGAAATATAGAGTAATCTAACTATTTTCTACTTTTAACTGTGACTTTTTCAGAAAAGTCCAAAGATCCCCAGGTGGCTGTGTCTCTATTCAGGATTCTATGTAAATCCTTTCTCTGTTCTCTATAAAATGAAGGTTGGGTTAGACAGTCCCCTAACTCTGTTCTACACATGCAGCTGATTTCTGTGTCTCCTGTTGGTCTCTGTGCTACTGACTGCTGCTGGGAGAATGCTCTGATAACAAGCCACCTCCTGGGGCTCATGGTGCTATCTGGGGGAGCAATGCGAGGAGTCTGCAATTTATTTCATATCATAAAAATGCTGTTACATTTGACAGCCTTTTCTGCGGGACCCTGCCAATCTATCATTCAATCCATCGACCCTGCCTGTCACCTGGAGATTATGGGACCCATTGTAGAGGATGAATATATTCAGGAAGGAGACATCATGATTGGAGGAGTAGTGACTATATACACGAATGCACAAGAAATCAGTTATGAAAATAAAAGCAGCTTGGAATGTACAGGGTAAGTTACACACAATCTAAACACCAACCTAATGACAGGGTTATACTGGAAGCTGGAAAAGAAAACCTAAAAAACAAGCTAAACTACAAAAAAAAATCTGTAAATTTTGCCAATATTTTGTGCCTTGCATTTTGCACTGTTCTCATAAAGCAGCCCAATAGTTTTGGCTTTTCATAAAATCAAAATATAAATGTTCAGCTTTTAAAAGTTTGGCAATTAAAAGTGTGAAATCTGGGTTTATATAACATTTATTTTCCTCTTTACAGTTATTTTCTACATTAAAAGTTGAAGTTCTCTCCCTCTCTTTCTTGGTGGCCCCTTTAATCGTATCAGTTCAGCATACGATCTTTTATGAAAAGCTGCCATACTGTATATCACTATAAAAAAATGCATCGAGCAGGATATTAGTCTTTGTGAGGAACCGTTAAACATGAAAATGTCCTCTTAAAAGAATATTACAGGCAAAATATTATTTTACTTATTTTAAATTGTAGGCAAAATTTACCAAGCACTATTTTTTGTTTAAATTTATGTGCTGTAATGAATCAAAATGTTAAATCCCTCTGTTTTCTCTCTCTAGTCCCCTCCTATTCACTATTAATCATACACACACACTAACCAATCACAGTCCTGTCTTATCCCTCTAGTCTCCTCCTATTCACTATTAATCACGCACACACAGACTAACCAATCACAGTCCTGTCTTCTCTCTAGTCTCCTCCTATTCACTATTAATCATACACACACACACTAACCAATCACAATCCTGTGTTGCTGCTTCCTATGGAACTATGAAGCTTTGGGTTTCTGTTCAGGACTCACTGATGAAGTTTTCATTGTAGGCCCACAAAGAGACTGTGTGACTTTTGTGACTTCAATTTATAATTGAAATAACGGGGCCGCTTGTGTGTCTCTTGGTGGTATCTGGAAAGTTTTGCTTTGCAAAGAATTTCACAAAACACATTAAAGTCGATAATCATCAACATTTTTTACGTCCAACAATTGCATTAAAGTCAATGGGCATTTTTTTCTGGTGAATCTTGTTTGCCTAAGCACTGAAATTTTTGGAGGTTTTTTTTTTTTTTTTGCCACAATTTAGCGGAAAAAATTGCAGATGGGGACTTGCAGAATTTCCCTGTGAATTCATGTCTGGTGAAAAAATTGGCTCATCACTAAAAGTAACGAGAATGTGAACTTGATATCCTTCTGTTTCTCCTTCCTTATCGCTCTGCTCTTTTGTCTGCATTGTGTGAATTGTGAAGAGGGATTTAGGTGACACTGTGACACCAATAATAACAGCAAATACAATGTTACTCTCTGTATTAGGCTAATGCCATACTTGACTCCTTAAGTAGTGATGGGCGAAATTGCGCCGAAAATTTTGCATAACAGCGCCCATTTTTTTTCGAAATTTTTTTTGACGCTGGCGAATTTTTGCCAGCAGCGAATCGTGCAAGTCCGCCGCAAATTTGCGACTGGCGAATAAATTTGCCCATCACTACTTCTAAGTGCAGGCCAAGAAACAGCCCCTTCACTCACATCCACTTTCTTTTGAGTCCAGACATATAGGGGTTTCTTGCTGTGAAAATACATATTCACATATTCATTAGACTGAAGCTGTGCCTCCATGTGAATATTTTTTAAAACTATTTTTAAGGTTGGTGATACATTTTAACTCAAAACCCAGGGAATGAGAAATCCAAGTTTTCCCACATATGCAATTTTGTTTTTTAGGAGGAGTCATTATGTCTGTCCAACAAGAACTTCTCACTACATGACTTGGTATAACTAAGTATCACATTCAGTTAGTCTTCAAAAAGAAAGACTTCTGCCGGCATTGCCCCTCTATGTGCCTTTGACAAAGCTGGTTGGTGAAGAATGGAGAGGTTTTTTTTTTTTAACCCAGATAAGGGGTCTTTCCATAATTTGGATTACTAAAAATCATTTTAACATTAAAGGGATCCTGTCATCGGAAAACATGTTTTTTTTCAAAACGCATCAGTTAATAGTGCTACTTCAGCAGAATTCTGCACTGAAATCCATTTCTCAAAAGTGCAAACTGATTTTGTTATATTCAATTTTGAAATCTGACATGGGGCTAGACATTTTGTCAATTTCCCAGCTGCCCCTAGTCATGTGACTTGTGCCTGCACTTTAGGAGAGAAATGCTTTCTGGCAGGCTGCTGTTTTTCCTTCTCAATGTAACTGAATGTGTCTCAGTGGGACATGGGTTTTTACTATTGAGTGTTGTTCTTAGATCTACCAGGCAGCTGTTATCTTGTGTTAGGGTGCTGTTATCTGGTTACCTTCCCATTTTTCTTTTTAGTGATGGGCAAATTTATTCGCCAGGCGTGAATTCGTGGCGAATTTGCGCGATTCGCCACCAGTGAATAAATTTGCGAAACACCTGCAACAATTCGCGGCAAAAATTAAAAAAAAAGTCAAAAACGGGCGCCGGCGTCAAAAAACGGGCGCCGTTTCACAAATGTTTCGCCGTTTCGCGAATTTTTTGGTGAAGCGAAACGGCGCAAATTCGCCCATCACTAGTTCTTTTGTTTGGCTGCTGGGGGGGAAAAGGGAGGGGGTGATATCACTCCAACTTGCAGTACAGCAGTAAAGAGTGATTGAAGTTTATCAGAACACAAGTCACATGACTTGGGGCAGCTGGGAAATTGACAAAATGTCTAGCCCCATGTCAGATTTCAAAATTGAATATAAAAAAATCTGTTTGATCTTTTGAGAAATGGATTTCAGTGCAGAATTCTGCTGGAGCAGCACTATTAACTGATTCATTTTGGAGCTGGAGCAGCACTATTAACTGATTCGTTTTGGAGCTGGAGCAGCACTATTAACTGATTCGTTTTGAAAAAAATGTTTTTTCCCATGACAGTATCCCTTTAAGTAAACTCAATAGGATTCTTATGCCACAAGTATGGATTCATGCAGTTTAGTTTCCATCAAGTACAAGGAATTTTGTTTTATTCCTATGGAGAAAAAGGAAATTATTTAAAAACAGACCATAGCAGGGAGTCGAATTAAGAATGGGAGGTTGGAAAAGAGCTGTAGTTTGGGGGCCTCTTTGTTTTATCCACTTGTCAATGTGCTGATCACTCCTGTTTCTTACATTGACTACACTGAAAAGCTGATAAAGCTGGGACTACAATTCCCACAATCCTCAGGTAATCGTTTTCATCACTATTCTAAATGCTGCATCCAAATGAATAGGACATCAAACTTCCTCACATTTATTTTATGTGTGACCGCCTTAACATTTAATATGTGCATTTCAATAATAAGTTCACTTGAGACATCTATGAGAAGTCTTTTGACTTTTACCTGAAAGAGAAGCACATTAAAGAGACTTTGAGAGATTTGTCTTTCTTGTCAATCCTGTTATTGTTCAACTACATCATTATAAGGCAACTTCATTCTGGATCTTTTCTATCTATAAAAAGACAACCTCACCTACATAGTTACATAGTTATATAGTTACATAGTTATATAGTTACATAGTTAAATTGGGTTGAAAAAAGACAAAGTCCATCAAGTTCAACCCCTCCAAATGAAAACCCATCATCCATACACACACCCCTCCCTACTTTTAATTAAAATTCTATATACCCATACCTATACTAACTATAGAGTTTAGTATCACAATAGCCTTGGATATTATGTCTGTCCAAAAAATCATCCAAGTCATTCTTAAAGGCATTAACTGAATCAGCCATCACAACATCGCCCGGCAGTGCATTCCACAACCTCACTGTCCTGACTGTGAAGAACCCTCTACGTTGCTTCAAATGAAAGTTCTTTTCTTCTAGTCTAAAGGGGTGGCCTCTGGTACGGTGATCCACTTTATGGGTAAAAAGGTCCCCTGCCATTTGTCTATAATGTCCTCTAATGTACTTGTAAAGTCTAATCATGTCCCCTCACAAGCGCCTTTTTTCCAGAGAAAACAACCCATACCTTGACAGTCTACCCTCATAATTTAAGTCTTCCGTCCCTCTAACCAATTTAGTTGCACGTCTCTGCACTCTCTCCAGCTCATTTATATCCCTCTTAAGGACTGGAGTCCAAAACTGAACTGCATACTCCAGATGAGGCCTCACCAAGGACCAATAAAGAGGCATAATTATGTTTTCATCCCTTGAGTTAATGCCCTTTTTTATGCAAGACAGAACTTTATTTGCTTTAGTAGTCACAGAATGACACTGCCCAGAATTAGACAACGTGTTATCTACAAAGACCCCTAGATCCTTTTCATTTAAGGAAACTCCCAACACACTGCCATTTAGTGTATAACTTGCATTTATATTATTTTTGCCAAAGTGCATAACCTTGCATTTATCAACGTTGAACCTCATTTTCCAGTTTGCTGCCCAGTTTTCCAGTTTAGACAGATCACTTTGCAAAGTGTCAGCATCCTGCATGGAACCTATAGTTCTGCACAATTTAGTATCATCTGCAAAAATAGAAACAGTACTTTCAATGGCCACCTCCAGGTCATTAATAAACAAGTTGAAAAGCAAGGGACCTAGTACAGAGCCCTGCGGTACTCCACTAACAACACTGGTCCAATTAGAAAATGTTCCATTTACCACCACTCTTTGTAGTCTATCTTTTAGCCAGTTCTCTATCCAGGTACAAATACTATGTTCCAGGCCAACATTCCTTAATTTAACCAGTAACCTTTTGTGTGGCACTGTATCAAATGCTTTAGCAAAGTCTAAGTAAATCACATCCACTGCCATCCCAGAATCGAGGTCTCTACTTACATTCTCGTAAAAAGAAATTAAGTTAGTCTGGCAAGATCTATTACGCATAAAACCATGCTGGCACAAACTCATAGTATTATGATTTGCTATGAAGTCCAGTATCTTATCCTTTATTAACCCTTCGAAAAGCTTTCCTACCACTGACGTCAGACTAACTGGCCTATAGTTTTGAGGCTGAGAACGGGATCCTTTTTTGAATAGAGGCACCACATTAGCAATTCGCCAGTCTCTCGGCACAATGCCAGATCTCAATGAATCCTGAAAAATTAAGTAAAGAGGTTTGGCAATCACAGTGCTAAGCTCGCTAATTACCCTGGGATGAATACCATCTGGCCCTGGACCTTTGTTAATCTTAACATGTTCAAGTCTCTTTTGAATTTCTTCATGTGTGAACCATGCATCATTAGTTGTATTACTAGAATTGGGAGTGTTAAGAAGGAAACCTTCACTTACTCGTTCTTCATTTGTGTACACAGATGAAAAATACGAGTTCAGAATCTGCGCTTTTATTTTGTTTTCATCAACCAGCTGACCCCCCTCTGATAGTAAGGGTCCCACCCCTTCCTGCTTCATTTTTTTACTATTGACATATTTAAAAAATAATTTTGGATTCTTTTTACTGCTTGCTGCAATATCCTTTTCTATAGCAATTTTAGCTTGCCTTATAGCTTCTTTGCATGATTTATTGGCCTCCTTGTACCTTATAAATGTTTCGGCTGTACCAGCTAACTTGAAAGCCTTAAAAGCACGTCTTTTCTTACCCACCTCAACACCAACGCTTCTATTGAACCAAAAAGGTTTTGCTTTGCAACGACGTTCCTTGCTTACAAGTGGAATATACTGACAAGTAGATTTATTAAGCAGCATTTTAAAGACTTGCCATTTTTGTTCTGTGTTTAACCCTGTGAAAAGCATTTCCCACTTAATATGTTGCAGAGATGCCCTTATACTGTCAAAGTTTGCACGTCTGAAATTTAGTGTTTTAGTTTGTCCCTTATAGAATTGCTTCTGCAACAGAATCTCAAAGGAGACCATGTTATGATCACTATTCCCTAAATGCCCCTCACCCACACAAATGTTAGAGATGAGTTCAGTATTGTTAGTTATTACAAGGTCCAAAAGAGAGTTATTCCTAGTAGGTTCTTGAACGAGCTGGAATAAAAAGTTGTCATTCAGCATATTTACAAACCTACGAGCTTTTTCTGTCTTAGCAACCCCATTACCCCAGTCAATGTCTGGATAATTGAAAGTCACCCATAGCAACAACTTGACCCAGCTGTGAAGCCGCTTGTATCTGCAAGAGTAGCTGGGCTTCATACTCGACACTTATACGAGGTGGTTTATAACATACACCAATGATAATTCTTTTTGATACCTTTTGCCCAGTCGAAATCTCTACCCAGAGTGATTCTACACCCTCACCAGTGCCAGCTATTTTTATTTCTTTAGCGCATGGCTTTAATTCAGGCTTTACATACAAACACACTCCTCCACCCTTTTTAATCCCTCTATCCCTCCTAAAAAGGGTGTAACCATTTAAATTCACAATCCAGTCACATGTTTCATCCCACCAGGTCTCAGTGATACCAATTATATCATAATTTTTAGAGCATGCAATTAATTCTAGGTCTCCCATTTTACCTGACAAACTCCGTGCATTTGCAGCATACAGCGGAGGTTATTACTTTTACTTTTGAAATGTGCATTACTTGGTAAAGAATTATACGTTAAGTTAGTATTATTCTGTTTTCCTTGTAACAGAGGGACCTCCTTAGCTGGTAAACTGTATGCCCCCCTCACTCCTCCCCCATGACCCCTTACTAACCCCACTGCCCCGTCTTCCCTAGCTTCCCCATAATTCTTTCTCTCACCCACCCCCCTCTTGCCTAGTTTAAACACTCCTCCAACCTCTTAGCCATTCTTTCCCCTAGCACCACGGACCCCCTTCCATTGAGGTGCAAACCATCACGGCTGTATAAGTTGTACCCCAACGAAAAGTCAGCCCAGTGCTCTATGAACCCAAACCCTTCCTTCCTGCACCAAGACTTGAGCCACACATTTAGCTCCCTAAGCTCCCGCTGTTTTCCTAAACTTGCACGTGGCACAGGCAAAATTTCAGAAAAGATTACATTGGAAGACCTTTCCTTGATCTTAGAGCCTAGATCCCTGAAATCATTCTTTAAGGTCTTCCATCTACCATTTATTTTGTCATTAGTACCGATATGTACTAAGACAGCTGGGTTGTGCCCAGCCCCACCCAATAATTTGTCTATCCGATCAACCACATGCCGAACCCTGGCACCAGGTAGACAGCAAACTGTTCGGTTGTAGCGATCCGGACGACAAATTACCCTATCCACTTTCCTAATAATTGAGTCCCCTACAACCACAATCTGCTTAGGCCTGACTCTACTCTCCTCCCCACCACTACTAGAGAAACTGGTCTCCCGGCTGTTAGAGAGATCAGCCCCATCTAGAATTGCCAATCCAGAGTTCATACTCCCATCATCTTCACACAATCTGGCAAATTTGTTGCGATGTATAATTTCCGGATCAGCCTCCATTTTCCTTTTGCCCACCTTAGATTTTCTAACTGTCACCCAGCTAGCTGCCTCAACATCCTGCTGCTGTTCTGTTCCCCCCAAACTATCTGACCCCGCTAGGTCCTGCTCAGTGAGCAAAAGACTCCTTTCAAGATTGTCAATCGACTGCAGTGTTGCAATTTGTTGCTCTAGTGACTCTAACGTGAGCCTCCAAAGTGGCAATTTGCTCACAACCACCACAGAGGTAAGTATTTCGGATCTCTTGTTCCAAATCTGCATACATATGGCAGACTGTGCACTGAGTCAGACCTTCAATCTTGCTAGCACTCATTATCCCAGTTACAGATCAAAACAGGAAAAAATATAAATAAATATATAAAATAAAAATGAGGGTTTAGAACAAAACTTTTGACCTAGTTTGAACCTCCTTTAGTTTTCAACTCCGGTGTTTGTAACTCCACTTACAGAACCCCCACTTAATGAGCAAACACTTAAGAGAAGCTAACACTAGAGCAAGCTCCACTGGAGTCCCAGGGGTTCTATTTATACAGTCTGTTCAGGTGCAACTAATCAAACCCCACCCCCTCAAACTGAGGGAAAACTGCAAAGTAAAGCAGGTTGTGACAAACTTGCTGTAAGCTCACTAGCACCAAACTTTACTGTTTAGCACCCAAGACAGAAAAAAAAAACCTTTTAAAAAAAAAATTAAACCACAGTAGTTAAATATAAACCTTAATATAAAAAAGCAGTTAAGAAATACTTATCCTTTTCAGATGATTGTTTGCTTTAAGTTGCTTTAAACCTGTCAGCAGCCTGATTCAGACGTACAGTTCTTGTCACTTTAATGATTGGGCGTTTGCAATCAGTAAATAGTAGTGCGATCATATTGTAAATTGCACTCATTATTTTTGTACAGAAGCAAATTGAAGAGATCTTGGGATGTCTTTTTTCTACAAAGGGAAGTAAATTGAATAAGACTTTCAGAGGGTTGTCTTTCTTCTTCTATTGGCTTTCTTTAAATTTGATCAGCATGTTTTGGTTTGATTTACTGACTATTGATCATATACAGTATTTAAGTGTTTCCCATGAAAAAATAGCCATTTACTTCAATGTGCTTGGCAATTTTTTTGCTCTTACACAAACTTTCAGTCAAGCGAAATAGGTCAAATTCTATAGGTTAATTCTATTGCCTAATATTAACAAAGAACAAGAGTCCCACAAGAAAATTATTATGTCCCAAGCCGACAGAAGAAGTTTTCCCTCCAGAAACCTCAATCAATGGACAATATAAGAGTTGCATTGCACCATTGTGTTTGGATTAATGGAAGAGTTTAAAAGCCGAGGACTTCCTATACCTTGTCAGCTGAACTGAAGAAGCTGCACGTTTGAGTAGTGAATGTCTTTAATGATTACTCAACGAGTCCAGTTGCTCTAGATTTACTTATACTAGATATACCATAGCCTGGATGAATGAAATCTTCATAGTCAGTAAAAAAAAATATTGCTTGGTTTGAAATTTGTGCCATGAAAAAATGCTTCAATCACTAATAGTGAGCAATTCATTTTGATTTTAATTAAATAATAAAGAAGAAGGTGATTGGCACATATTGGAGCTTGATGATGTCACCAAGGAGGAGGGATCACAACTGGCAACTGTTGCCCCACAGTGTGACACTGAGGAGGAAGTTTGTAAGATTCCTGAAACCCACTGGGGAGCCGTCTTTAACATCCACACAGACTCTAAGGGGACAAAATGTCAAGGTTTGAATTGAAATGTTTGCCGCAATTCAAATTTATTGTTGCTTGAAAAATTTGAAAAAAAAATCGACATCTAAAAGCTGGCGAGTTTGTGTAGAAGTAAATGGGAGTTGCCTTGGCAAAGTTCAAGAATTTTTTTTAATTTAAGTTTTTTTTGCGTTTTTCAAGCTTGTTAACCCACAATTTTTTAAAGCTTACCCTAGGGTCCAGCGCCGCAGCCTCAGCATGGATGCCGCTGTGCTCCCTCTTACTTCCTAGTGCCGGCTTCCTCGAAGGCTCACGCCGTGCGCACGTCTGTTTCTTAAAGGCGCAGTGACGCTGGCGTGTGATAGAGCGAAATGGCGCCAAATTCAAATGGTTAAAAGGGGAATTCAGTATTCAGCTAATTGCCTGTTGTTAGGTTCAATTTGCCTTGTTCCTGGGTGCTTCATACTTGTATTCTGACTGATCTATTGTGTTTTGACCCTTGCCTGCCTGATTTACTACTCTGATCTCTCCAATCCTGATTCTGCCTGTTTGTGACTATTCTGACCTCTCCAATCCGACCATAGCCTGTCCTTTGACTATTCTACGCACTCTATCCTGATTCCGGCCTGTCTTACCATTCTATCTGCTTGTGCTGGCCTTGCCTGCGTGTACCTGGTGGAGTTCTTCCTTCCAGTACCCTGGTGAGATGATCGTGCTCCTTTGCTCGTCCAGAACCGTTAGCTTTGCTCCTCTCTCTGTTAAGACCTGGCGGCATCCAATTAGCTGAGGGCTCCTCCCGAGGTGAAAGGCGGCTGTTAAAGGCAGAAGTGAGAGCCGAGACCAGGGAGCTTAGCTTGGGTTCTGGATATAGGGTGCCGAACGTGACAATAAAGGTCTTTGAGTAACTTGAGACTTTAGTGGAAGCATTTAGTATTGATGGGCACAAAAATATTTTTGTGTTTGTGATAGTTCACTACAAGCACTTTTATGGATATTAAATGATAGAGAAGATCTTTTATTACATTAATTAAAACATTTATTTTTATATCAAAATAAAAATGAATTGCTCCCTATAGAAAAAACATTTCTTTACTTTGTAATATAGAAGTGTCAGGAGCACGGAGGAGCGCTGCATGGTTTTGGACGTCAGCGCTCAAACATGTGACGTCACAATGCCGCATTATGGCGCCAAAATAAAAATAAAAAGACTCCCAGGATGCCAGTTTAATGGCCAACTATAGGACTTGTTTTGTGCATTCCTGGGAGTTTGATATTTTGTCTAATATTGATTCCTGAATTCCTGACTCTGGTTCAACCTTGACCTTGCTACTACCTGTCTGCCTTTTGACCTCCTGCCTGGATTCTGACTATGGCTACGTCTGACCCCTATTTGTACCGCAAACTTGGACTTTAACCCTAAGCTTCCTCCTTGGTCCGGACTTTAATGTCAGGGGGCCATGGACCCCACAGAGGAAACTACACCTGAAGAGCTCTCTTGGCATTCCACATGGAAGTTTATGAATGTCAGCAGGTCCGCATTGGGCAAGTACTGGACACTCTCCTTTCTCGGTTGCCATCCGCCTCTTCGGTCATGGAAAACCCTCCCACTGCAGTGATTTCTCCTTCTGCAGTCTAATCGGCTGGAGACCCACATTCCTCCACCACTCTGCTTTATTGGGGATCCTCAGACCTGTAGAGGTTTCGTGACCCAAAGCACATTTGCAGTTCTGCAACGAACAGGCTAAGGTGAGGTATGTGATGTCTAGATTGGAGGGTAAACCGGTAGAGAGGGCAACCACTATCTGGGAGAAGAATTCACCCTTGACATTTGATGCCAAGGCTTTCCTACAGTCATTTCAGACTGTCTTTGATGCTCCTGGTCGTGTTGCTAATGCCTCTTCCCGTCTCCTACAGATCCGACAAGGGAGCCGCAGTGCCAGTGAGTACGCAACAGACTTTAGAACTTTGATGGCAGACTAACTGGAATAATGTGGCTTATGTGGCAGTTTTCTATCAAGGACTTTCGAGCAGACTTAAAGATGATTTGGTTTCGAAAGATCTCCCCAAGCAATTGGAGGATTTGATTGCGCTTGCAATCAAGGTGACACATAACTTAGAGAACACCAAGCCGACAATATTAGCGGCATGCTTCCAGCGACCCCTTTTGTCTGTTCCCTCCCTGCAACCTCCTGTCATTCCACCTGTCATTCCTTCGGAGGAGCCTATACAAATTGGGAGGGTGCGTCTCTCTGAACAGGAGAAACTTCAAAGATGCTCAGCTGGCTTATGTCTATATTGTGGTGGCCAGGCTCACTTTGCAAACTTCTGCCCATTGAAGCCAGGAGGTTCCTCTCATCAAGGTAAAATGATGTGGGGGGAATAACAGCTGTTCCCCAGGGAAAATCAGTTTCTCCTACCTACAGGTTCATCTGGCCACTAAGAATATCGATGGTTCTACCTTCGTTGATTCCAGGGCTTCAGGGAATTCATTGATGCTTCCTTTGCGAAGTACATGGGTGTTCCCCTGTACCCCTTATCTACTCCCTTGTGGGTTACAGCCATTGATGACAGACCGCTAACCTCTGAGATTATCTCCAAGATGATGGGAGAATTACCTGTGCAGGTTGGGACTGTGCATAAAGAGAAACTTTCGTTCCTGATTATTACCTGCCCATCCGCTACAGTGGTGTTGGGGTTACCCTGGCTTCATCTGCACAATCCTTTTATTGATTGATCTCCCGTTCTAATTTATTCTGTCAAACCCATTGCCTACCAGCTACTCCCATCGATTGGGTAGCCGTCTTCTACCGATCTTCGACCTCTGCCGGCAGTCTATAAAGATTTCGCTGATGTCTTCTGCAAAAGACCAATGGAATTTCTTCCCAATCATCATCTCTACGATTGCCTTATAGATCTTCTTCCTGGTACTATGCCACCCAGAGCTCGTACTTATCCCTTATCTCCTGCCGAGAATTCTGTCATGAAAGAGTATATCCAGGAGTAGGGGTTCATTCATACCTACCTCTCCAGCTGCAACTGGCTTCTTCTTCATAGAAAAGAAAGATGGAGAATTATGTCTATGCATAGACTACCGGGGTCTTCATAAAATTAAGGTTAAAAAACTATATCCCTTGCCCCTAATATCAGAACTTTTCGACAAGTTGAGAGGGGCTAAAATCTGTACTAGGGGTGTATAATGTAATCTGCATTCGTGAAGGGGACGAAAGAAAAACAGCCTTCAACACTCAAGATGGTTATTATGAATATCTCGTAATGCCATTCGGTATCTGCAACGCCCCAGCTGTCTTCCAGGAATTTGTGAACGACATCTTCTGGGACCAATTGGAGAAATCCATGGCCATGTACCTAGACAACATCTTAATCTTCTCCAACATCTTAATCTTCTTTTCTTGGAAAGTCATCGCTCCCATGTGAGAGAGGTACTCTTTCGTCTAAGGGAAAACTCTCTCTTTGCAAACTTGGAGAAATGTGTCTTTGAGGTGTCCAAGATCCCTTTTTTCAGTTATGTCATCTCCCCACAAGGTTTTGAGATGGATTTCACCAATGTCTCAGCGATCCAGACTTTCCATTGAGCACCAAGGCCTTCCAAAGATTCGTTGGGTTTGCAAATTAATACCGACAGTTCATCAAGGGGTTCTCTTCCCGTATAGCCACCATTCTTGCTCTAATTTGAAAAGCGGGTAAACCTAATTCTTGGCCCCCTCCAGCTGTAGGAGCATTCAAATCCCTAAAGGATGCTTTCTCTTTTGCTTCGGTCCTCCAGCATCCTGATCCCCTGTTACCCTTCTTCATTGAGGTGGACACTTCCAATGTTGGGGCCGGTGCTATTCTTTCCCAAAGACACTCTGCTGATGGGAAGTTACACCATGGGGTTACTTTTCCAAGAAATTGGAAAATCGTGAACTCCTAGCAGTGAAACTTGCTCTTGAAGAATGGCAGCATTTCTTGGAGGGTGCCCCTCATCCAGTCACCATTTACACTGATCATAAGAATCTGGAATTTATACAGACTCTGAAAAGACTGAATTCCCGACAGGCAAGGTGTGCTCTTTCCTTCTGTTCCTGCTTTCATTTTTTTCTGACCTATGGTCCTGGCTCCAAGAATGGGAAAGCAGACACACTCTCCAGAAGTTTTATCCTTAAGGATCGCCATTCTGAGGTATTGGATACTGTTATTCCTCCTGCCAAAGTCATTGCCTCACTGATTCCTTGCTTCGCCAGTCAAACCTTGTCCGGTCAGTCTTCTGCTTCGCCAGAGACACCCATTGGAATGGCTTTTGTGACTTTGGAACTATTGAATCAACTTGTCTGGTGGCCAACCATATGTAAGCATGTCAAAGACTTTGTTGCTGCCTGTACTATTTGTGCCACCTCCAAGCCAAGTCATTCCCATCCCAGCAATCTGCTTCAACCTTTACCCATTCCCTCTTGTCTTTGGACCCACTTAGCCATGGACTTTATCGTGGAGTTACCATCCTCAAAAGGGAACACCATCATTTGGGTTATTGATCGCTTCAGCAAGATGGCACACTTTATTCCCCTTCGGAAACTTCCCTCTGCAGTGGAACTCTCTCAGCTATTCATTTAATTTATTTTTTGTCTGCATGGCTTCCCTATGAAGAGGTTACCAATACATATTTCGGTTCTGGTGCTCTTTATGTAAAACCCTGAGTATTGCACTTCAATTCTCCTCTGCATGCCATCCCCAAACCAATGGGGCAGCAGAGCTGGTGAATCAAACACTGGAACAATTCCTGAGAAATCACATTTCCCTCTGTCAAGACAATTAGTCCGATCTTCTCCCTTGGGCAGAATTTGCTCATAACAACGCAGGTCATACATCCACTGGGAAATCACCCTTTTGACTGTGTACGGACAGCATCCTCAAGCGTTTACTAAAGATTTTATCTTGTCGGATGTCCCTGCTGTGGACGACCAGGTGGCCCATATGTATGCTATTTGGTCTGTCACCAAGGCCAACTTGGAGAAAAGTTCTTTGACCCACAAGGGGTATGCTGACCGTAGACGAAAATCCTCTCCTCAATATAAGATAGGGGACAAAGTCTGGCTTTCTACACAAAACCTTCATCTCAGGATTCCTTCTCCCAAATTGGGCCCAAGATTTGTTGGTCCATTTCCCATCATAGAAATCATTAATCCTGTGGCTGTCAGACTTTGACTTCCTCTTGAGATGAGAATCCCCAATGTCTTTCATGTCTCCTTGGTGAAACCAGCAATCTCCATTCAGTTCTCTCCAGATCAGTGTCCTCCTCCTTTTGTCTCGGTGGATGGTCAACAGTAGTATGAAGTAGAGAAGATTTTGGACTCCAGATTTTCTAGGGTGTCTTTGCAGTTCCTCATCAAATGGAAGGGCTTTGGTCCTGAAGAATGCTCCTGGGAGAAACAGGTTGATGTGCATGCTCCTTGATTGGTCTGAGATTTCTACAGACAATTTCCCAGAAGCCGAGACATGGTGGTCCAGTCGTGCCCCGGGAAAGGGGGTACTGTCAGGAGTGCGGAGGAATGATCCTGCTCCCATCCACGTACAATCCAAGATGGCGGTGCCCATGGGCCATGACCATGCTACTATCTGCCTGCCTATTAAACTCCTGCCAGTATACTGACTACAACTACGCCTGCCCCCCTATTTGTACTGCGAACTTGGACTTTGACCCTAAGCTTCCTCCTTGGTCTGGACTACTCCTGCTGGGAGCCGATAGGCGCCCTGACAACAAGTAGTTGTACTTCTTTGACTTTCTTTAGACTTTATTTTGTGATAATAGTTACATAGTTGAAAAAAAGACAAAGTCCAAGTTCAACCCCTCCAAATGAAAACCCAGCCCCATACACACAGCCCTCCCTACTGTCACATAAATGATATATACCCATATCTATACTAACTATAGAGCTGTTGTTTATATTATGTCTGTCCAAAAAAGTCCCTCTTATAGTCATTAACTGAATCAGCATCACAACATCACCCGGCAGTGTATTCCCCAACCTCACTGTCCTCACTGTGATGAACCCCCTACTCTGTTCCTTTAAATGAAACTTCTTTTCTTCTAGTCTGAAGGGGAGGCCTCTGGTACGTGATTCTCTTTATGGGTAAAAAGGTCCCCTGCTATTTGTCTATAATGTCCTCTAATGTACTTGTAAAGTCTAGTACAGAGCCCTGCAGTACTCCACTAACAACACTGGTCCGATTAGAAAATGTTCCATTTACCACCACTCTTTGTAGTCTATCTTTTAGCCAGTTCTCTATCCAGGTACAAATGTCTTGATGAGTGAATGCACTTGACTATTTGTATCTTAATTATGAACAGTGAAACTGTTATCTTATACACACCTTGCCCTTTATTTGACAACTTAAGTAGTTGTCAAACTAACACTATCTGCAGGGACTGGTGGGGGGCATTTATCAACATTCTCATTTTATTGGTTTTAGAGGTCTTTGAAACCACAAATAAACTCATTTTCTTTTCAGCCATGAATGCATTGTAATTTATTAAAATATCTGAAAATATATTTAAAAAAAGCACCTATGAAAAAAGTTGAAAAATACTCTAATAAATCTGAAAACCTCTGATAAGTTTTTCTGATAAATTACTAGTGAAAAACAATCCAAAAATCTCTAAAAGTTGGAGTAGCTAAAAAACAGTCGAATAGGATCAGTGCAACGCCCATAGACTTCTAAAGGAAATTTGACAGCCTTTACTTGGCAAATATTTGTAGTATCAGGTACAAAGTAGCAGGCAGGTTCCTGGACTAGCAGTGAATTTAACTTGAATATACAGTTCATAAAAATGAAGATCTACATTCAACTTTTAATATTCTTCCATGACACTATTGTTCTTTTATTGATACATTTGAGCATGGTACTGAATATGTGGATTCAAATATTGATACTGAGCCCCCTTTTGGAACATTTTGAAATTGAACACTAAATTTGCTTTGTACTTATAAAAATATCAATTTATATCAACTGATAGTATTTATTTATTGTATTATAACTTCTAATTTGAAAATAAAATTGTAAACCATTTGTCACAGTAGATTTTCTGGATGTTTGATATAATCTCAACTGCGCTATTATCATTTTTTTCTTTAGTTTTTCTGAAGATCATCTCAAATATCTAATGGATTTTCTTTATGTTGTTCAGCAAATTGATAATAGTACAACCCATTTACCTCATCAGACTCTTGGATACCACATAGGTGATTCCTGTGGAGATACACGAAAGGCTGTGAAGAGTGTGTTCAAAATATTATCTGGTACCAGAGTTCCGGTTCCTAATTACTCTTGCTTAAAAGACAGAAACCTTGCTGGTTTTATTGGGGATCTTACCTCAAAAACAACAGTTCCTATTGCCCAGATTCTAAGTGTCTATGGCTATTCCCAGGTGACAAAAAACTCTATTTCATATAAGTAGAATAACTAGAATTAAGTGGGACAGATATGGTGTTTACAATATGTTTTAGAAGGGATTTGTGCCACCATGAGAAAATGCTTTGTTATAACATTTATTAGAATCTGTGAGCCTCAAAGCTAACATTCAAGAAGAGATGTAACAGCAGGCTAGCACGAGAAAGTTGTATTTTGCCTGATACAGGTTAATGTAACCTTCCATGGATGAAGATTCAGTATTTTGTGCTTTCTTCATTAAAAACCTAAAAATAATTTTATTTCTGCTCCAGCACATTTTCATTTGGATCCAACTCAGCAGATACACTGGTAAGAGCCATCCTTACAAGTTGTCCTAATGAAGAACCTCCTTGTGATTATTTTATGTAAAAAACAAAAATAACTTTTACAAAATGATTTCAATAAGAATAATTCACAAATGCACTTTAGGATGCAACGTGGAAGTTTGCACTCAAGTCTTTGTGTTTTCTTCAACATTGCAGCAAAAGAGTTGCACTCTTCACCATTCGGTCCATACATTAAAACATGGTCATCTACAATCACTAATAGCAAATCAGATGCAAGTTGTGGCTAATATTTTTAGGGTGTGGATTGGGTCGCTTCTAGGAAAGACACCAATATACCAATAGCATGTCATTCTTCACTGTATATTATATTTATTATTATTTATATTATTAAATGTAGGGCCTATTTACTAACATTCAGATTTTTTTTATTCTACACAAATCATTATTTTCTCTGAGGAATACAATACTGAAGCACAAGTAAAAGAAAAGATGAGTACAGTAAGGGGCATATTTATAAAGAGTCGAAGGTCTAGGTTTAAAAAACTTCGAACTGCAAATTCAAAAACACCAATCAAATGGAGGTCGAAGGTTTTTTGGGGTCAAAGTGGGCCAAATATGGCCTACTTCAAATCGTATGAACGTACTTCGTTTAAAAGTTTTGTTTAACTCCGACCTTCGATCTCCCAAACTCCCCCAATTGCCTCCATACAGGTTGTAGGAGGTCCCCCATAGGCTAAAACAGCACTTTGGCAGCATTTAGGCAGCGAACGGTTGAGGTTGAAGTTTTAAAGAGACGTTACTTCAAAAAAATTCAACATTCGAATTTTGAAGTTTTTTTCAACTTTGAATCGAAGTATGACTATTCATTAGTCGAAGTACACAAAAAATAGCTTGAAATTCGAAGTTTTTCACTTCGAAACTTCTCCTCGACCTTTGATAAATCTGCCCCAATGTGTTGTGCTTCTGTACCAGTCTAAGGCAACCACAGACCTTTAGCAGGGAAAGATGTCCCAGTAGCTCCCCCTCTTTTTTGCTGATTCAGTGAACAAGGTCTGTGCTGGTGTCACTTACAGGGCTTAGGGACCAACACACAATATACTAAATACATATAATATAAATTTCACAATTTAAGGTTGATAGTAAATAATTAATATTATTGGTTTGTGGCAGCTATAAAACCAATACAACCAGCATCAGCATTTAATAATCAGTGGTGTAGCTTCAGTTTATGTGACAGGCCAACCCTTAATTTCTGATAATTTGATGACCCATAAGCTAAACTTCTCATCAGTTGCTCAGAGCCCACTGAGCATGTGAGTGTCTCCGAAACATTCCAAGATGGTGACTCCCTGTGACAAGTTTGAAGTCCTGGATCATTGCCGCTATTGAGAAGCTGAAACTTTAGGCTGGTGAAATAAGTGTAGTATATATATAAATTTTAAGGGTTTAGTTCTCCTTTAAGGACTGGAGCCTAAAACTGCACAGCATACTCAAAGTAAGTCCTTTCCAGGGGCCAATATAAAGGCAAAATTATGTTGCATCTCATGAGTTTATGCCCATTTTTTGCAAGACAGAACTTTATTTGCTTTAGTGACCACAGAATGACACTGCCCAGAATTAGACAACTTGTTATCTACAAAGACCCCAAGATCCTTATCATTTAAGGAAACTCCCAACACACTGCCATTTAGTGTATAACTTGCATTTATATTATTTTTGCCAAAGTGCATAACCTGCATTTATCAACAATGAACCTCATTTTCCAGTTTGCTTCCCAGTTTCCCAACTTAGACACATCACTGTGCAAAGTGACAGCATCCTGCATGGAACCTATAGTTCTGCACAATTTAGTATCATCTGCAAAAATAGAATCAGTACTTTCAATGGCCACCTCCAGGTTATTAATAAACAAGTTGAAAAGCAAGGGACCTAGTACAGAGCCCTGCGGTACTCCACTAACAACACTGGTCCAATTCGAAAATGTTACATTTACCACCACTCTGTGTAATCTATCTTATAGCCAGTTCTCTATCCAGGTACAAATACTATGTTCCAGCTATGAACCTATGACCCAACATTCTTTAATGTAACCAGTAACCGTCTGTGTGGCACTGTATCAAATGCTTTAGCAAAGTAAATCACATCCACTGCCTTCCCAGAATCAAGGTTCCTGCTCACCTTCTCATAAAATGCATCTAAATTACTCTGGCAAGATATATTATGCATAAAACCATGCTAGCACAAATTCATACTAGTATGATTTTCAAGTTCAGAAAAACAAGTTCAGAATCTCTGCTTTTTCTCTGTTCTCATCATCCTACTGACTCCCCTCTGGTATTAAAGGTCCTCCATTCACTTTAACGTTTTCAGTCTGAATTTTAGCTTGTCTTTTTTCATGCTTTATGGGCCCCGTTGTGATGACTTTTCAGCTGTATTAAGGGGTAATACGTATTTTCTTACCAACACCACTACTTCTATTGAACCACAATGGTTTTGTTTTGCAATGACATTCCTTGCTAACAAGATGAATATACTGACATTTTTATTTATTAAGCAGCATTTTTATAGATGTCCCATTTTTGTTCTGTGTTTAAACCTGTAAAAAGCCTTTCCCAGTTAATATGTTGCAGAGATGCCCTCATAGTGTTTTAGTTACTCCCTTTTAGAGTTGTCTCTGCAACAGAATCTCAAAGGAGACCATGTTATGATCACAATTCCCTAAATGCCCCTTAGCCACACAAATTCTATTATCAGTATTATTAGTTACAAGATTCCTACTAGGTTTTTGAACGAGCTGAAATAAAAAGTTCTTATTCAGCATATTTACAAACCTATTAGCTTTTTCTGACTTGGCAACCCTATTTCTCAATGTCTGGATAATTAAAGTCACCCATAATAACTTGACCTGGTTAATGTCTTATGAATACAGCTTTTAACAGTGACTCTAAAAACAGTACAATTTAAATGAATATGATATCTTTAAGTGTAGAGAAAGAATTTTGTGTTTTACATGATAAGGTTCAATATGCCCCAATATTGCTTAGTTACTAAGACCTTTGTTCATGTCTTAGGCTGTGTAAACAATCTCTGTTAATGATGAGCAAATCTGTCCCATTTTGCTTCCTTGAAAAATTTGTGAGACTGTGAAAAAATGTGTTAAACGGGGAAAAAATCGGCAAGCGCATTGAAGTCAATGGGCATCAAAATTTGTTTAGGCATGACAATTTTTTCCTTGCACAACACTGCAAAATGCATTTAACCAATGGGTCCCTTGAAAAGTCATCTTTTTAGTAGATGAATAACTAAAAAATATTATATTTTCCTTTACTGTCCCTTTAACAACCATTTCCCAATTCCAGATCAGTTATGGAGCTACTGAACCTTCTCTCAGTGACAGAATCAGCTTTCCATATTTTTTTCGGACAGTACAGAGTGACCAAAGAAATTTTAATACAGTAGTGCAGTTTATTAAATATTTTGGCTGGACCTGGGTTGGATTTATTACATCAGATGACATCAATGGAATCTATGAACATCAGATCTTCACCCAATGTCTCTCCAGCAAGGGCATCTGCTTCGAATTTATAATATATATGAGTCAACCTTTGGAGAATGTAGACCAAATAGCTCATGTGTCTCGTTACATAAAAACTATTGAAAAGTCCTCTAGTAGTGTCATTATAGTTGGTGGAACAGTGTCTTTTTCATTTGCAGTTATATTGTTTAATTTACGCAAGTCCCTCGCAATGAAAAATCTTATTTTTTTACCACAATGGGAGACATATTTGCTACGCAATTTTGAGTCTTTTGAGAAATTTAATAAAACTTTGCTTTTTGTTTCACTTTACCCCTATAATGTCAATATTTCTGACATCAGCCAATACTATGGCAAATTACTGCTACCATACATGAAAGAAGATAAGCTACCTGAAGATATTTGGATGCAGATTTTTTCCTGTTTATCAACAGACGATACCAAGGATGATGATTATGAAGCCTCTCATGCTATCTTGCAACACAAATGTACTGATGTGGAATATTTCATAGAAAATATGACTTTTAAGCATTTCCGAAGCTATCCCCTTATGCTCTTCCCTGCCAGTATATTGACTCGTGCCATTGTGGATATAAATGCTGCAATCAGGAAGGAATCATCTAAAACACATATTACACCAATCAAATATAGACACCAGGTAAATATTGAAAACTAACAAAGAAATAGAGCTTAAACTAAAGGGAGACATGTGCACCTGAGTTCAATCTGAATGCAATCAACAAGGAGAGAGGGTTACTCACCCATGGTAGGACATATTTAGGGGAAAATAAAATTCTCAAAGAGCAAAACTTTGCAAATAAAAATTTGCATGTTGCAGTGTAATATTTGTCGTTAGACTTTTATTGTATTGGGAATCTTAATTGCGCATTGTGAACCTTTAACACCTGCTCTATAGTTTTGTTAAATATTTTGACTCAAAAATTTTTTTGCAATTGTGAAATTTGATTACACAGTGAATGTTCACAAAAGCAATTTGGTTGGAAGTTGAAACATTTGAGGAAGTTGTTGAGGTCTTTAATCAGTCAAAATGGCACAGACATGGTCGCTGGGGTGTATAAGTATTGTTTTCCCAGAAACAATTAACATGCAACTGCCCTGGAAATGTAATTATTTAGCATAGACACATATTTAAACAAATATGCAAAACAAAAATGACTCTGTAATATTAGATTAGTCGAGGAAACCTACTGAAGAACCTTCATTCTATGGAAAACTTGATTGTTCATAAAGAATATGTTATAAAAGTATAGTATAACCTTTTTTTATAATGTAAACAGAGATTTGTCCTAATTTTTTTATGCACATAATTTCATAATAGGACTGTAGTTTCAGGAGAAAAGCCTAGTTCCCCAAGTCATATTTGTAGTTATTTTCCACCAGTATCTACAGTTTATACATTTATTGTATTTTTTACTTAAAGGGGTTGTAAAGGCAAAAAAATAAAATCCCATTTTTACTTTCTTTAATGAAAAATATATCCGAAAAAAAAAAGTCTACTGTTTTTATAAGAAACCTGGCTGTATGCAGTGAAATTCTCCCTTCATTTACTTGCTCTGACTGCTAAGGAAAGGAAACTTCCAAAGGTCCCTAACTGCTCTGCAGGGAAAGGATCATACTTTCAAACAGCAGGTGGGAGGAAGTTCCCAGAGCTCCAGCAGTTTTGTTTGTTTACCTGTTGAACAGCTGGCGACTTTGTAGAGATTCATATCTGCAGCAGTCAGAACAAGTACATGAAGGGGGAATTTCACTGCATACAGTCAGTTTTCTTATAAAAACTGTACACATTTTATAATTCAAGTATATCGGGGATATGTTTCTTTTTCAGTTAAAGTAAAAATGGTATTTTATTTTTGACTTTACTGTACATCCTCTTAAATGTTTCCAACTCCAGCTGCAGGGACAAAGATCATGGAGCCAGATTTAAACAGATAAACTGGGATTTGGATGATTTTTTTTTGCTGCAGCCACTTATTCTGGAGAGTTGGAGAAAGTTTATATTAAACAATACAAAAACTATAAAATCCACATTAGATTACATGACAACACAGGACCCAGTACAGTCTGTATATTCTGATTATTAATCAGTCTTGTTGTATCGGCTTCTATGGCAAATATTATTTGACTTGTGCTGTTTTAAAAATGTATGACGATCCCTATGGAGCCCAGACCACACTCAGCTTGTGCATGTTTTTCAGTTACAAGATGGTGTGGCCAACTTTGAAAGCATAAATCATTCATTTAATTAGACTTCTAGTGCAATAAGTTCATGTTTATGCTTACGGTAGTATACAAAATACAGCATTTCTAGCATTATTCTATTTTAGAATTTAGTTTTCCTTTAATAGCTGCGCAGTTATTTGAAGGAGATGACAGTTTACATCAGAGATGGCCGGCCTATCAAGTTTGATGAAAATGGAAACCTTGATATGGATTATGGGATCATTAACAGCATTACACATATTTTACCTGATGGTTGGAAAATGACTTTAAGGCCTGTTGGTAAAGTCAAAGCATGGGTTCCATCAAATCAGCAGCTGGAAATCAAAGAGGATTTGATCTGGTGGAACACGTTTCACTCAAATGTAAGAGATTTGTATCGACTGCTCATAACATCTGACACTGATCTACAGTATAACATAAAGTGAGGAATTAGCATGACGGCCTAGATGGGGTTAGAAACAAGTGCAGTGTGCCCATGATCCCAATGTAATTGTGCTTGATTTCTTAGGCCACTTGCCACATTTGTGGCTAATGCATGAAAGTGGCCATACTTTGATCTTGTATTTTAATTCAAATCATGTGCAAGTCGAATATGGCATTTTCAAAGCAAAAGCTCTTTCACATCTGGGATCAAAATGGCATTTGTATCCAATTCATTGGAAACAAAGAGTGATCCAGGGGACAATCTCCATAGCTGCAGTTCAGAGGGGGCACTGTGTGTTGTTGATGATGAGAAGCTGGTCCCACAGAGCCACAGAACTTCCCCTACCATAGCCAGTGGGCATACACAGAAGGGCAGCACTGTCCCAACAGGGGCACTGGACATATTGTTGTGAACCGACAGCTCCAGCATTTCCTACCAAGTCCACCAAGGCAGGCAGAGTGGTGGTCCAATCTTGTATGGGGTGGGTATTTTTTTACATGAAAGTCTGATGACCAGTTGGTAGCAGTGTACAGCCTTTGTGATCAAATGATACATGGGGCAACCAGGGTCAAATATGAGAACTACACTTTTCCATATGAAGCATTACCATAGGATGACCTAGGAGAAATACCACTGTGATAGGGCACAGGGTAGTCATGTTTCTTGTCTTTCCTCCTTCCATGTCCCCATCCCCTGTTGCAAGGGTAAAGGTTCCAAAGACTCACAGCTGGAGGAGACAACTATACAACTTTTCTGGAGCACCGTTGCCCTCTAATCTGTAGTGCTTTTCCAACCAGGTTTCCCTTCCCCAGTTTCTAGCCCACAAGGTGCCTCCCTTCCACAGCCACCCCATGTGCAGATCTCACTGGATACTTGGAAAAACCAGTACTGCAACAGTCAAAATCAGCATTAACAACAGCAAGCCAATAATGTGGCTGACTACATGAGGTCTGTGGGTGTGCAAGACAGTAAGAAACCTATGAATTTCTGAGTTTTGAAGCTTGACTAGTCACCAGATCTGGTACAGTATACTCTGGAATGCTACCTTACCCCCTGACAGTTTGATATTGTGTCATTAAGATGTGTTCAGAGCTGCAGTTGGGGTGGTTCCTGAAAGTGAAAATGGTTTTGAATTTGCTAATATTCATTAAGGTGAATGAGTCTTGGACAGGTGAGAATATCCAGACTCCTCAAAAGTCAAAGTCGAAGAAAACTTTATCGTCATCTCAGCAGTATATAAATATACAGTGAGACGAGATGACGTGGCTCCAGCTAGTACAGATCACAAAAAGGCACTTAAAAATACACAATAAATATGTAAACATGAAATGTGCAATATATTGGCAGAAATTGGATATATACATGTGTAAACCTTTAGAATTGTGCAAATAAATTAACGGTACACAAAGTTAAGTTCACAGTTGAGGTGAGTCTGGAATGTAGTGGGAGGACAGGCAGTGAGTTGAGGAGTCTGATCACTTGTGGAAAAAAAGCTTTCACGCAGCCTGGTTGTTCGGGCTTTAATACTGTGAAAGTGTCTGCCGGATGGGAGCAGTGTGAACAGTCCATGTGAGGGGTGTGTGGAGTCCAGTGCAGGAGGCCTTTCTTACACAGCGCTTGTGGTACATGTCCTGCAGTGATGGAAGAGCCGCTCCAATGATGTTGCCAGCTGCTCTGACAGTCTGATGTAGACTTTTCCGGTCAGCAGAGCAGGAACTACTGTACCAGATGGAGATGCAGCTTGTCAGGATGCTCTCTATGGTGCTCCTGTAGAACACTGTGAGGGTGGGAGGTGGGAGGCTGGCCCGTTTCAGTCGTTTTAGGAAGTGAAGACACTGCTGAGCCTTTTTGGTAATGGAGGCGGTGTTGGTGGTCCAGGTGAGGTCATCAGAGATGTGGACTCCCAGGAATTTGGTGTTCTTTACTGTCTCTACTGTGGAGCCGTTGATGTTGAGTGGTGTGTGAAAGTGGAGAGTTCTCCTGAAGTTGACGATCATCTCTTTCGTTTTATCCACATTCAGTGACAGGTTGTTCTCACTGCACCAGACTGCCAGCTGCTGAACCTCATCTCTGTCGCTAACTCGTCGTTGTGGTTGATGAGCCCCACCACAGTTGTGTCATCCGTGAACTTGATGATGTGGTTCGAGCTGTTTCTAGCTATGCAGTCATGAGTTAGCAATGTGTACAACAACGGGCTGAGAACACATCCTTGAGGAGCTCCTGTGCTCAATCTGATGGTGCTGGAAACCTTGTCGCCAATACAAACAGACTGAGGCCTCTCTGACAGAAAGTCCAAGATCCAATTGCACAAAGTGGTACTCAATCCCAACTCTCTTAGTTTCCCACTCAGCTTTTGAGGGATGATGGTACTGAATGCTGAGCTAAAGTCTATGAACAGCATTCTCACATAACTGTCTTTCTTGTCCAGATGAGTTAGTGAGAGGTGGAGTGCAGAAGATATGGCATCTTCAGTTGACCTGTTTGGCCGATATGCAAATATCAGAGTGTAGCCTCCTCTCTTGAAATATTTACCCTCCTCTCCCCTTTGTTGACCTCTCCACACTACTTTTGTATTCCAATCCCCTGGGAGATACTGTATCTTCACTGTTAAAACAATTTAGTGTGTTTTTTAATTGGGACAACAAGCTGTGCAGAGCTACACTATCAGTTTTGTAAGATAGAAGTGCCAGGCAAGAAAGGGCACATTGAGTCAAATGATAAAGGTGGCAGGTGGGTGTAGAATGTCAGATGTCAGTATAGAATGTCTGGACCACTCCCAATCTAAACTCAAGCTGTCTGCCAAGTTATCATTCACAAACCTTTCCTTTTAACCCCAGACTACCATAATAGTCTCAAAACTTTGCAAAACCTCTTATCTGATGGCGATGTGCCCTCAAGAATCAGTCAATGAGAATGGCTTGTGTCAGCTCCCTGCACGGGTACCAGCTATTTACTTAATACGATTCCTCCTGAAGTCAAGTCATGACAACCTGTGCTGGGAAACCAAGGGATCCAGGAGACAAAGAGACATATATGGCAGAGGCTGACAAAGAGACTCCACAAAAAATGTAATATTTACCTGCAACTAACAATAGTTAGTTGCAGGTGAGAGAATATAGAGAATATGGATGAATAAATGAAGAGGTGACATCCAGAATTAACATATTCAGGCCTAGTCAGAAGGTAGAATTATTTAGCAAAAAATAAAAATGCTAATTTAAATATCAGGTGCTCTCATAAAGGAAGAGTAAAATGAAAAAATGAAAGTGTTTTTAATTAATACACAGTAGATAACAGATAAGTACTACTATAGTTTATATAAACAAGCTGCTGTGTAGCCATGGGGGCAGCCATTCAAGCACAGGATACACAGTAGATAACAGATAAGTACTACTATAGTTTATATAAACAAGCCGCTGTGTAGCCATGGGGCCAGCCATTCAAGCACAGGATACACAGTAGATAACAGATAAGTACTACTATAGTTTATATAAACAAGCTGCTGTGTAGCCATGAGGGCAGCCATTCAAGCACAGGATACTCAGTAGATAACAGATAAGTACTACTATAGTTTATATAAACAAGCTGCTGTGTAGCCATGGGGGCAGCCATTCAAGCACAGGATACTCAGTAGATAACAGATAAGTACTACTATAGTTTATATAAACAAGCTGCTGTGTAGCCATGGGGGCAGCTAGTCATGCATATGATACATAGAAGATAATTTATAAACTCTGTAGAATCCCATTGTATGCCACAGAGCTTATCTGTCATCTGCTTTGTAACCTGTGCCTTTTCTCCTTTCTCAGCTCAGAATGGCTGCCCCCTTGGCTATACAGCTACAGCTTGTTTTTATATAAACTAGAAGATTCTATTTGTGTCTTCTTGGTAATTCTGTTCTGTTCACTTCATTAAAGTCTTACCAAAATTACCTTCTAAATGTCTAGAATATATTAAATATCTAAAGAGTTTGTCACAATGGCTACAGATTGTTAGTTTTCATATTTTCAGGTCCCAAGATCTCAGTGCTCAGACAATTGTCTCCCTGGTTTCAGAAAAGCAACAAAACCTGGAGTCCATTCCTGTTGTTATGATTGTGTCTCATGTTCAGAAGGCGAGATCTCCAATATAACTGGTATACATTCATGAAGGTTTAATGTATTAATGTATTAATGATAAAAAAGTGCAACAATCAAAGAACAATGTAACACTCACATAAGTGCAAGGAATCTTGTTTTTCTTTCCAGTAGGAGAAAGGCAGAATGTTCTTATTTGATTTTGTTTTCAAACTTCAGTGCTTGAGATTCTGTAGCCAACCTTTGGTCAATGTTGCACAAAAAGGTGGATTAAAGGTAGATGGCACCATACTTTGTTTAAAACAATTTAAAGGAACATTAACACCAATCTATTTTACCTTAACAGCTTTTAAATGCCTTATCTTTGGAATGAGCCTTCCTATTGGTTAGTTCTTTTGCATTTATAGTGAAGTTCTTGATCAGTTGAATTCTTACTGGTAAATTGTATCCATAATTACATTTATTGGCAACTTCTACAGAAAGCCAGTGGGTACTGTGATGGCATTACAGTTGAGATTACTTCATGTTCATGATGTTTTGATTTATTAGAATTCTTTTTAATTTTTCCTTCAATTTGAAAAACCTCACAGACACAGTTTAATGAAGCTGAACATTATAATTACTACTATGGACACTTAAAACACTTTAACTAAAATGTGTGTTTTATTTTTGCTTGTTAAGAAACATCTTAGCTGTGACATTGTGACTACAAATAACCCAAAAAAGCACTTACAACAGATGGCTACAATACGTAGACAAAAACATAAGGGGAGAGTAAGGTTGCTACCTTTCCTGCTCCTTGGACGGTGAGGGGCCAGCTGGTGATGTCACAGACTGGGGCTACGATGTGGCAATTGGCAACTGTCCAATCATCAAGTCAATCTCAGAGAGCCCTATGTAGTTTTCCTAATTTGGAAAACCCGGCTGGCAATTTTGACCCAGACAGCCCTTCCTAAAACCAGGCAGTCATAACCAGACAAGAGGCTAATCTAGGGGAGATGAAGATGTAGGAAACAACAAAGAGAAAGAGTCAATTGGCATACGGCATTTCTTTAGTTATAATAAAAAAGTTTAGATTTCATAAACCACAACAGATGGTATAAGATAAGGTCATGTCATCAAAGGCAAGGAGAAAAAAAATGTTGAGAGGATAAAATAAGCAAGTTTCTTTTTAGAACTCTCATTTGAAGGCATCTCCACTGAGCAGACCAGTTGATGTAAACACAGAATTAAAAAATCAAGGAAATGTAATGCTAAGCAACTTTTCCATAAACATTCATTACAAATTGTGGTTTTCAAGATATAAAAGTAATTGCTTGAAAAAAACAGTGTCTGTTGCTTTTTCTACTTTTGGCTATGACATATAGTAAATATTAATTTGTCCTGCACATATATTTACAAAGTATATAACCATAGCATATTTGTTTATTATAAATGACAATGTCATAAGCAATTTTATGATCACTAAGCTTTTATTTTATTTTTCTCTCATTTTATTTTGAAAGACAGTGAAAAATGTTTCCAATGCCCAGACTTGGAATGGCCCACTGAGAATAAGACACAGTGTATTGCCAAAGCTGAAGAATTCTTATCATACACTAATGATGTGATATCCTTGATTGTTGCAACTCTCTCTCTTTTATTTTTCCTTATAACTCTGCTAATACTGGGAGTTTTCATTTTATACCGGGACACTCCCATAGTGAGAGCCAACAACAAGAATCTAAGCTTCCTCCTCCTTGTCTCCATCAAGCTGAGCTTCCTCAGTGTGTTTCTGTTCCTCGGTCGCCCTGTGGATATAACCTGCATGCTGCGTAACATCACTTTTGGAATCACCTTCTCCATAGCTGTCTCTTCTCTCCTGGCCAAGACTATCATGGTTTGTGTTGCTTTCAAAGCCACCAAGCCAGGGAGCTCATGGAGAAAATGGGTGGGAGTCAAACTGTCCAATTCTGTAGTCTTGTTCTGCTCATCCATTCAAATAATAATCTGCATGACTTGGTTGGCCATTTCTCCTCCCTTTCAGGAACTGGACCTTCACACTTACCCTGGAACCATCATCATTCAGTGCAATGAGGGCTCAGCTATTGGCTTTTACTCAGTTATTGGGTATATGGGGCTTCTGGCAGCTGTTAGTTTTGTTTTAGCATTTTTAGCTCGGACATTACCGGACAGTTTTAATGAGGCCAAGTACATCACTTTCAGCATGTTGCTCTTCTGCAGTGTTTGGATCACAATGATCCCGGCCTATCTGAGCACCAAAGGCAAAAACACTGTGTGTGTGGAGATATTTGCCATACTCACCTCAAGTGCTGGACTCTTAGGCTGTATATTTCTGCCAAAATGTTACATTATTTTATTTAGATCAGAAATCAATGTAAAATCTCAGTTATTTAGTAATAAACCCAGATAGTTTTTTTATTTATTTTGCAAGGCATCCAACTGTGGTTTGATATTACAGAATACGAGCTTTGTCACATGTCCATTCCCATTATTTAACTCACCTAGGAACATGTGCAATAATCCAAGAAGAACCCGGTTTTGTGTATGTGCTGCTCAGTGATCAGCAAGATGGCTGCTGGGAACAGAAATGACTCAGCTGAAGGCCAACACTGATGGGCAGCGCTGTAGTTCTGGGCATGATGGGGGGTACACTGGTAGACAAACTAAAATTTGACAGGGTGGTTTTAATTCACCTTAAAAAGATGTAATATATATTTACTCTAAATGCTAACATTGCCTCATTCATTTAACAAAAAAATAGCAAAATAATTAGTGATGAGTGAAATTTTTAACAAAGTTTTGCCATGAAAATGATGCCCATAGACACTAATGGGTGACTACATTTGTCAGGTTTTAAAAATTTGTTGTAAGGGCAGATTTTTGTTTGTGAATATGGAGATTGTATTTACACCAGTTTTAACACCACTTTTACACCAAAAAAATGTTTCCTCTACTTTTGTGAATGACCCCCCTAAGGGGCAGATTCACTAAAGGGCAGTCTGAAGTGGCAGTCGCTAGCAAAAAATTTATAGAAATTCAATGCACAAGAACATCGGCAATTCACTAACAGGTGCACACAACAATTCACTAGCGAGAGGGACCGTCAATAGCATTCGCACTCTAATGCCAGGCGACTTTTCGCTCACCTTAGACCATCAAAGTGCCAAAATGAAGTAAGAACTTCCTCAATCAAATGTCCATTACATCATATCCTGTCTCCTGAAAATGCATTAAAGTTCAAAAAATGCTGGTGACGTTTCCTTTTTTTAAGCGGGATTACCTGCAAAAGTCCTAACACACTTTTTTTGGTTTAACAATTTCCCCCAGACATTTGAGAACATATAAAAAATGTATTTTACAGTGGGCTCATTTTTGGGGCATTAGAGGATCTCTTTTGTCTTTATTGTGGTTCCTTGTATATTTCTAATAAAAATTTGCACCAACATCTCTAATAAAGACGTCCAAACAACTTTACATTTCCCACCCTATTCAAATTGACCTAAGCGTAAGATCACTAGTGAGATTTCGCTAGGCACGTACGAACGCTAGCACATCTTAACTATGAAATGCTCGCACTGCCGAAGTAACGCTAGCGAAAAGTCACCAGTGTTCACACCCAGGACGCAATTTCACATATTAGTAAATTAGCATAGTGGTAGCAAATTATTCGCCTTGCAAAGTGGTGGGAGAATCAGTTGCTGGCGACAATTCGCCCTGTAGTGAATCTGCCCCTAAGTCTCTACTTGCTCTGTAAAGTATCAGAGGCGAAAGAAGTAACCTCTGAGTTAAACTGACAAATATATGGAACTTGTCGGGTACAAATGGTGAGATTTATAATTGGTATTACTGAGACTTTGTGGGATGAAACATATGACTGAGCTGTAGTATTTTATCATTATATCCTTTTTAGAATGGACAGAGGAATTACAAATGGTGGATGAGTTTGTCTTAATGTAAAGCCTGAATTAAAGTCATGCGCTAAAGAAATAACAATAGCTGCCACTGGTGAGGGTGTAGAATCCCTCTGGGTAGAGATTTTGACTGGGCAAAAGGTAACAAAGAGAATTATCATTGATGTATGTTATAAACCACCTGGTATAAGTGTTGAGTATGAAGCCCAGTTACTCTTGCAGATACAAGCGGCTTCACAGCTGGGTCACGTTGTTGCTATGGGTGACTTCAATTATCCAGCCATTGACTGGGGTAATGGGGTTGCTAAGACACAAAAAGCTAGTAGGTTTGTAAATATGCTGAATGACAACTTTTTATTCCAGCTCGTTCAAGAACATACATACATAGTAACATAGTAAGTAAGGTTGAAAAAAGACACATGTCCATCGAGTTCAACCTTTTTTTTTTTATTAACTACCTATCTGCCAGTTGATCCAGAGGAAGGCAAAAAAAACCCATCTGAAGCCTCTCCAATTTACCTTAGAGGGGAAAAAATTCCTTCCTGATTCCAAAATGGCAATGGGACCAGTCCCTGGATCAACTTGGACCATGAGCTATTTCCCCCTGTATTCCCTTACTTGCGAAAAAGCCATCCAACCCCTTCTTAAAGCTATCTAATGTATCAGCCTGTACCCCTGATTCACTTCCCAGCTCTCCCTGTAACACCCCTTTCCCTCCTCTAATCTCATTGGCTCCCTCCTGTCTGCTGGGAGGAGCTACTAGTGAATAAAGCATCTGACCCTTCCTTGTACCTATCTAATGTATCAGCCTGTACCCCTGATTCACTTCCCAGCTCTCCCTGTAACACCCCTTTCCCTCCTCTAATCTCATTGGCTCCCTCCTGTCTGCTGGGAGGAGCTACTGGAGAATAAAGCATCTGACCCTTCCTTGTACCTATCTAATGTATCAGCCTGTACAACTGATTCAGGGAGAGAATTCCACATCTTCACAGCTCTCACTGTAACAAACCCCTTCCCAATATTTAGGCGGAACCTCTTTTCTTCTAATCGGAATGGGTGACCTCGTGTCAGCTGGAAAGACCTACTGGTAAATAAATCATTAGAGACATTATTATATGATCCCCTTATATATTTATACATAGTTATCATATCTCCCCTTAAGCGCCTCTTCTCCAGCGTGAACATCCCCAATTTGGCCAGTCTTTCCTCATAGCTAAGATTTTCCCTTTACCAGCTTAGTTGCCCTTCTCTGTACCCTCTCTAATACAATAATGTCCTGTTTGAGTGATGGAGACCAAAACTGTACGGCATATTCTAGATGGGGCCTTACAAGTGCTCTATACAGTGGGACCCCCTCCTCCCGTGACTCTCTGCCCCATTTAATACAACTCAAGACCTTATTTGCCTTTGATGCTGCTGACTGGCATTACTTGCTACAGACAAGTTTATTATCTACAAGGACTCCAAGCTCCGTCTCCATTATGGATTTGCCTAGTGCAGTCCCATTAAGGGTATAAGTGGATATTGTTACATCCCAGGTGCAGGACTTTACATTTATCAACATTGAATCTCATTTGCCACTTAGCTGCCCAGATTGCCAGTTAGTCAAGATCCTGTTGCAAGTGCCACATCCTGGATGGAATTAATTGGGCTGATAGTTTTGTGTCATCTGCAAACACTGATACATTACTTACAACACCCTCCCCTAAGTCATTAATGAACAAGTTAAATAAAAGTGGCCCCAATACTGAGCCCTGGGGGACCCCACTAAGAACCTTACTACAAGTAGAGAATGTCCCATTAACAACCACCCTCTGTACCCGATCCTGTAGCCAGTTTCCTATCCATGTGCAAACGACTTCATTAAGCCCAACAGACCTTAGTTTAGAAAGCAGTCGTTTGTGGGGCACAGTATCAAACGCTTTGGCAAAATCCAAATAGATCACATCTACTGCCCCCCCACTGTCCAACATCTTACTTACCACATCATAAAATGCAATCAAATTCGTCTGACATGACCTATCCTTCATAAAGCCATGCTGATTGTTGCTCATAATGCCATTCATTAGGACAAAATTTTGAATGTGATCCCTTAACAAGCCTTCAAATAATTTGCCCACCACAGATGTCAAGCTTACTGGCCTATAATTGCCAGGCTGAGATCGTAATCCCTTTTTAAATATTGGAATAACATCAGCTTTTCTCCAATCCATAGGCACCATACCAGATGACAGTGAATCTGAGAAAATCAGAAATAAGGGCTGGTCTAAGACTGAACTAAACTCTCTTAGAACCCGGGGTTGTATGCCATCAGGCCCTGGAACCTACTAGGAATAACTCTCTTTTGTACCTGTAATAACTAATAATACTGAACTCATCTCTAACATTTGTGTGGGTGAGCCAGGGTTGGACTGGGAAAAAGCCTGGTCCCTGGCGCTTGTGGGCCCAGCCGGCCCTGACCAGCTCCCTTCACTAATCTTCCTCCCGTGACCTCCCTTTTTTTGGTCAAGTCATGCACATGTGGCCAGGGGGACGGCTTGATGGAGGAACCCGGTCTCAGGCCCCCCGGTATGGAGGGAAAATTCTGAACAAATAAACAGCTTAAATGTATCCCAATACCCCCTCCCGCACTGCTCCAATAAATGGTATGTATATAATAACCAGACTAAACTGGGCATGCTCACCAAATGCCCCCCCCCCTCATTAGCCCAACAGTATTAGCTGTGATTAGCACAATCACAATTCAAGGCTGGAGTGGTTACTCTAATGGCCCACCTGGGATTTCATGTGATTGGCCCCTTCTCTAAGCTGCCTTTGTGGTTGGCAGAAAGAATAAAACCCTGTTCTACATTTATGAGCTTTTCCCTTTCTGGATTACAAAGGTGGCTGTTAAGAATTCCAAATTATTAGTCTTTTTATACACATGGAAGATCCCAGAGGCTGCCCAGACCATCACAGCTGTACCCAGATATTCCAGTAACCAGCAAGCTGCATTGTCCAACCTTGGCATCATCCACTGGCAGAACCACCAAGTGCAGGAAAACCTGTAATGTTAAAGTTGCCATGCTACAATAAAGAGCCTCATTGCCTAAAGTTGTCGTGTGTGTGCTACCCTATTCCCACAACCTCTCGCAACTTCTCGCACTGACATCAGAGGTAGGAAGGCTCTTGGAATGGGGTATTAAGGGATAGGATACTTGACTGCATTGCAAATCATAATACTATGAGTTTGTGCCGGCATGGTTTTAACACATAATATATCTTACACAATTCATTGTCTTCTATGAGGAAGTGAGCGGGAACCTAAACTCTGGGATGGCAGTGGATGTGATTTACTTTGTAAAGAATTTGATACAGTGCCACACAGAATATTGCTGCTTAAATTAAGGAATATTGGCCTGGAACATAGTGGAATTACCCAGGGCTACCAAGAAACCAAGATATTGCTGTTCTGATGCAATACCGATAACAGCTTACAAATAAGTGTACAATTACAGTAAAATATAACTTCTGTAGATGAAATTGAGACCAATGAGGAAAAAACAATGTTCAGATGAGTGGTAAGGTAATGGCTCCTTACTTGATAGGTCCAGTTGTACTATGACTTGAGAACAGCGCTCATACATGATAAGCTGAAAGCTGAAATCCTGTAACACATTGGAGTTCGACCCCTGTTTTTTGCAAATGATTCCATTGCTGTGTTTACAGGGAGCTGCTATCTGGTTACCTTCTCATTGTTCTGTTGTTTGGCTGCTGGGAGAAAGGGAGGGGGTGATATCACTCCAACTTGCAGTACAGCAGTAAAGAGTGACTGAAGTTTATCACAAGTCACATGACTGGGGGCAGCTGGGAAACTGACAATATGTCTAGCCCCATGTCAGATTTCAAAATTTAAAAAATCTGTTTCTGCTTTTTTGAAAAATGGATTTCAGTGCAGAATTCTGCTGGAGCATCACTATTAACTGATGTGTTTTGGAAAAAATCATGTTTTTCCAAAAAACTTAGTCCCTTTGTAAAATGTATAATGAAGCAATTTAATTCTTAATGAATCAGATGAAGATTGAGTGTAGGACTGGCCATATCGGAGATGATTAATGTAGTTGTTCAGCTTAAATATATTGCAATATATGGACAAACAATCCCTGTGTTGTTTAAAGGGTAAGGCATTTTTCAGTAGCAGTAGCACAAAATGTCTCTGTCTTAAATATATTGATAATGGGTTGAGTGTATTTGTCTATAAGAATTTATGAATTTTTTTGCCACAACCTCATTGCACCCCCCCCCCTCCCCTTAATGGTTTAAAAATTAGTGGTGATAACAACTTTCCCTGGTTTTAGTATATTTAAAGGGACATGATACAATTTTTCAACACTCGTTTCATTAAATAGGGCTTATGCTGATCATACAGTTTGCTTACTGTTTCATTAGATTATATCTATGGTTTTTGTTATTCCTTGCACTTAATAGGGCTACATTTAAAAATGAAACTACAGTCAAATTCTACTTCCTTGTCCCAAGTAGCAAAACACAAACCACCAACTCACTGAGAAGCTTCTGTATAACAAGCTGCTCTCTGTCTAAAAGGAGAACAGTCTAACCAGATAAGGGGTTTATTTATACAGAGACCTCTCAGTGCTGATTTCTATAACTTATTGGGTTTTATGGGAAGGCCTCAAAGGGGAACAATTCTACTACATTCCCACATCATTGGTGAAAAAGGCAATTGAAATAGAAAATAGCTACCAACCTCGATCTCTACCACAAGAGACCCCTCTCGAATGGGCCACCCAATTCAAGTACCTAGAAGTGATAGTCCATGCAGATCTCACAAAATACACTACCTTAAACCTCGACCCAATTTTAGTTAATCTGACCAATACCTTAAATCGATGGACTAAACGCCCTCTGTCTTTCTGGGGTAGAGTAAATGTCATGAAAATGATTTACCTCCCCAAAATTCTCTACCTACTCCATAATGCGCCAATATATATCCCCAAAAAATACTTTAAAAGTATAAACCAAATCGTGATCACCTTCCTCTGGAACAATAAAACACCCAGAATCGCTTGGTCAAAGCTATGTGCACCATGCGACATGGGAGGACTAATACAATATAAAATTATGCATCATATTTACATAACTCCCACACGACTCAAACTGATGGGCCGGATCCCCTGCGACTCCTGTCCCAGGTGTCACCAACAAGCTGCGGATTTCTTCCATTTAATCTGGGAATGCCACTACATATTGAGCTTTTGGACACAAGTCGTAAACTATCTAGCGAACAATCTTGACTTTCCGAGAATAATTTCACGTACAGTTTGCCTTTTGGGGGTCCTAGAAGAGATAATCCCAGCTAAGTACTGTATACTCAAATATCTTTTTGTATCCTACTCTTTTATGCGAAAAAAACTGTAGCCCTTCACTGGATGGGTCACCTCTTACCCTCTCTTAATGCTTGGATACAACTGGTTAACAAAGCAGTACCCCTATATAAGCTCACCTACGTAGTTAGGGTAACACCAACAAAATTTGATACAATTTGGGGATTGTGGAATGACATTGACCCGACCCCTCTATAGCAAGTCTTAACCAAGTCCATCTCCTATTATGAAATCCTTCATGGTTAGCTATCCTACATATCCTCGAAGGTCGCAACCTAGCCTTCAGATGTAAAGTTCACCATCTCAACTGCTCGATCACTGTATTGTGTTATGCTTGGTGATAGCCTGTGCCATGTTTTCATCCTGCCAAACTTGTACAGTTTAGTCTGCGAGTGTACTTATTTGTTGTATGTCTGATTGCTGTGTGTTTATAAAAAGAAATAAATCTTACCTTTAAAAAAAAAAGAAATAGAAAGTAGCTGCACTGGGAACTGCACAGAAGCTTAAAAAGTTGCCAAATTTTCTGCCTGAAGGATTCAGTTGCCTGAACTCTAAGGTCGGTGGCAGGTGGGGAGATTTGCTTTTCCATTTTAAACAATTGAAATTGCTGGTGCTATGTCCAACATATCACTTAATCACCTGAAGTTTCCTCCAGAGGCAATTTCAGGCGACTTATCGATATGTCATAGCACCAGCAATTTCACGACTCCATGCACACCTCTTTGTGTGTCTGATGAAGGGCATGTCTCCGAAATATTACACTTCAATAAACACACACCGATTATCTATTTCCACTGACACCATAGGGCACATTATACACAGAGAAATACACAGGCACATTATATAACATTAGGATTGGATCAATGTTGAATGAATTGGCAGTTACATTTCTAAAGCCCCCCAAAAAAAGACAGGGTAAATACAAAACACACACTGTAGCAGAATAATTTCACATATAATGCTCTCACCAGTTTTATGTGTGACCCTAAACACTTACACGGTCACTGAAGTACAATCAATGTTTCCCAGACATGTAGGGGCCGATTCACAAAGGGTCGAATATCGAGGGTTAATTAACCCTTGATATTCGACTGGGAATTAAAATATTCAATATTCGAAGTCGAAGGATTTTAGCGCAAATAGTGCGATCATTCCTTCAATCGAACGATAAAATCCTTCAAATCGAACGATTCAAAGGATTTTAATCCAACGATCGAAGGAATATACTTCGATCAAAAAAACTTAGGAAAGCCTATGGGGGACTTTCCCCATAGACTAACATCGAGTTCGGTAGGTTTTAGATGGCGAACTAGGGGGTCGAAGTTTTTTCTTAAAGAGACAGTACTTCGACTATCGAATGGTCGAATAGTCGAACGATTTTTAGTTCAAATCCTTCGATTCGAAGTCATAGTCGTAGTCGAAGGTCGTAGTAGCCCATTCGATGGTCGAAGTAGCCCAAAAAACACTTTGAAATTTGAAGTTTTTTTACTTCGAATCCTTCACTCGAAGTTAGTGAACCTGCCCCGTAGTTTCATTAGGGCTTCCCCTGAACAAACACAAAATGAACAAAACAAAGAAAATGAGAAGCAAAAACGACATGTGCAAACACCAACCCCAAAAGCACAATTTTCTTTTTCAGGTTAAAGGGATGATGTGAGATTGAGACAAGGGTGACTGAGGTATGAACGACGGCACCAGTTTTATTTCAGTTCGTGAAGCATTTGATTTAAGTTGACCTCAGCCCTCAAAAACCTGTGCTTGAGGGGGCAAAAGCTGCTGCAAACATTCAGGGTAGGTGATGAAAGTGGGTAAAGTCTCCCTCTTCACTTATTGGTACATATTACAATCTGTTGTGCTCTTATTGGAGAAGCTTCAAAGTGAAAGCTCCAATCAGAGTGTTCCTGGTTTCTACAGCAACAGAGTTTACCAGCATGAAATGATTTTCCCCGTAGTGGCATCCAGTGAGCGAGACATTTTTTCTCTTTTCTTTGAATTGTTTGGGGAGGTTTAGCCTTAATGAAATCTTCCTGTAGGAGGGTGAATGTTTTGCTAACATTTAGATCCTCAATTCCCTAGGGATTGTGTTAGCCAGCTAAACTGGGTCCTTCTTTTACAGATGGGAGAGGGAGTAGTTTCCCAGAGGTTATAAAAAGCGATGCCCACATGTTCTCTTTCTCTTTCCCATGGGCTTGAGGAAGTGGGGTGTTGCTGTTAGGGCCTGAGGTGGAGGTGGACCTCAGTGTAGGAGAAACAAGTGTCAGGTCAGAAACTGTTATAGGTTTCTGTATGAGTGACAGGAAAGTTAGTGAGTTAAGGCTCCAATGAGGAGACTAATTGGGGTCAGTTCCCTGCAGCACCTCTGCTGCCATTATAGGGACCCAAGCATTCAGGCTCAGGATTAGGTCGATCCTGTAATAATCCACCTCTACGGGCTTCACCTAATGATGGAGAGTTGGTGACCAAGAGGGAGACTATACTACCCAGGATAAAGTCTGTGATGTGATGAAGTATAAATTGTGAGTAGTTTTTGCTGACCTGCTGCCACTTGAGCCTACTATTACTATTCTGTAATGAGAGCAGCCCCCCCCACTTAATTGAAGTGACTAATGTCATGTAATTTGTGCATCTGTTCAATAAATCTGTTCCACTGTTTTTAAGAGCCACTGGCAACAAAAGTTATTGAGATAAAGTGAATTTTGTGTGTCCACACCAGAGTGGTATCCCTTCCTCCATTCCATAAGTGAATATTGAGATCTCTGTTTGGAGATCTCAATAAACCAAACATATTCAGCCCATTTTGCCTTTGTGAGTGCCAACTCATTCCCTCCTTGTTTTTGTGCAGGAGAAGGAAGGCTACCGAGGCAATTTACTGCCAACAGACTAGCCACAAAAGTGCAAGCTAGAATGCTATATTTATTCTGTAGAATGCTTTTCCATACCTAAATAAACAGCTCTAGAAACTATTTTTGTGTGTTTAGGCTAGCAGCTGCCATATTAGCTTGGTGTGACATCACTTCCTGCCTGAGTCTCTCCCTGCTCATTCATAGCTCTGGGCTCAGATTACAGCAGGGAGGGGAGAGAGAGGAGCAAACTGAGCATGCTCAAGCCCTAGCCCTGGAGGTTTAAGCTGAAAACAGTTAGTCTGATACAGAAGCCCATGAGTACACAATAGAAGGAAAGAAATGTGCTGTTTCTTTTGACAGAGGACTCAGAGCAGCATTACTTTGAGGGGTTACTGGTGTATTTATATAGACCTTTCTGATAAGCTTACTTAGTTTTAGCCTTTCCTTCTCCTTTAAGTGCATTTCTACTTAAGCTACATGGAGTGGGGACATCCATTGTCAGTTATCAGATTTACTTGTTTCCAAGTAAATGAGATTTTGTGTTCATTTCAGGTCTATACAAAATTATGTAACATTTTGGCAGAAATATACAGAATAAAAGTCCAGCACTTGAGGTGAGTATGGCAAATATCTCCACACACACAGTGTTTTTGCCTTTGGTGCTCAGATAGGCCGGGATCATTGTGATCCAAACACTGCAGAAGAGCAACATGCTGAAAGTGATGTACTTGGCCTCATTAAAACTGTCCGGTAATGTCCGAGCTAAAAATGCTAAAACAAAACTAACAGCTGCCAGAAGCCCCATATACCCAATAACTGAGTAAAAGCCAATAGCTGAGCCCTCATTGCACTGAATGATGATGGTTCCAGGGTAAGTGTGAAGGTCCAGTTCCTGAAAGGGAGGAGAAATGGCCAACCAAGTCATGCAGATTATTATTTGAATAGATGAGCAGAACAAGACTACAGAATTGGACAGTTTGACTCCCACCCATTTTCTCCATGAGCTCCCTGGCTTGGTGGCTTTGAAAGCAACACAAACCATGATAGTCTTGGCCAGGAGAGAAGAGACAGCTATGGAGAAGGTGATTCCAAAAGTGATGTTACGCAGCATGCAGGTTATATCCACAGGGCGACCGAGGAACAGAAACACACTGAGGAAGCTCAGCTTGATGGAGACAAGGAGGAGGAAGCTCAGGCTCCTGTTGTTGGCTCTCCCAATGGGGGTGTCTCGATAAATAATAAAAACTCGCAATATCAGCATGGTAAGAAGTAAGAAGAAAACAGAAACTGATAAAAAAAATATAGAAATCTTATCATTTGTGTATGAGAGAAAGTCTTCTGTTCTTGCAATACACTTAGTTCTCTTCTCATTGGACCACTCCATGACTGGGCATCTATTGCAGTTTTCACTGTCTGCAAAGGTGACAAATAATTTAATAACCAACAGGGAGATAAAAATTGTAAAGCTATTTTGGGCTAAAATATCTATCTATATATATATATATATATATATATATATATATATATATATATATATATATATATAATATAATGTTTATTTAACAGTAGAGCAAAGGTTACACTGAGTCTAACACACAAGGCAGAGCCTTTGCTATGAGGAAAGTATGAAGGAAAGAGGTGTAGTAGAACTGAAACTCACATAGGCTACTGTGTTTATAAATAAAATATTTATAAGCCAGTAGGTTCTTACAGCAAGCAAACAGAGCAAAGTTTATTGTCAAAGACAATGATCCACAGGGTTGTACTCACAAATCAACAGAGACAAGACATAGCATGATGGTAAAATGACAGTTAAGCAAAGACACCATGATGTGGCACATGTTGGGACAGCAAGGGAAGTATAACAATACTAGAATCACACCCAGGAATGCACAAAGCAAAACCCATATTTGGGCAATGTTGCAGTCTTCAGGCTCCTTTAAATAGGCCTCCTTTAGCAACAAAATTGGACTTGATGACGCTGGCGTGTTTATGCTGGCGTTCAAACGCTGGCATTCAAATGCTGGTGTCCATTCGGCTGGCGAGAAGGCGCTGGCGACCAGGAAGAACCACGTGGGAGGACAGGGCGCCGCCATCTTGGATAGAGGAATGGCATTGGTGAGTTGTTTTCCTTACACTAGGACAGAACAGCTTTACTGGACTTTGTTGATCCCAGGCTCCCTGGAACACATCCAGCTGGGTCACCAATCAAAGGCCAAACACCCCTAGCCAAACACTATGTAAAGTTGAGGCAGGAAGTGGTCATAGGCCAGTAGACCAATAACAGAAGTATGCAAATTAAAGGAAAACTATACCCCCAAAATTAACACTAAAGCAACAGATAGTTTATATCATATTAAGTGGCATATTAAAGAATCTTATCAAACTGGAATATATATTTACTGTAAGTAAATATTGCCCTTTTACATCTCTTGCCTTGAACCACCATTTTGGGATGGTCTGTGTGCTGCCTCAGAGATCACCTGACCAGAAATACTTCAACTCTAACTGTAACAGGAGGAAATCACCTGACCAGAAATACTGCAGCTCTAACTGTAACAGGAAGAGATCACCTGACCAGAAATACTGCAGATCTAACTGTAACAGGAAGAGATCAGCTGACCAGAAATACTGCAGCTCTAACTGTAACAGGAAGAGATCAGCTGACCAGAAATACTGCAGCTCTAACTGTAACAGGAAGAGATCACCTGACCAGAAATACTGCAGCTCTAATTGTAACAGGAAGAGATCACCTGACCAGAAATACTGCAGCTCTAACTGTAACAGGAAGAGATCACCTGACCAGAAATACTGCAGCTCTAATTGTAACAGGAAGAGATCACCTGACCAGAAATACTGCAGCTCTAACTGTAACAGGAAGAGAGTTGGAAGCAAAAGACAGAACTCTGTCTGTTAATTGGCTCATGTGACCTAACATGTATGGTATGTTTGTGTGCACAGTGAATCCTACAATCCCAGGGGGCGGCCCTTATTTTTTAAAATGGCAATTTTATATTTATGATTTGAATGAAATTTGAATTAAAACAGAACTTGATTTTTTTCTCAGAATGTCAGGAAGGTTATTTACAGCTTCAAATGGGTCACTGGAACTTTGCCATTGACTTCTACATGAATTTGGCAGATAGGTGGCATTCTATCGAAATCAAGTTGTTGTGCTGTGTGTCGAGTGTTTGGATTTTTCCCAACTCGAATTTGTGAGTTTTGACCACAAATGCAACACAAAAATATTTAATGTTAAATATTAGTGATTACTGACAAGTTTCGCTTCAATAAAAAATTCACTAAATGGATACAATTCACAATGTTTATGGACGATAATTTTTTTTCTAACGCAAGACAAATATTTTCACCCATTAGAGTCTATGGGGCAAATTCACAAATTTGAGACAGCGTCCGTTTTGCTGCACTTCGCCAGGTGTACTTTCGCCAGTGCTACGCAAATTCACTAAAATCCGAAGTTGTGCTCAGGGGTAGCGTAAGCTTGCGAAGTTGCGCTAGCGATGGTTAATTTGCATAAGGCGCCTAATTGAAGTTACAATGGAGGAATATGTAGCAGCACTATACAAGCCTGGGAAACCTTCAAAACAGCAAATAAAATGTTTATTTTGCCCTACAGATGTGCCCACTGTATAGTTAAGGTGCCATGAGTTAGGAAATGTAGGGGGGAAGGAGGGGAGCCCCAAACATTTTTTCGATCTTTTTCAGCCTATCACCCATAAAAAAAGAAAAAAACACCAGCGTTTTTTGGGACTTAGAAAGTAGCATGATGCCATGAAACGCGTTAAACGTATGGTCCCTTGAGCATGGTGTGTCGCATTTTTAAATGGACAATAAAGTATAATAAACTTGTTCTTGCCATCTTTCACTGGTGCTCCATACTATAGTCAATTCACAAAGCTATTTCACAAATGAATTCATGTCACATCACACACAAGTTGCTGCCTTAAGAATTCTCTGCATTGAGGGTAAAAACTATAGGCGGAGGGTGACTTTTGAGTTTGGGAAGGCTAATTAAAGATCGCCTCTCACCAAAAAAATTTTCACCTACTGGAGGTGCAGGCTAACAGGGCCTTCAGTGCAGATGGGGGAAACAATAGCATTTTTTTAAGAAAAGTCCCCTATAGAGTACTATAGTTACCTCACTCATTAAGAAAATGTGTGTGCCCCAATGAGGCCTTCCATACCAGGAGGTTCCTCCCAGTGAACAAGCCATAGTGCTTGATAGGGGAATTTTCTTAAAAGAGAACTGAACCCTAATACTAAATATGGCTAAAAATGCCATATTTTATATGCTGAACTTATTGAACTTGCCTAAAGGTTCAGCATCTCTAAAACTTCAACGTTGAAACAGGAACTCCCTATCTTGGATTTTGTTAAGAGAGTCTTTTACACGCACATGCTCAGCGAGCTTTGAGCAGCTGTTTGGAAGCTAAGTTTAGGAGTTCAAATCAGAAAATAGGTAAGTCAGTTAGCTGATATTATGAAGCTGATGAATAAATTATGATGCTAATTGTGCTGGTTTCTATGCTGATATGTTCCAATAATCCGAATTACGTACTAATCAGCCTTATATTGTAATATATATATATATATATATATATATATATATATATATATATATATAGTATATTGTGTGTCTTTCCCTAAGCCCAAAGCATGTGCAGTGAATAAACAAAGATGACGGGGAACTGGGGCATCTTTGGAGACACAGATCTTCTCCACTAAAGGGCTGTGGTTCCCTTGGGCTGGTACAGAACCCCAAAACATAATGTACAACATTTCTGCCCAACTTCTTTAGTTAAGCTTTAGTTCTCCTTTAAAACAAATATTATTGTGTGCCCCATCTGGAATGTTTCTATAGTTGGTGAAACATTTTTTAGATTATAAACAAAAGCTATGGTCAATAGTATCCCTGCATGAATTCTCTCCCTATATATATATATATATATATAGAGAGAGAGAGAGAGAGAGAGAGAGAGAGAGAGAGAGAGAGAGAGAGAGAGAGAGAGAGAGAGAGAGAGAGAGAGAGATCCTTGAGACTATGGTTTTAATCTTTTGATAAATAAAGAAACTAAATTTTTAAGTGCAGAGACCTGCATGGGTTTCTATATATATATTAATGCGGAAGGTACCCGCACTCTGTCTCTGACTTCCACTTTACGGGTGTTTGGCCAAGTAAATGTTTGTAATTGTTCAAGAGGGACCAGCACACTGATTTTTTTAAATTCACCAAATTCACCAAATATTTATTGCAACATCACTGTGCTTCCACAAAGCTGCAATAAATATTCTTGAATACCCTCTTGAACAATTATATACATGTGTGTGTGTGTGTTTTGTATACCAACTTTTATACAATATACAATCCAGTAAGAGCAGAGATTAAATAGTGTCATGTAGTCCCTGACAAACACAAAATAAATGCAGAATAAACATCAAGTATAACATAGTATGTCAGAAATACTTTTTGTGAATTTAGTGGAAGTCTTCACCTCAGAAAATATATTTCCCCAAAATGTAAGGTCATGTGATTAAATGGAACAGGTACAGACAGATACAGAGGTTAGTCTGCTCTATTTCACCCACTGTCCTCCTCCCTGTACTCTTGTCACCAGGATTCCATGTGAGAAGCACATCTTGGCATGTCAGTCAGGAAGGGGTAAAAGTGCAGCAAACTGACTCAGATTAAATACATATTTCTAACCATGGGATAAAGGGAGCAACACATACATGTTATACACAATACACAAATAATTGTTCCCTTCTCATTGCCTGAGTCTCAGAATGTATGTGTGATATAATAAATAAATAGAAATATATATGAGCAACTGGCAACCTGGTTTGTGGAATAAATATATATTTATAACTACTTGGGATCTTATAAACTCACTGTAGTCGTGGAGATGCTGCACATGGTTAAACCTGAGCTTCCATTTAACATACAGCGATTCTTCTAGAGAGATCAGCTCTGAGCTGTGCAGGTCCCGCCCACTCCCCTCCCGGTCATCAGTCAGCTGATCCCTCAGCCTGTGTGAGACTATGGGAGCTGCAAGTGAAACAAAGTTACTGCGTTCTATAGCAAAGGTATTGCTAGAATCGGTCTTTTAAATCCCCCCATTTTAAGGACATTTACTGTGCTGGTTTGGGAAGGCTTAGCCTCCCCAAGCCTTCATTAAAATCCGCCCATGGTAAAAACACAGCAAAACTCAGGGTCTGCAAAACAGATATCTATTGCCTTTCTCCTCTGCTGCTCTCTAACTTGTTCCTCTCCCTGGTTCTCCCCAAGCCACTTGCAGAATGTTCTATATTTCCAGCTACAACACAAAGAATTTCCAAGTCACTAGGACTTCAGGGACACAGGTTGATCCATACTCTCCTACATGCATTTATACCAGTTATATTGGAGATCTCTCCCTTGGAACACAGGACACAATCATAACAGCAGAGTTGGACTCCGGCCTTTGACATTTTCCTGAAGCCGGGGAGACAGTTGTCTGAACATTGAGCTCTTGGGACCTAAAATCAAAGTAAAATGATGAGAATTTTATGGGTACTTAACACTATTCTGCTCTCACATTCAGCGCATTTCCTTTTTATTAACATGACTTTAGCTTAGCACTGGATCATTTAGACTATATTATCCTTTTGTTATCCCTTTAAATTATCTTAATTGTCCCTTGCTTGTAGGGGGCAATGGGTGTTTTATGATATCAACAGACAACTAGCCACAGATTGGGCATTCATGGTTTACAAGAATAACGCATGTAGGGGAACAGCCAACGGTATATATAGAAACCACTGCTCCAATCACTCAACTCAAGTCAAAACCCTTGCATTTTTTTACAGGTTCCATTTTTGGTTTGCAAACTTTGCAACCAATTGTCCTTATCTTTCAAAAGATGTTTAATATACTTACTTGGCAGAAATAATGAGAAAGCAAAGACATTCAGTTCTTCAGAATATATGAGTAGGGCGAGTACCTACATTCAAAGAAAGATTAGCCAGTAGTGATGAGTGAATCTGTCCCATTTAGCTTTGACGAAAAATTTGTGAAACTGTAAAAAGATTCAAGATTATGGCAAAAATTCATGCAACATATTGAAATCAATAGGCGTTAAATTGTTATTACGCACAACAATTTCTTCTCACACCAAAATAAATGCATTTAAGTCAATGGGCGGTTTTCTTCCGGTTACTTTTTTGTCTCTGCGACTTTTTTGTCTTGATGATTTTTTTTTTATCACCGCAACATTTTTCATGGTGGATTTTTGCTGCAGTTCAATGAAACATTTTTGCAAATGCCAAAGTTTGGAATTTTGCCTCAAATCAATCCCTGGTGATAAAATTCTCATCACTATTTGCTAGTCCTTTCCCTAGAGAAGCAAATACTTTTGCTTAGTCAGATGGTGCAGCAGCATAAACATGAGACAAAGAACTGAATTGGTCTGGGCACACAACAATTTCCCCCCAGAATTTTCACATAAAATATAGACATGACAAAGAATTTGCCTACCTTGTTATTGGTTGTTTTCCATTTGATTGCTTCCATGGTGATATTGAGTTTCTGGTCTAATCGAGTCCAGGGTATGTACAGTCCAACTCTGGTCTCAGCTACAGATTCAGTGGATGTTCCATAGAAATTTGAGATCTGATAGGGTGAAACAAACTCTCCATTTTCATTAAAATATTTCAGTAACCGCCCCTTGGATGGGAATTGCACTTCTTTCAGCAGGTGATGTAACTATAAAGGACAATTTAGAAAACAATTAGTGTTATGATTTTATGTACAATTAAACAAGGAAAACTTTTCACATTATTATAATATAACTTCCCTCTTTATCTTGTTTACTCAATGTGGCTTCCTCATTTACCTTGTATCCTCTCAATTTATTTAAACGATAATGTAATAATGTCATCACTTTCAGACTTTTCTTATCAGGATGATTGCATATATATATATATATATACAAGTGGGTTTGATTGATGTAGGCGTAACTTACGAGACATCTTTAAAGTGGGGTTTTCTGCATTCTCTAAAAATCTGCACTTTTAACAGACTTGAGTATACTGTTTACATTACGACTAACAATTTTGTATTCTATTTATGGCATGGGAAAATGTCAACAATATTTGTAAAATATATCCCAAATATTGAAAATTCTTAGCATAAGCCTGCACCTGAAGTGTCTGATGCCTGGGGCAGATTTATCAAAGGTCGAGGTGAATTTTTGACTGAAAAAAATTCAAATTTCAAGCAATTTTTTGTGTACTTCGACTAGGGAATAGTCCAAATTCCATTTGAATTTGAAAAAAATGCAAAAATTAGAATATCAAAATTTATGATGTACTGTCTCTTTAAAAATTCGACTTCAACCATTTGCCATCTTAAACCTGCCAAATTGCTGTTTTAGCCCATGGGGGGACCTCCTAGAACCTATTTGGAGTCAATTGGTGCACTTTGAAAATTCAAAGATTTTTTGGGGAAAAACTTTGAATCCAATTTGTTCGAATGCACTATTCCTTCCATTCGAACGATCAAAAATGGACGTATTCGACAAAAAAATAACTTTGACTTAATTTCGGTTGGTCTATTCGAATGCCCCTTGATGTTGCCCTCAAAAAAGAAAAAAAATAGAGAAAAAACAGAAGTATATATTTAAAAAACAGTATGGAAAAATAAGTATTAATACCACATTTGTTAACAAGGTAGGGGTAACCTATAGCTGGCTTAAGAGTTTAGCGTTAAAGTATTACTGTTTTATATCTTAGGGCTATGTTAAGCCAGGGGTTTTTATGAGTTTTGTTTTTAGCATGATTGTTTGTAGAGAGAGTGCAGAGACTAAGTGCAACTAAACTGGTTAGAGGGAGGGAAGAGTTAAATTATGAGGGGAGACTGTCAAGGTTGGGGTTGTTTTCTCTGGGGGAAAAAAGGCGCTTGTGAGGGGACATGATTAGACTTTACAAGTACATTAGAGGACATTATAGACAAATAACTAGTGATGGGCACATTTTTTCGCCTTGTTCCGCTGCGGAAATGACGCCCATAGATTCGTATGGCATTGTGCATCAAATTGAAAATTTACATTTTTGATGGGTAAAACTGTCAAAATCGGATATTGCTCAAATGTGATTCAAGTTTTTTTCGAGTTTTTAAAACTCGAATCAAATTAGATTCGAATTTTATTCAAGTTTTTGAGTCGATTATATTCACCCAAGTTTACCAAATTAGATTTTTTTTTTATACATTTCGATTGGTTGAATTTTGAGTTTATGGAAGATTTTAAAAACTCACATGAATTTGAAATGTTAACTTTGATAAATGTGCCTCCCCATGTTTGGGTTAACCCATGGGGATTATAACACCTACATATGTGTATTTTCACGCTTAAAGGCAGATATATCAAACTGTGAAATTAGGCCTCACCAAAGTAAAATTCTGACACCATTCCTACGGTGTTATAGAAGCAGAATTATCAATGAGTGAAAGTTAGAGCTCACCATTTGATAATGGTGGAGTAGTAGACGTTTACTGTAGTAAGATCTTATTTCCCACTTTGGTTGAATATCTAATTGTAAGTGCTATTTTTACATTGCAATAACCTTTTAAATAACATACCTCAAATTCACAGATTGTGGTTTTCTTAAAGCAATAAGTCCTACCAAACTGACCTTGTACAAAATAATCAGGTGCAAACAAATTCATGAATGAATGGGGGATTATAAAATGTTAAGGGTTATTTATTAAGATCGAATATTTGTGGTTTTAGAAATCACAAATAAATTCACAAACTCTAAACCACGACCACGACCTGTTGTCATGAGAAAAGTACAAATGAAAAAAGGGCAAAATGATCCCAAAATTTTTTGAATACCACAAAAACCTCTAAAATTTAAATATTTTTGGACCATTTGTAGTGAAAAAAATTCTAACATTCTGATTCATTTAAAAATGGTTCGGTAGGATCAATGCACCTCCCCCACCTTGACAACAACTTTTATTTGGCAAAGTTTTGCTTAAATGCTTTTGCCGTTTTTTCACTTGATACAGTATATCTCAAATTTTTAGAGTTTTTAGAGTTAGAGTTTGAAACCCACAGATTTTCCATGCTAGGTGGAAAAACTTATATTTTATAGATATTTATTAAATAGTATCCGCATTTAGCACCTACAGAAGCATGGGACTCGCTTTCTAGCTTTCTAGGAACTCTCAGTGGTAGAGTCAATTTTGTTAAAAAATATAGAAAGGACTGATCTTTTTGAGAATAAAAAAACTATACTCCACAACAACAGTGTATATTCCAGTGCCAAAATAGTGCCATATTTATCACAGAAATAACATTTTAAAAATGTAGACTTCAGATTCAATTTGATGAGAAATGCTTATCTCTAATGTAATTCCAGATTTCTCCATAGAGCCAGATGCAAGTCAGTACAAATTCATTTCACTGTTTATCAAATGAAAACTCTACTGAAGTCTATGGAATAAAACTAGAACTGAATTAGGAGGATGGATTTTTCTAATCAAATTGATTCTCATCAATAAGTTTTATGTGATAAACCATAAAATAAGGTTTTCCCTGGAAATGAATCTGCCTCAGTCATATCACATACCGCTTACCTGATACGTTACATACCTGATAATTTATCCCCTTTCTTTCTTTTTGAGAATTTTGCTTATTAAGCTTCCTACTTGCTAGAGACAAAGCTTCAACTGCAAGAAGCATATTCCTAGTATGAAATTTCTCAGTAAAGCCTTTAATGTCTGTTAGTCGTTCTTTTCCTGTGCAAAAAGGAAGGCGGTCTAACAAATCTAAAAACAGACTCATATTGACTGATTTGCAGGAAAAGTATTTGACCCAAATAGCTTCTAACAACTTGTCTTCTGGATAATTTGATGGATGGATATTCTCTATACTGAAATGGTAATCATTATTATAGTCTAAGATATTTGACATAAATACCAAGCTTCCATTAAATAATCCACGTGCATAATTGATTATATCGCTATAATGTAACCAGTCTGATTCAAATATGAAAGTCTTTTCACTGAATATATCTAATGTACGTCCAAATTTTATTGCAGTTCTCCAGGTAATTGCCCCACAAAATATAACAACATCGGTCAAGGATTGTTGAATGATCTTCTTATAAAGAAATTTAAATTTATGTTGAATAAGATAGTGGATCTTTATTGTAAATTCAGTGCAGATACCTTCACTGGAGAGAGACTTTGTTAGCAGTTGATAATTTCTCTCTCCATTTATATCATTAGTTGTAATGATTCCAACCAAGGTCCATCCAAAATATTTCAGTAATTGTGTTATAGCATAATACTGTCTATCCTTACTTTGTACTGTCCGAAAAAAGAATGGGAATGTGGTTCTGTCACTGAGGGAAGGGTCTGTAGCTCCATAACTGATCTGTAACAATAAAAATTCATCCCCAATAAAATAACTTCAAGTAGAAAGATTTGCATTTCCACGTAATAATATCTCTTTTTAACATAGTGTCCATCATGTTCAACCTTTTTAGTCTATAAAAATACCTGACTGCTAGTTGATTCAGTAGAAGGCAAAAAAAAAACAAACATTTGAAGCCACTCCAATATGCCTCATGCCTCATGGGGGAAACATTCCTTCCTGATTCCAAGATGCAATGGGAATAGTCCCTGGATCAACTTGTACTATGAGCTATTTCCCATATCCCTGTATTCCCTCACTTGCTAAACACCATCCAACCCCTTCTTATACCTATCTAATGTATCAGCCTGTACCCCTGATTCACTTCCCAGCTCTCCCTGTAACACCCCTTTCCCTCCTCTAATCTCATTGGCTCCCTCCTGTCTGCTGGGAGGAGCTACTGGTGAATAAAGCATCCGACCCTTCCTTGTACCTATCTAATATATCAGCCTGTACCCCTGATTCACTTCCCAGCTCTCCCTGTAACACCCCTTTCCCTCCTCTAATCTCATTGGCTCCCTCCTGTCTGCTGGGAGGAGCTACTGGTGAATAAAGCATCCGACCCTTCCTTGTAGCTATCTAATGTATCAGCCTGTACCCCTGATTCACTTCCCAGCTCTCCCTGTAACACCCCTTTCACTCCTCTAATCTCATTGGCTCCCTCCTGTCTGCTGGGAGGAGCTACTGGTGAATAAAGCATCAAACCCTTCCTTATACCTATCTAATGTATCAGCATGTACCACTGATTCACTTCCCAACTCTCCCTGTAACACCCCTTTCCCTCCTCTAATCTCATTGGCTCCCTCCTGTCTGCTGGGAGGAGCAACTGCTGAATAAAGCATCCAGCCCTTCCTTGTACCTATCTAATGTATCAGCCTGTACCACTGATTCAGGGAGACAATTCCACATCTTCACAGCTCTCACTGTAACAAACCCCTTCCCAATATTTAGCTGGAACCTCTTTTCTTCTAATCAAAATGGGTGGCCTCAAGCTACTGGTAAATAAAGCATTAGAGAGATTATTATATGATCCCCTTATATATTTATACATAGTTATCATATCACCCCTTAAGCGCCTCTTCTCCAGAGTGAACATCCCCAATTTGGCCAGTCTTTCCTCATAGCTAAGATTTTCCCTTTACCAGCTTAGTTGCCCTTCTCTGTCCCCTCTCTAATACAATAATGTCCTGTTTGAGACCAAAACTGTACGGCATATTCTAGATGGGGCCTTACCAGTGCTCTATACAGTGGGACCCCCTCCTCCCGTGACTCTCTGCCCCATTTAATACAACTCAAGACCTTATTTGCCCTTGATGCTGCTGACTGGCATTGCTTGCTACAGACAAGTTTATCATCTACAAGGACTCCAAGGTCCTTTTCCATAATAATAATAATCTACTGCCCCCCCCACTATCCAGAATCTTACTTACCACATCATAAAAAGCAATCAAATTCGTCTGACATGACCTATCCTTCATAAAGTCATGCTGATTGTTGCTCATAATGCCATTCATTAGGACAACAGTTTGAATCATTTGCCCACCACAGATGTCAAACGTACTGGCGTATAATTGCCAGGCTGAGTTTTTAATCCCTTTTTAAATATTGAAATGGCATCAGCTTTCCTCCAATACATAGGTACTATACAAGATGAAAGTGAATCTGATACAATCAAAACCCGGGTGTATGCCACATGGCCCCCGGCTCCTTGTTCACATAAATTTTCACTAAACTTTATGAACCATATCTTGAGTCAGCCACTGACTAGATTGAGCTAAGCCAACAGTGCAGCTATGAAGTGAGCCTGGGAAGTGAGCCTCAGACTCCTCTAATGTATTGTCAAGGATTAGGTAGGGGGCGCTGTGGAGACTGATGGGGGAAGGGAGAGACCTTGAGGCAGGAGCTGTATGTGCCTAGGGAACATGTAAAAGGAAGGCAAGAACAGGTTGATGAGGGCAAAGTGTCAGACTGGATCAGGTGCAGAGCGGAACAGGATGGAGAGGGCGAAGATCAGGACTGGACTAGGTAGGAAGAAGAGGGTGATGACTCAGGACAGGAACAGACTAGATGCAGCAGGAGTGGAAAAGGAACAGACTGGATGGGACAGGACGGTGTGGGTGTATATCAGATCAAACTGGGGATAGAGTGCAGATGGAGACTAGAGCAGAATAGCAACAGGGGAGGACTGGAGAGCAGGATAGCAAGAGAGGACTAGAAAAGTCAGGGCAAGATTCTGAGTGAGATGAGGGGGTACAATGTACAAGGCAGGGTCAGGAAGAAAGAATCAGGAACAGGCAAGGCAAGGGTCAGGTCAAGGCTGAAATAGGTTAAGACAAGGTGAAAGGTAGAACTGGAGCAGAACTGGGAGGAAAAGACCAGGCAGGAACAGAACGATTTAATATCATTTTAAATGACAACCACTTCTGTTTTGTGTTTTTAATTGAAAACTTAATGCCCCAATCTAAAGGGCAGCCCTCAAGGCACTAAAATGAGCTTTTCTGAAATGTATGGTTTTTGTTGCCCCAGTATATTTTTGTTTTTTGCACCAGACATTAAATGATATAACATTATGGTCACTATTACCCAGGTGTTCAATGACTTGCACATTTGCTATAAGTTCTGGCTCATTAGAGATCACTAGATCCAGAATAGCATTTTTTCTGGTTGGCTCCTCAACAACCTGTGCCATAAAATTGTCATGTAACAGTTTATAAACTTGTTCCCATTAACTGATCTGGCAGTATCATTGCTCCAGTTAATATCTGGCTAATTAAAATCCCCCATTATCATTACTTTACCCAAACTAGCAGCCTTTTCTATTTGCATTAGGAGCTGAGCCTCCTCCTCGTCACTTACATTAGGGGGTCTATAGCGACTCCTACAATTAATTTGCTGGATTCTTTACAATTGGTGAAGAACTCCACCCATAAGACTTCTGCCCCCTCATTTTCTAACATAACCTCCTCCTTTATATTAGATTTAAATCCTGCCTAATAAACAGACATACCCCTCCTCCTTTTCTATTGCCTCTGTCCCTTAGAAAACAAAGTATAAACACTGATATTAACTGCCCAGTCATGTGACTCATTCAGCCATGTTTTGGCCAATCACATCATATTTTCCCTCGGTTTCGGCCAATCACATCATATTTTCCCTCCAGCACCAGCACCTCCAGCTCTCCCATTTTACCAGGGAATAGCCAAGTACACTGAGTATGTGAGCAATGGGAATAGTTGTTTCTGAGGTGAGATCTCCAATAAATCCAACAATATTTCTCTTCCCTACACAGGAGTAATTGGGAATTGGATTTTTCAGTCCAGATAATATCTGCAATATGCTCCGCTCTGCATTAAATACATCCCCACAGGAATCATATATGTGGTATCCCAGTGTCAGGTTTTGTGACATGAGTGGGTTGTTGTTGAATTCATTGATCAAGTAAAGGAAATCCAAAAGATATTTGTAATTCTGAGGAGTAGGGCTGTGGAAATAAAACATGACATATATATATATATGTAAATCCTTGGTGTATAAATCCTGCTGATCTCCAGTGATAATAATTATAAAAAAAACACTGGTTTATCCATGTTTTGATTGAGCAGCAGCAAAGATTTTTTTCCTTAAGGAAACTGCTTCATGAAACAATTACATAATAATTCAACACGTTACTTTTAATGGAGATTCCTATATGAAGATCTTAAAAAAGAAACAGCAATTAGTGATGGGCAAATTTGACGCATATTGTTTTGCAGAAAATTCACGAAAAACAGCGTAAAATGCATTAAAGGCTATTGTTGATCATTTTTTTCTGACACATGACAAATTGTACAAACACATTTTTTCACTCATTAGACCAGTGATCCCCAACCAGTAGCTCGTGAGTAACATGTTGCTCTCCAACCCCTTGGATGTTGCTCTCAGTGGCCCTTTAAAACAGGCGTTTATTTTTAAATCCCAGGCAGGAGGCAAGTGTTGGTTGTAGCAACCGCTCCTCCTCTATCAATCCCTGCACTGGCTTCCGTTACCTTTCAGAATCAAATTAATGACACTGACATTCAAAGCACTTCATAACTCTGCCCCACCCTACATCTCTGAACTCATCTCTATATACTCACCCACTCGCTTACTACTCTCCTCTACTGACCTGCTACTCAACTCTTCTCTCATTACCTCCTCACATGCTCACATTCAAGACTTTGCAAGGGCTGCACCCCTCCTCTGGAACGCTCTCCCACGGTCTGTCCCACTTTCTCCCAACCTTTCTGCTTTCAAGAAATCTCTTAAAACGCACTTCTTTCGAGAAGCCTCCCCTCACTCTGCTTAACTACCAAACACAACACCACATACAGTACCACATTTCTCACCCACTTAATTCGATCTTGCCCACTCCCACACCTTGTGTATTACTCCCTTCCCTTTAGAGTGTAAGCTCTTTTGCATAGGGCCTTCCTCACCTTTTGTACAGGTATTGATTGTGATGTTTGTTACTCCATATGTTCTATGTATATAATTCATGTGATTTAGTTGTATAATCACATTTACTTTACAGTGCTACGCAATATGTTGGTGCTATATAAATACATGTTAATAATAAAAAAGGTGTACTGCCAAACAGAGCCTTAATGTACATTGACAATCCACATAGGGGTTTACATATGGCCAATCACAGCCCTTATTTGGCACCCCCAAGAATATTGGGGAACAGGAAGCTGAGGTATTTCAATGAAGAAACAAAGAAAGAGTTGAAGTTTGTTTGGTTTAAGAAGCTAAATGTCATCTTGTCTATTAGTGCCATAGATGTGTAAAAATCTGTCTGATCATTCTTTGTAGTCAGGATCCAGGGATCTTAGAATAAACAATATGAAAAATATGATCATGTTCTTTATCTCGGTTGTGTTACTCCCCCCCCCACAATTTTTTTTCCTCAATTAGTTTTATTCTTTTTTTTTTTTTTTACATTTTTTAGAAGAGGAAAACTATATACAATGTCCCCATACTGATGTGAAAACAACATGGCTGAGATAATGAGCATGATGAGGTTTTTCCCATTCAGTTCTCTAAACTGTAGGGGAAATCTCTATTTTACTAATAAATCAGCTTCCATGTTGGGCGAAATTAACGGTTACTTAGATGTTGATCAGATGAAACGTGAAAAATGTTCGCAAACCCATTAAATGCTGTTGTTGTATTTCCTCCCCAGCTTGTATGTCACCCTCTCTATTTGGCACCATGGAAACATTTCCTATTTTTCTCTCCCTATATTTGTCTGTTGAAAATAGAAAAATAGAGAAAATTGATTTCTCATATTCAGAAGGTAATTACGCAGACTAGTGATGGGCGAATAAATTTGCCAGGCACGAATTTGCGGTGAATTCCTGTGTTTCGCTGCCGGGGAATAAATTTGCGAATCTCTCGCGAAAATCTGCCAGTGAAAATTTGCCTTCGGCAATTTCCGATTTTCAGGGGTTTGTTTTCGAAAACTTTCGAAATGCACGATTTTTCCATGAAAAGGTTTGATTTGCTCGATTTAGCGTGGAAACGCCTGAATTTCACAAATTTTAGTGAAAACTTTGAATTTCACAATTTTTTTGTGAAAACTACAGAATTTCACAGATTTTAGTGAAAACGACTGCATTTCACAATTTTTTTTCGTGAAGTTTGCGGGAAATTCGTGAATTTTTTGGCAAAGTGAAATGGGAAAGAGATTCAGCCATCACTAACGCAGACATTTAAAAGCAGAAATAGTTGGATGGGGCAGGGGAGAGGAAGCCTGTGCTTTTAAATGGATGAATTTTTATTTTCTCCAGTTCAATTGCACTTTTCATCCTGGTCCGGTGAAATGATCCGAATGTGCAGTTTCTCTATTTGTGTGATGTTGGTTAATAACAAGAAAAAGCAACAAATTGACTTACCTGAGGCAAATTATGGTTTTCTTATAAAAGCCTCCATGTTCCAGAACAGGTATGTATGTATTTACAGTTATCACTCCTCCAATCATGATATCTCCCTTTTTAATATACTCATACTCTCCAGACACATTAACAATGTCCAATTTGCAAGCAGGATTAATGGGCTCAGCGATAAAATGACAGAATACAACACACTTGCCTGACATTATATATATGAGCAATGCATAGAAAATACTTAAATTCATGTGCTGAAGAGTCGCCGGCAGACAGAACTCTGTGGCCAATACAAGACAGAGCATTTGTGCAGCAGTCGTCAGCAGAGACAGAGACAGAGACAATCAGCTGCTTCTGAACAATCGTTTCAGCAGATAATCCAACCCTTATTTTATAGAGAACAGAGGGAGCATTTGCACTGAACTCTGAATATAGGCACAGGCAACAGGCGGCTATTTGGTCTATTTCTGATATGATATATTTATATTTATATTACAAATAGCTTTTCAATTCTATGTCATTTTCGTGGTCATTGTAACTATTTTATTGCTATTGAATTGTAAAGCTCCTGTGGACTGTTTTCAGTCTGATATTGTGTTCTGATATGTCATTCTGATATTCTATTTAGGCAAAATAATCTGCAATTTCATTAGGCATCTACCACAGCCCACAACTGCAGCAGGGAAAGAATTCCATAATTCCTTATACAGGTATGGGATCCATTATCCAGAAAACTCCAACTATGGGAAGGACATCTTTCTTAGACTCCATTATAATTCAACATTTTTAAAATGTGTTTTTTTTTCTCCGTTATAATACAAGATAAATAGCAGTAGCTTGTACTTAATCGCAACTAAGATATACTCGACCTTTTCTGGAGGCAAAACCACCCTATTGGGTTTAATTAATGTTTAAATATTTTAACACACAGAGATCCTAATTAGGGAAAGATGCCTTATCCAGAAATCGCCAAGTTCTGAGTATTCTAGATAACAGGTCCCATACCTGTACTCCCATTCTTTCTGTACCTTCATTTTGAAACATTTTTTTCTGTTTACTAATTTGAATTGTCAGTAGGTGTTTTATGTAACGCAGCAGTTATGTGTAGTTCAGCTCCTCAAACAGTGTTGTAGGTTTGTCACTTCTACAGCAGATTATCATTACAACCCCCACACGCATCATGTGACCCGCTACACCAGCTCCTACTAGTGGTCAGGTGTATGAATTAACTCTACAAGTTATTATCCTAATTGGATCTACCCACTGGTATAACATCAGATCTTTGGATTTTATGACATATATGTTTTAACTTGAATATGTATTGATTTGACTTACAGATTAACTAAAAGGTATGGGCCTACCTACACATACTATGGACTTTGGTTACACTGGAGTGAGAAACTAGGACCCTTGGTAGGACCCTTGGATGAAATTTTGATTTGCAATTTACATATGTTTTTATGAATCTGATGGTATACTTTACCAGTGGGTAGATCCATGTATCTCCAATAAACTAAAAAAAACAAATTCTAATGCTTAGCGCTCCAGTGAATCTTTCATTATACTTGATAATTTAGCGTTAGCGGCTTTGGGTCTTCAGGACTTCAGATCTTCAGGACTTCAGCGTTCAGTGATGTCAGGGGGGGCCTGGCTATTTGAAAAGTGCAGCTCAGCCAGGCTTTAGCCCCCCAGCCCCCTTTAGGCCTGATCCCAGTAAAGATGTACCACCTGTACCCCCTCTGATGGCAGCCGTGGCCGGGATCATTGTGATCCAAACACTGCAGAAGAGCAACATGCTGAAAGTGATGTACTTGGCCTCATTAAAACTGTCCGGTAATGTCCGAGCTAAAAATGCTAAAACAAAACTAACAGCTGCCAGAAGCCCCATATACCCAATAACTGAGTAAAAGCCAATAGCTGAGCCCTCATTGCACTGAATGATGATGGTTTCAGGGTAAGTGTGAAGGTCCAGTTCCTGAAAGGGAGGAGAAATGCATTGATTGGTGAGAAGCAAATCTGTCCCCTTTTGCTTAGTTGAAAAATTTGCGAAATGGTAAAAAAAAAAAATTGCAAATTTTTACACACACAACAATTTTTTCTCACACCAAATGCATTACAGTCAATGGCCATTTTTCTTGTGGAGACTTTTTTTGTCTCATCTACTTTTTTTTTCTGTCTTGGTGACTTTTTTGTCTCAGCAACGTTTTTGCCCAAAATGCATTAAAGTCAATGGGTGGTTTTTTTTCTTATGGCAACTTTTTTTGTATTGGCGACAATTTTTTCATGAAAATGTGAAATGCAGAATTTTGCATTGAATCCATGCCTGCAGAAACTTTGATCATCCCTAGCATTGATCAATTTCTTTTTTTCATATCATTTACTGTATACAAATGACCAAAGTTTCTGGATCTTCCCCTTTAAAATCCGACCCAAACGTTCTCGATTCTCCTCGAGTAAGAAAGTCCAAAATTTACAAGGTCAGCGCTAAATAAAAGGTCAGGGGAAAAAAGTAGAAGAAACGTTTTAGTTTAATATGTGCACATCAAAGTTTGTAGAAATATAACTGTATGGTGTTACTTCTTGCTAGGAGGATTCAATTGTAGACACTAAACAGAGTAAATTCAAAAGAGATTTAGGGGACTACAGACAAGGTCACACAAAGAGGTGGGAAAGATATGAGTATAGAAATAAAGAAAACGCTACACATAAAACCACAGTAACACAGAAAGACACTTTTGATAAACCAAGTTATATAGAAAGAGGTGGTGGGAAGAAAGAAAGGGAAAGTAAGAAAAAATACAACAAAACAAATCAGGACTATTTTTTAGAATGCTCCTTCCAAATAGGGTTTGGTCTGTTTTCATCTTTAGATGATAAGAGAGCCAAAGATCTCTGCAATCCTACTATTCTAAATGTACAGTAATTTAAGTTGGCTAGAGAATCATGTAGATTAGAAGCAGGGATAATATGGCCCCAAACAACACTAATCTAAAAGATAGTGAGGAATAATCCCAAATGCTCTTGTTCTTATTCAGAACCTTTCGCTCTGCCTTTATTTACTGCATCTAGACATGCAAAGCTTCCACTGATTATCTCAGTTAATTCACACTCTGCTACAAAGTGGGTTTTATCATATGGTCTCTACTAATAATAGTCATCACTAGTTTCAGTTTATAAACTGGCTGTTTACTCTCAGAACTACCACTTGCTTCTGGTGAACAGATGAAATACTGATCTTGCACTCACATTAGTCAGTTCTCTACTCTGATTCTTTACAAATTCTCACTCTGAGAGCTGATGGAGAATGGGAATGTGAGGCATTCCTAGTTATTTTTATATTGCCTCCTGTGAGGAGTACCCAGTGGCACTCTTCTTCCGCACTTTATTAAAGATGGTGGCGCCCATGGCCCATATGTGTTGCAATGCAGCGTAATGACATAATCAAGTCAGAGTGTGACCCCATCATGCATGGTTTTGGCACCAAATTCAAAATAAAAAACACTGGAGTTCAAGGGTTCAGTGCCCAAATGTAGGTTTGACTCCTGAAGTGTTCCTAGGCTCACTAAATTCCTGGATTTTGACCTCTTGCCTTGTTCCCAACTTAACTGTTAAACTAAAAGCATAATTTCCACATTCTTTAGGAGAATTGATTCTTTAATATGATTAATCATGTCTTTTGTCATGTCTTTTGTTTTCCAATTTTTATAAAAAAAAACATTATCAATGATTTTTATGCTGTAGTTTTTATTTCTAAATTACTATTTCTAAATTGTTTATATAGCAAATTATTCATTACCATATAAAATTTTATTTCTGAACCAACAATTATATTTTTTAGTTGTAAATTAGTGAGTAGCCAGCCATCTGAGGTCATTGTGCTTAATACTGTGCTTTCAGAAAGAGCCAGCTCTTTTTGAATTGCTTTCAGATAAGATGTTATATCTTCTACAGCAGGAATTTGTGTGTGAGCAACATTCAGATGTAAAAAGAGTTGGGGAGCTACACAAGCATGAAAAAGTCTCTGGGTGCCAAATAAGACCTGTAATTGGCTATTTGGTGGCCCCTATGTGGCCTGGCAGCCTACAGGAGACTCTGTTTTTTATGCAACCAGGAATTCAAAAATAAGCGCCTGCTTTGAGGCCACTGGGAGCGACATCCAATGGGTTGGCCAAAAATCTGTTTACTAATCAATACATTAAATTGATCATGGACTGATCTATAGTATTCAAAACTGAGACAAAAAAAGGCTTGACAAAGATTATTTATGGGCAGTAATTCATATTTCCTCATTTGTGAAAAGAACAACAACTTTCACTTCTTTAAAGTCAGCAAGGTCTTATAAGTCTCAAATACATTCCTACAAATTATAGATGAGGCATAAGTCTCTTTTTTAGAAAGTCTTGGAAGCATATAATGTCCTTCAGGCTTACCTCAAAGGCTTTCAGTAACAGAGGCTCCACCATAAATATTTTGATGTTCCTTTCTCTCAGATCTTCAACCACAATGCAGTGAATCATGTCTTGAAGAAAATGATCAATGTAATTTGGATAATCTTCCTTCTTCTTAATTCCTCCAGAAAAATGTGCCATGGCTGCTCTCACCCAATAGAAGCAAAAGGCTTAAAACAGGAGTGTCCATACTAATTAGGGGTTTACTTTTTGTGATATTGTCCCATTATGTTCTACATTCATAAAACCATTGTTCTGTTCCAAAAATATGACTTAAATATTACATTAAATTATGATCGAATGTATTTTGCTATATTTAAGAAATATCTATTTATTTTAATAAATAAATAAACCATAATAAATATCTGAATGAAAATAATTTAACAGGGTAATTTAGTTGAACTGTTTGTTGACCGCGTCTTGAGATCTACTGATCACCAATTAAAGGTCTACTGTTAGCTCTTGATCTTCTTTATTTAGCCATGAAAAATAAAAAATGTTTCTTATATAGTTATTTAGCCAAATATGTCATATGTGAAAGCTGAAGTAAATGGGTGCTAACCCATCTTTTTAGCTCTCTTACTGTTTACCGGTTAGTAACCAATTAATGACTTGAGGGGGGCATACAGTATGTGTCATAACGGTTTGCTTTTTATGTTCCATGTTTCCCCCTTCAAATCACTGACTTAGTAGATGTTAGAGAGATGTGAAGCAGGAATTTGGGTTCTTGCTTTTACATTAGGCCTTCTGTCACTCCAGCCTTTATAGATCATATTTTTTGGCTAATTATATTAGAAAACGTTTTTTATTTTGCATAGCCTATGTCTATATACCTAATTTTATTTTTACACTAAACTGTTGCTTTAAGGTATTGTCAATGCAAAACCAATGCCTTAAGGTCAAGTGTGAGAAATGCTAAGCACTGATGATTGCAACCCTCTACTTCTGGAACCCAGTAGCCGCAAGGATTACTCTTCAACAAAAGAGAAACCAAGGCTGTGATTCTCCTTCAATAAACGGCAATATTATCAAAATTATCAAAATTGCCAATACAATTCACAAATTAGATTTAAAGAGTGTCCCTGAATAAAGGAAGCAATGAACAATTATTATAATGTTGTGTAGTGTAAAAATTAAGAATTTTGATATTAGTTTAGAAACTTCTACCTCTACCATAATGAGTGTATGTTGATGCTAACCATAGCCTCTTCAGAGAAAGCAATTTAGATCCTTCTAGATGTATTTCCAGCAGGAAAATTAAGAGGCTTGGAATGATCAAGAACATTGAAAACCTGGGCCCCGGATGCTTAAGAACAAAGCCATAAGGATGAATTGGAAGGCATGTGAATATATCTGGCATCAAGATTGAAGTCTAGAGTATAGAAGTAACGCAGTGCCGTATGGAAGAAATAAAATGATAAAAAGCCTTGATTCAATATTTGCTATGAAATGCTAGTCCATCAAGTAATAGGAAATTGTTACAGGTAGTAGATCTGTCAGGTTTGCCAGCTGATTCTCAGTTCCTGTCCAATGCTGCATCCAAAATGGAGGTGTCCATGGGCACTATGTTGTTTCTATGTGCTGGAACAACTGTGAATACCAACTTTTCTTGGGTGTGTTCTAGTGATGGGCAAATTTATTCACCAGGCATGGATTTGTGTCAAATTTCCACACTTTGCCCCCCACTAATGTTTTCGCAAAACTGGCGTGGAAAAATTACCTGGCAAGAAAAAATTGTCGCGTGCATAAAAATTGTCATGCATGAAAATTATTCGAACGCCCATCAACTTTAATACATTTGGACAAAAGTGTGTCAAAATTGTTGCACGTCAGAATTATTTTGACGTCCATTGATTTGTTACATATTTTTTTTGGAGTTTTGCAAATTTTTTGGTGAAGTGAAACAGCACAGATTTGCCCATCACTAGTGTGTAATGGATCTTCTGTTCCTGTAAACAATTTTGCTGTTGCGGAATTCTTCTTTATAGAAGAAAAAAGGAGGTTTAGAGGTCCTTAACAAGGTTACTTCAAAGAAGCCTTGTCCTTCATCTCTAAACTGTTTGACCAATGTAAAAGAGAAAGGGTCTCTACTAAGCTTTACCACCACGGGGAGAAAATGAGTGAAAACATTGCATTGTAAGTATCTGGCAATAACATTTGTTCTCTTCAATGCACCACTCATCTTCCAAAATGTCATTGATGATATCTTCAGACCTCTATTAGGACATTCTGCAGTTGCTACCTAGGATCATATATTTGTCTTCTCTAAAGACTTAATCAACCATTGAACCCAGGTATGTGTGAAATACTATCTTCATTAAGAAACAATTCACTTTATGCCAAGCTTAAAAAGTGTTATGATCAAAGTCTCTTCAGGATTGCTCCCCTCTTACCACAAGCTTTGAAAGATATCACATTTTTAAAAGACCATTTTTAATTCTGCTATAGTTTTAAGACATCCAATCCACTGTTACTTACTTTATTGAAGTTGATGCATTTGATATTTGAGCAGGAGCTATTTTATCCCAGAATCAAGAATCTGATAGGGTGTTAAATACAAGTGCTGACTTTAGTCCCTTCAGGGGGTATTATGGAAACTGCAGGTTATTACTTGCCATGCATGCAGAGAAATGTCCAAGACATTATTGCTTACTATTGACCAACTTAGCCATTGTTATATTATCACTAGTAGAAGATAATACAGTCATATGGATGTTAGAGTACTATAACTATTAAAACTATAAAATCTTCTTGTCCTGGAGGCAAGGGGAAATATATTCTGATAAACTCCTAACCAAAATTGATCCTCCAAAGTAATTCCAGTTCATAACACTGAGAGCCGACAATTACCCACAGTGCATCTGAACAGGGGAATACCATCCCCCAACACTGTGATTGCTCATATCATAATCCTTAGAAATAGTTACCATTAAACTATATGAGAATAGGTATTCCCTTGTACTAATTATAATTCAACAAGAACAGCCCCTAAGTTTGTTCACATATTTCCACCTATTTAAAGGACCGCTAAGTCCTAAAAATAAATATGACTAAAATTCCATATTTAATATACTGAACTTATTGCACGAGGGTAAAGTTTGAGCTTGTCAATAGCAGCAATGATCCAGGACTTCAAACTTGTCAAAGGGGGTCACCATCTTGGAAAGTGTCTGTGACACTCACATGCTCAGTTGGTTTTGAGTAGATGTTATAAAACCAAAAAAAAAGCTAAGCTTAAGAGTTATTACAAATTATCCAGCAGAAAATGAGGTTAGCCTGTAATATAAGTTGATGCTAGAAGGGTGATTATTAAGATTATTACATTCTGTTGCTATTTGAACTGGTTAAAAAAGATTTAATATTTTTTGAGGAATCAGAGGGGTAGTTCACCTTTGAGTTAATTATTAAGTAAAAAGTTGCAACAAAATCTTGCAACAAATCCAACAAATTGACATTGGAAAACCGCACACAAAAACAAAAGCCTCAATGCCCGAAACCCTTGAAGATCATGAAGGCAAGAAACATATATTTAAATATATAAAAAATCTCGGGCAATATGACCATGCACATAAATATCCTTGGACTACAATGTATAAATACAATGCCATATTTAAAAAACCCTTTACAGCAATTGCATTGGGAATAAGATTTCACAGTCATGTCTGCACATTATAGCCGCCAATTTTATGCAGCTTTATATAAACACTTGCTCACTGTGTGAATCTTTGTGCAGGTTTTATAAATGAGCCCCCTTAAATATGTTATAATCAAATACCCAAGGTTTTCTCATTTTAATTGGTAATCAAATTGTATGACTAGAAATGTTTATGCATAGTGGGATTTTGTCTTATGATTTTAAGTGGCTATAGAAAATATGTAGGAAGAAGCAGTAAGAGTATAAGACGCCAGATTTTATATCATTTCCCCATCTTGAATTAATATAAAATTGTCACATTTCTCAAAGTACAAATATGATTTGCCAATTGTGCATTATGTACAAGTACAACTACTTTCTGTTTTGCCTACAAATGTTCATCTATTCTAAAGTGCAAAAACAATACAGCCCAAATGTTTTCTACCATTTTATTACTATTATCGTTTTAAAGTTCTGATAAATAGCTTTGACATGGGCAACACCTAATATCTAACCCAAGCCATCTTCTCCATATCACCAGCAGCATTACCCCCTTCAATAACATGTTACAATCTCAGGATGGATACACACAAAACCACATCTTTATTAACACAATCAAGCTGCAAAGCAACATGGATAATATGATTACAAATAAGAACTGAAAATGAAGAATAGAGATTCCTTGTTTCTTGTGGAATTTTAATTTCCAATAGAAAGCCTGTCAAAGGTGCTAGTTTACTTGCTTTGTATTATTTACCCGTTATTTACCCTTGCAAAGCCTGCCTCATGACATCTCAAACTGGATAAACCCATTCAAACAATTACTTACAGCCCCTTCCACCAGTAACGTAACAGTTACACAACACATCGCCCCACCCGCACTTCAGAGAGGTCTCGCCCACAGGATCCCACACCCTGATCTCCCTCAGCATTAAAGTAAGAATGGTTGAGTAGAGCAGGACGTAGAATGGAAGAGGCAGACCATAAAGTCTGGACCCCCACATTGTTTTTCACTTTGACAAATACTAGGTTACTAGCCAAAAAATTAGTCTCCACAAATAAAGAATTTAAAATCTTCAAAAGCCCTGTGAGATGGGACTTTTACCTTTTACACCATTACTGCTCCCAGGCTCAATGTAAAATGTCATTTGTGAGTGCTATTAATAAGTGTTTTACATCTATTTGCAATTAGATTTCACCCAGGGTGCTGTTAGATTGAGCTCAAACTGGATTTAAATATAGTACAGATGTTGTTCCTGACTTACATATTGCGCATTGTGAACATTGTATTTAACATTTAAAGGATATGTTCAATATTCAATATTCAATATTCAACCTGAACATTCATATGGCAGAGCTCTAGGCAACTGTAATCTCAATCTGAAGGACTGGATCAATAGGCATGTAATTAATATCTATTCTAATTTTACAATTGTAATATTAATGCTAAACATAAATCTTCCACCAATGTAACCTGTTGTTTATCTATAAATAATTATTAATAAAACACAAAAATTTTTATTTTACCAAATAACATTTGAGGAATATATTTTTATGTTTGTTACCCAACAGTGTGTTGGGAGTTTCCTTAAATGAGAAGGATCTTGGGGTCTTTGTAGATAACAAGTTGTCTAATTCTGGGCAGTGTCATTCTGTGGCTACTAAAGCAAATAAAGTTCTTGTATAAAAAAGGGCATTAACTCAAGGGATGAAACATAATTGTGTCTCTTTATAGGTCCCTGGTGAGGCCTCATCTGGAGTATGGGGGCAGTTTTGGACTCCAGTCCTTAAGAGGGATATAAATGAGCTGGAGAGAGTGCAGAGACTAAGTGCAACTAAACTGGTTAGAGGGAGGGAAGAGTTAAATTATGAGGGGAGACTGACAAGGTTGGGGTTGTTTTCTCTGGGGGAAAAAAGGCGCTTGTGAGGGGACATGATTAGACTTTACAAGTACATTAGAGGACATTATAGACAAATAGCAGGGGACCTTTTTACCCATAAAGAGAATCACGTACCAGAGGCCTCCCCTTCAGACTAGAGGAAAAGAAGTTTCATTTAAAGGAACAGAGTAGGGGGTTCATCACAGTGAGGACAGTGAGGTTGGGGAATGCACTGCCGGGTGATGATTCAGTTAATGACTATAAGAGGGACTTGGATGATTTCTTGAACAGACATGATACAAAGGCTATTGTGATACTAAACTCTTTAGTTAGTATATGAGTATCTATAGTTTATATGAGTGTATGGAGGGGTGAGTTTCATTTGAAGGGATTGAACTTGATGAACTTTGGTCTTTTTTCAACCTGATCTAATTATGTAACTAAGTATGTAACTATGTAAAATTATATGAGATTATTTCATTCTTCTTTTTATATAAATTTATATATATATTTATACAACAAAGAGTCAAAATGCAAAAAAAAGTGTATGAATGGTATTAAAGACTCTCTAACTGATACTAGATTGATCTCTGTTTATTATTTCCCATGAAATAATGCTTTGTGTTCATCTCTGGCTTTAATAAAATAATGTAACATTTTGGTAAGAATATACAGAAGAGAAGGCCACAACTTGAAGAGATTATGGCAAATATCTCCACTGCCACCATGTATTTGCCTTTGGTGCTCAGATAGGCCGGGATCATTGTGATCCAAACACTGCAGAAGAGCAACATGCTGAAAGTGATGTACTTGGCCTCATTAAAACTGTCCGGTAATGTCCGAGCCAAGAAAGCTACAATGAAACTCACAGATGCCAACAATCCCATATAGGCAAGGACAATGTAGAAGGCAATGTCAGAGCCCTCATTGCATTGAACAATGATTTTTTCAGGATCAGACAAAATATTATGCTCCACAAATGGGGGAGAAATTGCCAGCCAAGCAACACAAATTACAAACTGAATGAATGAACAAATAACAACAATGGAATATGCCAGTTTGAATCCCATCCATTTCATCCAGGGACTTCCAGGCTTGGTGGCTTTGAAAGCAATGCAGACCATGATAGTCTTTGCCAAGACAGAAGACATGGCTATGGAGAAGATGATTCCAAAAGAAGTTTGTCTGAACATGCAGGTTATATCAACAGGACGGCCAAGGAATAAAAATACACATAGAAAGCTCAGCTTAATTGAGACAAGAAGAATAAAGCTCAGATTGCGATTGTTGGCCTTCACTACTGGAGTGTCTTGAAATAAAATAAAGATTCCCAAAATAACTTCTGCTATAAAAATAAAAACCCCAGAGAGAACAATAAACGCCACACTAAGAGCGTCATCTCCATATGGGAGGAACTCCATTTGCTTCTCAATACACATGGTTTTCTCCTGATTTGGCCATTTGTAGATATTGCATTTTAGACAGTTTTCCATATCTGCAGGGAAAGAGAAAATAGAAGCATGAGATGGAACACAGAGAGGGATATTTATGAAAAAACAAGTTTGCATTTTTTGATATAATACAAACATGTCTAAAGGATGCAAACACAAAAACTCAGTATTTTCTGAAACCTCAAACAGTCTGAATTTATAAAAGAAAAAAACTCAAAAAGTAAAAGAAAAAAAAAAACAGAAAAAATACTCACATTTTGTAGCATTTTATTTTCATCTCCTGTAGTCACCAGACTTACATATCTGGGTAATTATGGCTTGAGGGATTGCCCCATAGGCTAAAATTTGGTAGGTTTTACTTGGCGAAGAGGGGGGGGGTCAAAGTTTTTTTTAAAGAGACAGTAGTTCGACTATCGAATGGTCGAATAGTCGAAGTCGAAGGTTGAAGTAGCCAATTCGATGGTCGAAGTAGCCAAAAAAACATTGGAAATTCTATTTTTTTTTTTATTTCTGTTCCTTCACTCGAACTAAGTAAATGTGCCCCTTAGTGTGGTGCATTTTTTGGATTGCTAAGCCTGATTTTTAACTTCGGCCCCATATTGTGTTTTGAGTCTGCTTTTGTATGTATGTAGCACAGGCCGGACAGTTGCAGGGGACTGGTAGCAAGTGTGCTGATGGGATTGATGGCTGAGCTTCTCCAGTGAGATCCAGTTAACAACGTTTAACATTGTGAATGGTATTTAGCCTTTTTAAGGCACAATTTAAATAAACGTTGTGTTTTTGTTAAGGAGATTCATGTCTGTCAAGGATTTACTTGATTTAAAACAGTTCTACATTAGATATGTCTAATATGCTAGTGAAAATATTTGTCAACTTTTGCTAGTTGAACTAGTTACCAGTTGAGTTGGAGATCTCCCCTTCTGAGCATTTTGTACAGTCATAGCAGCAATGTGGGGCTCCTTTCCTTGGGACTTTTCTGTAACCAGGGGGGCAGTTTGCAGAGCACTGGGACTTTAGAGGCTAAAATGTATAATGAAAATATTATATGAAACAAATAACTTTATTATTGATCAGATTACTATATTTCAAGTAAACACATATTTAAATGGCATGCTCTCTTTCATTCTTGTATTGGTTGTTTTTTAATTCTTTGGAAATCAGTAATTTGCATATATACACTGATACATTGTACATCATTGCTTGCCCATTAAATTATCATCTTAAATTCCCTATCACAATCACAAGGGTCCACTCCAATCAGAAGTCAATTGACCTGCTAATATATTTTGGAAGGGAAGAAGAAAGAAACTGAAGAATATTGGATTTTATTTTTTGATATGATGGAGTCCTAAACCCAGACATTTTCACATATAATTGTGTTTTTAATCGAATATAAGACGTTTATTTTTTTTACATATATAACATCCCATTAGAGCTGTGAGTACATTAGAATTTATTAGTCTAAAAAAAAAAATAACATAGATTCTAAATTTAACCTTAAATATTTAACCTTGATAAATAGCCCCCTTTATATTAGAGGACTTTAAAGGGATCTTTTTTGAGCAAGAAAAGAACAAGAGTGCAGTGAGTTTGTGGGCAGACTTGATCTAGTGAAGAACACCTGCTGGAGGAGAGAATCCCAGCCCTGGAGGTTATGTGACAGGTTCAGCCAGTGAAAATTAGAATTGGAAAATATAAGTCATAATTTGTATTTGGTGCAGAAGAGTAATGAGGGAAGCTAGAAAGGGCAAATAAGAGCCCAAACATGAGTTTAGCGGAATCACCCTTTCTGTTGATCCTTCACCATTCAGGTGTCCAGTGATAGTCAGGAATAGCTGGAGAGTGGGTCCACAGACTGTAGCCATCATGAAAATTCCTTTGTGGAAAAGCAAGGGGACATCAACAAGGAGCATCAGGTTGCTGAGGGCAGGTCGGGATAGTGAGATTCCAATGAGGGAGGCGGGACGAAAATAACCTCAAGGAGTCAAGAAGGTAATTCTGTACACTGACCTGTTGAGATATTGGGCCACATATGTCTGAATTGATGACTGTGTGTTGACTTTGATTTGCTGTGAGAACAATAAACGGTTGATGTTTGGAAAATACCTTTTGCTTCCTGACTGATGGTACTTATACAGGTAGCCCAGTCTACAAACATGGAGGAGCTTAAGCTTCAATGTTTAGCTCAAGAAGCAAAAAACAACAGATTTTTTTCCTGATACAAACCATAGAAAAAATTATGTTCAGTACAAGTACGGGATCTGTTATCTGTAAACCTGTTATCCAGAAACCTCCAAATTCAGAAATGCCTTCTCCCATAGACCAAACTTTATCCAAATATTCCAAATTTGTAAAAATTGTTTTCTTTTTTCTGTGTAATAATAAATCAGTAGCTCGTACTTGATCCCAACTAAGATATAATTAATCCTTATTGGAAGCAAAATTGGCCTATTGGCTTTATTTAATGTCTATATGATTTTCTAGTAGACAAGGGATGAAGATCCACATTACAGATAACCCCAGGTCCCAAGCATTCTGGGTAACAGGTTCCATAGCTGTATGAGCCATATTCAATGAACAAGGGGGTATACTACCACTCAAAGTATCTTTATGCAAAGAGAGTCAACACACTCTACTTTAAAATAATATTTTATCAGTCCAGTGAAAACACTCACGGCATTGACTCTTCAGATATATATCAAAAGGCTTTTATTAGTACATGGTGCATCAACGCGTTTCGACTCACATGGAGCCGTCGTCAGGATGAAAAAACAGGAAGTGAAGCAAATCATTAAATCAACCTCAAATCCAATCAACTCATCAGTATTTAAACACCACATATGTGAGCTAAAAAGTGTCCGCCTATTAGCATTATATTATGTGTTAAGAAGAATCCACTCAGTTCTATTAAATATCTACTAAAACCAATATATAATAATAATAAGTGACGTACGATTAGGTCTAATCCTGACCTGACGGGAATGAATAGCGGTGTGTTGTGTCAATGCGACTTGGGTCCACAACTAAATATATTGTGAAATGCTGTTGTTTTTCCCGCACCTGCTGTGCCTGTGGTCTGAGGACCAGATGCACCGGAAGAGACGCTACATGTGGCACTTGAGAGTTGCGGCTGCTATATTGATGCCAGCAATGGTTGATTGGGACCTCTTCATGTTGCCAGTGCTCAGCTCTCTGCATGGATAGCGTTGAGTGTTAACTGCATTTTGGTGCATGGGGGGTCATAGCATTATTTTAATGCTATGACCCCCCCATGCCTTATAAAAAGTATATATACAGATCGTGGCTATTCTCGAGTATCTAAACTACAACCTGGCTGATAATTTGAGTGGAGGTGGTGTGTCATTTGAGTGCTTGACTATTTAATCAGCATAATAAACACTGCTGGTGAGGAATAAAATGTTCACATGTGCACAGTGTTCAACATTAATTGTGCATTTGGCTCCCTATTGCTGGTGCTGATATTTGTAACTGTGGAGTGAACTGTGATAATTAACTTGAAAAGCCATTTGCACGCTTACTATTGGAGGAGACCGTGTTAAGCTTCCAGGTTGATACTACTCGTGAGTTTGCATTTACCCAGGATGATGCGGCCCGCATTCTCTTTACTAATTCTGCCGCTGTACTTCAAGCTGGTAAGCTTCCAAGAGATATATATAATCAACTAAACACTCTCAGAAAAAGGGAAATTGACTTTTTGTTACATGGTTCTTATTTATTTGATTATTACAGGCAGCGCAAGATCCCTAGGGGCTAGTGGGGCGCTCTAATGAAGAGATTTGTAGCCGCTGGTGTGGCATACTTAACAAATGTTCCCTTGATCTTATGCTGCTTGTGATGGAAGAATCAGGTGAAGAATTGAAAAAGGTACGGGCAGAGATCAGTTTACTTGAAAATCAATCATTGTCAATTTTGAAAGCTGACCGATTTGTCAATTGGCTACAGAAATTGGATAATTGTGTACAACAGTATAGACAGGAGGTGATTACTTTCAAACAATCTAAGGTGATTAAGGTTGACCAAGATTACAAGGATCATAGGGTCTATGGTTGGCTAATTGTCAGATCTACGGGTGAGAGAAGTGAGAGACGTAGATATAGGCGACCTAGACAATTATCTACAGTTGACAGTTCAAGGGATTCCCCATCCTCTCACTGTGACACCCCACACACACGGCCTCACAATGTGCTACACAGGACCCTACTCCTTCTGGAAGCCAAACACAGGATCATTTTTTAGGGGATCAAAGAAGAAAAGGAAACACGTCAGGTGGGGGGGCAGACCACCAAGGAAACTGACACTGTAATTTTCAATTTGAGTGGCCATGTGCTGACACAGGTTCACGTGGTTTATCATATATGCCAGTTTACAGAAATGATGCATTTGATTTGGAAGTGGATCTTTTTAGATTCCAGCGTAAATTAAAACTAAGAGACCACTTTAAAGATTGTGAGTTAACAGAAAAAGAGACATTGCGCCCTGTTAGCACATTTGACCCACCCAATACCGGCATGTCTATTAAAACTTACTGTGGCATTGTACAGAATGAATGAGGTACTACGTCAGCCAAGGAATTATTATTCTAATTTGACATTGGCAGAGAGAGAAGCAATTAAAACATTACAGGGTGATAAAGAGTTAATCATACGTCCAGTGGTTCAATCGTGCTACTTGATCAGACATACTATAGACAAGAACTCCTACAACAGCTTTCAGATGTAACGGTGTATGAGAGACTTTCCAATGAACTGAACGGTTTAAATCACAACTTGACACTTTCTTGACAGTGGTTCAGATGGCACCGTGGATCAGTGAAAAGTGTCTCCAATACCTCATCATGGTGCATTCTAGACGGCCAATTATCTATACACTCCCTAAGTTACACAAACAGCACCGCAGGGGCCACCAATAATATCAGCAAGGGGTTCTTTATTCTCTAATGTGGCTAGATTTTTAGATAGCTTCTTACAACCCTTGTGTGCTACGATGTCATCTTATATTGCTGATACATCCTCATTATTGGACATTTTGTGCCAAACAGGACCCCTACCAGATGATACCATATTTGCCCCACTCGACTTAAGCAGTTTATACACTATTATTCCAACGGAGTAGGGGATAGTGCCATGTAGGGAGGCATTGGGTAAGAATCCTGAGGGACATGTACCAGTTGAATTTTTGTGCACACTATTGGAAATGCTTTTGACATGTAATTATTTTCGATTTGAACAAACTTACTTTTTACAAAAGACCGGCACGGTAATGGGATCCAACTTGGCCCCCTCGTACGCCAATCCTTATATGGATCGTTTTGAATGCACATACATCTACCCTTATTATTCTGAACAACTTATATTATACTGTAGATATATTGATGATATCTTTGTAATCTGGCGATCGGACCACATTGGAGTACAGGCATTCACAACTGAGTTGAATGCACTACCCACCCCGGTCAAATTTACATTGACCTTTTTTGGATGTAAGGATATTTCGCACTGTAGGGGGAGTGGGCACTACCCTTTTCCGAAAAAAATACAGATCGGAACATGATCTTGCATTGCCCACAGTTCTCCTTTCATTTTGAAATCGATACCTTACACACAGTTTCTGTGAGGATTAACTCTAATATGGTTATGGCTGTCCAGCAGGCTCAAGAAATGTGGGACCTCTTTCTAGAGAGAGGCTACAAACTTGCTTTCCTCAATGCTGAACTTGAACGAGCTCAAAGAAAAATCTGTAAAAGGAGAAAAAAAGAGTTTACAGAAAAAGAATGACAACAAAATGGTGTTTGTTTCGATTTTCACACCAGCCAGCCAGAGTATTAATGGTGCAGTTAAAAAACACTGGCCTATATTACAGATGGACACTAACTTACCTTTCACCATTATGCGCTCACCGGAGAGGTCGATGATTAAGGGACCTCTTAATGAAAACGGATGTAAAGAATACCAATGTGGGCACTTGGATGGGGAGGAACACATATGGCTGTTATCGCTGTGTGGGATGTACGACGTGCGGTTGTTTATTAACTGGTGGAACTTTTTCTCACCAATATAGTGGAAAACGGTACCAAATTCGTCACAGGCTGACCTGCACGTCTGAGTTTGTTGTATATCATATAGTGTGCCCATGTGGCCTCTACTATGTTGGAAAGTGTATAACGACATTCCAGATGTGAATGAACAATCATCGCTCAGTGATACGTGCGGCTCTAGCGGATACTCCCCTAGCCAGACACTTTTTGGGGTGCAAACATTCACTACCCTTTTTTCAGGCAATTTTGATTGACCACATTCCACCTCTAAATAGAGGGGGTGATAGATCGAAACGCCTATTACAACGTGAAGCTAAGTGGATGCAGAAATCCTGGACACAGTAGCACCCAGAGGACTAAATGAAATGTACTCTCTAGCAAAGCTATCTTTGAGTAGATATGAGTATATATGAGATATAGCTGCTTCTAACCTAGTGAAAATATTTGTTCATAGTCTGTGGTGAATAGAGTGAGTACTCAATCTGTAAGAATTAGGAGATAGGTCAAGTTGTTACAATGGTGTCTATTTGAAATTGTTGCCTTCTAGATACATAGCTTCCTAGTCTCATTGTTTTTAACCTTTTGTAGATGCCACATTTGATACACTAAAATTATACAAGTTCACTGAAGGGTTTCACTGACATTTATACACAATTTGAAAACATAGATTTATTTTTATGTCATTTGGGTTTTGTATATGGCCTATATAGGGCTGCATAACATACTGGGTTTAATGGTCACTTTTTAATATATTTGTTTTAGTAGATATTTAATAGAACTGAGTGGATTCTTCTTAATACATAATATAATGCTAATTGGCGGACAGTTTTTAGCTCACATATGTGGTGCTTTAAATACTGATAAGTTGATTGGATTTGAGGTTGATTTAATGATTTGCTTCACTTCCTGTTTTTTCATCCTGACGACAGCTCCATGTGAGTCGAAACGCATTGATGCACCATGTACTAATAAAAGCCTTTTGATATATAGCTGAAGAGTCAATGCCGTGAGTATTTTCACTGGACTGATATTTATGAATTTGGTTAGCACCCGGCTCCTAACTATATGAATGGTGAGTGCCGATTTACTCGGTATATATATATATATATATATATATATATATATATATATCCACACAACCCCAAACTTCTAATATCCTTATCATACCTTGTGCCTTTATATGGTCACAGAACAACCCCTCAGTGACTTCTAATATCCTTATCATTTACAGTAGGGGGACAATATCCCATATAATACATAAGTGATGTTCAGAGTTCCCTGTATAACTCAGCCTGCAGCCTTGTGCCTTTATATGGTCATAGAACAACCCCTCAGTGACTTCTAATATCCTTATATATACCTCCCATCTGCACTTACCTACACTATCCCACAATATATACCTCCGATATACACCCACATATACAACAAGCAACAGTAGGATAGTTTCCTGCCTCAACACCCCGTAATGTAACAGTTAATTATAAACAGCAAGCATAGCCAACAATACCCTCTGCCCTGCGTCCTTAAAGCCCCCCTTTCCAGCAGCCAGTCTGCATAGAGAATTTAAGATCCTTCTTGTGACCCACGTTAAGTTTAAATAGCAGCCTTCCAATAAAACTGTGCACTTCTCCAGAGCAGCAGAGAACAGGCGCTCAGTGCAGGCCAGTCCTCCCACAGGGTTTTATTGAGAGAAGTGTACCCTCTTACCTGACCGGTGCTGTTTAAAGTTAAATGGTATAGCAGATCAAAGCCACAAGACGGATCATAATTTATTGCTGATTAAAAGATTCAATCTATTAGAATGAAGTTTAGGTCAGCACAGCTGTACTGCTCCTTCATGAATATGTGTACCTATGAAGACTAGAGCGCTGCTCGCTCAAACACAAGCAGGCCATCGATCTGGTAGGACTGGGCTAATTGTGAGTGCAGGCATCAGGAGAATACAGGCTCCTGTGTGCACTCTCAACATATGAAATGTATCAGAAGAGGCTGCCCACAGATCTTCTTCCAGTCTCTGCCCTCGTGGCTCAGCCCTCCCCCTGTCCTAAAATGCTTGCCGTATACCTAAAGCAGATGGCAGGCATTCTTTCTAAAATAAGCACCGCATCTAATAAGGCAGCGTGTGGCCCACTTCAACACAGGATAGAACGGCCCCTCGGGCATTTGCCCGAATGGATACATTACTAGTCAGGGCCTGCTTGGGACCTGGGTTTTTTTTTTAATCATTCCATAATATGGATCACCTTATGTTTGCTAAAAGTAATTAAAGTTTTATAACCAATATGTCTTAGTTCAACTGACTTTGAAGCAAGAACAAGATACTGTACTGAGAGAGTACATTTTCAAAAATTGTAATTATTGGGTTAAAATTGACTGGTCAATGTTTTTTGGGACTGTTGTGTCATTGTAAGCAATGCAGTAATGGTTAAAATGTGATGAGTGCTATAATTACATATTAGTTGGTTTATTTCTTAAGAAATTGTATCAATAAAGGCATCGGTAACAATGCATAAGGACCTTAGTGACCTGATTTTATGTTTATGCATTCATGCTTGCAAGCAATCTTTTAGGGGCATATTTATCAAAGGTCGAGGTGAATTTTCGAAAAGGAAAAATTTGAATTTCACACTATTTTTGTGTACTTCGACTAGGGAATAGGCCAAATTGATTTTAATTTTAAAAACAATTCGGAATTTATTATGCTGGCTGTTCAATTCAGCTTCGACCACTCACCATCTTAAACCTGCCAAATTGCTGTTTTAGCCTATGTGGGATCGCCTAGAACTCCTATTTGGAGTCAATTGGTGGACTTTGAATAATCCAAGTTTTTTCTAGGAAAAACTTTGAATCGAATTTGATCGGTTACGCTATTAAGTTGATTAGAATGATTATAATTTGGCCAAATATGGACCTATTCGATCTAAAATGGACCTGTGTGACACAAAAAAAACTTTGACTTAATTTCGGTTGGTCTTTCTGAATTCTAATTTCAAAGTTTTTCAATTCGAAATTCAACCCTTGATAAATCTGCCCCTTAATATTACAAATAACAAAATAACATAGTTTTTACCTGGTTATTGGTGTTTTTCTTCCAGAATATCCGATGTATATCAATTTCAAATAAAGTTTCAGAGTGTGACCAAAAAAATTCACCGATTTTCATTTGAAATGGTTCAATACTTAAATTAGCAGAAGCTGACCAGGATATAATTTCATACTGTGTGGGTAGTTTTATCAGATTATCAAAATCTATCTCTGTTCCCCCTGCTTCAATAAAATGCACTTTCCTTAGGTAATGGAGAAGCTGTGGGATTGGAATGAGATATAATGAGAGATAAGATGAGAATTATTAGCATTTTATGCTTGAGTTGGATAAAACAGAAATCCAATGAGAATAGATGAAGCCTTGAGATTGTGGAGATAAACCCCAGTATCATTATCACTTTATCACCCCATTTAAAGTCTTTTTTTAAATTATTTTCAAAAATCAAAATGAAATGTTTTGCTATGTTTTTGTAAAACCTTAACAATCTCTATAATGTCCTATAAAACATTTCTCTCATCTCTAGGCATAGCCTTTCTAAGCTTAGGAGGAATTTTAATCTTAAGACAATATAGAAGAAGGGAGGCAAGCGTAGAAGTGACTTCTACTGCATTGTTTCATGAGTCAAAACCATGATGAAAACCAAATATTGCTTTCATGATAAAAATGATACAACATTATACACTTTTTATTACTGTATAACTTGCTTAGAAATACATATAGGGGGAATAAAGATTGGAGATGAGGAATATAAGACAATTGCCTTGGCAGACGACATGCTAATCTTTGTCTCCAGTCCGATGTCCTACTTACCTTATCTCATAGAACAATTTGGAACTTATCAAATTTTAAGGTTAACCTAACAAAATCTCAAACCCTGAATATCAATACCCCAACGAATATAATGGAAAGTTTAATAAAAAAACCTTCCCTTTAAAAAGGCAAACCATAGTATTAGATACTCGGGAGTAAATATCACTCCAAATATGTCTGATCTTTATAACATAAATTTCGTCCCCTTATTGATAATACTTCAAGAAAAGGTAAATAACTGGAACAAAATAAACCTGTCTTGGCTGGGTAGAGTACAAGCAATGAAAATGTTCTTGATGCCTAAATTGAATTACTATCTAAGTCTTGGCAATTATGATACCTGCAGCTTTCTTTAAGGAAATCAAATCTTTTTTCATAACCAAATATTGCTTTCATGATAAAAATGATACATCATTATACACTTCTTATTACTCTATAACTTGCTTAGAAATACAATTTCTTTTATTATGCAAAAAGTGGGCAGAGTCCCCCTAAAATATTTTTCATTTAATTATTTTTGTCTGATTTCCTTTGCCAAATATCCATATACTAGCTACAATACTCCATTAAAGACAGGGTACCCCAGTATTTGGGCATTAAGGAGATGAGGAGGCACTGGATACAGCTTTGGAGGCATTCATTCTCACTGTCACCAGCTGTGTTACCTTTAGGTTGGTGCTGTAATTGCAGTGCATTGCTACTTGTCTTACTGTTTTTTAATTAAAGGAATAGTAACACTAGAAAAAAGTGTATCAAAGTAATTAATTCTTTATTTTTTTTTCCACAGAGGGGAGGGGTACAGAAAAACAAAAAAGGGTAAGGGGGAGGGGGGGGAGAAAACATTTACCAAACAAAATCTCCAGTGTACATACATCATACAACCTTCGTTAATTCAATCATCAGTAAGCTGAATTCATTGCTAATAGAGAATTACATAATTATATCATTAAATACTTAAATAAGATAGATACAATGAAATAATCAAGTAAAGTAAAATAAAATAAACTGCTCCATATAATTTTTTCCCAAACTATTTATCTATTCTTATTAATCCTTATTTATTTACTTGCCCCTTGATATAAGGGGGCAAATTCACTAAGCGACGAAGCGCCGAACGCTAGCGTTAATTCGCTAGCGTTTGGCATTTTCGCTACTGCGCAAATTCACTAAAGAACGCTGGCGTAAATTCGCTAGTGTTACTTCGCACACTTACGCCAGGCGAATTTTCGCTAGCGATGTAAATACGCAAATTCATTAACTTGCACAGTGTACTGAACGCTACCTTTTACGCTAGACTTCCTTCGCCACCTAAGACCTGGCGAAGCGCAATAGAGTAGATAGGGATTGTTTCAAAAAAAGTCAAAAAATTTTCTAAGTCCCAAAAAACGCTGGCGTGTTTTCTACATGATGGGTGATAGGCTGAAAAAGATCGAAATTTTTTTTGGGGCTCCCCTCCTTCCCCCCTACATTTCCTGACTCATGGCAACTTACCTAGACAGTGGGCACATGTGTAGAGCAAAATAAAATTTATATTTGCTGATTTGAAGGTTTTCTAGGCATTTGTAATGCAGATACGTGTTCCTCCATTGAATTTTGAATTTCGAACCGTATGCAAATGAACCATCGCTAGCGAAACTTCGCTTCGCTTGGCGAATTAACGCTAGCGCTACTTCGAAAACTTACACTACCCCTGTGCGCAACTTCGGATTTTAGTGAATTTGCGGAGCGCTGGCAAAAATTCGCCTGGCGAAGTACGGCGAAGGTGCACCTGGCGCAACTTCGCATCTTAGTGAATTTGCCCCAAGGTCTCAAGGAATCTGTGCCATGGGGACCAAAGTTTCCAATACAGTCCACTTTTATTATGATAGATGTGTGATAATTCTTCTAATTGTCTAATTTCTTCGACCGGCACTAGCCATAGTTACATAGTTACACAGTTAAATTGGGTTGAAAAAAGACAAAGTCCATCAAGTTCAACCCCTCCAAATGAAAACCCAGCCCCATACACACCCCTCCCTACTGTCACATAAATGATATATACCCATATCTATACTAACTATAGAGTTTAGTATCACAATAGCCTTTGTATTATGTCTGTCCAAGAAATCATCCAAGTCCCTCTTATAGTCATTAACTGAATCATCACCCGGCAGTGCATTCCCCAACCTCACTGTCCTCACTGTGATGAACCCCCTACTCTGTTCCTTTAAATGAAACTTCTTTTCCTCTAGTCTGAAGGGGAGGGGCCTCTGGTACGTGATTCTCTTTATGGGTAAAAAGGTCCCCTGCTATTTGTCTATAATGTCCTCTAATGTACTTGTAAAGTCTAATCATGTCCCCTCACAAGCGCCTTTTTTCCAGAGAAAACAACCCCAACCTTGTCAGTCTCCCCTCATAATTTAACTCTTCCCTCCCTCTAACCAGTTTAGTTGCACTTAGTCTCTGCACTCTCGCCAGCTCATTTATATCCCTCTTAAGGACTGGAGTCCAAAACTGCCCCCATACTTCAGATGAGGCCTCACCAGGGACCTATAAAGAGGCATTTGTTCTGAAAGCCTAATACCCAGTTCCTTTTCCCATTGCAGGTAAAAAGTTGGGATTTTAAATTGTTCAATATTTAGGATAGTCCTATATACTTTCGACAGTGGTTTAATTATTTCTGGATCTTCCTCTAGTAGTTGTTCCCACTGAGTCAAGCTTCTCCCCCAATTCTGGGATTCGCGAGAGTGAATAAAATGGTTCAACTGATTATTTCCCCACATGTCTCTGGGATGCTTACCCCACCGCTTCTGTATCTCATTTAGGGATATCATCTTATCTCCCCTAACAAAATTCTGGATTTTTGAGTTTCTATCTCCCAATTTCTCCCACCTTGAGAAAGATCCTTTTTCTTTACTTGGTTCAAAGTTTAAATTACATATCAAGGATTGAAGCACATAAGGGGCCTTAGTGCAGAACAATTTTGTTTTAAAGCCAATATCAAAGTAATTAAAATGTAATGCAATGTTGTGCTGGTAAAACGGCTATGTTTGCTTCAGAAACTTCATTATAGTTTATATAAAAAAGCGGATGTGTAACCATGGGGGCTGCCATTTAAGATGGAGAAAAAGGCACTGGTCACATAGTTAGCAGATACACCCCCTAGCATGTAATGGTGTTTTATCTGTTATCTACTGTGTAGCCTGTGCCTTTTCTCCTTTTTACCAGCTTGAATGGCTGCCCCATGTCTACTTACTGCAAGGGACCTATAAAAATGCAACATTATGTTTTCATCCCTTATGTTAATGGTCTTTCTTAATCAAGACAGTACTTTATTTGCTTTTGTACCCACAGAATGACACCAAACAGTGACGCTGTGCTCATTCACCCTTTCACATAATCCCTGACTGCACCTCATAATTCCTTAAGCACTATTGCTGACTAGGGATGGGCGTCATAAAAAATACACCTCCCATAGACTGTAATGGGAATTGGCGACAATTCTGTGGCGGGGAATTTTTGACGAAGTGAAATGTGTCAAATTTGCCCAAGCCTCTTGCTGACAAAAACATTGCAATATCTCTTCCTTTCTGTTCTAGAATAAGACAATCTGGTCTCCAGGATCTTCATCTCTACCCACCATAGTTCATAATTAGTAAGACTGCTTGCATAATGTCTACTTCATACAAATGATCCTCCTCACATTTCCCAATGAGGTCTTTCAGCTTTCTACTGGTCAAGTGTCTTAAAAAGATATTGTCTTCGATCTATTCATTTTTTTCTTGCCTCTGCTTCTCTTTTGTTTGGATATCTTGTATAATCTAACAGGATAGACTTTGAACTGGTTTAGAAAGTCATAGACTAGACCTGGTCACAATACACCACAGGGGTGTAAGACAGTTCAGAAAATTGTGTAAAGCATAGTTCTGTGGTCCATCAAGGAGAACTAGTATGGGGTTAGTGTTCCTCAGTTACCAGTCTGATGTATCATAGTCGGAAAGAGATACAGGCTATTGTATATTCTGTCAGTGAAATTTGATGTCTGGAACGGTCTAATTCCTAAGACGGACCAATGGCTAGTGTCAGAGGGTCGATAGTTGTCACCCCCGCCCTCTATGACGCCATAACGCTATATGGCCTAAGGCAGGATGGACTAAAAAGGGATTAAATGGTCAACTGTGGACAATGGTCACTCATATAACTTATACTAGGCAAATACAAATATACAAATAAATGATCTCCACTCTGTTACTTAAATTCCAGAGTGTCAGCATAGTGTCAGCATGTCTCGTTTGCCCTTTTGCAGAAGTGTTGCTCAATAGCTGTCTGAACCCCAATGGCTATGTTTAGCCAACAGATGTCTACAAGGCTGTGGACAGTTGGAACCAGAAATCTCTTATGTTGCAAAACTGCACATCTTACAGGAATGTACAAATATATGCCAGTAAGTCTCCTCGCCAGACCATGTATGGTATTTCCGTGAACCCCTTGTCACAATTACTGTAAATGCCTTCTGAAAGCTATATAATGCCTGGACCAAGAGGTGGGTCTTTGGTAAGTCCTTGGCTGACATGCTGTGTGTTACTCCAACAGCTTACCCAGACAAAACTGTTATGTTGTATTATGTATGAATAAATTGCCTGACTATTACTAAAGGTTTTCCTTTACTGAGTTTTGTCTTACACGAGGTCAAAATGGTATTACTAAAAATACCATCATATGGTGACCCCGACGTGATCCAGTTTTTTTCCAGTCATTTTTTCAGGCAATGGAGGGCTCCAGGCTGTGTTACTGGAGTGTACCTGAGGACCTTTGTTCTCGGATGTCTGTAGATACCCGTGGATATTTTCTTTTCCAGGATGGTTTCCCCGTAAAGCTTTACTTTAACGGATGATGGATGCACGCGCGTAAGTACCCCTGGGTGGGGTATATATGTTTTTTCTAACTTCTTCTTTTTGCCTATTGTTTTGTTAATTGTTGTGTTAATCAGCTGAAATTATCTGCCATTCATGATAGGAATCCGCAGTTTCCTTCCTGTTTTTGTATTTTGTACGTCTCTTATTCCTTATCATGAAGTGTAGTCTAAAACATCTTGAAATAGAAATTACACGTGTATGTTGTTTGATGAATGCAAAAGGATCCATGAATGTTGAATGTTTGCCTAGCTGAATGCGTGAATAACTTTAGTGTAACTGTCATGTGTATGATGGTGTACGAGAGAATTTGTGGCTCTATCTCAGAGTCTGCTCGCTGTTCAGGACTAGGTTTTCTGAAGGAAATTCTTTAGAGTGGGAAGTGTGAATCACTTTCCTGTCCATTTGAATTGTCAGATAAAAAACGAGAGCCCTACAAACATTTAGGTGTTGTCCATCTGCAACTTCAAACCTGTTTTCTCCCTTTACACTCAATTGTAAGCCTCTTCTAAATTACAGAGAAACGTATAACATAATTTTTTCCTGCAGGTGACTCCAGTTTATATGTATGTTTGTTTCCCTGTTTGTTTTATAAACCAATGTTAATTGCTCGCTGCTAAGCTTTTTTGCATCCTACAGGTCTGTTAGAGCAGATTTTGAATGTAATACTTGTGTGTATGTTAGAAAGAAAAGGACTTGACTTGACTTGACTTGACGGTTATATGACTTTGATGTGTCTGTAATGAATATGTTTGCATAACTGTTTTTGGTTCTCTTTAATGTTTCTATGTTTTCATAGGTACCTCTTGAAATATAATATTTGTTCTATGTGTCTGTCACTAAAATATTGTCATTTTGTCTTTGACTATCATGTCAGTATTCTTATTTTATCCTAACATTGTCTTCTTTGTTCTTATTCTCATACTAACATTAGTTCTCTTGTGTATTTCTGTTTGTGAATGGGTTCCTCGTGAATAAGGTTAATTCACTCCACTTGTCTTTCTATTTTAACAGAAATATTAGTGTTGTCTCTTTAAATGTTCTCTGTTGAAGTTTTTTGTCTCAAACAAACCTTACTTCTCTTTTTTATCTCTATGTGTCAGATTGATAACTCTTTTCTAAGTGTATTATGTTTTACTTGTGATCTGAAAAAAAAACATGCTCCATCAGTTTAGAATATCTAACAATCCTCCTAGATATGCTAGTTGAGTGCCCAAAACATTTTAAGTTTCAAAGCCTTTGTTAAGTGTCACAGTGGAGGGGACAAGACTGCGTTTTCCTGGCCAGAAGGCGATAGTTTTCTTCCCTCACAACTTGAAATTCTACTGTGACAGATAAAAGATATGTGAAAGAGTAAATATTTTACTATACAACTTGCATGCTATTAGATCTAGCAGGCTTTTGCCAACCAATAGAAAGTGATATTTCTCACATATACTTCAGCTGAGACATTACACCTATGCTCTGCTCCTTGCTCAGCAAACTTAGATCCAGTCCTTTATATGGATACCCAGGAGCAATTAAATGCCATTTAAATATGCCTTTTGGCAACCTTAGAGTGACACCGGGTTACACAATCTCAGAACTTCTGGTTCCACAGACGGTGCAGCCCCCAGTAATGAAGATTCTTATCGAGCTACTGGTTCAGAATGTTTTAAGCTTATTCACAGTAGTACTTCCCCTGAATATTCTGAAGACAAATGTCCTGACGACCAATTAAATCATGGTCAGTTGTTTCACACTGAAATACTTAATGGTGCATTAGACTTACAGCACCCTTTAAGAGGAAATCTAGTTCATAGTCCAATTAATAACAAGAAGGATTCTATTTGCTGGTACTGTCATAAAAACTACATTTCCCAGAATCCTCCGTTGCACAATATTTCAGATGCTTAACTTCTCTCACTGTTTTGTAACTTCCTCTTTTGTCAGGCAGCTGGCTCAGGAACTTTTAACCACAGCAAATATTTTTAACTTTACCATTTCATACTCATCTGTATTTGTTTTCTGTATCTCCTGCATCTGGATCTTTTTCACCAACATGAAGGTAAACTTGATGCAGTTTGGATCCATACCCGATTCATTCATTGGTACAGGTTAAATTCCTTTCATTATTCTCTAGACAGATGTGAATCTATTCTTTCATATTATTGTAGTGCATTTGCAGTACAACAAGAGAGGAGTATTATATTGTGGGTTATGTTGTTGTTACTATTTTTTCTAATTAAATAAGTTTCAGTTCATAAAATGCAGCTTATGTGCTTGTGCCGCTGCTAAAATCTTCCGTAATCTTTGCACTTGTGTATCTTGTATCACACGTCTGCAAGTGTAAGAAAATGCAGAAGTGACTTAGAGTTATTGTTGATTTAACTGATAATCAGTAATTTCACTACCAAATTTGTAGAAATAAATGATGCTACTAAAATGGGTCTATGTCATTCTCATATAGGCTAAAAATATAAATAAATATAAATATATATAAAGGTACAAGAGAGAACTTGTTAAATGTTTTTCCTGGTTATGATTAATCAATATTATTTTGTTATAAGAGGAAACAGTACAGGTTGTATTTGATAGTTTAAACAATTCAATTTTCGATTCTGTTACAAATTTGCAAATAACACTGATCTTAAGTGGAGTTGTGTCTTTGTACCATCCCACTTCCAACAACACAATTACTGGCAGCATTTGGTTGGATTTACTCCCAGCTGTCCTGTCAATTCTCTGTAACAATCCTATCAGGCGTTGTGGACTTTCTTCATATGAATTAACCACAAGAAAACAAAAGTCCTTCACTCATATCATAAATGTACAACCACTTCTCATTACTGACAGTTCATACAGTAGTTTCAGTAGAGTTCTTAAGCTAGTACACTAGATAAGTCAGTATTACCAGAACACCAGATATTGTCACATTGTCTCTTTGTTTCCAGGTTGGTGATCTGAGCAAAATTCCATCAGTAGCTGTTGAGATTATTCACTATATTCCAATCCATTCCAAATAGAACAGCTATCATTGATCACACCACTCATTGAAAGAAACTCTGCATGCATACAAAGAGTCATTTCAAAGTTTGCCATTCATATCTGTGATGCCTTTACATTTTTGCCTATCCTAATATCGAATCCATGGACTGATTATGAACTCTTAAAAACGGTACAGAGACTGCTGCATTGACTGAATACAAGTGACTGTTGAATATTTTTTCATATGTCTATCCACCGCCATGATGTCTCTCAGATTGGACTTTCCCTATGATGAACTGATGGACTGATATTGAAATGGGTTAATTTTAAGTTTTAGATTCATACAGTATTGAATGTGATATAGTTAAATTGTGTGCAATTTATAAGAACAATGGGAATGTGATAATGTAACATTTTCTCTATATGTTTAGTTTTAGATTAGTTATGAAAACAACAAAGCTAAAATTGTATCTGGTTAAAAAGGTTTTAGAAGGGAAGTTTCCTGTAATTACTTAATTGTATTATTACCCCAGGTCCTCAGCTCTATATGTAGCTGGTTGTGTGTAAACAGCACTGACGTTGTAAAAATACAGACAAAAAAATGATAGACCCCATAATAATAGAACTCTGTCATGTGCTAAAATTAGTATTGAGTAGAGTCTAGATTCCAAGACTAGTCCCGCCCATAATAAACTAAGCTCTATAGTTAGTATAGATATGGGTATATAGAATTTGTGTGAAAGTAGGGAGGGGTGTGTGTATGGGGCTGGGTTTTCATTTGGAGGGGTTGAACTTGATGGACTTTGTCTTTTTTCAACCCAATTTAACTATGTAACTATAAACAGAGAGGTTGTTCAAATAAATAGAGTAGCTGACCAAAATAGTATGATTTTAGATTAGCATGTGTTTTGATAGGAAAAAGAATGTTGTACACATTGTTTCTGAAATGTTTGTTGAATGTCATATAGTCAAAGTTTTAGAGCTGCAACAATAAGTGTAATCTTTTTAGAGAACAGTTCAGTTATTCCAAATGATTAGGTAAAATTTTATAGCTGGTTAAACAACTCCATTGGAAGTTTCATTAAGTCTATCCATGTCATCCTAGCATTAATACTTGGTCTACATTTCTCTGTTAGAATTTGTGCTATAAGTACCTTCCAACTTCTGCTCACATTTGATTTACATCTATAAGATAAAGCTTTTCTCAGCCATATGTGGGGAGGTTTGAAAGAAAGAAAGAAAGAATAATTTTTTACTTTTCAATAGTAATGAAATCAGTATTATATTTGTCTCTGATAACATGTTACATGTATATTATATATTCTTTGTCATTTTATAGGGTTTTCTGTTCCCAACTGCACTTAACCAAGTTATTTCATGAAACAGGATGTATCTGTAGCTCCCTAGCTTCCTGTTTTTTCTTTTCACTGATTTCAGCTTTCAGCTGCACTTCTGTATTGGTGCTGCCACGACAGTTGAACTGTAACTCACAGTAGCGCACACCACTGTCCCATTTATAATAGACCTCCCTTGTTCCTGGGGGTCCTCTCAGCACTCTTACTGTGCCTGTAATTACTAATATGAAACATATTTAATGTTTCAAGAGAGGTATGTCAGTGAAATTTGATGTCTGGAACGGTCTAATTCCTAAGACGGACCAATGGCTAGTGTCAGAGGGTCGATAGTTGTCACCCCCGCCCTCTATGACGCCATAACGCTATATGGCCTAAGGCAGGATGGACTAAAAAGGGATTAAATGGTCAACTGTGGACAATGGTCACTCATATAACTTATACTAGGCAAATACAAATATACAAATAAATGATCTCCACTCTGTTACTTAAATTCCAGAGTGTCAGCATAGTGTCAGCATGTCTCGTTTGCCCTTTTGCAGAAGTGTTGCTCAATAGCTGTCTGAACCCCAATGGCTATGTTTAGCCAACAGATGTCTACAAGGCTGTGGACAGTTGGAACCAGAAATCTCTTATGTTGCAAAACTGCACATCTTACAGGAATGTACAAATATATGCCAGTAAGTCTCCTCGCCAGACCATGTATGGTATTTCCGTGAACCCCTTGTCACAATTACTGTAAATGCCTTCTGAAAGCTATATAATGCCTGGACCAAGAGGTGGGTCTTTGGTAAGTCCTTGGCTGACATTCTGTGTGTTACTCCAACAGCTTACCCAGACAAAACTGTTATGTTGTATTATGTATGAATAAATTGCCTGACTATTACTAAAGGTTTTCCTTTACTGAGTTTTGTCTTACACGAGGTCAAAATGGTATTACTAAAAATACCATCAATTCCTGAATTCCTTGCACTGGGGAGTGAATGACTAGAGTACCTCCTCTGTCTATTTTCTATTTGTGAGTACGTTAATCTGCTAGTCACATCATTGTTGTACTATTATCTTTTCCATTACTTGGATCTGCAGTTCATTATTATACTGGCCCACTCACCCTCATTTCTTCTATCATGATTCCTCCCTACTTCCATCAGGTCACACACACACACACACACACACACACACACACATACACACAAATACTTATACACAGAAGGACATTAGCAAAATGATGTTTGTTGCATCAGGACCTTAGGTTATCCTTTGCTTATTTTAACTAAAATTATATTTTTTTGTGCAAAGCAGTTTTGATTTAATTTCTACGCTGTCTGCTTAGCTAAAGAAAAAGAAAGCAAAAAATCTTGGGATCTTAATGAATCCTAAAGTTATTCCCATATTAAATGTATCCCTAACAAGGATATTGACTTGTGCCAGAAATATATTACAAGATGGTTAGTCGGATTATTGTCTTGATATCTTGTCTCTATTTCCTATACACAAATAATAACCTTCTAATGTGTCATATTAAAAATAAAAGTGTTAATAATTTCCACATTAATAGAAAGTACAGCTGAAAATGTGTTTTTTATGCTTTTTACTACCTTGTTACCTGAGTTCTATGAAGGTTTTTGTGGATATCTTTATTGTAGGATTTTCCAGATGATAAAAGCAAGTTATGTTCTGCATGTGCCAATCCAGTCATTGCTCGGTACACTAGGTGATTCAGACTATGCCACAGAAATGGCTCGTTTGATCTTGAGCAATTATGATACAAGGGGCCATAAACATGGTGAAATAAGTTATCTTTCTCTATATCGTGTGTGAAACATAATGTTATATATGATAATATGTCTTGAAATAGAAGATCTTCTCTATCAGCCGATGCATATTCTTCAAATTCTATTCGTATGTTGTTATACAGGTATAACATTTCTCTGAATTGGAGACTGCCATTAAATAGTTGGTAGGCGAATATGGGAACCCAATTTACAGGAATGACCACAGTCTTATCTTTTATCTCTGATTCTACGAACCCTGCTAAAGAATAACTTTGAAAAAGTCCTCCACACAGGATCACAACCTCTGCAGTAGATCTTTGTATTCTTTTTAATGTTACATAGTTTGTGGTTTTATCTTCAGATAAAGTGCCAATGAAGTCAACACAGGCGCCATGTTTGGTGATCTCATCCCTGAGATTCTTACTTTCTCTCTCACCATAGTCATCACTCCGTGCCAGAATGACCACCCAGGTCCATCCCAAGTGTTCCACCAGCTCTGCTATAGCAATGTGCTGAATGTGCTCATTTGGGCCTATACTAAAATAGTATGGATATAGTGTTCTGTCATTCAGCACTGGGTCTGCAGCACCAAAGCTAATCTGAAACATAAGAACATTTATATAATGTTACTAAAGTAAACAGAAACAAAAACCAAAGTAGAAAGTTGCTAGTAATGGAAAAAAATACTCAAAAAGCTTCATTGTGGGGAATCATTTTTTTGAAAAATATTGTTTTTCCTAAATGAAGTGCAGATCAAGGCAATTTTTTCACGATAGGTGTCCTTTAAGGATAAAAACATTTGGAAAAAGAAAAAAAGAAAAGTTGCAATTTAGTACAAATTGTTAGAGAATTCAATCAGTCTGCTTTCAAATATAAAAAACTACAGTCAATATTAGCATTCTTATTTGAAGGATAGGAATATGAGATAACATGCGTTTTGGAGCATATTATATAATAGTAAGACATCTGAAGGCAGGGGCAAATTCTCCAAAAACTGAAATAAGAATAGTCAAGATCAAAGACCAGATACAACTAATTTGTTTTAATTTTGCACCCATTACATTTTTTTCAACTTGCTTGAAAATGCATAGAAAATTCAATGCCTTGACCATAGTAAAAGAAGATTCATAAATATGTAGAAAATCACAAATTAGTTGTATCTGGTCTTTAATCTTGACTATTCTTAATTCAGTTTTTGAAGAATTTACCCCTGTCTTCAAATGTCTTACTATTATATAATATGCTCCAAAACGCATGTTATCTCATATTCCTATCCTTCAAATAAGAATGCTAATATTGACTGTAGTTTTTTATATTTGAAAGCAGACTGATTGAATTATAAAATATGCTCCAAAATGCATGTTATCTCATATTCCTATCCTATATTCCTAAACTAATAGATACAACTAATTTGTGATTTTCTACATATGTATGACACTGCCTTTACTATGTTCATGCAAAGGCATTGAATTTTCTATGCAAGTTGAAAAAATTGTAATGGGTGCAAAATGAAAGGTAAAAATGGGCATTCAATATATTAAATAAGCGTTAAAATGTTGAACTTGATGGACGTGTGTCTTTTATTAACTTACTGTTACTATGTCACATAGCATAGTCTGAAGGACAGACTATAGTATGCCTATGTGCCTACCCCCACCCATCTTGAATAGATCACTGCTGAATTCAAACAGTCTCTATCCAAGCGGATTGCTGCAGTGCTCCAAAAAGTGCTCCAAAATGGCAAAAAGTCAACACAAGTGCATTGTGCATTTTGCACTCGGCTCACTAGATCAGAATGAACAGTAATTTTTAGAGGGGAATGGCATGAGGCACCACCCAGGGCTCTACAGAATGCTACTCCACCCATATTTTAATCAGCAGAAAAGTGCCCAACCCCCCTTGTGCTGTCTCACATTGACTTTAATTGCAACTGACTGCCGCCACTGGTTCTGGTTGTTAGCAATAAAGCTAATGTTAGAAAATTTAACTATGTGCAATAAGAAGGTTGACATATGAAATACATAACTGACTTACCTGTGAGTATCCATATGTACCTAGAAATTGTGCTATAGGCAGGGATGTGACAACTGACCGGTCTCCAATAAATCCAACAATTTCACCATGGCCCCTGCAGGAGTAATTAGGAACTGCTTCCCCAGGGCCAGATAATATCTGCAGGACACTCCCTATAGCAAGACTTGGATCCATACAAGAGTCATATACATGATATCCTAGAGTGATGTTGGGTAACAGATCCGGGTTCTTGTTGATCTCATGAATCGCAAACAACAGGGACATTATGTCTTCATATTGACTGGTAATGGGACTGGGAAAATATTTTTCTTGTTAATTAGAACCCCTTACTGAAACCCCTATTATCCAGTTATAAACCAAATTGAAAATGTAGAATAATAAATATTATAGCAATGAATTCTACAGTAAATTCTGAACTTATTGGTGAATTCACCTCCAACACTGGAAATTCAGAATTTGGTGGAAACTTGCTAACAAATAGGTTTTACTTGATTGGTTGATTCAAGTGAAAATTAAAGCACTTTTTATTATCGGCATTAAACATTTGTCATTTGTTCTCTTGGTGTCTGACAGTTTGTTTTTTTAACTGCCTGTTCTAATAATAATAATAAAACAATGCCAAGGTATTCCATAAATATTCTTCCAGTAACAGAAAAACATACCTAACAGGACATTGTTCACTAAAGTCTGAAATGAGGCATCTATAGAGGAGTCACACCCTGCGCTAAATCCTGGCTCATAAGAGCCATGTGGGGAAATAGAAGCTGAGTAGGGGTGTCTTAGTATTCACATCAATATCCCTCAAAGATGATGTGGAGGTCACATCTCACAACTCAAACACATTTTTCATCCCAGAATTTATACCTTCTAAAGGTATGAATTTATACCATTATAGGTTCAATATAATGTAATCTGTCAAATGAGTCCAATCATGAAGATAGATTTACTTAGCAGGACCCAAATCTAGTTTCTTTGTTTCCCTTTGCCTCCAGGACCAGCAAGTTTTATATTTTTGAATTAATTATAGACTTTATATGTTTTCCTGTTTTATTTTATAAGCTGTATGTGATTGTTTACTCAACTCTGTGTTCTTTTTGTAATTTATTTTTGTATATATATATGTACTGTTATACCTTTTATAATATATCATATAAATTTAATAAATTTTAGACTCAATTCTCTAAAAGAACCCTAGCCTAAAGGTGTATAATTGTTTGCCTTATCTCTCTGAATTCTGAATGGAATCACTGTTTGGATGCTATTTAATCCTTTGGTGGCTGTGAAACCAAGTGTTTTTGGGGTGTCGGCACCCTAAACCAGAACTAATGCCAAGCTCCCTTGTCTCGGCTCGGCTTCACCAGTAGTGTGACCGCCTTTGGCTTCGGGAGGAGCCCTCAGCGTACTCAGATGCCACCTGGACTTTTCGAGAGGAGCAAGGCGAGGAGTTCTGGCAAGCAAAGGGGCACGACTGTTAAAAGTCAGTTGGGCCGAAGGTCGCGGTACAACAGGATAAAGCAGAATCGTAGTCAGGCAGGCAGGGTCGAGGCAGGCAGAAAACTAGGATCGTCAGGCAGGCAAAGGGTCAAACCGGGTAATCAATCAGAATAGGATCAGGCAGAAGGAGTAGTCATAATACAGGCTGGGTCGGCGTACGGATATCAGGTTGGTCAAAAGCAGGCAGGGTCACAACAGGAGATCAATAACAGACAGAAATCAGATACACAAGGCTCAAAAGGCACCAGGAAACTTGTCCTATCATGGGCAATGACAACTGTGGGAATGCCCCTTTAATACTTTTGAATTTGGCGCCATTGCGCGCTGACGTCATTACGTCAGCGCGCATGCGCCTTTAAATCCGGAAGTGTGCATGCGTGCACGCACTAGGAGAGAGCCGGCACAAGAAGAGGATCGGCGTGGCGGGCGTCCCCGCGGAGGGGGCGGCATGCGTCCCTGCTGTCCCCCCACTAGACCACCAGGGTGAGACTTCGTTACAATCTCAGAGTGGTGGCAGCAGATTTTGTTGATTTTGTTGGCATTGGTTGGCACCTTGAGATGCTATTGTATAACCTGTGTGCAAGATGAGGGATTGACTGAGTGAGTGACCACTTTACAGCCACACCTAAAAGTCAATTTCAGTTGGAAATTCTGTAATAGTGACTCTGTTATATGAAATGCTTGATAAAATAAATACTACTGTGTAAAGTTGCTCCCTGTAAATTGAAATTGGAGTTGGGAAGACTTGCTGTGTGAAGCAGAGATCTTTCACAAGGTTGTGATGAACCAATGCAAAGCAAAGTTCTAGGGACAGATTTATCAAGGGTCGAATTGTGAATTGAAAAAACCTCAAAATTCAAATTCAAAAAGACCAACCAAAATTTATTTAAAAAAAAAACAAAGTTTTTTTTGGCCGAATAGTTCAGTTTTCAATCGAATATCCATTTTAGATTGAATTCGAATCAAAGTTTTCCCCCAAAGTGCACCAATTGATAGGTTCTAGGAGGTCCCCCATAAGCTAAAACAGCAATTCGACAGGTTTTAGATGGTGAATGGTCGAAGTTGAATTTTTAAAGAGACAGCACATGATAAATTTTGATATTCAATTTTTTTTGCATTCTTTTTAAATTCAAATCGAATTTGGACTATTCCCTAGTCGAAGTACACAAAAATTGACTCAAAAATTAGATTTTTTTTTAATTCGAATTTTCACTTTGACCTTTATAAATCTGCCCCCCCCTCTAATATATCAATGTTAAAGCAACTTTGGTGTTACTACTACCAATATTCTCACAGCTTTCTCTCTTAGTTTAGGCACAGTGTGAAATCAAGCTCTGGACTGGGAATTTAACCAATCCTGCATTAACCATCTAGGTCACTAGGGCACTCTGAGTTGGTGCTGGCCAGCCTAGTGATTAAGGTGTCTCACACCAGTGTAAAAATTGGTTTTAATAGATAAACTCCTATTTTAAATACCAATTTACAGTGCTAACAAAATTATTGTATATTTTAAAGAATAAAAACGTCAATATAGCTAAAAGGGAAAAAAACCATCAGTGGATAGATTCAAACCCATTGCCTCTTACACTGGCACCAGACACCTTAACCACTAGGCTACAGAAGACAAGCAGTATAGGAAAGTGAAAGTGGTGTGTGCAGGCAGCTAAACTAGTGTATTATCTCTCAATCCGTAGGAAAGATATTTAGGAAAATGCATATCTGTATATAAGGGTTTCAGACTGTAACTTCTGGTTTCATGTTAGTTTAACCATAGAACGTATTTATTGAGAACAAATTCCATGTAGAAGTTTACCAGAACAAAGCAGGAACATACAACATTTGTGAATAGGTATTTACTCAGCGTACCAGTGGTCAGTATACGTCCCCGCAGTGTAAGAGAGAGAACATAACAACTTGTACAGGGGTGCTCCTAGTTTTCAGGTATTATTCTAAGTGGAACTCCAAGGTGTCTTTTTAGGCCCTGGTTCTAAACACTAACAGGGGGGAATGTAATAATAGTTGGTAACGGAAAAACTATTCGCAATGCGAAAAGTTATGCCTTTGCACGAACAAATTTTTCTTTGCGCAAATTCAATAAAGCTTTCGCAAACACGGAAACTGCTTAGCGACCACTTCCAACAGTGGAAGACCGTTTGCGAATTTTATAGTTTGCGCCACTGCGCAGTCAATGTAATAAATTACTGAAAAGTCGTTATGTTTGCTCCAAAAGATTACGACACCTTCAAACAATTACAATTCGCAATGCAATAATAGTTTAAGGAACAATATTACATTGTGAGATGTGGATTCTTATTCTTATTGATGCAAATTGTTTTGCTCTTTGGGATTTTAATTACATTCCCCCGTTAGTCTCTACTTCTGAGCAATAGTCACCTGGGATCCTATTCCGACTCCAACTCCTCAGTGGAGCCAATGCTGCTCAGACTCAATAACTCTGACTATCTATCACTCCTAGAGTGAGAAACCATTTATTATATCAGTATTTAATTGATATCATAGGTTTTTAAGCTTATTGTAACCCAAATTGTTTAAATTTAAAATAATTTGATATTTTTAGCTGCACTAATATATTTTGATAAATTCATGCACTTTTAATATAATAATATGATTTGTGGCATTAATATCATTCAATTGTTGGTTATTTATATATTATCTTTAGAGATGTTTGAGGATCAATTGTATTCAGCATAGAGACACTTATTGTAGGTGTATACACTTTGTTTCAGTGTTTGCTATAAAAGCAGTAGACAGAAATGAAATGTATAGGTCTGCATCTCTTGTAATTATATCCTGTACCAGATTTGAAAAAAAGGTTATTGTTAGGGATGGGCGAATTTGACCTGTTTAGTTTCGCCAAAAATTCGCCGCCAGCGAAATGACGCAGAAGCCCATTAAAGTATATGGGCGTCAAAAAATTTTTGAAATTATTTTGACGCGCGTCTTTTTTTTGTTTGACGCATGCCACTATACAAGTCTATGGGCGTCATTTTTTCGGCGAAACGAGGCGAAAAAATTTTGCCCATCCCTAGTAATTGTTCATGGAGATGTTGGAAATAAAAAAAATAGAAATATAGAGAAATAATGAAAAAAATTTCACAAGATAAAAAATAGAAATAAGGTTGAAAGATAATAGTGAACCCTTGAACAGCTCCCTCCCAGGCAGCAGCCTAGCACTGCAGATTTAATGAAAAAAACCCTAAAAAACGATTGTTTCCCCCAACCAGAGTGCATAATCTATTAGCCCGCGTCTCTAGGGGGGAACTATTTCAAATGACTGGATAGTTTCATCACTAACAGAAAAATTTATATTTAATATAAGTTCATTCTACTAAAATAATAAGTTTTCTACATATAATTAATTATAAACCTCCATTTATTTCTTAATTCAGGAGTCAGGAGTCTGACTTTGATTGACACCTCTAATATATATTTTTGGTGGCAGCTCCCTTTTCTAGGAAATATATGAAAGCTAATTCAAATTACTGATTCCAGTACAAACAATATCTAACAAAATATTCGATTTTAGCACAAATCCTGCATGTAGAGAGACAAGATTTTAGGTGATTTCTAATATGATTTCTAATAAAAATGAGCCCTTATGACCACTTTTACTATGAAGAAAAATGTTATCTGCTCTCCCTCAATGTACCTGAGGGTTAAATGGTACAGGAAGTCCAGTCTTTGTGTATTTCTGTTTAATATTTCTTTGTATCTGGCCTGAATTCTACTTCTCCCCAGAAAAACACTACTATGAGGGCAAACAAACCAGAACCCTCTGTAATGCAATACAAATAGTTGTCCCTAAGTCCCCCTGTAAAGTAGATTTTTCAAATTTTCAAAAGAGCAAACCAATTTTGTTTTTGTATTTCATTTTGAAATATGACTAGACATATTTCCTAGGTGCCCCAGTCATGTGACTTGTGCTCTGATAAACTTCAGTCTCTCTTTACTGCTGCTCTGCAAGTTGCAGTGAAATAACCCTCTCCCCCCAGCAGCCCATCAGCTGGTAGATCTAAGAACAGCACTCAATAGTAAAATCCAGGTCCCACTGAGACACATTCAGTTACAATGAGTAGGAGAAACAACAGCCTGCCAGAAAGCAGTTCCATCCTAAAGTGCTGGCTCTTTCTGAAATCACATGACCAGCCAAAATGAGCTGAGATGCACCTACACACCAATATTACAACTAAATACACTTGCTGGTTCAGGAATGACATTTTATATTGTACAGTGAATTATTTGCAGTGTAAACAGTGTCATTTGGAAATATAAACTACATCATAGAAATTATGACAGAATCCCTTTAATTAAGCACACACAGAATATCAGCACCATGAGTCTGAGAGCAATAAGCAAATAGAATAGTGAAAAGCTGTAACTGAAGAGCAGGGGAAAAAAAGAACAGAAAGTTTGACATATGGAGAGAATGTCCCTTTGCTCTTTTAGATACCCATTGTAAATTAGACTGAGGGGCAGCAGACTTGGGCAATTTTAGAAATAGGCACGAATAGACCTTTACATTGGGCAAGGGGCAATTGGCGCTTGTGCCTTTAAATATTTAAAACTTGTGCCAAACGTGATGCCACTGGTTCAAACCAGGAAGCGAGTGGCGCAGCAATTTCCTTCAGGCTGTACATCGGCACTAACAAGGGAAGATGTGGCAGGTATCCCCATCGCACCCCCGCTAGACCACCAGAAAAAAGCATAAAATAGAAGAATATCGTTAGCAGATATAAAAAACATGGGGAACAAAGGGGTTGAGTGAGGCGAGGAGGTTTGGAAAGTGGTCCCACAGTGAAAAGTTTTCTGGTGGGCCCCTGGCATCCCAGTCCAACACTGATCCAGTCAGTTGATTCCAGCTGTCAATAGGATGTTGTGTAAGGGAGAGTCAAGGATATTATAATAACAAACTCCCGTTGGTCTTCTTCATCCCATTTTCTTGCACTAACAAATGATGAGTAAACATAGCTGTGATACTGTATAAGAGACCAGCTAAAAATCAACACAACTTGTTTATTATTCAGGTTGTACATTCTTGTTTCTGGGTTGATTAATTTCTGAACTTGGGGATTGATAATTGCACAGTCCTTTATCCCCTGTTTAGTATCTAATTCTCTTTTGTAACATTTGTTTTTAGTGACTAAGTGATCATAAAGTCCCCATACAACATCAAGGCAAACCCAATATTTTAGAACCACAAGTAGGTGGTGAAGCCTCTTTGTAGAAAGAAATACACAAACACCACAAGCTGTTCATCAACTACTTCCTAGAATGAAAGATCCCTATCACTGTTTTATAGAGAGCTTATTAACCTGTCTGTGTGGTTTTGGAGTGTGGGAGGAAAGTGGAGTACCATGACGAAGAAATGAAGAAAATAAAAGTGAAGGTAAAAAATAAAAAGGAAGGTGAAACACTTACCTTATGCAGAGAGGAATGTGCTTCTCAGTGTTATCTGGTATATAATACACCTCATTGTTTACAGAGAAGACTCCTCCGATGATGAGGTCTCCATCCTGAATGTATTTGTATTCATATTTGGCCTTGGTGAGGTGAATACGGCACTGTAAGTCTGACCCTCTCAGCTCAGTACTGCAGGGAGTTACCCATATGGCTGCCAGGCAGAACAGCACTTTCAGATGAGCAGGCAAGAAACCTCTATTTATGGACTGCGTAAAAATCATAATTTTTTGTTTGTAGCTTCAGTACTAAAACAGATCCCACGTACCAAAAATCTATTGTTCTTCTGTGGAAATGCACTCATGCATCAATCTTCTTATATATATTCTTTGCTTGGTGATAATTCTCTTGTGCTCTATGTACAACTGCCAATTATGTTATTCCTATACACCTCAATGTCCACTTCTGGCTCCCACAAATAAACCCTGTAATTCCCTCAATGTGTTATAATTTTAAATTATATTTATAAGTCTTACTTCTTTTACTTACTTTCTGAATACAATTCAACATAATACATGCTCGTCACTCATTTCTACATCGAAATAATTTAATAATACATTATCAATACAATAAATAATTCAATAAATAATAATATATTTTCACATTTGTTTTATATAAAGTATATAGAGTTATTCTACAGGAAGAACGTGTAGTCGCAGGACCCCCACACCTGTTTCTGGAATGGTGGTGTTCCAACTGTATTATAAAATATTGTATTATATATGATCTATGTTAACTTGATCAGTGTCTAAAGAGAACATAAAAAGCTCACAGCGTTATATACAGTTTGTCCATTATTCACAACCTGTGCATGGACTTAATAGTAACTTATGGGATAGGAGATAAATCCTTGCATATTACAACTTTCCTTTTATGCCGCAAAAACCTTTCCTGGATCAAGAGCAGGATAGTTTAATAAATGGGTGTTGGTCTGGGCTATCTCTGTGAGAGACCAGTGCCTTGGTCAGGAGACACTGGTGTCCAGAGAAAGTGCAATGATCATGTGTATGCTTGATCAAAGAATAAGTAGTAAAAGGACACTTTGCAGCTTGCTGGCCAACCTCAGGGGCCATCTGCATGAAGAATCTTTCCTGGGGACCACCTTACAGTTTTTAGTTTTATTTTGGTGAAATTTGAAAGGGAATCCTCTGTACTCTGAGCCTACCAACTATTTATTGGTGGTTAAAATAAAACAGAATGTATTACTGCATCAAATTAAGTTAACACTCATGCCATGACATATCTTCATATCTACTACCCACTGTGACATACCACAGTGCTTTAAAATATGCACTTTTCATACCTACTCTTGCAATTCATAACTTGATCCTTTGTCTGCTTCCAGTTTTCTATCTCTCACCTCCTCCTTCCTTCTAAACTTTTATCATATGCTATTTACTACCACTTTCTTGTTACTCACTCTCTACTAGATACACTTCAATATGGCTTTCAGTACATTCAAACGAAATTGCCTTCTAAAAATCTAAAATAAATGTTTTCATACTAAAGCTCTTTTATTTTTCTGGTACTATTGACATGGTGTACAAGAAGCTCCTCTGTGGCAGGCTTCTCTCCTTTGGCATACAAGGTACAGAACTCTCGTGGATCCAGTCATATTGCTCATACCTCATAACTGTTTGCTTTTTTCTTTCTTTGAAAAAAAACTCCCCATTACTTGAACTCCTTGTCAGGGTCCCTCGAGGCTCTCTCCTTGCTCCCTAAGTTTTTGTACTTATTATCTTTACAGTTCACCCAAAATGCAGCTACAAGACATATCCACCTTACCTTTAAAACCATGTATGTTCCACCTTTAAACAAATCCCTGTAGTGGTTACCAATACATTCTATCAAAATCCCAATCCTGACCTACATTGATCTCAAATAACAAGGTTTCTACTTACATTTCAAGCCTCATCTCCAGATACTCTACAAAATGACCTCTAATTACTTTAGTAAGCTCCTCACAGAACAGCTCTCCACCTGTGGGTCTCAATACCCCACAACAGCAGTTGAAATACATATCTCTATGCTGTCGGATGCTGTTTTGTTTAGCCTGGGATTGAAGCAGTCTAGTATGTCTTGCACTCTCAGTCTATAACTAGTAGACTGATTGCTGTTCACTCAGAGAGAGTGATGCTTTCAGGCCTTTATCAATATAAAATTACCTATACAATTTGTTTTAAATCTCTGCCATAGTCTGTTGCTTCTTCTTCCCGAGCAGTTCTTTTGAGTCTATATATGTACACTACTCACTGCAGGGGGTTGATTCTAAACATGTGCACCTCCATGTGGCACGCTAAGATATCTTTGTCTGAATCAAATTATCAAGTAAAATCCTATGTTTTTGTTTTACAAGAAAACTATGAGACATGTTGTGTGTCTGCTGTAAATGCAACAGGATCTCTTCATGGGTTTCTGGTATAGATAGTTTCGTACAGAGAGTTCCAGTTTGTGTTCAAGTTTTGGCGTTCACTATGTAAAAGTCTGGGCATTTCTCTCAAGTGCTGGAGCAGTTTTTGAGAAGTCATGACTCCCTTTGTCAGCATGATTGGTCTGATTTGCTTCTATGGGCAGAATTTGCTCACAATAATGCCCCTCATGCATCCACTAGCAGATAACCCTTCCTGACAATGTAGGGTCAGCATCCCCAAGCCTTTCCTCAAGAATTTCCCTTTTCAGATGTTCCAGATGCTGGGAGTTTCCTTAAATGAGAAGGATCTTGGGGTCTTTGTAGATAACACATTGTCTAATTCTGGGCAGTGTCATTCTGTGGCTACTAAAGCAAATAAAGTTCTGTCTTGCATAAAAAAGGGCATTAAGTCAAGGGATGAAAACATAATTATACCTCTTTATAGGTCCCTGTTAAGGCCTCATCTGGAGTATGTAGTGCAGTTTTGGACTCCAGTCCTTAAGAGGGATATAAATGAGCTGGAGAGGGTGCAGAGACTAAGTGCAACTAAATTGGTTAGAGGGACGGAAGACTTAAATTATGAGGGTAGACTGTCAAGGTTGGGCTTGTTTTCTCTGGAAAAAAGGTGCTTGTGAGGGGACATGATTAGACTTTACAAGTACATTAGAGGACATTATAGACAAATGGCAGGGGACCTTTTTACCCATAAAGAGAATCACGTACCAGAGGCCTCCCCTTTAGACTAGAAGAAAAGAACTTTCATTTGAAGAACATAGGGGGTTCTTCACAGTCAGGACAGTGAGGTTGGGGAATGCACTGCCGGGTGATGTTGTGATGCTGATTCAGTTAATGACTATAAGAATGGCTTGGATGATTTTTTGGACAGACATAATATCAAAGGCTATTGTGATACTAAGCTCTATAGTTAGTATGGGTATGGGTATATAGAATTTAATTAAAAGTAGAGAGGGGTGTATGTATGGATGCTGGGTTTTCATTTGGAGGGGTTGAACTTGATGGACTTTGTCTTTTCTCAACCCAATTTAACTATGTAACTATGTAATGATCTTGCGGCCCACATGTCTGTTATTTGGTCCTCCACTAAAGGCAATTTGTAAAAGAGTTTCTTGTTGCATAAGGACCATGTTTTTAGGACAGAAATCCTCTCCCCAGTATAGTATAAGAACAAACTGTGGTTCTCTACTAGGAACATTTATCTTAAAGTACCTTTTCCCAAGTTGGGCCCAAAATGTGTTGGTCCTTTCTTCATTCTGGAAATTATGAACCCTGTCGCTGTCAGACTCCAACTTTCCCCTGAGACGTGCATCCCCAAAGTTTTCCATATTTCTCTGGTTAAACCGACAACTTTTAAATGCTTCTCATCTGAACAGACTCCTCCTTCCCCTGTCACTGTTGATGGCCAACAGGAATATGAAGTGGAAAAGGTTTGTGATTCAAGATTCTCCAGGGGATCATTGAAATTCCTCACCCAGTGGAAGGGTTTTGGGCCAGAGGAATATTTATGGGTAAAGCTCTCCATGCTTCCTGATTGGAGCAAGAATTTTATAAACAGCTTATTTGCAAACTGGAACATAGTGGCCCCTTCTGGGGAAGTGGATATTCTTTGCGATTAACCCTTTAAGTGACACAAATCTACATATTGTGGAAACATTTTTTTAAATGTTACAGAACATAGATTTTACGTTCTGCAGCATTAAAGGGCTTTGGAATGGAGGAACGGCTTTTAAAGCTACTTGCTCCATTCCTTTTCATTCCCCAGCCCCTAGGCAATGGGCCTAGTTGAGAAACGAGTGGCCCCTGAGGAGCGATCACCCAGGGGCCCCAAAGGCAGCAGCAAGCACGTGCAATGGATGTGTTCTGCTGCCGCCCGCACTTCCTGCTTCACCAAGCCACGTCCAATTACTGGATCAATAATCAATATGATGCCTTCTCTTCCTCCAGCCCTGATGGACAATCTGGACCCTGCCACCCCAGGTTAGTCCCCCCACACACACACACATAGAATTTTGGGGGATCAGGGAAGTCACACAGATTCACAGCATTCACACGTGCTTGCGCACACAACACGCAATTGGAAAATTGTACACACATAGGCATAGTTACACTATTTTGCCTCATATGTTTTTTGGCCGTAAGAAACAGTTTTTATTATCATTGTGAATAGCATAATCACTAATTGCACTGTTCAATACCTTTTGTATGTTATTTTAGTTATATTGCAATTTAAGTGATTTTGGTGCATTTTTAGCTATTTTATTGCACGTTTAGCCATTTTATTAAATTTTCAGCTTTTTTAGTTCGCTTATTTCTGTCCATAAAACCTATCTGGCCATACTAAAATATTCAAACTTTGATTCTGGCTGCTGATTATACTAGACAAAAAAAGCATTGCTTTTTGTGGTTTTGTTGGATTTTAGTGATTTTATACCATTTCGCTCTGTTCTTTGTTACATAATTTTGCTCATGGAAATTTTGTCTGTACACCTCTGGCATTCATATTTATGATGCCTTTTGCTGGTACATTACGAAATGTGGGGTATATAATGGAGTAAAATTAAACCTTAGTGACTATTTTCAGAAATTTCATAAAAAGCATTATGTTTAGCATAGCTTTGCAGTTTGGTAGTTTGCAGTAGAAAGACATATTTATCTGTTTTGGATTTGTCAGAATGTGTACTTTCAGAAAATATATGGTTTTCTAGGGTCTCTATACTGTTAGGGGGTCTCATGGTGCATAATACACATACCGGATGTTTGCATTGTAGCAGTCAGAGTGTCTTACGTGAAAAATTCATATGAACTATTTTAATTTGGGGTCGCTGTATGCCACCTAGTTTGGTAAATCTTTTCATATAAAGCATCAAACTGTTCAGTAGACACCTGTGTACATATTTAGGATGCTTTATGCTGGTAGACTATGAAATATGGGGTATATAATGGGATAAATTGCAAGCTTTGTGACAATTTTCAGAAATGTCATAAAAACTGTTCTGTTTAGCATAGCTTTGCAGTTTGGTAGTTTGCAGTAGAAAGATGTAATTACCTGCTTTAGATTCATCAGAATGTGTACTTTCAGAAAATATATGGTTTTCTAGGGTCTCCTTACTGTTAGGGGGTCTCATGGCACATAATACACATAGCGGGTGCTTATACTGTAGTTGCCAGAGTGTCATCCGAGAAACTTCATATGCACTATTTGGATTTGGGGGTCTCTGTATGTCACATAGTTTGGTAAATATATGCATTTTGGGCATCAACTTGTTTAGTAGACTCACGGTGGGCCCAGGTGTTAGTGGGCCTTCTTGTGGCCTATTTCATGGTCATTCCCTATTTCGTTATGGGGAAAACTGCTTAATAACGGGAGAATATTGTAAGTATATAGGAGACTAGGAGAAGACTAGGAGAATAAAGAGGTTGAATGAGTAGAGGAGGAATAATAGTTTGGAAAGGTCCACTGTCTAAGGTTTTCTGGCGGGCTCACGGTTTTAGGTTTTCTGGTGGACCCAAGGTCTAAGGCTTTCTGGTGGGCCCTGGCATCCCAGTCCAACACTGCTTATAGTGCATAATACACAAACCGAGTGTGTAGCAGTCAGAATGTCATACATGAAAATTCATATGTACTATTTTCATTTGGGGGTCTCTGTATGCCACCTAGTTTGGTAAAATTTTCATATCAGGCCTTAAATTGTTCAGTACACCCCTGGCGTTCATATTTAAGATGTCTTTTGCTGGTACATTACAAAATGTGGAGTGTATAATGGGCTAAAATGCAAGCTTTGTGACTATTTTCAGAATAGTTTAGCATAGCTTTGCAGTTTGGTAGTTTGAAGTGGAAAGCTGTAATTACCTGCTTTAGATTTGTCCTAATGTGTACTTTAAGAAAATATTTGGTTTTCTAGGGTCTCCATACTGTTAGGGGGTCTCATGGCACATAATACACGTAGCGGGTGCTTATACTGTAGTTGCCAGAGTGTCATCCGAGAAACTTCATATGCACTATTTGGATTTGGGGGTCTCTGTATGTCACATAGTTTGGTAAATATATGCATTTTGGGCATCAACTTGTTTAGTAGACCCCTGGTGTTCATATTTAGGATGCTAAATGCTGGTAGACTATGAAATGTCGGGTATACAAAGGGGTAAAATGCAAGCTTTATGATGATTTTCAGAAATGTCCTAAAAACTGTTATGTTTAGCATAGCTTTTTTGTTTAGTAGTTTGCAGTAGAAAGATGTAATTATTACCTGCTTTAGATTATTCAGAATGTGTACTCCATACTGTTAGGGGGTCTCATGGCACATAATACACATAACGGGTGCTTATATTGTAGAAGACAAAGTGTTATACGTGAAAATGAATATGCCCTATTTGGATTTGGAGGTCTCTGTATGCAACATATTTTGGTAAATCTATGTATAGTGGGCATCAATCTGTTTAGTAGACCCTCAGCATTCATATTTAGGATGCTTTATGCTGGTAATGATACATGAAAGATATGATGCTGGAAAGTTGAATTGAAAGGCAATTTTCAGGTATTTCACCAAAACCGCCAATTGTGGGAAAGCCTTGAGACTCAATCATTTGGACCATTTTAGATTCGGTAGAATGTGTACTTTCCAAAAATACATGGTTTTGGGGAGTAAACATATATTCTGTGTTTTTAGCCAACAAAAAATGCAGTCAATGTGTTTTTATTAGTTTAAGTTACCCACAGGACTATTTGTATGTGCTAACTTCATTTTGTTGCCTCTAAATGCCAGATACTTTGGTAAACCTATGCACAATGGGCACAAAACTGTTTGGAGGACCCCTGGCAATCATAGTTTGGGTGCTTTTTCTTGGGATGTAATGATACATTGGCGATATGATGCTGAAAGTTGAAGCTCTGAGGCAATTTTCAGATATTTCACCAAAACCGACAATTTTGGGAAAGCCTTGTGACTCTGTAGTTTGAAACAGAAAAGCATGGGTACCCATTTTAGATTTGTTAGAATGTGTACTTTCCAAAAATATATGGTTTTGGAAGGTAACCATATATTTCTGTGTTTTCACCCCACAAAAATGCAGCCAATGTGTTAATTTTTCAGTAGCTGATGTAAAGTCCAGGACAATTTGGATGTGCTTACTTGATATTGGGTCTGTATATGCCATATACTTTTGTAAACCTATGCACAATGGGCATCAAACTGTTCAGTGGACCCCTGTAAATCATATTCAGGGTGCTTTTTCTTGGTACCTAATACAGAGTAGCAAAGTGATTTTTCAAACTTTTGATACATTTTTATAAAACCCGTTCAGACAAGCTTTGATGTTTGGTAGTTAGGAGTAGAGACATAGTTACCCATTTTGGAATCAGCAGAATGTGTACTTTTCAAAAATATATTGGTTTTTTTGGCCTTGGAATCTAAAGTATGCTGTTTTCTGCCTTAGAGCTTTCAAAATTCGTTAATATTCTGCCTGGAGTTTTTTCTGTACATAAGTCCTAAATCTCCCTAAAACTATACATATCTCGTATTGGCACATTCGAGAGACGTGAGACTTTCCAAATCAGTTGGATTTTCATGCATGAATGAAATATTTTTCTGGTATAAATTAATATATTGGGAAAAATGTTTTTGGTATTTTACTATAAATCTTTTTTCAGAGGTGGAAATACATGAAAACTCAGTTAGATTTTTCTCCCAAAAAAAAAAATGATTAGCTTTCCTAGGTAAACAATAGGTTTTCCCTCACAAAGTGCCCCTAACGTGAGAGAGCACAAAATGTTTAAAAAACATCAAAAAATAGGCAATGACAAATCACGCTGCGTGCTGAGAGTGACGTGGCCCAGGGGAAGGGTAGCGAACCGAAGGGTAGTGATGCGTAGAGAACTAAGCTAGCCCTAGGCCAATATCGGAAATAGGAGAGGGGGAACTCGGCTTACCTCGTTGCAATGCTCCCCTCTGGACCCCTCCACCACGCCACAGAGCTCCTTCCTGGATTACCTTCGGGCAATAAGAAGCACAGTTCCGCATCGGAGCAGCGAGCTGCTCTTCAATACTTTCTTCAGGCTCCCTTTCAGGCAGCTCCAAACTAAAAAAAAAGAGACGCTGTAGTAGCCTGCAGCCCGCGCCCCACTGAGGCCAAGCTGGGGAAGGACTGGAGTCACAGCTCAAAAGCAGTAATCTCCGTATAGGGACTAGTTAACACCTTCAGTGGCGCACATCCTCGGTCAAGTACTGATGCTTAACCCATGTGCTACACAGACTTTACTTCTGAACAGCAGGCCATATGGATAGGTCTTAATGCTGGGAGATTTAACAGATAAAGGTTTTGCATAGACTTTGTCTAAACCCTAAACAGCATATCTTACAGATAGACTTTAATGGCCAGTAAGAACTCACCAGAGCTGACTGATTTATGTATTATTATTTGATTAAATACAATACAATGGGGAGAACTGGCAAAACTAAAGATAAACCATCTACAATAAAGATAACAGAAGCAAATTCTTCAACTTTACATACACCGGGGGCCAAACTCGACACAGTATACTCACTGGCACCAAAGAAAAAGATGGCAAATACACCTTCAACTGTAATGCGCCTAAATCTGAGAGAAACAGTGGCTGGAGATTTGGCGCCTCTATTTCAAAAACAGGGATCCACCATAGGCAATAAGGGTGAACTGACTGGACTGACTGAGTAGACTAAAAAAGGAGAACGTAACAGACAATATTTGGAAGAAGATGAGGAAAGTAAGGAGGAACAGAATTAAGATCTTGTTAAGTATATTTTGAACCTACCTTCCAAAACGGATATAAAAACTATGCTGCATGAGGTGGCAACTTCAATTAAAGAGGACATTAGGAGTTGAAAAGAGACATGATGTCACTATCTGTACGCACAGATAATACAGAGCACAATATAAGTAAAGCACTTACAAATCAAGCTGCTATCTATAAATATGTAAAGGAACAGGAAACAACTATTCAACAAACAACTACAAAGACAAACAGAAGATCAAGAGAACAGAAGCAGAAGGAATAATGTAAGGGTAAGGGGCATAGTAGAAGCAGTGCCATCAGAGAAGATCCGTACAGTTCTCCTACAAATCTTCAACAGTATTCTGAAAAGAGACATTAATACAGACATTACAATAAAAAGAGCACATAGGGTATTTAAATCAAGTTCTGCTCCAACGAATGTTACAAGGGATATCATACGCTGCTTGCATAGTTTCAATTTGAAGAAAACAATCTTATCTAAAGTGAGAGAAATAGATGAACTTACCTATAAAGATAATAAAGTGGTCCTATTTCAAGATTTGTCCAAAATAAAAAGGAGATTGCTCAAACCTCTTACTGAGCTCTTGAAAAAGAATAATTACCTCTACAGATGGGGATTTCCATTCTCACTTCAAGCAACCAAAGATGGGATATCGGCAGTATTACGTGTCTCTTCAGACACTTCCAACTTTTTGTTTTTTTCAAGAAACTTCAACTACCTCCAATAGACCTTCCTGGATGGTCCACAGACAGCAACTCCCTCCCAAATCTGTCATTTGAGATTGAAAGAGATTGGGAGCCAGTGGGTCCCAGTGTGACTAAGATATTTGTATACAGCAACAGGAATCTATTTATAAGAAACATTTAAGCTCTGTTGCTGGGACATTCAGCTGCCATTGGCCCTACATTTGTTCCAGATACAATGGTTCGACAACAGATCCATCTTCAGAGAGTCCCTTCATTGATACTGCTAAGTATATTTTGATAAGCATTATTTGCCATAATTATTCCACATTAACTTCAATATTAACATATAGCTGTTATGTTTTGGAAGTTAAAAGTGTAAGATATAAATAACTCACAATTGGTAATATAAAGGCAGACTTTTGGTAATGGCATAGGATTTATTGGTTAGGAGGGCGCCAGAATGGGCCATAAGACTCTAATTTAGTCAAAGATGCTAGTTTGGGTACAATCAATCGAGAGATGCGTTGTTTGAATATTGAAGATGTATTTGTAATGATTCTCCTCTCTATATATATATCTATATATATTATATAAAAAAAAACAAGATGATATGACCCAAAATGGCCTAGTATAAGACATTTGGATGAGCTTCGGGATATGCTTAATATGCTTAGTATGCCCATTATGTATACAATGCTTAAAGATGTATTTTTCCTCTTCCTCCTTACCACGTCACCCTACCCTATAGGTGTTTTTGACCTTAGCCGTTATTGTAGACATCAAGCGATGGGCAGGTTCCCATGTAAGCCTTTAACGGCTTAAAGTTTACCCTTTTCATTCCCCTTTTCTCTTTCTTTCCCGCTCTCTATTTGTTTATATCCACTCACAAGTATTCGATAAGTGTAAGGAAATGAACTAACAATGGCAGATACCATACTTCACTGTGTATGTCTAATACAACGAATAAGGAGGGGAATATACTCTCCTTTAATGCTAATGGTTTAAACAAACCAGTTAAATGGGTTCAGGTATTTCATCAATGTAGAAAACAGAATGCTTTGATTGTAATGATTCAGGAATCCCATTTTAAGATTAACCATTGTCACGGCCGGCACCCGATACCAGAACAAATGCCAAGCACCCTGGTCTCGGCTCAGCTTCACCAGTAGTGTGACCACCGTTGGGCTTCAGGAGGAGCCCTCAGCTTACTTGGGTGCCACCTGGACTTAACGAGGGGTGCAAGGCGAGATGTTCTGGCTGGCGAAGGGGCTCGGCTGTTAGCAGAGTATTTTGGGCTGAAGGTCACGGTACAAATGGAGCAGGCAAGAGAATCGTCAGACAGACAAGGTCGAGGCAGGCAGATATCAAGAATCGTCAGGCAGGCTAGGGACAAAACCGGTTGTCATTCAAGGGGTTAAGCAGGAAGAGTTGTCGTAGGCAGGCGAGGGTCAGGATACAGAATGCAGAATAGTCAGGAACAGGCTGGGTCAAACACGGGTAATCAAACAGACTAGATTCAGAACAGATCAAACACACAAGGCTCCGGAACCACTAGAAACAAGTTCTATCACGGCCATCAGTCAGCAGTCTGAATGGGCCTTTTATACTATTTGAATTTCGCACCATTGCGTGCTGACGTAATACTACAGAGGTGCGCAGCATGCGCCCTAGAGATTCTGCGCCTGCGGCCTAACGTGCGCCCACGAGATCTGGCACCTGCGGCCTAACCGAACCCACAAGATGCGGCGGGCGTCCCCGCCGAGGGGGCTTCAGGCATCCCTGCCGTCCCCCCACTAGACCACCAGGTATGTCTCTTACATTACCCCCCCTCTAGGGGGCCACTGGACCCCCAGGCTTCCCAGGACATTTTTGATGGAATTTCTTTCTGAGTAGATCAGCCCTGATGTCATTGACTGAGACCCAGGAGTTCTCCTCTGGGCCAAAGCCCTTCCACTTAATAAGATATTGGAGCTTACCTCGTACCAAACGAGAATCAAGGAACTCCTGGATCTCAAATTCAGGCTGACCTTCAACTAACACTGGGGGAGGAACAGGAATACGACGGACATGAGTGGCTGGTTTTAGGAGAGAGACATGAAAAGAATTAGATATTTTAAACTCAGCAGGTAATTGGAGACGAACGGAAGAAGAATTGATTATTTCAGTTATAGGGTATGGACCAATGAACCTGGGCCCCAGTTTGAGAGAGGGGACCTTCAACTTAATATTTTTTGTAGATAGCCAAACAGAATCTCCCACCTTGTATTGAGGGGCCTCTCTACGAGATCTATCTGCAGCTTTCTTTTGAGCAGAGGAAGCTGCAGAAAGAGAATGATGAACTTGAGATCAAATTTTAGAAAAATGATTGACAGAGGAATTAGCAGAGGGTACAGAGGAATCTAAGCCAGAAAAAGAAAATGCTTTTGGATGTAGTCCATTTACAATAAAGAAAGGAGACTCCCCAGAAGAGGAGTGAGTGGCATTATTGTAGGCAAACTCTGCCCAGGGCAACAATTCAGCCCAAGAGGACTGGTTATCAGACACATAACACCTGAGATATTGCTCAAGGGATTGATTCACTCTTTCAGTTTGTCCGTTAGTTTGGGGATGGTAAGCTGTAGAGAAGGATAAATCAATGCCAACTAAAGAGCAGAAAGCTCTCCAAAACTTCGAGACAAACTGAACTCCTCTGTCAGACACAATGTTAACAGGGAACCCATGTAACCTGAAAATATGAGAGATAAACAGATCGGCTAAGGTTTTGGCAGAAGGGAGGTGTGGAAGAGGAACAAAATGGCTCATTTTACTAAACCTATCCACCACCACCCAAATTACAGTTTTACCCTGAGAGGGAGGCAGATCTACAATAAAATCCATCGAAAGATGGGACCATGGCCTCTCAGGGATTGGTAACGGATTTAACAGACCTTGTGACAATTGAAGAGAGGATTTAGACCTTTGACAAATTGGACAAGAATTTACGAAAACCTTAGCATCCTGTTTAAAAGAAGGCCACCACACATGACGGGCTAACAAAGAGATAGTTTTGGCAATGCCAGGATGCCCAGCCATTTTGGAGTTATGAACCTCTTCGAGAACTTGTTCCCTCAACTCCTCAGGCACAAACATTCTCCCAGAAGGAGTGTCTGCAGGAGCAGAAGATTGGACAGGGGACAACAAGGTGGAGAGGTCAGAATCCAATGCGGCTACAATCAACTCCCTAGGAATAATGGCCCTTTACAAGAGGCCCACAGCTAGAATCAGAATTAATGGTATATTGTCCCCCACCATGCAAATCTGCAATGGGACTAGACAATGGTGCCCTCTGTCACCCATTCTTTTCATTTTGGTTATGTAAATATTTCTCTCACATATCAGAAAAGATCCTGATGGATCTGGCATTATATTGGGGGGCAAGGAGTACAAGTGTGTCACATTTGCTGATGACCTATTGTTATACCTTGCAAAGCTGATTACATCTCTGCCAAAGGTTATGTCTCACATGAAGAATTTCAGGGAACTCTCTAATATCAGGGTGAATTATAATAAATCCGAGATCCTGAATATAAATATTCCAGATGCAGGAACACAACATTTGAAATCAAGTTTTCCCTTTAAATGGGCTGAGCAAGGTATTAAATGCCTAGGCACTAAAATAAGGGCAGACTTAGGGAATTTGTATCAAGATAATTATCTCCCACTGTTGCATCTCTCCGAAAACTGATAGACATCTGGGACAAACTTAGATTGTCATGGTTTGGAAAAATCCAGGCTATTAAAATGGTGCTCGTACCTAAACTTTTATATTTTATTCAGGTGCTACATATAGAGGTCCCTAATTCCTTTTTCAAATCTATTAACTCTGTGATATCTAGATTCATCTGGGGTAAGAAAAATCCAAGGTTAAAACATACCATATTAATAGCTCCAAAAGAAAAAGGGGGCCTGGGATTACCTGACTCGTACCTTTATTATGTGGCTACACATCTTGTCAGGATATTAAAATGGACCTCTGATAATGCACAAAAAGACTGGTGTGAATTGGAACATGTAACCACAGGCTACCCTTTAACTAATAATCTATGGATAGAGAAGGAAAGTATTCCCAAAGCAGCATGGCATCATCCTCTAATACGAGCAATGCTGAGGGTATGGCATAGAATTAAAATTAGTCTAGGTCTTATGGACACCCCTTATATATTACAACCTTTAATGTTCAACCCTGAATTCCAACCAAGTATGGAAAAAGGGTCATTCACTTGATGGGGAAATATGGGATCTAGAGAAACCACATTAAAAGACCTTCTCAAAGATGGAAAGATGATATCTTTGGAGATACAAAAATGATAGGGTCAACATCCTAGAGACGCATGGGGATACAACCAATTGCTTACGTACTTCCAGTCAAAAAAATCCTCTGACTTGCATAGACCTGAAACAAGCTGGGAAACTTTATTATCCTCCCCAAGAGCCATTAAAAAACCTAAATAATAATCTAAATTATACAAACTTTTAGTTGAAACCTTGGTGGTAGGCCCTGCTTCCCAACGCCAGGAATGGGCAAATGAATTGAATATAGATACAGTGTATAACTGATAATATGTGGAGAGACATCCTTATATCCACATTCCTGACATCTAAGGCCGCTAAAACCAGGGAAGCGGTATATAAACTGCTTACACTATGGCATTATACACCAATGAAGTTGAAAAAATGTACCCTAATAGTACGGGGATATGCTGGAGATGTAATTTATGGGAGGGAAACCATACCCATGTGTGGATAACCTCTCCAGCTATTCAGCCATATTGGAAGGAGGTTCTTTGGATTAATAATGAGGTAACATTACAGGATATATGTATAGACAAACCTCAGACAACATTGCTGAATATGAAACAGGACATGAAGACAATAATAAGAGACCCACTCACTCTTCATCTATTATAATTGGCCAAAGCTCTAATTCTGAAAAAATGGAAGTCAATAGAGGCCCCCACGTGTAGAGAATGGTTATCAAAAGTAGAAAAAGTGAGACAAATGGAGGAAATCATCTGCCTCATCCATATTATAAGCAAAAAATATTGGACCATACCCTTGGGTAGAATTTATGAAGACAAGAGCATAAAGGTCTAGACTTAAGTCGTCATATTACTCAAAGAATACAAACGTTGACACTTTTTAGCCTTTTCTTTTTTCTTCTTTCTTTTATCTTTCTCCTTTTTCCTAACCTATATAGCGTAGATAATGTCGAGCCTGCAATGCAATGTTATTAATATTACTCATAGGTATCAATATGCTGTTTACTGCCATAATCGCATTGATGTATAGATATTTGTGTATATAATGTGGACTGTGGATAACTCCCCCTCCTGTACGTTCCGTCTTTCTTTCTGTACCCTTTCCCCCGCCTTATTGTTAAAAAGGTTAAAAATAAAGAATTGATAAAAAAAAAAAAATAGTTAGCCATTTCTTGGTATTCCTGGGTGCTACTTAATTCTTTATTAATTTCTTCCTGGACTTTTGACCCTCTGATTTGTTCATGACCACAACCAATTGCCATCTGCCTTTGAAGCTTTTGCCTGAAACACAACTACGATCCTTCTTGACTCTTTTGGTTACAACATATTGGATTTATATCTAGTGCTTCCTCCTTGGTCTGAATTTCTGCTCTAATTGAGCCGGGAGGCCCTGACAACCAACTCATGTCTCTGGTTATTAGTGAACCATGTGATCATGGGTGGGCTGTCTTGTATCTCATTCTCCTTTGTCCAGCCTATGGTGGAAGGTTTTCTCTTTTTATGTAAAGGAAATATATGTTCTTGGATTGATTCCACAACAAAGATCAAGGATTAATGTAAAAGTTGTGTTTTTCTGAGTTAGCTATTGCTAAACCTAAATTTGATCTTATGTTCTTATTACCATTTACTGGAGGCAGAATATCTGTAGTTTTTGAGTGCATTCTTTTAAGAGAGCACAGGATAGTTTACTATATACCATTGTGTAAATTGCATTAAAATATCATTGATATAGTAACTCTTATGCACAACCACAAGGGCTTTGAACACAGGTTTGAACATCAAGTCAGTTTGTGTCATTAATTCATTGCTTTTCTACAACTTCTTCTGTTGTTGGTACAATAAAAATACTTTTATTATCTAAAACCACCTTTTTTAAAGTGGAGGTTGTGCCTCTGGATGTACTTTGGATATTCAGTCATATGTGGCCCAGCAAAAAAAGATGTTGGCCTTAGGTTACAAAACAAAAAAACTCATTCAAGATTAACATCTACTGTAGCTGAAATGTGTCAGTTTCTAGTGGGACAAAACTTTTATTTAGCAGGTTTAAAGAGATGTTTAGCACTAGTGTCTTTTTACTCTCTCCTGCCTGTGGTATTTCCACTTGTTGTTGCCTGGTTTGTTGAATAAACCACATTATTTTAATATTGGTACAAAATTGAGCAGAACTATAGGTCCAATGCAGGATGATGCCACTTTACAGAAAGAGTTGACTACATTGGAAAACTGGGCAAACTATATAAGGTTATACATGTATTCCCTTGTTCTAGGCAACTCCACAATTATACACAATTATACAGATGGCTCTGGCTGTTGTAGAGGACTTAAATACAACTTCTACATGTTCCAATGATGAGGTAAGTAAACATATATGATTCAGCAGACTGCAATGCATGATTGACATACAGCATGGTTGGGTTGTTGCAGTAGGGATATTGAAAGACTGATAAAACACATTCATCAACTATTTCTATTTTAGCTCTAAAAAAATCTTTTTTTACAATGCATATATAACTTTAATGCCAAAGTCTAAAATATGTGAGGTTTTGTGAAACTGCCCAAGGGATGTGTTTCTCTGTAGAGAAGGGACAGTTACAATATTTCTAAGTAAAGCAGAGATCCCACAGGTGTGTGTGTTCCTGTATTGCCTGTATCCATTCTACTGTGTTCTCTATAAAATAAGGGTTGGATTAGCCAGTTCTACACACACAGCCGGATCCTATGTGCCCTATGTTTCTCTATGATATGGAGTGTTTGGGGAATGCTCTGATCCTCTGCCTTGTATTGGGAAACATTTGGTTATCTAGGAGGACAATGCCAACAGGCACAGCTGTAACCCATTCTATCAATGTGCTGCTGTACCTGGGAGCCCTATGTGCATTTGAGGTCAACTTCACCCAACCTGCTTGTTATTTAAGGATTCATAAAAAATCTGAGGAATATGAATATAAAAAAGAAGGAGATATCATCATCGGGGGAGTGATGACCATTAGTACATATTGGAAATCGAATGCAAGTGAACAACTGGATTGTGTTCAGTAAGTCTCACTTCTTACAAGGCATACGAGATTGCAGAGAGAATAGTCACACAAATGAATAAATTGGCCCTAGCATGTATTTTATTAAAATTTTATTTCAGTTTTCCATTATACACATTGTATATACTTTGCAAATTTCTAATGAGTTTAAGCTTCTATCGGTTCTCTGCTATTCCCTGAACTGCTCATCCTGACTGCATGTACCTCTGGAATAATGTAACAATAATCCCATCCTCTCCAGCCAAGACTAGTTCTAGCAGGCAAAGGCTCTCACTGCCAATAATGTATCTTCACAGTTAGAGCTATACCCTGTGAACTGGTTGCTTTTGGCACCAGTGCAATGGGTTTCTCCACAGGACCAACTGCCAAACAGCAGACACCATCTGATCAAGTGTCTGCTGTTTGGAATGATCCTTTCTCCCATATGTGATGCCCACTAACTTGCCTGCAGCAATGCCAACATCCCTCCTACTCAATAAATGGTAAGTGGCCCTAATTTACACACTTACACACATTTACACACACAACTTACACACAAGTGCAACATGAACACTTTTTTTCCATTTACTTTTTTTTCAGCTTACCATTTTGTGTTGCACCTAAAACTGTTCATTTGGCAGCATGACTATTGGATTCAGTATTTTGACCACTAATTACATTGCTGGATATAATATTTTGTTAATTCATTGATTAGCATATTTTTTGTGATTGTATTGCATTTTGATCCCTGCACTATTATTCATTGCACGTTTTTTAGTATACCTTTGCAGTTTACAAGTTTTGTCCAAACACATCTTTATCGAAGTTGGATTCGTCTGTGTACTTTCCACAAACATATCGCGGTTTTAGGGGGGCCTTAAGACACATACTGTAATACCCAGCTGGGGGCTTTGCTTCCAGAAGCTGAATTGGCATTGGAAAAAGTCATATGCCCTCTTTTCATTTTAGAGCTTCTTAACAATACCATCTATCTATGGTCATTATAAGGCTTTGATGGGCCCTGGGCAAAAATCCAACTGGTGAGCCCTAGTTATATTGTTGTCTGCAATGTGGCATCATTTTTATAAACCACATCCAGATCCAATTATCTCCACACATACCAGTAGGATTGGCGGAAAATGGCCAATAAGCAGTGAATGTAACTTCATACTGTACATGGCTTGTTCGTTATTTCCTCCTTGGCAACATGGCACAGTGGGACCCCCAAATAAGTGGGGCCTGTTCAGATGCCCCTTTTTCCCATTTAGTAAAGTTGGCCATAATCTTTTCCAGAATTATATGATTATAATCCAGCTATATATAAAATATACAGCTATAGTAGTAGCCTAGGTGACCTGGGGAATATCATGAGGTTTGCAGCTATGGAGATCGATTAGCCTGCACAACTAGCCACACGCCAGTTAAGTAATCCACAAACAATTGAAAAAGCCAATACCTTGAATGCTTCAAAATGAGGTGATCCCTTATTTATTGCATGGTGCTCCAGACAACCTTACACATGATCAAACATTTTGGGACCACATGTACCTTTCTAAGTGATGGAAGGGACATGTGGTCCCAGAACATTTGATCGTATGTAAGGTTGTCTGGAGCACCATGTAATAAATAAGAGATCACCCTGTTTGGAAAAATTCAAATTATTGGCTTTTTCAATTGTTTGTGGTTTAATTCCATAGCAACCTGTGGGTGGGTACTAAGATTTCAGAGGGATTGGATGGCCACCCTGTTAATATTAAACTGCACATACCCATAGAGACTGGACTGGATAGATTTAAGGTAAAGGAGAGGGCACTATAATCCCACCACTGATGAAGTCTAACGAGTGAAATCCACAGCATTTCCAGGTTGAGAGATGATTAATATGTTCTGAAACCTTATAGGGGTTATGAGTACACACCATATATACTTCTATTGCCCTCTCTTAGCCTGAAGTGCTGGAGTCTAACTATTGAACCCATACAGAATAATTCCATTTTTAATTGTATTAATTTATACACAAACCACAAATTATACCAAAGAAATTACAGATGTTAAAAAAGGTCACTTTTAAAATTAATGTTCTGATAGATTCTGATTAAAAAAATGTATAGTAGTAATAGCAAGAAATATTTAATTGCACTTTACTTGGTTTCTGTCGACAGACCTGATCCCCAGAATTACAAACATCTTTTAGAAATGTTTTATGTTATTAATAAGACCAACAAGAACCCATCTCTGTTGCCCAACGTGACACTGGGATACCATATATATGATTCCTGTGGGGACCCACAGAAGGCTGTTAAGAGCACCTTACAGATATTATCTGGTACCAGGGAGCTGGTTCCCAATTACTCCTGTGTGGGAAAGGGAACGATTGCTGGTTTTATTGGGGATCAAGGATCGGGTACAACTGTATCCATTGCACAAATACTGAGTCTGTATGGCTACACCCAGGTGAGAAACACCTTTAGATCAATAATAGTAACAGCCTTTAACTGCATTTTCTTGCATTCAGATAATGTATCTATGTAATTGTATGGAGGATATATGTGCTGTTATCCGGAAACCCGTTATCCAGAAAGTTTAGAATTATGGGATTGATATCTCCCATAGACTCCATTTTATCCACATAATCCAAATTTTAAAAATGATTTCCCTTTTCTGTGTAATAATAAAACAGTCGCTTGTACTTGATCCCAACTAACTTGATATAATTAATCCTCATTGGCGACAAAACCAGCCTATTTGGTTTATTTAATATTTACATGATTTTCTAGTAGATGTAAGATATAAAGATGCAAAATATGCAAAGATTCATTATCAGGAAACCCCAGTCCTGAGCATTCTGGTTCCATACCTGTAATGTGAGTGCAAGCTTTTTGTGCGTTAGTTGATTTACTGTATGTATTTGCCATTTGCAACTATGGGGGCAAATTCTCTAAGATGCGAAGTTGTGCCAGGCGCAACTTCACCGCACTTCGCCACACTTCGGCAGGCATAGTTTCGCCAGCGCTCCGCAAATTCACTAAAATCCTAAGTTGCGCACAGGGGTAGCGTAAGTTTGCGAAGTTGCGCTAGCGTTGATTCGCTATATAAAGCGAAGTTTCGCTAGCGAAGGCTAATTTGCATACGGCGCCAAATTCAAATTTCAATGGAGGAACACGTATCAGCACTACAAATGCCTAGAAAACCTTCAAATCAGCAAATATAAATGTTATTTTGCCCTACACATGTGCCCACTGTCTAGGTAAGTTGCCATGAGTCAGGAAATGTAGGGGGGAAGGAGGGGAGCCCCAAAAAAAAAATTTAATCTTTTTCAGCCTATCACCCATCATGTAGAATACACGCCAGCGTTTTTTGGTAGTGATGGGCGAATTTCGCGCGAAATTCGCGAAACGGCGAAAAATTCGCAAAACGGCGCCAGCGTCTCGTTTTTGACACCGGCGCCCGTTTTTCCAATGCCGGCGCCCGTTTTTTTACGCCGGCGCCCGTTTTTGACGCCGGCGTCCGTTTTTTCGGAAAAATTTTTTTTGACACCGGCGAATTTTTACCGTGAATTTTCGCGGGCGTTTCGCGAATTTATTCGCTGGGCGCGAATCGCGCAAATTCGCCGCAAATTCGCGCCTGGCGAATAAATTCGCCCATCACTATTTTTTGGGACTTAGGAAAAATTTTGACTTTTTTGGAAACAATCCCTATCTACTCTATTGCGCTTCGCCTGGTCTGAGGTGGCGAAGGAAGTCTAGCGTAAAATGTAGCGTTCAGTACACTGCGCAAGTTAGTGAATTTGCGTAGTTACGTCACTAGCGAAAATTCACCTGGTGTAAGGTTGCGAAGTAACACTAGCGAAACTACGCCAGCGTTCGTTAGTGAATTTGCGCAGTAGCGAAAATGCCAAACGCTAGCGAATTAACGCTAGCGTTCGGCACTTCGCATCTTAGTGAATTTGCCCCATGGTGTTCTGTATGCCCTATTATACACAACATTTTCCTATGATTTCACTAAACATTTATTTATTTGACAAAGGTTAAAATTTGACTTTTATTCTTACCAACTTTATCTTTTTTAATATATTTTTTCTGCATTGTTTAAAAGGTTAAAAGACTCTATGAAAAAAGGATTGTTTGTATTATAAAAAAATCTAATGCTAAGCAACTTTTAAATTATACATGTATTACACTTTAAATTGTTTTGAAATGATGTGCAAATGAAATTGTCATGAATAATGTGCTTAATTGTGGCACTGGCAAGGTTACGAGAGGAACTGAATTGTAGCACAAAAAGGTAAGACTGATAATACATAATGGCAGGAGATCTGGCAGCACCCATTGGCTTAATAAACCCAAGGCAGAGATTTTACTAATAGATCATATTTGGATTTTGGAGGCAAATTCAAGGCACTTCCAGTATTATGATGCAGAGGGGCTGTGAATGTTCACGGTAAAAAAAGTCTTTCATAATGTAAATTTCCAACGAACAAAATGGTTCTTACAAGAGGTCTCATAGATATATGTTTTGATGTGTCAAAGATTGAGTCCAGATAGTTACCTGGAGTTCTAGATCAAGATAAGAAGATATTTGGATCCCTTCATGGAATTTTACTCACTTTTCAGCTCCTCTGCCCTCATCTTTGATGCATAATTAGTACACTGATAGATTTGCTGCATGAAGGTCAATATTAAGTGAAGCAAAATAAATTGCTGTATCCAGAGATCATGTTGAACATAAAGGAGAGAGGTGGAGGCAAGTAATTCAAGTGTGAAGGAGTCTTGGAATCCTTTTTAGAGTATGGTACAGGTATGGGATCTTCTATCTGGAAACCCGTTATCCAGAAAGATCCACATCACGGAAAGGCCATCTCCCATATACTTTATTATAATCAAATAATCCAAAATGTAAAAGTGATATCCTCTGTAATAATACAACAGTAGCTTGTACTTGATCCCTACTAAGATATAATTAATCCTTATTGGAGGTAAAACCAGCCTATTGTGTAGTTTTCTTAAAAATACCTTTGTGAATCAGTCAATAAAGAGTAAAAACTTCTTTCTTTGCACTTGGAGCCAGAAATCTTTTGTGTCCCTTAATGTTCTCTGTGGATTCTCCTGACATGCACAAACATCTCCATGCTCATTGGTGACATCAGGACGCAAAGACATGGAGACATTTTTGCATTTCAATGTTGTATATAGTGTATAAAATATGAATTATTGTTAGAAGTGTGTAAATGTGTTTTTTTTTTGTTTCTTTTTTTCCTCAATCTGCACTCTTTGGAGGTTGAAGAGAGCCTGGAGAGTAGGGATAACACCAATCTGGGACCCGGTTTGGTCTCTTGGTGCAAATGAACAGAGTATGCCACAATTTTGCTGCCTGTTTGACCTTTTTTACTTACAGATCAGTTATGCTGCTTCAGACCCTGTGCTCCGCGATAGAAATGCCTTCCCGTACTTTTTCCAGATGGCAATGAGTGATGAGGAGCAGTATTCTGTTCTGAGCAAGTTAATGAAAATCTTTGGTTGGACCTGGGTTGGAATTATTCAGTTTGATGATGAAAGTGGAGACAAAGATCAGCAACTGCTAGCAAGTTCTCTCTCCAGAGAAAGTATCTGCATTGAGTTCACAGTAAAAATAAATAGTAAGATGAGGACAAGAAATGTCTATGAGACCATCCAGAGATCATCAACCAATGTGGTTATTCTCTGTGGGGAAGTGCATTTCCAACATGCAGAATTATTTGTTAGACTGGTGAACATCATAAAAAAAAAGACTTGCATCATTCCATCTAAGTTTTTCCATTATTTACACATGTTCACTTATGTCTGGCAGTTATTTTCTGGCTCTTTGATATTTCTGCAGAATACAGCAACGTTTCCAATGTATACCGAATTTATAGAGTTTACCTACAATTTCCATCCATCAATCCACCCAGAGGACAAGTTGCTTGAGAACATTTGGATGCTGTACCTTTCCTGTTTTTCAAAAAATGACATTAAAAACATTTTATATCAAACAGTTTTATCAGTTAAACTTCATAACTGTACTGGAGGAGAAAACTTGACTGATATTCCTCTTTTTCAAAATAGAATGTATTCTTTTAACATGATATTCGCCATTGAAATGATGTCTCAGGTGCTGCACGAAATGCAGAATAAAAGGCAAACTCCTATGAGATGGAACAGCAAGATGGACCACTATCAGTTCCAGGTGAAAATTGCAAAATATGATGTTTTGGTACAATATCTATTTCTGTAATAATATATTGTATTTTTACTTATAGAGTGTAGACTCAATATACAGTGATTAACAGGGAATATTTAATTATTTATATGAATTAGGGTTAGGGTTAGTAAGGTAACAAACAGTCAAAATAATTTCCATCTTTTTCCACCACACTTTTAAGCATTAATTTCATCATAACTCCATTGTCTAAGGATGATACATGGATGTTCAAAGCTGTATATATTTTTTGCAATTTGCATACATCGTTCAACACTTTAGATATAAAGACAGACCTTGATCAGTAAGGATTTCTTTGGTGATACAACTGTGTGAGAACATGCATACAAATTCTTTAGAAATTGTTTTAGAGGATTTGCCACTGGATAGCGTTTGCCATAATACAGAACTACTACCAGTGTCCTACTGGTGTCCTCTAGTGGATTTCACTAATGGTCTTTGAAAAGGAACCTCCCTGATAGACAGAGGTACCAGCAGGCTCCTAACATGTGGCATAGGAGCAGTTTTCTGAATTTTTAGGCATGACTTAACTTTGGTATACACACCTGGCCAGAGAAATATCTATAAAATACATTCTTTAGTTTTATCACAAGCCATGTGTCTTCCCAATACTTATGAGCCATGTTTATTACCATTTTATTATATGACTGGAGTTCTTTAAGCTGTTCCACTACTTCACTACTCACGTGCATATTAACTTGTTATAGCAAATTTTTGGTTTTTTTACTAATATGTGCTCCCTCATTTGGGCAGCCCCAAAATTATCACATGGAACTTCTAAATAGGGCATGAATAGCCTCAGAGTCATCAGTATCCCCCCAAGTACACTGAAGGGAGAATTCTTAGGTTTTCCAGTGGATACAGACTCATTCCAGCTGGCTCGGGGCTGTAATCAATAAGCCCAGCCGTAATTACACTTTCTTTTTTATGCTGGGTTTTCTGGCTCCATATGTTCCAAAATAAGGGAAAATCTCTTTCCAGTAATACTTTATGAATAAGGGATATCACACCGCTGCCTCATAATAGTACCAAGAGGGGATTTCAACTATAACCAAAACAATAGGATATTATCCCTTACATTACCCCTAGGTAGTGCCCTTTTAGTTTATTACTGCCCTCATGGTTGGTATTTACTAAACTGACCACACTGCCAGAGTATAGTAAAGCATGAACACTTCAACCCTCTATTTTTACTTTACACGTAGTCCCTTCAGTCTCAGAAACAGTCACTGCAGAACATACTGGCCAAGCAAATAAGGAACAATACAACAAATAGCAGTTAAAATGCATGAAACACTGTACCCCACCCAGAACCTGATTTATAAGATGAAGATGTTTTTCTCCCATCTGAGTGGGTGTCAGGTTGAGCTACAGGTGAATAATTGGCAGGTTGGAGCCTAAATGCCGGGTAACACACAAATGGGGCTTAATGAGAAGCAGAAGTCATGTTAATGGAGAAACTGTTTATGAATGATAAACAAGAGGTCTGTCTAAGAGGTTAGGACAGACTGAAGACAGAAGGTAGTCAAGTAAACAGGCCAAGGTTAATACCAGGAGATCCAAAGTAATTCAGGCTTGGGGGACTATCAGATCCAGATTGAAAGGCCGTTTTTGGCCAATCAACTGGACATTATGTTAGTAGACGAGGTTGAGGCAATAAAAGGACAACCATGTATGGGATTAAACCGTGTAAAATGTATAATGAGGTAAGGGAATTCTAAATGAATCAAATGAAAGTTGAGTGTAGGACTGACCAGGCCGGGGTTGACTCTTGTATAGTTGACCAGCTCAAATATAGTGTCATATATGGACAACTATCCCAGTTTTGTTTAAAGGGGACTCCATTTTTAGTAGCTTAAAGCACAAAATGCTCAATGTTCTTAATATACTGATAATAGGTTAATTGCAGAGGACTTCTGGTATGTGTCTGCATGAATGTTGAGGTCACAGCCTCATTGCATAATTGCTTATTGGTTTAAAAACTAGTGGTGAGCACAACTTTTCCTTGTTTGTTACAGAAGAACACAATGGTGGTGATAGATATAGCAGTGCTAAATGCACCAGCACCGTCCAGCAGCTTTAATGATAAATATTACACTGGGACACATTTATCCATTATAATATCTATCATATATCAACCAATGCTAGGAGGGTTGTTGCAATTTAACTTATTGGACAGGTTATAAATTTCATACAGGCAAGAGAACAATACAATAGGGAAAATAAAAAGATAAATGGCCTCTAACTGTATAGGAACACATTCTAAACACTATAGTCAGATAGAATTCTATTAACAAAGTGTAGCCTGTTCCAGTCATAGAGTTGGGAGAGAGATAAGAGGAACATATTTGGTGGGATTTAAGGCAATGTTTGAGGAGATGTACACACAAAATGATTTTATTTTGGCATTAACAATCAACAAATGTCATTCCCAGTTACATCACTATCTTAAAAAGCACCGCATGATAAACTCATCACTTCCTATTCTTTATTTTAATGAGAAGGGGGAGTTCGTCTATCACCATAAGATTGTTAACACTTTGGTCGACTTTTATACGAGTAAAACAGTTGGATACTATGTACTGTACCATATGTGACATCAGATCAGAAACTCTTTATTTTTCCAGAAGAAATAGAATGGAAAACCCCAAATAACCAGGTAATACCTGCTCCTTTATTTACATGAGAAAACTATTTTTAACTTACTGTAGTTGGGTCAGGCCAATATGTTTGAATAAATAACTCCAGAAGACTCAGTGACACCCTGGAACTTTCCCAGACCAACCAGAGAAAAGTAAATGTTGGTTAAACAATAAGATCTTTTTATTATTTAAGATGTGCCAAATAGCAGGGAACTGAATGTAACCACCAATATTAAACTAACAGCATATGATAAAACAGTAGGGATGTAGCGAACCGCCGCCGATGTGTTCGCGAACGCCGTTCGCGAACACCGGCAAAAAATGCGGACAGTTCGCGAACAGTTCGCGAACTTCGAACATCCGAAAATCGTTCGATTCGAACGATCGAAGGATTTTAATCGTTCGATCGAAGGATTTTCGTTCGACTCGAACGATCGAAGCCATTCGATCGAATGATTTCATTCGATCCAATGGCTTCGATCGTTCGATTCGAACGAAAATCCTTCGATTTTAGCGGTCGAAGGTCGAATGGTCGAACGATTTTGTTCGAATCGAACGCGAACTCGTATTGGCGAACGTCGCGCGACGTTCGCGAACATTCGGCGGACGCGAACAGTCGAAGTTCGCGCGAACTAGTTCGCCGGCGAACTGTTCGCTACATCCCTATAAAACAGTAGCATCTAACACTATTATATAACATATACAGCAAACTGTAATGTATTAACTCCCTTGTCACAGTCTCAAATGATTGCTGTATAACTCTTGCCACTTAGTGACAAACACTATTCTTCCTGGTGTTGGATCACTTTGCAGAGGGTATAGTTCAGCAACAGCAGGGTTAACTCTATGGGTTAATAAGTGCACAGTTCCCAAGTAGGATATGGTATTGGTAGTTTACTCACAGTCTGTGCTCCTAAATCACTGTATCACTTTGAGTAGCAGATATGAGTTCTGTCCCCCAGCAGTGGAATCACCTGGGCCTCTGTGCAGCCCCCCAGCCCAAATAGCCAGACATCTCCCCTTGGTTTAGTATCTCTGAAGGTGTCTCGCTTTCTCTCTGGCAGATGTCTCTCCCAAAAGCAGGAGACACACAACAGTCAGAAGTTCCTGCTGACCCTCCGCTCTTCACTTTACCCACAGTCAGAGGGTAGTCTTTATTTTGCCCATGGAAGGTCCTGAGCTTTGCTGCATGCTGGGAAATGTAGTTCTGTTGCTGTCCATGCAAACTCTATAGAAATCCAGGCTCCTTGTTGTAGTGAGTTGCTGTTTTCTTGCTTAATTAGGGGTGTTACATTACTAAGAGTTGAACACCTACAATTATGCTACAAACATATACAGTACTTCACTGTAAATTCATCAGAAAAATGATGTAATATTTTAGTTGCTTGAGGTCTGATCTAAGCCAACTGCCAGGTTTGCCATCTTTATTATCAACACAATGGGAGTTGTTTAAAAGGGCACCTTTAATAACTAAATTATTTCCTCCTTTGGAGGTGCAATCTAAGATAACCCGTACTATAAATTGTCACAGCCGGCACCCAAATACCAGAACAAATGCCAAGGACCCTGGTCTCGGCTTCACCAGTAGTGTGACCACCTTTGGGCTTCGGGAGGAGCCCTCAGCTTAATTGGGTGCCATCTGGACTTAACAAGGGGTACAAGGCGAGATATTCTGGCTGGCAAAGGGGCACGACCGGATAGCAAGAGTCTTTGGGCAGAAGGTCAAGGACAAGGCGTTTGGTGGAAACGGAACAGACCGGATCAGGACAGGCAGATAACAGAATCATCAGGCAGGCAAGGGGTCAAAACCAGGTAATCAGACAGACTGGATCAGGCAGAAGGATGGTCGGACAGGCTGGGTCGAGGCAGGCGGATATCAGAATAGTCAGGCAGGCAAGGGTCGAACCGGGTTGTCAATCAAGGGGTTAAGTAGGAAGAGTTGTCGTAGGCAGGCGAGGGTCAGGATACAGAATGCAGAGTAGTCAGTAACAGGCAGGGTCAAACACGGATAATCAGTCAGGATAGTAAATTCAGGAACAGGTAGCACAAAGCTCAGGAAACCACCGGATATGATCCTATAACGAGCACTGTCTACAGGTCTGAATGGGCCTTAAATAGGGTCCCAATTTGTGCCAAAACGTAAGCAATTTTGCGCCATTGCGTTCTGGCGTGATTGCCTTTAAGAGACGCGCAGGCGCGCCACACGTGCCCTAGGGATCCAAGATGGCACCGGCAAGGGAAGAACAGGAGCGGCGCAGCTGGCGTCCACGCCTTGGCCCTGCTGCCCACTAGACCACCAGGGTAGGTTTCTTACATAAATGTTATGCCTCCAGTTTTATTGTTTGTATTGCATCACCTTGTCATTCACTTGTATGGTTTGTGCACTGTTATAGAAATATTCTTCTTAGGCCACCATACCCTTCCCATGAGACTCTGTGTAATACCAGGAAATGATCACACTAGCTGCCATCTTTATAGTGTACACAGCTAGTACATCACTATCCATAGCATATCATCCAGCCTCGTATTAGCATCATTGGTAGGTAATACTTTATCTCTCCCTTACTTTACATATGCTACACAGTGTTTAATGTATTTGTTGTATGATATAACACACTGTACAGCTTTCTAAGCACTGTCACTTCTGTCTTTCACTAGTTGTGCACCTTCCCTTTGTTAATAAAACTGAAGTTCAATAACCTGTATCAGTGGATTAATGAAGGAAGGAGTTTAGCTGTATGTCAAGCTACACACTACTCCAGGGTAACATGTAGTGAGGACAGAACAGTAAAACAAAGGCTATTAAGCAGGTAGATGAACTATAACTCACTGCATGTGCAGTAAAACAACGGCTATCAAACAGGTGGATCTGTAGCCTTACTGCATGCACAGTGAAAAAAAAGCTGTACACCAGGCAAGATTCTAGGACAGTGATCCAGATACAGCCGCTGTTCCTAAGTCACAGTAGCCCAGCTACAATGCTGCCACCATTGCCCGCGCAAAAGCAGAAGCTGCAAAAGCCAGTGCTCTCTTTGCAGAAAAGGAAATGGAGGCAAAAATAGAGAGAGAGAAAGCCAAGAAATGGATAGGGCCTGTCTAGAAGCAGAAATGAAAACAAGGACCTCACACTTAGAAGCATCTCTAGAAAAGCTAACCATGGGGAGGGAAGCTGTAGAGGTCATAGCTGAGGCAGAAGCTTTAGAGAAAATCATACACCCTGACAGCAAAAGACATAGCAGGGTGCCTGATCTGGAGGTTGGGCCCCAAGACCCACTACAGCGCACCTCTGAATATGTCTACCAACACTCCAAACACTGTACAGATTCTCTTTCAGCACAAGGAACAGGTCAACACGCTATCCCTGAGCCAGACCAAGGATGCCATACACCTCCACAAGCCAGCAGCAACTTGCAACTGCATCAAAGGGACAATGCTGGGCAAAGTGAACCTGCATACACTCACCATGCCAGTCAAGTATCCCAGCCTAGGGGTATCCCCACAACTGCCCCCTCTGCTATGTTAAAGCAGCCTAAAGGAGAATTTCCAGACAAGTATGATCACACAACTCTCACGATTATATGCAACCACCTACCTATCCTGGTACCAACCAGGCCACAATGGACTTTGTCAAGTTCTTTGCATGACGTGAGCTAGTCACAAAGAGTCTTGTAAAGTTTAATGACCACCCAGAGGGCTTCAGAGCCTGGCGATCCTCCTTTCAAAACACTATCAAAGGCTTGAACCTTTCAAACAGTGAGGTAATAGACCTCCTAATCAAATACCTAGGTACTGAGTCTGCAGAGCATGCCAAAATGATCAGGGTGATCAACATAAACCACCCAGAGACTGGTCTTAGAATTATCTGGCACAGACTCAACGAGTGCTATAGCTCAGCTGAGGTAGTAGAAAATACACTTTTCAAAAGAATTGATGACTTACCTCAAATATATAATAAAAGTTACCAAAAACTTAGAGAACTATGTGACCTGTTAATGGAACTACAACTTACAAGAGCGGTGGATAGCACATGGGTTACAATTCAAAGAATTGCACAATATTCCATTTCCTTTCTTCACTGTATTCATGGACTTTGTATACCAACAAGCCAAGATAAGGAATGACCCCAGTTTTGACCTCACTCTGTCACATGCTACCCCTTCAGTACCTAATACTTTCAAAACAGCAGTAACAGTACATAAAACAAATGTTTTCGTTCCAGATTCTTCTTAAAGGTCAGCTGACATGTCCCAAGAGGAGACAAAGATCAAAGACCCTAGTAAGCAGTGTCCCCTATGCGAAAGCCCCACCCCCTTCTGAAATGCAGAGCCTTCAGAGAAAAGCCCATAGTAGACTGCAAGGCCATTTTAAAGGAGAACAACATTTGCTACAAGTGCTACTCATGTACATATTATCTTGCAAAGGACTGTAAGGTGGTGTTAGCGAGCATAGTGGGAGAGAGGTGACAATGCTACGACAATACCAGAGGTCACTTCCCAATGTAAAGAAGTCTGCAAATGAGCCATAGGTGCCATATCCTGCTCCAAAATTTGCTTAGTTAGATTGTACCTGATAGGCCAAAGGGATAAAGCCATCAAGCTTTATGCAATTATGGACGATCAGAGCAACAAATCTCTAGCCTGTCTAGGCTGCTTTGATGTATTCAATATCAAGGGTCCAACCACCCCATACTCCTTGTGCAGGAGTTACTGAGACAACCGGGAGAAAGGCATCTGGTTATCAAGTATAGTCCATAGATGGACAAATACACTTGCCCTTGACAACTTTAGTCAAATTCCTATACCAGATGTGACTAAGAACCATGTGCACCTGAAATGTATAATGCATTTAATTCCAGAACTCAACCCAAGGCTCAGATAATGCTTCTACTTGGAAGACATATTCTACAAGTCCATAAAGCAAGAGACCAGATAAATGGCCCTCCCAATGCACTTTACGCATAAAATATGACTATGAAGATTTTCATTCATCCAGGTCATAGTATATCTAGTATAGGTCAATCTAAAAACAACTGGACTTGCTCACAGTGAGTTTCTTCAGATGTCACCTCTTTGAAGAGTTACAATGTGCCATTGTAAATGGATTAGTGGAAGAGTTTATATGCCGAGAACTTCCCACACCAGTCAGTTGAACTGAAGAAGCTGCTCGGATGAGTAGTGAAACGTCTTCATTGATTACTCAGCAAGTCCAGTTGTTTTTAGATTGACACTAGATTTACGCATAGAAGCTAGACCTTGGATGGGTCATCATAAGGGTAGTTTGCCTGGGAGGTGTACACAGGCCAATCAGCATCAACATTCTGTATAAAAACATACTGCAGAATGGTCACCCTTTTCTCTTCCAACCATGTCCAAATCATTTTCTGGTCAAAGAAAAGAATAACTCTCAGCTAACCAACTTCTTAGGAAACCCTTGTTGTAACAGCTACCCCTGCAGTGACGGCTGCACCGTCTTCCAGAGATCGAAAAATGACAACCAGCTGGCTCTCTTGATTGAAGACAAAATCTTCCTAGAGATCATGGAGCAAGGTATGTATAAAGACAATGCCAACAGTGGAGTAGCTCCACTTCCCTTCAAACCATATAGACTTGCTTTTCCTAATAATATTGAAGAGTCACTCAAACATTTCATTTCTCTCACACGCACTCTCCAAAAGAAACCAGAGATGAAAGAGTACTACTTTACATTCATTAGAAATATATTTGAAAATGGACATGCAGAAGTAGCCTCCAGTTCCAAATATAATGGCGTCTTCCTAAATGATGTACTTTTAACAGGTCCAGACAGCCACAACAAACTCTTGGGGGTACTTATACGCGTATGCTTTCACATGGACTATATTGCTTTCATAGCAGACATCCAGCAAATGTTCCATAATTTCTTGTGAGAGAAGACCATAGGAACATTTTGAGATTCATCTGGTTCAAAGAAAGTGACCCAGCCAAAGGTACCTTCGAGCACCGCATGAAAGTTCATGGAAACAGTCCTTTCCCTGCAGTGGCAATAAATGGGCTCAGATAGTCTGCACAGGAAGGGGAAGTAGACTATGGCAAAGATGTAAGACAATTTGTAGAGAGAGACTTTTATGTAAATGATGGTCTCAAATCATCACCTTCTGAAGATACAGCAATCAGTTTACTTAGAGAACACATGCTGGCCTGCTCCAACTTCAGACTTCACAAAATAGCCTCCAACAGCATGCAGGTATTGAAAGCCTTCCCACTTCAAGATCATGCTAGTGACTTAAGAGACTTAGATTTGGGAACAGACACCTTATTATTTATTTTACTATTAACATGTATTTATATAGCGCCAACATATTGTGTAGCACTGTAAAGTAAATGTGATTTTACAACTAAATCACATGAAGTATATACATAGAACATATGGAGTTACAGACATCACAATGAATACAGGTACAAAAAGGCGAGGAAGGCCCTATGCATAGGCATACACTCTTTATTATTATTATTATTATTATTATTATTAACATGTATTTATATAGCGCCAACATATTGCGTAGCACTGTAAAGTAAATGTGATTATACAACTACATCCTAAAGGGAAGGGAGTAATACACAAGCTGTGGGAGTGGGCAAGATCAAATTAAGTGTGCAATGCAGCCTTGGTCTAAACTAGAACTTGAAATCTGACACATTTACATTTCAAGTGAACAAGGATAAGAAACCCTTCACAGAGGAGTACTTCCCACAGTAAATAGTTTGTATGACTCTCTAGGGTTTGCAGCTCCAGTGACCATTCAAGGCAAAGCTTTGCTTCTTGTGAATCTTGTGATTGGGATTTTACCATCAGAAAAGGAACAAGAGTGGGTAGAATGGAGGGACTCTTTGGAGACAATGTCTACCATACACATTCTGAGGCAATACCCTTCTACTCCTACTGCAGGAATAAAGTAGAGGAAACTATGTGTATTCTGTGATGCTTCAACCAAGGCAATAGCTGCTATTGCTTACCTTAAGACTGTCGACTACCAAGGTCAGTGCCATATAAGATTTGTTATGGGCAAAGCAAAACTAGCTCCATGTCCAGAGCACACTATACCCAGACTAGAGCTTTGTGCAGCTGTTTAAGCAGTAGAAATAGCTGACCTCATCACATCAGAAATTGATCTTCAACTGAGTGAGGCCACATTTTTTAAAGACAGTAAGGTAGTGTTGGGCTACATCTGCAAGGAGACCAGACACTTCTATGTTTATGTCAGCAACAGAATTCTGTGTATACTGTAATCCACGCACCCAAACAATGGCACTATGTACCATCAGGCAAAAACCCAGCAGATCACGCAACAGGGGTTTACCTCCAGGTTTACAGGACCCACATTCCTGTATACCTCTGAACAGAATCACTCTGATAATGTGTATGAGTTAGTAAAAGAAACATCTGATTTGGAAATTGTCAGCACCCTACACTAACGCCGCAAGTACACACCTCGAGTCACATCTCTATTTTCCACTTGGAAGTCTCTAGTCAGGTCTATTACCTGCCTACTTCATATAGCAAAGTCCTTTAAGAAAGATCTTCCATCAACATCACTAGTTAGCACCACTGCCATAAACATCAAATTAATTTAAGCAAGCCAGAAATACCATTATTCTCAATGTACAGCAGGAAATATATGCTAAAGAGATTGAGTGCATCAAAGGCAAAAAGACCATTCCAAAAAAAATGTCCTTAGAAAACTTGACCCATATATTGATGAAAATGGAATATTAAGAATTGGAGGTTGTATTATGAAAGTCAAACTTGGACAAGAGGAACAGAACCCTCTGATAATTCCCAGCAATCATCACATTGCGTCTTTACTTTTCCTGTATTATTACCAATAGATCAAGCACCAAGGATGCCTGTTTACAGAAGGTGTCCTTCACACAGTCGGATTCTGGATAGCGAGAACTAAGAGACTTGTAAGTACTGTTATATTTGAACGTGTCACTTGCAGGAAACTATGTGGCATGTTTCAGACAAAATTGCTAACCTACCAGCAGATAGATTTAGCACAGAACCTCCATTCACCAATGTTGGGCTTGATGTATTTGGCCCCTGGTCTGTGACTTCATGATATACTAGAGGAGGAGGTCACGCTAACAGAAAATGCTGGGCAAGTAGAGACTTTTACTTGCCTAAGTGTCAGGGCAGTTTATATTGAAGTAATTGAATCCTTAGACACTTCCAGCTTTATCAATGCTCTTAGGAGATTTATCTCAATTTGAGGCCCAGTGAAAAACATCTACTCTGTCAGAGGGACTAATTTCATAGGAGCCTGCAAAGAGTTGAGAATTCATTCAAACATACACAGCAATACTGTTCAAAGGTACCTGTCTGACCAAGGTTGACATAGACATTCCCCATAGATGCAAAGATTTCTCTTGCTGAACGTCAGATTTTTGCGATGTCTGACCAATTCTAGTTGATGGACAATTCGTATGATCGTTCCGAGATAATCGTGGTCTCACAATAACGGTCGGATCTTTTAAAAATCTCAACATCTATGGCCAGCTTTATTCTTCCCACATGGGAGGGGTTTGTGAGAGGATGATAGGCATAGCCTGCAGAATTCTTGTTTCTATGTTCTTACAAGAAGCATCAACAAGGCTTACTCATGAGACACTTACCACCTTCATGGCTGAAATAGTTGCTATCATGAATGCTAAAACTTTGACCTCAGTATCCAATGATCCTAAGGACCCCTTCATCCTTACACCATCAACCTTGCTCACCCAGAAAGTCAGTGCTATTGAAGTTCCTCTTGTTGAGTTTGACACTAAAGACTTATACAAATGCCAGTGGTGGCAAGTTCAGAGTTCAGAGTGGCAAATAGTTTCTGGGACAAATAGTGTACATCTGCACTTTACAGTCCAGGAACAAGTGGCAGACCGATAAAAAGAACATGGAACCTGGCAAAATTGTTCTTATGAAATACTCTCAAACTAAGAGAAATGGATTGCCTCTAGGACTGATTACCAGAGTGTTCCCAAGTGAGGATAGGAAAGTATGAAAGGTGGAGATCAAGGTCTCAAGACAGAATGAGACTAAAGTTTATCTCTGACCCATATCTGAACTGGGCTTATTACTCTCTTCCAGAGAAACAGAAAATGGGTGATATCTTTCGATATCAGATGGGGAGTGTTATGTCTCCAGCATTGTTTTATTGTTTGTATTACATCACCTTATCATTCACTTGTATGGTTTGTGCACTGTTATAGAAATGTTCTTCATAGGCCACCATACACTTCCCATGTGACCCTGTGTAATACCAGGAAATGATCACTCATCCTCATAGTGTACACAGCTAGCACATCACTATCCATAGCAATCCTACTATACCAGCCTCGTATTAACATCGTTGGTAGGTATTACTTTATCCTAAGCCTGATCTATAAAGGCAGATGATTATTTACCTGTTTTGTACATTTCTATGTAAGTTTATATCTGATCATGCACAGTCACCTCATGGCACTGCTATTTCAGTTCTTGCCCAGGTATCTAGACCCTATATTATACAGATGCCTCACAGCCCCTTAGTTTACATATGCTGGGGAGGAAAACTCTGAACTGGCGTGTATGGAGCAGGCTGACTCTCAGAGCACCCCGAGAGGCAGTGGCTCTAATACGGGTGGTGGGAGGAGTGCAAGGAAGGAAAGTCAGGTTTAGTTTAGTTATAGGGGATTCAATTATTAGAAAGGTGGATAGGGGAATCTGTCATAAGGCCTTTACATGCCGAACAGTCTGCTGCTTGCCTGGTGCTAGGGTTCTGCATGTGGAGGAACGAGTGGACAGATTATTGGGAGGGGCTGGGGAAGACCCAAGCGTTAGAGGAGGTGGTGAAGTCCTCAAGAACAATTTTAAAAAACTAGATGTAACGTTGAGGGCGAGGACTTCCAAGGTAATTTTCTCAGAGATAATTCCTGAGCCACAAGCAACACTAAGGAGACAGCGGGAGCATAAGGAGATTAATGTGGGGCTGAGAGATTGGTGTAGGGAGGAGGTTTTTGGAGAACTGGGCTGATTTCTCAGTGGGCTACAGGCTCTTTGCTAGGGATGGGGGCACCTCAATGATGATGGTGCAGCTGTTCTGGGAGAGAAGATGGCTAGAGGGTTGGAGGAGATTTTAAACTAGGCATGGAGTGGAGTTCAGTTCAGTGGAAAACAGGTTAGATGAAATAGTGGGTGAAGAGATGGAAAATGTTGGAGGAGATTTGGCTGGGGATACTGTTAAGGATAGGGAGGAGCACATGTCATATGTTCAATATGGTACCAGTATTAAATGTATGTTTGCAAATGCAACAAGTCTGACTGGTCTGACAGAGCTGGAGGTGCTGGTGCTGGAGGGAAAATATGATGTGATTGGTGTGGCTGAAACATGGCTGAATGAGTCACATGACTGGGCAGTTAAAATCAGTGGCTATACTTTGTTTTGGAGGGACAGAGGCAATAGAAAAGGAGGAGGGGTTTGTTAGGCAGGATTTAAAAATGTATATAAAGGAGGAGGTTATGTTAGAAAATGAGGGGGCAGAAGTCGTATGGGTGGAGTTTTTCACCAATTGTGAAGTCCAGCAAATTAATTGTAGGAGTCGCTATAGACCCCCTAATGTAAGTGACGAGGAGGAGGCAAAACTCCTGATGCAAATAGAAAAGGCTGCTAGTTTGGGGAAAGTAATGATAATGGGGGATTTTAATTACCCAGATATTGACTGGAGCAACAGTACTGCTAGATCAGTTAATGGGAACAAGTTTATAAACTGTTACATGAGAATTTTATGGCACAGGTTGTTGAGGAGCCAACCAGAAAAAATGCTATTCTGGATCTAGTGATCTCTAATGAGCCAGAACTTATAGCAAATGTGCAAGTCATTGAACCCCTGGGTAATAGTGACCATAATGTTATATCATTTAATGTCTGGTGCAAAAAACAAATATATACTGGGGCAACAAAAACCATGAATTTTGTAAAAGCTAATTTTAGTGCCTTGAGGGCTGCCCTACAGAGTATTGATTGGGGCATTAGGTTTTCAGCTAAAAACACAGAACAGAAATGGTTGTCCTTTAAAATGATATTAAATCATTACTGTTCTCAATTTATTCCCTTAAGGACTAAACGTAGAAGCTCTAAGAATCATCCTGTGTGGCTTAATACAGAAGTAAAGAAGTTAATGGGAAAGAAGAGAAAGGCATTTAATAACTACAAATCTGTAGGGACAGAAGCTGCATTTAATGAATATAAACACTGTAATAAATGTTGTAAATCAGCAATCCGGAAGGCTAAGAAAGGAAATGAAGAGTTAATTGCAGTGGAGGTGAAAACTAACCCTAAAAAGTTTTTTAAATATATTAATAGTAAAAAGATGCATTGAGTGTGTTGCTCCATTAAATAATGGTACCAGTATGGTTGTAACAGATACAGATAAGGCAAATGTGTTAAATCAGTTCTTTTCTTCAGTGTATACAATAGAGGAGTCTGAGTTCCCAGGCTCACTTTATAGCTGCACTAATGGCTGACTCAAGATATGATTAATAAAGCTTTAATAAAAAATAATATAAACAAGGCTCCAGGCCCTGATGGCATACACCCCCGGGTTCTAAGAGAGCTGAGTTCAGTTTTAGACCAGTCCCTATTTCTGATTACGATCTCAGACTGACAATTATAGGCCAGTAAGTCTGACATCTGTGGTGGGCAAATTATTTGAAGGCTTGTTAAGGGATCACATTCAAAATGTTGTCCTAGTGAATGACTTATGAGCAGCAATCAGCATGGCTTTATGAAGGATAGGTCATGTCAGACTAATTTGATTGCTTTTTATGATAAGGTAAGTAAGATGCTGGACAGTGGGGGGGGGCAGTAGATCTATTTGGATTTTTCCAAAGTGTTTGATACTGTGTCCAACAAACGACTGCTTTCTAAACTAAGGTCTGTTGGGCATAATAAAGTCGGTTGCACATGGATAGGAAACTGGCTACAGGATCAGGTACAGAGGGTGGTTGTTAATGGGACATTCTCTACTTGGAGTAAGATTCTTAGTGGGGTCCCCCAGGGCTCAGTATTGGGGCCACTTTTATTTAATTTGTTAATTAATGACTTAGGGGAGGGTGTTGTAAGTAATGTATCAGTGTTTGCAGATGAGACAAAACTATCAGCCCAATTAATTCCATCCAGGATGTGGCACTTGCAACAGGATCTTGACTAACTGGCAATCTGGGCAGCTAAGTGGCAAATGAGATTCAATGTTGATAAATGTAAAGTCCTGCACCTGGGATGTAACAATATCCACTTATACCCTTAATGGGACTGCACTAGGCAAATCCATAATGGAGACGGAGCTTGGAGTCCTTGTAGATAATAAACTTGTCTGTAGCAAGTAATGCCAGTCAGCAGCATCAAGGGCAAATAAGGTCTTGAGTTGTATTAAATGAGGCAGAGATTCACGGGTCCCACTGTATAGAGCACTGGTAAGGCCCCATCTAGAATATGCCGTACAGTTTTGGTCTCCATCACTCAAACAGGACATTATTGTATTAGAGAGGGGACAGAGAAGGGCAACTAAGCTGGTAAAGGGAAAATCTTAGCTATGAGGAAAGACTGGCCAAATTGGGGATGTTCACACTGGAGAAGAGGCGCTTAAGGGGAGATATGATAACTATGTATAAATATATAAGGGGATCATATAATAATCTCTCTAATGATTTATTTACCAGTAGGTCTTTCCAGCTGACACAAGGTCACCCATTCTGATTAGAAGAAAAGAGGTTCCGCCTAAATATTCGGAAGGGGTTTGTTACAGTGAGAGCTGTGAAGATGTGGAATTGTCTCCCTGAATCAGTTGTACAGGCTGATACATTAGATAGGTACAAGGAAGGGTCGGATGCTTTATTCACCAGTAGCTCCTCCCAGCAGACAGGAGGGAGCCAATGAGATTAGAGGAGGGAAAGGGGTGTTATAGGGAGAGCTGGGAAGTGAATCAGGGGTACAGGCTGATACATTAGATAGGTACAAGGAAGGGTCGGATGCTTTATTCACCAGTAGCTCCTCCCAGCAGACAGGAGGGAGCCAATGAGATTAGAGGAGGGAAAGGGGTGTTACAGGGAGAGCTGGGAAGTGAATCAGGGGTACAGGCTGATACATTAGATAGGTACAAGGAAGGGTCGGATGCTTTATTCACCAGTAGCTCCTCCCAGCAGACAGGAGGGAGCCAATGAGATTAGAGGAGGGAAAGGGGTGTTACAGGGAGAGCTGGGAAGTGAATCAGGGGTACAGGCTGATACATTAGATAGGTACAAGGAAGGGTCGGATGCTTTATTCACCAATAGCTCCTCCCAGCAGACAGGAGGGAGCCAATGAGATTAGAGGAGGGAAAGGGGTGTTACAGGGAGAGCTGGGAAGTGAATCAGGGGTACAGGCTGATACATTAGATAGGTACAAGGAAGGGTCGGATGCTTTATTCACCAGTAGCTCCTCCCAGTAGACAGGAGGGAGCCAATGAGATTAGAGGAGGGAAAGGGGTGTTACAGGGAGAGCTGGGAAGTGAATCAGGGGTACAGGCTGATACATTAGATAGGTACAAGGAAGGGTCGGATGCTTTATTCACCAGTAGCTCCTCCCAGTAGACAGGAGGGAGCCAATGAGATTAGAGGAGGGAAAGGGGTGTTACAGGGAGAGCTGGGAAGTGAATCAGGGGTACAGGCTGATACATTAGATAGGTACAAGGAAGGGTCGGATGCTTTATTCACCAGTAGCTCCTCCCAGCAGACAGAAGGGAGCCAATGAGATTAGAGGAGGGAAAGGGGTGTTACAGGGAGAGCTGGGAAGTGAATCAGGGGTACAGGCTGATACATTAGATAGGTATAAGAAGGGGTTGGATGGTGTTTAGCAAGTGAGGGAATACAGGGATATGGGAGATAGCTCATAGTACAAGTTGATCCAGGGACTGGTCCCATTACATTTTGAATTCAGGAAAGAATTTTTCCCCCTCTGAGGCAAATTAGAGAGGCTTCAGATGGGTTTGTTGCCTTCCTCTGGATCAACTGGCAGTAAGGCAGATACAAAAAAAACCCCAAAAAAACTAAAAGGTTGAACTTGATGGACGTGTGTCTTTTTTCAACCTTACTTACTATGTTACTATGTTACACAGTGTTTAATGTATTTGTTGTATGATATAACACACTGTACAGCTTACTAAGCACTGTCATTTCTGTCTTTCATTAGTTTTACACCTTCTCTTTGTTAATAAAACTGAAGCTCAATAACCTGTGTCAGTGGATTAATGAAGGAAGGAGTTTAGCTGCATATCAAGCTACACACTACCCAGGGTAACACATAGTGAGGACAGAACAATGAATGGGGAAAACATTACTATTTTGGTCAGATAATGCCCCTAGTGAGTGCTCTGCTGCCCCAAAAGGAAGGGAGCTCCCAATGGGTGGCCATTTTGGTTCCATGCATGTACATAATGGCCACAGGTGTGGGAGGAATATCGCTCTCCAGAAAATGAAGAAGACCACCTCAGTGGTGTCCCTGGAAATAGTATTACATCTCCATCTGCAGTGCAGACTCTATTAGCTTGCACATCCAGTGAGGAAAATACAGTACTTTAGTTTAAAAGGTGCAATTTAAATATCCCCATTATTTCATGGTGGCACCTACAGAATCTTTACAGCAGTAAAACTAGACCAAGGAATGGCTTGAAATAAAGTTCAGTGCTAGTTGGTGCACATGTAGGTACAATGTTATTATGAATTGAAGGTGGATTAATAACAGCATGGTTTTTGATCCCTCTATCTTTTTGGGGGCTTTCACCAAGTTTATGGAAATGTTGATGTGGTACATGTTCTATCCATATAATAAGTACTTTTACTCCAATAATAAACTTGAATTGGAAGAACCCAATCACATTACGTCATGGGAGACAGAGTCAATTGCCAAAAAACATTGTTCCATTAATTTTCTTGTAAGATTGTACAAATTTGTAGTAGGTAAAGCAGACATGTACACCCCCGCAAAAAAATAATCATTGAACAACCTCTTTGAAATATTTAAATACCTGACACTTGTTAAATGGTTAATAGTAAGGCTACAGCATCCAATCCTCCTCTAAGCCACGCCCTCCTTAGGAATTCTCTTTGGCTGTTGGCCAGTCACATGCTCAGTTCTTCTCAATTCAGATTACTAAACATGCCCTAAGTCTAGCAGCCAATGAAGAGATGGCATTTCTGATTCCCATGAAAACAATGCTCTAGCTCCTCCTATTTTGTCTCCTAACTCCTCTCATGAGCTCAGATTAACCATTAAAGTGCTCAGTCCCTGTTCTGCCTGTGTACGCTTGCAATCTTCATTACATTACGTGCACCAATGTCACTGTCCATGAGTCGTATAGAAAATGGCCTCCATATGAAAACTGCTATTTGTTTTAGGTAAATATGATAGTGAATGGTGAACAGAGGGGATTTATGTAGTACGGATGATGCAGCTTGGGCGGGGGAGATGTGCCCAATCTATATCTATAATAAGAGAATGTAGGCTTTATATATCCTTTAAATTGATTTTCCCACCTAATTAATTATAAAAGACAAATAGAGCCAAGAGGACTCCCTATATTTCTTAATGCTATACCATTATTAGCTTTAGATGTTTGCTTATTATTAGTAAAATATATGTCATAGAATGGAAAGGACACAAGTCTATATAATATGTCATTTATATTTAGGTGCCAAGAGCTCAGTGCTCAGATAACTGCCTCCCCGGCTTTAGGAAAGCAACAAAACCTGGGATCCATTCCTGCTGTTATGATTGTGTCTCGTGCTCTGAGGGAGAGATCTCCAATATAACTGGTAACATGATGCACATTTCTGTACATACAATTTATTTTAAGCTTGAGGACGTTGCTTGTCAGGATCCTCACATTTGGGTTGGATAATGTTGTAAAGCACATTATTTTAAGGTTCATGCAGTTATTTAATTTTTAAAAATAAAAGTGATAACATATATACCAGATAAGAAATTTAAGACAAACTTTGAACTAGGTTCCTAATGTAATGTAATGGCTAGTAATAGTCCTGTGTTTGTCCATGGGTTGATGTTCCAGGCTTTAGGGGCACCTATCCATAAAAGCTTTGCAGTAGGCCAGTTATAGATGAAATAAAAAGCAGCAACACAATTCAGAGTCCAAAGTGAATCGCACCTCTGGAACACTTCTGTATTGCTTCCTCTAGAACATGATTCAAAAAGGAAGAGTGAGAATGTGGAAGTTTTACTGATACAAGATGGTAGAGTGTCCCAGAGGTGTATTTTATGAGTTAAGGTATGACTTAGACCCCTTGGTGAACTACACAGACAATAAATTATCCTGAGCTGAAGGACAGGTTTGAGGCTTGTTACCTAGAATGTTGGAACCTGGGGGTTTCCATATAAGTTATCTTTTTTTTATCTTCATGAATTTTTGATCTTCATACCATAGAAAATTAATTATGTCTTAGTTGGGATCAAGTACAAGCGACTGTTTTATTATTACACAGAAAAAGGAAATCAGTTTTTAAAATTTGGATTATTTGATTATAATGGAGTCTATGGGTGATAACATTTAATCACTTTATAATCACTTTTATTTTTAAACACTCATAGTGATTAATCATTATTGCGTATCAGTTACAAATAATAATCAAATTATTCCACTGGCCTTCAATAAAGCTGTAAAATCTGAGTCTGAAAAACTCAAATTCAAACATTTTTGACATTGCAATGTTCTGCTGTAATTTTTATCCAATGCTGCTAAAGCCAAATCTCTTATAAAACTGGTAAACTACCCCCTTGAAATGTTTTACATACCATTTTAATAGGTTTTTATTTTAATTATTTTAACACAGTTACTCTTGAAAATTTTAATAAACAAGACCAGTTTAAGAAGTCATTTAACAATATGTATCCTGTGGCTAAAGAATACATCACGTATAAAGCTTTTTGTGTTTTTGAAGAATAAGCTTAGTAGTACTACGACCCTACATCTCTAACTATGACCCTAAATTCCTCACAGGGTATTGGGAAGTATAGTGGTACCTGCAAACATTTCTAGATGTTCTCATTGAAGATGTTCTGGATTGCTAATGGTTATCCAGAATCTTACTGTACTTGAACTAAATACAGTATATCAACTATTTTAGTAATGCCTTTGGAGCTTTAAGCAGTGAATCAATATGAAGAAAACCTAAATGTAGAAATCCAGTACCGCTAGAAGAACTTGGACTAAAGTAACCTCAATGCCAGCATTACTAGACCTATGGTCTTTCAGTAACATCCATTTAAGGAGTATAATGTGCTATGCAGTATGCAGTAGCTTGTACTATCATAGCAGAATTTATAATTTTGACAAGCATATATCACTCAGATCCAAAAACCGTAATAACCAGTACCTGCATTCATGAGTCAAAGCATAACACATACATTCAAAATGTATTTGTTACCTTTACAGACAGTGAAAACTGCATCAGATGCCCAAAAATAGAATGGCCCAATGAGATGAGGAATCAGTGTATTACAAAAACTGAAGATTTTTTATCCTACACTAATGATAACATTTCCATGTTTTTTTCATTAATTTCAATTACATTATTTCTTATAACTGCACTAATACTGAGAGTTTTTATATCATACCGGGACACCCCCATAGTGAGAGCCAACAACAGGAGCCTGAGCTTCCTCCTCCTTGTCTCCATCAAGCTGAGCTTCCTCAGTGTGTTTCTGTTCCTCGGTCGCCCTGTGGATATAACCTGCATGCTGCGTAACATCACTTTTGGAATCACCTTCTCCATAGCTGTCTCTTCTCTCCTGGCCAAGACTATCATGGTTTGTGTTGCTTTCAAAGCCACCAAGCCAGGGAGCTCATGGAGAAAATGGGTGGGAGTCAAACTGTCCAATTCTGTAGTCTTGTTCTGCTCATCCATTCAAATAATAATCTGCATGACTTGGTTGGCCATTTCTCCTCCCTTTCAGGAACTGGACCTTCACACTTACCCTGGAACCATCATCATTCAGTGCAATGAGGGCTCAGCTATTGGCTTTTACTCAGTTATTGGGTATATGGGGCTTCTGGCAGCTGTTAGTTTTGTTTTAGCATTTTTAGCTCGGACATTACCGGACAGTTTTAATGAGGCCAAGTACATCACTTTCAGCATGTTGCTCTTCTGCAGTGTTTGGATCACAATGATCCCGGCCTATCTGAGCACCAAAGGCAAAAACACTGTGTGTGTGGAGATATTTGCCATACTCACCTCAAGTGCTGGACTTTTATTCTGTATATTTCTGCCCAAATGTTACATAATTTTGTTTAGACCTGAAATGAACACAAAGACAAATTTACTTGAAATTAAGAACAAAAAAGTTTGCAGTACTATTGTGTCATCATGATCTCACCATTAACAAAGTAATAACACCTGATAGAAGTCTTACAGTTTTTGTGACCTAGAGTTAAAGTTTAGAATTTAGCCTAAAGTTACTATTTTTTAAATTTCTAAAATTTATAGGTGAACATAGATTACTGAAATACTCTACTGGCCAAAGAAATTTGTCCCTCTAAATTATTTAATGTAACAGTAAATGAAAATGTATCTAGTTTGCAGTGGAATTAATATCTGCACTGTTACTATAGACACCATCTCTCCCTACTATACCTGCTATCCCACAGTCACACTCCCTTCCCAGAGACTATTATCCACTGTTACTATAGGCACCATCTCTCCCTACTATACCTGCTATCCCACAGTCACACTCCCTTCCCAGAGACTATTATCCACTGTTACTATAGGCACCATCTCTCCCTACTATACCTGCTATCCCACAGTCACACTCCCTTCCCAGAGACTATTATCCACTGTTACTATAGGCACCATCTCTCCCTACTATACCTGCTATCCCACAGTCACACTCCCTTCCCAGAGACTATTATCCACTGTTACTATAGACACATCTCTCCCTACTATACCTGCTATCCCACAGTCACACTCCCTTCCCAGAGACTATTATCCACTGTTACTATAGGCACCATCTCTCCCTACTATACCTGCTATCCCACAGTCACACTCCCTTCCCAGAGACTATTATCCACTAATACTATAGGCACCATCTCTCCCTACTATATCATGTATACATCTGCAACTCAAAATATACCTCATAATTATCTGCCCAATTTATTTAAAAAGTGTTAATTTAGAATGTTGTTAGAATTATATAAACATATGTCCTAAAGATGTATTTGGGGTCAACAGTTTCTTTGAATAAATCTTCTCTGTAGTAATTTTCTTGGTCATGAATGCTGTCAGAAAACTTAAATGCACTGAGTTTAGCTGACTGTAGATAGTTACATAGTTAATTTCATTTGAAAAAAGACAAAGTCCATCAAGTTCAACCCCTCCAAATGAAACCCAGCATCCATACATACACACACTTACTCCTCCATACACTACATAAACTGTATACACTAACTATAGAGTCCCTCTTATAGTCATTAACTGAATCATCACCCGGCAGTGCATTCCCCAACCTCACTGTCCTCACTGTGATGAACCCCCTACTCTGTTCCTTTAAATGAAACTTCTTTTCCTCTAGTCTGAAGGGGAGGCCTCTGGTACGTGATTCTCTTTATGGGTAAAAAGGTCCCCTGCTATTTGTCTATAATGTCCTCTAATGTACTTCAGAGAGGTGACATCTGAAGAAATTCATAGAGGTGTAGATTCTGTGTAGTTACTGTGATAGGATTATCCAAAAGTGTCATGTGACTCCTAGATACAGCTGTTACTTGTGAGAGTTACATGAATGGATGTGTGAAGTGTTTTGAAACTGCCGGGGTACAGAAGTTAGAACAACATTGTATGTAGCAGACAGGTGGTGTCTCCAACTTGACATGAATTGCCTCTTTCACGCCTCTTTCAAACCAGCGTCTTCTTTATCCAAGATTTGGAAATTGTTACCTTCAAAAAAGCGTCCCTTGTCTTTTAGGTGTAGAAAGACAACTGAGTCTTGCCCTGCAGAGTTTGCCCTCCTGTGCTGAGCCATTCGCTTGGAGAGCAGTTGTTTTGTCTCCCCAATGTATAGATCTGTGCTCTCCTCACTACACTGGACTCCGTATACCACATTGCTTTGTTTTTCTTTTGGTGTTTGATCCTTTGGGTGTACCAGTTTTTGTCTCAGTGTGTTACTAGGTTTGAAAAACACAGGGACATGGTGTTTGTTTAAAATCCTCCTAAGTTTCTCCGACACTCCAGCTACATATGGGATGACTATGTTTCGCCTACTATGTGTCTCCTGGTGGTTATTTCTTTTGGTGTCTTTAAGTGGTGTTACTTATAATAGATATACCATGACCTTAATGAATGAAAATCTTCATAGTCATACAGTTGAGAAGGGGACTCCTCAACTGACCCTTTGCTTTCAGCCATCCCACTGAACCCCATTGTTACATACCTTAATGAAAGACCAGCAGCCAAAAATGGTAAAAAATGGCCACTGTATTTATTTACATTTTATAAAATAAATAGGACCTTGCCAGCCTTACCCCAAGGCAATATTTAAAGCCAGAATTCCATAAGAGATCACTACTATGTTCCGTGTATTGGGTTGTCTCTACCTACAGAGGTTGACCCAAAATTTGCTATGAGCAACAGCTTAATCTCCCACCATGAGAGAAGTTCAGCAGCCCTGCTGGTGGCCCTGAATCTATAGTGTTTCCATGATAGGAATCCACGCAGGCTGTTACCTATAGTGTCTGTAAAGAGAACCTCCTTTCTCCCTCTTCTAAATGTACCTGTGCAGAACTCTGACAAGGTCCTACTGCTGTTGTGACAAATGAAACTTAAAATACATAATCTGACGCATGTCTCTGGTTATTATTATTGAGCCATGTGATCACAGAATAGGACAACCCATTACATTCCAGTACGGGGTGGGCAAACTTGTATTTCATTTTCCTTTGTTCAGCACAGAGTGTGAAAATATTCTTTTTACCTCAAGGAAATATATTGTCTTGGATTAATTCCACAACAAAGATCAAGGACTAATATAAAGGCTTTATTCTCGTGAGTTATCTATTGCTAAACCTGAATTTAATTATTTCCTTATTTTGAGTATATATATATATATACCATTGTGTAACCCAGAACTAATACCAAGGCCCTGGTCACGGCTCACACCTCTCCCTATAACAGCTGCCTTTCACTTCAAGAGAAGCTCTCTGTTTCTCGGATTCTGCCAGGTGGAAAGAAGAATATTACTCCCAAGGCAAGACATGAGACTAACCCCGCAGGCAAGATAGTAGACAGACAGACATAGACCCATAACCTGAAAAGAAAGAAGGAAGAATCCATAACCAACTGGCTTCAATTCTGTATTATGGCCTGATTAAGATCCCCCCTCCCCCCCAATCTTTCCCCCCTCCATACTCACCTTTCCTCTACTCTTTATTCTTCTATCCTGGCAACCTCTTATCGGATATTAGTTCAGCAACAAGTCAACATTTATAACTGTTTCTCTTTTTTTTCTATCTTTCATACCAATGCTTGACTAATGTCTACTGTGAGGTAGTTTATGAAAATATTAAAACAATAAAAAACCTTTGAAATAATAAAAAAAAAAAAGGACAGGGAACAAGGAACTTAGTAAAGGGTCAGGTTGAGTCAATGTCTTACTCTTATCCACAACCACAAGGGCTCCCCCTGTCTCCACACATTGGAACATCGAGTCAGTTTGTGTCATTAATATATTTATATGTGTTGTCTGTTATTAAATGTTTGGTCCTTTGTTAGAGCATTTTCTGTACGTTTCTACAATCACATCTGTTGTTGGTGGGATAAAAATACTTTTAATATCTAACCCACTTTTTTAAAGTGTCAGTTGTGCCTCTGTGTGTTCTTTGCATACTCAGTTGTATGTTGCCCAGCAAAAAAATATTTTGGCCTTAGGTTACAAAACAAAAAAACCAATTCAAGATCAACATCAGCTGAAATGTGTCACCTTCTAGTGGGGCAAAACTTGTATTTAGAATTGCCATTCCTTTGTCACTCTGCAGGATTGAAGAGATGTTTAGCACTAGTGTCTTTTTACACTTGTTTTTTGTCACTTGTGTGTTTGTCTCAAAAATAAACCACTTTTTAAACCTTTTCAGAGTTAAGTTCCTCTTATGAGTCCATATTTTTTCTGATGATACAAAATTATGCAGTACTATAAGTCCCATACACTTTGCAGAGAGATTTGAGTAATGTGGAAAACTGGGCAGCAAACTGTTTTCGGCCACTTCACAATTATACAAATGGCTCGGGCTGTTTTAGGACTTTAAAGGAGAAGGAAAGCTGCCAAAGTAGTTCATTGCCAATAGATTAGCCACAACAATGCAAGATAGAATGCCATATTTATTCTTTAGAATGCTTTTCCATACCTGAGTAAACAGCTCTTGACAATGTCTGAGTTTGTTTAGAATAGCAGCTGCCATATTATCTTGCTGTGACATCACTTCCTGTTCGCTCATAGCTCTGGGCTCAGATTACAGCAGGGAGGGAGAGAGGAACAAACTGAGCATGCTCAAGCCCTAGCCCTGGAGGTTTAAGCTGAAAACAGTAAGTCTGATACAGAAGCCCATGAGTACACAATAGAAGGAAAGAAATGTGCTGTTTCTTTTGACAGAGGACTCAGCATTACTTTGAGGGTTACTGGTGTATTTATATAGACCTTTCTGATAAAGCTTACTTAATTTTAGCCTTTCCTTCTCCTTTAATACAACTTCTACATGTTCCAATGATGAGGTAAGTAAACATACATGAGTCAGCAGACTGCAATGTATGATTGACACACAGCATGGTTGGGTTGTTGCAGTAGGGATATTGTAAAGCTGATAAAGCACATTCATAAACTATTTCTATTTTATCTTAAAACTTTTTTATAATGCATATATATAACTTTAATGCCAAAGTCCAAAATATCTGAGATCTTGTGTAACTGCCCAGGGGATGTGTTTCTCTGTAGAGAAGGGACAGTTACTATCAATACAATATTTCTAAGTAAAGCAGAGATCCCACAGGTGTGTGTGTTCCTGTATTGCCTGTATCCATTCTACTGTGTTCTCTATAAAATGAGGGTTGGATTAGCCAGTTCCCTTACTCTGTTCTGCAGACACAGCCGGATCCTATGCCCCCTCTTCTTTATGATATTGAATGTTTGGGGAATGCTCTGATTCTCTGCCTTGTATTGGGAAACATTTGGTTATCTAGGAGGACAATGCCAGCAGGCATAGCTGTAACCCATTCTATCAATGTGCTGCTGTACCTGGGAGCCCTATGTGCATTTGAGGTCAACTTCACCCAACCTGCTTGTTACTTAAGGATTTATAAAAAATATGAGGAATATGAATATATAAAAGAAGGAGATATTATCATCGGGGGAGTGATGACCATTAGTACATATTGGAAATCGAATACCAATGAACTACTTGCTTGTGTTAAGTAAGTCTCACTTCTTAGACGCATAAGAGGTTGCAGGGAGAACAGTCCACATTGTTATAAATCAACTGTCCCCAGTATGAGACAGCAAATGTATTTTATTCAATTTTATTTCAGTTTTCCATTATACACATTGTACATTAATGGCATAGCATCCAATGATTTAAAAGTGTTTCCTGTCTGTTCTCTGCTTTTCCCTGCACTGTTCATCCTGACTACATGTGCCACTGAAATAATTTAACAATAATCCAATCCTCTCCAGCCAAGATTTATGCTAGCATGCAAAGGCTCTAACTGCCAACAATGTTAGAGCCTTGGCATGCCAGCATGGGTCTTTTCTGGAAAGGATGGGATTATGGTTTCTGTTCTTACTACCAAGGAAGTATCTCAGATGTTCTTCACAATTACAACTATACCATGTGCACTTGCGTTTTTTGGCACTGGCCAATGGGTTAGGAGCACTGACAGTTCCCTGGACAGCCACAGCAGACACCATTTGATTGCTTATCTGCTGAATGCTCCTTTCTCCGACCAGCATCATCCCACTCACTTTGTGCTGCAGCAAAGCCAACATCTCTCCTGCTCCATAAATGGTAAACAGCCCTAATTTACACACCCAACTTAGATTCGCCTGCGTACTTTCCAAAAACATATATAGAGGTCTTAGGAGGCCTTAGGACACATAATACCTAGCTTGACATTGGAAAAAGTCATATGCGCTCTGCACTTTGGGCCCTACAGGCTACACACTTTTGTAAATAGACTTCTCTAGATCCCTGGCATTCATATTTAGGGTGATTTATCTATGTATTTGCAAAACTGTGTGGCAAATTGAATATTTTAGTCAATCTTCAGAAATGTTATAAAAACATCAACATTTAGTGGAGTTTGGAAGTTTGAAATAGAAAGATATACTTACCCATTTTTAATTTGTCTGAATGTTAATTTTCCAACATTAGATTCAGCATTTATTTGGGGGCTCATACTGTTCAGTAGAACCCTGAGATTCATGTTTAGGTTGACTGATCTTGTTTCTTAAAGATTTATGGAGATGAAATGCTGCATAATGGAAATTTTCAGGTGATTTTTTAGAGATTTTGTAAAAGCTGCCAACTTTAGCAATTTGGTCATTTGGAGCAGAAATACATATTTTCCCATTTGGAATTCGGGATAATGTGTGCTTCCTAAAAACACCTCCTTTTAACTCCATACATGCCGGTATGATCAATGAAAAATGTCCAATAAGCAGTGACATTAACTCCATACATGCCAGGAACATCACTGAAAAAAAAATCAAAAAAGCACTCCATTAATTCCAGACACACCAGTAAGATCAATGGGTAGATTAAAATCATTACCTGCATTTGCAGAAGCGGAACACCAGGAGCAACATTTTCTTCCTTCCTCTGCTTGGTGCTTTTTGTCTCCCTCTGCCTGTGAAAACATCTAAGATGGTCGTGTGTTCCACAGTGGAATGCACAAGCATTTTGGATTTTCTGCAAAGTGCAGAGAGAGACATAGAGAGCAATACAAGTGGCATGGGGGTATATTTAAGAGGGAGGGAGGTAAAAAATGTAATTAAAAAAAATAATTAAAGACATACTGGTACAGTGGGCCTTTAATAAGATACCCCTTTTGCCCATTTAGTAAAGCGGTCCTGCATCTTATCCAGGATTACATGATTAAAATCCAGCTATACAGTATATAAAATATACACTTATAGTGACGTAGGTGACCTGGGCAGCCTGGAGGGCCCCCAGAGGAGAAACAGCAGCCAGCAAAACCAGTGAGCCTACACTAGTACAGATGTAATGGTTGGATGGGATTGGATGACTACTCTGACAATAATAAACTGCACATACCCAGAGAGACTGGACTGGATAGATTTAAGGTGAAGGAAAGGGGACTATAATGTCACCTCTGATGAAGCCGAACAGGTGAAATCCACAGCATTTCCAAGTTGACAGATGATTGCTGAAACCTTATAGGGGTTTATGAGTTCCCACCTGTACTAACTATAATCAATTCTATAATCAAGAAAATCTTTCTTCTTTCTTTCTTGTCGGCCCTTCTCTAATCACACAAAATCTCTCCCTTTTTTTCATCACCAAAGGTGTGTGACTATCACTAAAATACTGCACCATTTATACATGTATTACCCTCTCTTATCCTCATTAACAATTTCTCAAATATTCATAATATTTTCTTTTGGGATTCCTTCAATTTTTAATTGTATTCACTTATACACGAACTACCAAAAATTACAGTTGTTAATAAACAGGTCACTAATAAAATTAATGTTCTGAGAGATTCTGATAAAAAAAAAAAAATAGTGAAAAAAAAAGAAAGAAATAACTGCACTTTTCTTGGTTTCTGTCTACAGACCTGATCTCCAGAATTTTAAAAATCTTTTGCAAATGATTTATAAAGTTGATGAAACCAACAAGAACCCATCTCTGTTGCCCAACGTAACACTGGGATACCATATATATGATTCCTGTGGGGACCCACAGAAGGCTGTTAAGAGCACCTTACAGATATTATCTGGTACCAGGGAGCTGGTTCCCAATTATTCCTGTAGAGGAAAGGGAACGATTGCTGGTTTTATTGGGGATCAGGGATCAGATACAACTGTGTCCATTGCACAAATACTGAGTCTGTATGGCTACACCCAGGTGAGAAACACAATTACATTTATAATAGTAACAGCCTATAAGTGCAGTAATGCAAACTAGCCAATCAGCCATTTCTTTCATGTGGATCATGTATGTTGTATAGGTATGTAATTGGTTATCCGTTATCCAGAAAGCTCAGAATTATGGGAGGGCATTTACCATAGCATCCATTTTATCCAAATAATCCAAATGTTTAAAAATGATTTCCTTTTTCTGTGTAATAATAAAACAGTAGCTTGTACTTGATCCCAACTAAGATATAATTAATCCTTATTGGAAGCAAAACCAGCCTATTGGGCTTATTTATTGTTTACATGATTTCCTAGTAGACTTAAGGTATGAAGATCCAAATCATGGAAAGATCCATTATCTGGAAAACCGGGTCCCAAGCATTCTGGATAACAGGTCCCATTCCTGTACTGTGAGTGCAAGCCTTTTTGGAGCTGCTTGATATACAGTATGTACTTGCCCTTTTGCAAGTATGGTATTCCGTATGCCCTATTATACACAACATTTTCCTATGATTTCACTAAACATTTATTTATTTGACAAAGGTTAAGATTTGACTTTTATTCTTACCAACTTTTTTTAAACATTTTTTCCTACATTGTTTGCACATTGATTATTCCCATTTTTAAAAGGGGAATCTACGAAAAAAAAGGAATGTTTGCATTATAAAAATATCTAATGCTAACCATAATTTGCAATTATAAATGTATTACATTTTAAATTGATTTAAAATGATGTGCAAATGTAATTGTCATAAAAAGAAGTGTTTTCTTATCCCTTTTCTGTTCTTCTGACTGTTCTGTATCAGGATCTGGTCAGATTTTGACCAGGGGCCACTGCCCATAATGGGGGGGGGCAGAGTAGGAGGCTGAGATAGAAAACACACTGAAAGGCAGTCACCTATTTACCCAAAACAGACAGCACCAGTTCCATAAGCGGAATTTCCTACTCAAAAGATGACACTTTTTCAGATGCATATCAATGAATTCACTTACATCCCACATGGATCCTTAGTAGCAATCTATCAATGGATTAAAACAGAGGTGCATCGCCCATAGCGTAAAAACCCTTTCATTATTTAAACATCTTAAAAGTAATGCACTTACACTGTGGTTTAAAACAGTTGCTTCCCAACATTGATATGGTTTTGATGATCAGTCCTTAAGAAATCAGATAGCCGGCGTTCCTTCTCCTTGTGTCTCCACTCCGCTCAATCCGGAAGTAATGTCATTACTTATAAAATGCAAGTCAGATTAAATCCCAAAGGAAGAGAAAGGGGAGAACATCAGGTTATATTAAGACCTCATAACAAGGGATCTAGCAAAACTACAGAGGAGATGGACTACTAAGACCCTAAAGTCAAATTTAACTTAAAACGAGGAGAAAGTTTTAGAGAATTTAAAGGCAGAGGTTAATTTTATCATCCAGCTGTCAGAGAAAGGACTGAAATTGTCCTAATTTATAAAAATGGTTACTTATAGATATGTAACCAACTATTGAATGATGGAAGTACGTACTGTATAGACAAATTTTCAATAAGAAACTTGGATCACTAGTAGAGAAAGCTACATATGAAGGGATTCTAAATTCAAAAGAAAGTGAATATTTAATATAGAAAAAAACAGTAATCCCGGTCTTCTACAGTTTTCCCAAAATTCACAAAAATATTAAAAACCACCAGGAAGACCGATAGTATCTGGGATCAACTCCATATGTTGTAATTTATCAGAATATGTTGATCACATATTTGAAAGGTATGTTGTAATTCTACCAACATATTTAAAGGTTGCTCCGCAAGTCATACAGCTATTACAAGAACTAGTCCTCAATTCCCAAACTTTCTTATGTAAGTCCCTTTACACAGAAATAAAACATGATTTGGGTTTGAGATCAGTTTCACACTTTTTAGATTATGATGATGGTTTACCAACATTACAAAAGGAAAGTATGCTTGACTCAATTTCTTTCATATTACATCATAAGTATTTTTGTTTGGGAACAAGCACTATATACAAACCTGTGGGACCGCAATGGGAAGGAGATTTATAACGAGGTCTTAAAGTTGGGCGTGAATCTCACCATGTGGCGTAGATTTATTGATGATATTATATTTACATGACAGGCAGTGAAGAACAGTTAATGGAGTTTGCAGGAGTGATTAACAGGAATTAAATTAATCTAGAATTCACTCTTTACTACAGCCAAACTAAAGTAAGTTTCCTGGATTTAGAAATTTACACCAAGGATGGACAAATTAATTTTAAGACCTTTTTCAAACAAGTTGATGTATGCAACTATATATTGGCTGATAGCAATGATTAGATCCCATTTGGTCAATTGAGTAGACTCAAAAAACTTGACTCAACAATTTGAATTTATTACTTACAAATTTAAAGAAAGGGGTTATGAATGTGAAGTATTAGAGAAAGTAAAATAAATGGTTAACAAAACAGATAAAAGTGATTTACTAAAAACAAAGAAAAAAACTTAAAAGGGACTATCACAGGACAATAGATGTACATTTGTAACCACATATGCCCCTGGAGCAAAAGAGATTAAGCGTATTATGATTAAATATTTGGCACATATTTAAAACAGATGACAAACTGAAAGGAGCTATGTTACTACAATAAGAACTAAGAAAACAACAGAAAAGGAGGAGTGGGGAGGTTTTTATCCTTGGACCTTATTTAAGGCTTTTAGATATGTAATAAAAAGAATTTTAAATGAAATGGAACAAATGAGGAATTTAAAATAAAACAATGTATCAGATGCAAAAAAATGAATGTGATATATTGTTTAGAGTGCTTATGCGGGTTACAGTATATAGGCTAATTAACTAACAGGAAGTTGAGAGAAGTAGGTAAGATAATTAAAGGGGATAAAAATCAGTGTATCTAGATATTTTAAACAAGTACATGGTAAAAACCCGCAGGGGGTTACATTTTGGGGTATATCAATAGTGACACCAAATTTGAGGGGGGGATATAATTAAATCCATCCTTCAAGATGAGAGTCGTTGGATATTTAATATGCAGATTATGCATCCAAACATTTGAATATTCATATAAACCTAAGAGCATTTTATAGGAGAATTCTTTATTTTAAAAATGAATCTCCTAATGGGGTTTGTTCACTGTAACATTTATTTCGCTTATTATATTTCACATCTGATTGACTTATTTAATATGTATTTTATTTAACATACATTTGTTTAGTCAAATTTACTTGTATAACTTGTTTAAAATCCATATCCGTATAATATATTAAGGTATATATTTATTTATTAGATGAAAAGTTAAACACATCCGCACCATAATAGTATCAAGTACCTTCTAGATTTGTGAATAAAAATCCTGTGATGGGACAGAGAACTAAACTGGACTGCCTAAAATCAATGGGAATGGGTGTAAATGTGATTAGGTCCTTTAATAGCTCCTGCTTAGTGAATGCAACAAGGTTACTATGGGAACAGTCTAAAAGTAAAAGTAGTAACCTCGGCTGTATGCTGCAAATGCACGGAGTTTGTCAGGTAAAATGGGAGACCTGGAATTAATTGCTCTAAACATTATGATATAATTGGTATCACTGAGACCTGCTGGGATGAAACATGTGACTGGATTGTGAATTTAAATGGTTACACCCTTTTTAGGAGGGACAGAGGGATTAAATAGCGGGTGGAGGAGTGTGTTTGTATGTAAAGCCTGAATTAAAGCCATGCGCTAAAGAAATAACAATAGCTGGCACTGGTGAGGGTATAGAATCCCTCTGGGTAGAGATTTTGACTGGGCAAAAGGTAACAAAAAGAATTATCATTGGTGTATGTTATAAACCACCTGGTATAAGTGTCGAGTATGAAGCCCAGCTACTCTTGCAGATACAAGCGGCTTCACAGCTGGGTCAAGTTGTTGCTATGGGTGACTTCAATTATTCAGACATTGACTGGGGTAATGGGGTTGCTAAGACACAAAAAGCTAGTAGGTTTGTAAATATGCTGAATGACAACTTTTTATTCCAGCTCGTTCAAGAACCTACTAGGAATAACTCACTTTTGGACCTTGTAATAACTAATAATACTGAACTAATCTCTAACATTTGGGTGGGTGAGGGGCATTTAGGGAATAGTGATCATAACATGGTCTCCTTTGAGATTCTGTTGCATAAGCAATTCTATAAGGGACAAACTAAAACACTAAATTTCAGACGTACAAACTGTGACAGTATAAGGGCATCTCTGCAACATATTAAGTGGGAAATGCTTTTCACAGGGTTAAACACAAAACAAAAATGGGAAGTCTTTAAAATGCTGCTTAATAAATCTACTTGTCAGTATATTCCACTTGTAAGCAAGGAACGTCGTTGCAAAGCAAAACCTTTTTGGTTCAATAGAAGCGTTGGTGTTGAGGTGGGTAAGAAAAGACCTGCTTTTAAGGCTTTCAAGTTAGCTGGTACAGCCAAATCATTTATAAGGTACAAGGAGGCCAATAAATCATGCCAAGAAGCTATAAGGCAAGCTACAATTGATATAGAAAAGGATATTGCAGCAAGCAGTAAAAAAAAATCCAAAATTATTTTTTAAATATGTTAATAGTAAAAAAATAAAGCAGGAAGGGGTCGGTCCCTTACTATCAGAGGGGGGTCAGCTGGTTGATGAAAACAAAATAAAAGCGCAGATTCTGAACTCATATTTTTCATCTGTCTACACAAATGAGGAATCAGTAAGTGAAGGTTTCCTTCTTAACACTCCCAATTCTAGTAATACAACTAATGATGCATGGTTCACACATGATGAAATTCAAAAGAGACTAGAACATGTTAAGATTAACAAAGGTCCAGGGCCAGATGGTATTCATCCCAGGGTAATTAGTGAGCTTAGCTCTGTGATTGCCAAACCTCTTTACTTAATTTTTCAGGATTCATTAAGAATTGCTAATGTGATGCCTCTATTCAAAAAAGGATCCCGTTCTCAGCCTCAAAACTATAGGCCAGTTCGTCTGACGTCAGTGGTAAGAAAGCTTTTTGAAGGGTAAATAAAGGATAAGATTCTGGACTTCATAGCAAATCATTATACTATGAGTGTATGCCAGCATGGTTTTATGTGTAATAGATCTTGACTAACTTAATTTCTTTTTATGAGAAGGTAAGTAGAGACCTGGGGTGGGATGGCAGTGGATGTGATTTACTTCGACTTTGCTAAAGCATTTGATACAGTGCCACACAAAAGGTTACTGGTTAAATTAAGGAATGTTGGCCTGGAACATAGTATTTGTACCTGGATAGAGAACTGGCTAAAAGATAGACTACAAAGAGTGGTGGTAAATGGAACATTTTCTAATTGGACCAGTGTTGTTAGTGGAGTAGCGCAGGGCTCTGTACTAGGTCCCTTGCTTTTCAACTTGTTTATTAATGACCTGGAGGTGGCCATTGAAAGTACTGTTTCTATTTTTGCAGATGAGACTAAATTGTGCAGAACTATAGGTTCCATGCAGGATGCTGCCACTTTGCACAGTGATTTGTCTAAACTGGAAAACTGGGCAGCAAACTGGAAAATGAGGTTCAATGTTGATAAATGCAGGTTATGCACTTTGGCAAAAATAATATAAATGCAAGTTCTACACTAAATGGCAGTGTGTTGGGAGTTTCCTTAAATGAGAAGGATCTTGGGGTCTTTGTAGATAACACGTTGTCTAATTCTGGGCAGTGTCATTCTGTGGCTACTAAAGCAAATAAAGTTCTTGTATAAAAAAGGGCATTAACTCAAGGGATGAAAACATAATTGTGTCTCTTTATAGGTCCCTGGTGAGGCCTCATCTGGAGTATGGGGGCAGTTTTGGACTCCAGTCCTTAAGAGGGATATAAATGAGCTGGAGAGAGTGCAGAGACTAAGTGCAACTAAACTGGTTAGAGGGAGGGAAGAGTTAAATTATGAGGGGAGACTGACAAGGTTGGGGTTGTTTTCTCTGGAAAAAAGACACTTGCGAGGGGACATGATTACACTTTACATTAGAGGACGTTATAGACAAATAGCAGGGGACCTTTTTACCCATAAAGAGAATCACGTACAAGAGGCCCCTCCCCTTCAGACTAGAGGAAAAGAAGTTTCATTTAAAGGAACAGAGTAGGGGGTTCATCACAGTGAGGACAGTGAGGTTGGGGAATGCACTGCCGGGTGATGATTCAGTTAATGACTATAAGAGGGACTTGGATGATTTCTTGGACAGACATAATACAAAGGCTATTGTGATACTAAACTCTATAGTTAGTATAGATATGGGGATATATCATTTATGTGACAGTAGGGAGGGGTGTGTGTATGGGGCTGGGTTTTCATTTGGAGGGGTTGTTGGACTTTGTCTTTTTTCAACCCAATTTAACTGTGTAACTAACTATGTAACTATGTAACTATGTAACTATATGCACTTTATACTTTGGTGTTTACTCCCCCGCTAAACTTGCGGTGCTGGCCATTTCATTGGACATTTTGTATTGATACTTGAAGAGATTGTATCTGGACCGGCAGGAGGAGAAAGACTGAAGGATTAGCAATTGAATCATTTTCTGTTGACACTGACAGGCAGTTAGACGAGCAGTAATATGCTTAATTGTGGCACTGCCACACACAAACATAAACAGTGGCACATAGATTTATGTTGTGTCTTGGAAAAGATTGAGTCCAGAGAGTTACCTGTAGTACCAGAATCAAGATAAGAAGATATTTGAACCCTTATATATTTCACTCAATTTGCAGCTCCTCTGCCCTCATCTATGATGCACCATTAGTACAATGAGAGATGTGGTGCATTTATGTCAATCTTAAAGGAAAACTATACCCCCAAAATGAATACTTAAGCAACAGATAGTTTATATCAAATTGAATGACATATTAAATAATCTTACCAAACTGGAATATATATTTACATAAATATTGCCCTTTTACATCTCTTGCCTTGAACCACCATTTCGTGACTGTATCTGTGCTGCCTCAGAGATCACCTGACCAGAAATACTACAACACTAACTGTAACAGGAAGAAGTGAGGAAGCAAAAGGCAGAACTCTGTCTGTTAATTGGCTCATGTGACCTTACATGTGGTTTGTATGTGTGCACAGTGAATCTTACGATCTCAGGGGGCGGCCCTTATTTTTTAAAATGGCAATTTTCTATTTATGATTACCCAATGGCACATACTACTAAAAAAGTATATTATTATGATAATGGTTCATTTACATGAAGCAGGGTTTTACACATGAGCTATTTTACTCAGAATCTTTTAATAGAGACCTACATTGTTTGGGGGGTATAGTTTTCCTTTAAGTTAAGCAAAATTAACTGTTGTATCCAGAGAACACAATGAACATAAAGGAGAGGGGTGGAGGCAAGTAATTCAAGTGAGAACGAGTCAAAACAATCCTGTTTAGGGTATTGTATAAGAAGTGTGTTGTGGGGAACTCCAAAGTAAGCAGATTATGGGGACAAAACAAGAAAAAGCAATAGTTTAGTTTAGAGTTCTTAAAAATATACACACCTTTGTGAATCAGTCAATAAAGATCTAACGAGTAAAAACTTGTCTTTGCACTTGGAGCCAGACATCTTTCAGTGTCCCTTAATCTTCTCTGTGTATTCTCCCGATGTGAACAAACATGTCCATGCTCAGTGGTGACATCAGGACCCAAATACATGGAGACATTTGTGCACATCAGTGTTGTGTATAATGTATAAAATATGGATTATTGTTAGAAGTGTGTAAATCTGGGTTTGTTCCTATTTTTTCCCTCAGTCTTCTCACTTTGGAGTCCTCAGCAATTCTGAAATCTTGGGACCCGGTTTGGTCTCTTGGTGCAGATGAACAGAGTATGCCACAATTTTGCTGCCTGTTTGACCTTTTTTACTTACAGATCAGTTATGCTGCTTCAGACCCTGTGCTCCGCGATAGAAATGCCTTCCCGTACTTCTTCCAGATGGCAATGAGTGATGAGGAGCAGTATTCTGTTCTGAGCAAGTTAATGAAAATCTTTGGTTGGACCTGGGTTGGAATTATTCAGTTTGACGATAAAAGTGGAGACAAAGATCAGCAACTGCTAGCAAGTTCTCTCTCCAGAGAAAGTATCTGCATTGAGTTCACAGTAAAAATAAATAGCAAGATGAGGACAAGAAATGTCTATGAGACCATCCAGAGATCATCAACCAATGTGGTTATTCTCTGTGGGGAAGTTGATCACCAACATGCAGAAATACTTGATGGACTCGTAAACATCATCAGGAAAAAGACTTGCCTCATTCCAGCTAAGTTTTTACATTATTTGTACATGTTTAGACATGTCCTGAAGTTATTTTCTGGCTCTTTGATATTTCTTCAGAATACAGCAACCTTTCCAAAGAATCACACATTAAAAGACTTTTCATACAATTTCCACCCATCAAACTGCCCAGAGGACAAGTTGCTTGAGAACATTTGGATGCTGTACCTTTCCTGTTTTTCAAAAAATGACATTAAAAATGTTTTATATGAAACAGTATTATCAGCTAAACTTCATAACTGTACTGGAAGAGAAAGACTGACAGATATTCCTCATTTTCAGAATGAATTATTTTCTTTTAGTGTGATGGTTGCTGTTGAAATGATGTCTCGGGTGCTGCACGTAATGCAGAGGAATGAGCAAACTACTACTCAGAACAGCAAGATGGACCACTATCAGTTCCAGGTAAAAATGGTAGAATATGATGTTTTTGTAAAATATCAATTTCAGTATATTGTGTTTTTACTTATGGACTGCAGACTCAATATACAGTGGAATATTTAATTATTTACATGAATCACTGCCCACTTCAAGTCACAATCTCAACTGTAGGCTCATTAATGTTCATATATTCTATAGTTCAAATATCTTCCAAAGCCAATTATCTATAGGGTGTGTGGGAATTCACTCAAATGGCAGACTTGATTATAACTTCTGAAAGGAAAAGACATCATCCAGGGGAACTTTTAACAGAAGTCCGTTTTTTTTGTAACTTCAATTTTTATTGAGTTTTTTTTACAGTTATATTAAATGCATATTAATACAGCATTTTGAAAGACATAGTCAGAAGGTAACCATTTTGTAGCATAAAGGATGCATTAAATAGATACAGGCAGGAACCAAGCAAGGAAAAGGCTCAAAGGCTTCAATGATCAAGCAACTGGTATTTGCTTGGTATGGACTTAAAAAGCCCCTTAACAGAATAACTGTAAACACATGAATAGACCATCAGTAAGAGAGTGACCCATGTACATAAGAACAGTGGTTGAGAAGATGAATGCAGGTATAATTCATCCTGCAAACTTGGGTTTGATTCCCAGTGATGGGAGGGGTGCATTAGGAGCATAAAGAAAACATGGGTAGGATTGTTAGTTTGTTCTGATAGGTCAACTTCAGATGGAGTTACCCTGTTTAAGTGGTGGTGTTAATTGGTTGACAGTTGTGGTAAGAAGAGCATGTTCAGCATTGTTCTATAGAATCCCAAACCAGGACCTTCAAGAAAATCTAATTTTGGACTTTCGTAGCGTCGGAAAAAGCGCCCGCCGGCGTCAAAAACGGCACCGGCATCGCGCGAAATTCGCTAATTTTTTGGCAAAGCTAAACGGCGCAAATTCGCCCATCACTAATTATAATATATCAACCAAGGCTAGGAGGGTTGTTGCAATTCATGCAACATATTGTACAGGGTATTTATTTCATGCAGGCAAGAGAACAATACAATAGGGAACATAAAGAATGATAAATGGCCTCTAACTGTATAGGAACACATTTTTACAAATTAATGAAATTGGCCAAGTGTCCTAAACACTGTAGCCAGATAGAATTCTATTGACAAAGTGTAGCCTGTCCCAGTCATAGAGTTGGGAGAGAGATAAGAGGAACATATTTGGTGGAATTAAAGGCAAGGTGTGAGGAGATGTACAGAAGATACAGAGAACAGATTTAAGGCTACAGCTGTACTTTCCTCAACGCACACAATGAACTGCTTTGATATTTGTTTTATGGACACAGATATTACTACTAATATTATTAATACTAATATTTTGGCATTAACAAGCAACAACTGATGTCATTTCCAGTTACATCACCACCTCAAAAAGTTGCGCATTCTGAACTCATCACTTCCTGCTTTATATTTTAATGAGAATGGGGAGTATGTCTATCAGTATAGAATTGCTAACGCCTTGGTCAGCTCTCACAAATTAATTAAATGGAAAAAAGTTGGATTCTACTTACAGTATGCGCCATCAGATCAGAAACTGTTAATTTATCCACGTGAAATAGTATGGAAAACTGAAAATAACCAGGTATTACCTGCTCCTTTATTTACATGAGAAAACTATTTTTAACTTACTATGAGTTACAATTATGGTACTAACATATACAGTCCTCCTCTGTAAATTCATCAGAAAAATGATATATTGTAGTTGCTAGAGGTCTGACCTAAACCAACTGCCAGGTTGTACCATCTTTATTACCAACACAATGGGAGTTGTATAAAAGGGCACATTTTTAGAGGTGCAAGCTAAGACAGGTCCCACTCCGATTGGGGCAAACATTACTATTTTGGCCAGATAATGCCCCTAGTGAGTGCTGTACTGCTCCAACAGGAAGGAAGCTCCCAGTGGGTGGCCATGTTTGGTTACACACATGTACAAAATGGCCACCCAAAACAGGTGCTGGAGGAATAGCGCTCACCACAAAATGAGGAAGACCACCCTTAAAATAGTAATACTTCCCCATCTGCAGTGCAGACTCTATTAGCTTGCACCTCCAGTGGGGAAATATTTTAGTTTTAATATATGCCATTTAAATATCCCCATTATTCCTGGTGGCACCTACAGAATCTTTACAGCAGTAAAACTAGACCAAGGAATGGCTTGGGATGAAGTTCTGTGTTAGTTGGTGCACATGTAGGTACAATGTTATTAGGAATTCACTGTGGATTAATAACAGCATGAAGTTTGATCCCTCTTTTTTGGGGTTTTCACCAAGTTTACACAAATGTTGATTTGGCCCATGCTCCCAGCTCCATCCATACAATAAGCACTTTCACTCAAATAATAAACTTGAATTAGAAGAACACATTCATAATACACCATGGGAGAAAAACTCAATTGCAACAAAAATCAAGTTGTTCCATTCATTTTAACTTCTGTAGAAAATTGGCAGGTTTTAGTTGCTGATTTTTTTTTCATTTGGTAAGGCTGAGTCAGGGATAGTGGGGGTTGATTATTATTTACCCATCATCTGTCTTCCGCAGTTATGATTTTTGTTGGTTCAGGCATAATTTAGTGGAAGTCAGGATTCAGGCAGGGGGTCAGGAACAGATAAGTAGAACAGAGAGCACACCCAGGAACTATACCAGATAGACCTATAACAGTCGTGGAGAGGTAGGGATTTATAGGCTGGAAAATGTAAGAGGTAAGGAAAGTGCATAGTAAGCAGTGGGTTTCTGGTTCAAATCCAGGCAAGATGTTATACCTTGTTAAAGGGATTCAGGAGACACTTCTTTCCGTTCTGAGTTTCTAGCGCTTCCTTATCTCCTGAACATGTTCCTTCCTCTGCTCTTTATGGCAGGGGTGTCCAAACTGCGGCCCAAGGGCCACATGCGGCCCAGGATGCATATGAATGCGGCCCAGCTTGAAACTCTTGGTTCCCGAGGAAATAGGAGGAGGGGGTACTCTGCGCATTGCCCAGTTAGTAATAATAATATAATAATACGTCTAGTTAATATCCAGGTGTCCCATATTCCAGTGTATAGCTCCATCTGGTTATCCAACTTGCATTTTAGTTCTTTTCTATATATTTCCTTTACTTTTACAAATCAAACGTGTTTTTGTGTATGTCATGTGTGGCCCCAGACAATTTTATCTTTTTCCAATGTGGCCCGGTGAGCCAAAAGTTTGGACACCCCTGCTTTATGGGAATGGCAAGCGGAGCACTTTTTCTTGTGTAGTTATGTGTGGCTACACAATTGTAATGTGTTATCTGTGCTGATTCCCATTCATGGTGATCCCTCTTAGACTACAATTAACTATTGAGAGCAGAGCCCCACCCATATTTGCTCTTGTATTTGTATTTCTTTGCACTGTAAAAGGGCTGCTGTTAGTAATGGTGTCATATGAATTATACTCAGAATTTTTGCCAAATAAAAGGTATTTTTAGGCAGTTTGTCTTCTACAGGGAGTGTGATTCCAAAGGGTGACAAAACCCCAGTGGGCCCCGAACCTTAATGGGCCCCCGTCGGGCCAGTCCCCTCTCCCGTTCGAATCCAAAAAAAATCCAACATTTTTTTAGTTGCTGTGCAGCGCCTACACACATGCATGCTCAGCACGTCATAGTAGGGGGGCACTTCACAGTAGGGGGTCGGGGTGTCGGACCCTGGGTCGATTCCTTTTATTTTGAAAAATTTCTTTATTTGATGTCTTTTATATTTAGGTGCCAAGAGCTCAGTGCTCAGATAACTGCCTCCCCGGCTTTAGGAAAGCAACAAAACCTGGGATCCATTCCTGCTGTTATGATTGTGTCTCGTGCTCTGAGGGAGAGATCTCCAATATAACTGGTACCAATTTATGAATGCACAATATCCTTGGGTGTAGCGTGTGTCTGCATTCAATAAAACATAATACTGTGTGTGTGTATGTGTGTGTGTGTGTGTGCAGTGGATAAGTGTGTTGCATTGCAATTTTATTGTATGGCACAATTACTAAGGAGGTTTGAGAATGTATACGTTTTACTGATATAAGCTGGTAGAGCGTTCCAGGTGTATTGAGTGGATGCTGTAATGTATGACTTAGACTCCATTGCAAGGGGCAGATGTATCAAGGGTCGAATTTTGAGGGGTTAGTTGCCGCGCAGAGCCTACACGCATGCATGTTCAGTACATCATAGTAGGGGGGCACTTCACAGTAGGGGGTGGGGGGGTCGGAGGGGGCCCTGGACAGTAGTCCCAGTGGGCCTCAGGCCCCCCAGTCCAAAATTAGACTGGGGAATAGAATTGAATAGGCAATTCGGGCGAATTTACGCGCTGGTGAATAGTCGAATGGGTGAATATTCACCAGGCGAATAGGTGCACGATCGAATATTCACTCGAAGGATTTTTATTCGATCAAATGCCTTTTTATTCGATCAAAAACTTGGAAAACAAGCCTATGGGACTTTCCCATAGGTTTTTAAAGCAATTCAGTAGGTTTTAGGTGGCAAAGTAGGCAGTCAAAGTATTTTTAAAAGAGACAGTACTTCGACTATCGAATGGGCGAATAGTTGCAGCGTTTTTGCGCTCAATCTATTTGAATCATTCTACTCAGGCAAATTTACGCCAATTTGATAGTCGAGGAGCACAAAAAACGACTCCATATTCAAGCTTTTTTCCCTGTATTCATTCACCCGAGCTTGGTGAATGGGCCCCTTAGACTCAACTGCACAGACAATAAATTGTCCTTAGCTGGAATATAAGGGGAGGTAAGTGCAGATAAATATAGAGAGGAGCAGAGGAGTGTACACTTGAACACTTGGAGAAAAAGAGACCTTGTAGACTCTTTACTGAATCTTTACTGAAAGACATAATCACTTGGGTCATAAAACACAAGTTATATTTTTACCACTTCCAGATAAACTTCATAGAAGTGTAAAATGTTTTAGATAAAAAGAAAAATGTAATGCAAATGTTTTATATAGTTTCTTTACTGGGGCAAACATATGTTTCTTAATTCATCTTTGTCATTAGTCAACACTTTGGTTTTGATTATGAGTCTGGTAATATGAGACCATTTCAATATTAGACCGTTCCACCAACTGCTGGGATACAGGGAAAACCATATTCATTAGCAGAGGTTTCAAATTGTTAGGAACCAGTAACTAAAGTTGCTAGGTATGTATGTATGTATAACTATTTTCTAGCATAGTAGCTGGAGTTACCACCTTTCCAGGAGTAGCCTTAATCACAAGGGGAGTGTATGTGATGTCATGGGGCAGGGACAGGGTCAAAATCAAACAAGTGCCAAACCTAATAGTAGCCTATGTGAGTTGTAGTTTAACTACACATTTCCTTTCTACCTTCCTAGAGTCAAGTGTAACTCTTGCTCTACTGTATCTAGTTGGACATAACCTATTATAGGCCAAAATAGTGTTACAGCTACATGCAGAAATTCAGCACCACTAGAAGAACTTGGACCAAAGTGTCACTAATGGCAACATTACTAGGCCTGGGGTCTTTCAGTTGTTTCCAGTAATGTGTTATGAATGCAGTAGCATGTGTTATCTGGTATGAATATGTTATTCTCACAAATATATACTACTCAACCTGCAATAGTCAGTACCTACATTCAAGATTCAAAGCCTGATGGACCGTGAATGTACTTTGTTACCTTTACAGACAGTGAAAACTGCATCAGATGCCCAGACATGGAATGGCCCAATGAGAAGAGGAATCAGTGTGTAACAAAAATTGAACAATTTTTATCCTACACTAATGATATCATTTCCATGTTTTTTTCAGTAATTTCAATTGTATTATTTTTCATAACAGCACTAATTCTGAGAGTTTTTATTTGGTATCGGTGCACCCCCATAGTGAGAGCCAACAACAGGAGCCTGAGCTTCCTCCTCCTTGTCTCCATCAAGCTGAGCTTCCTCAGTGTGTTTCTGTTCCTCGGTCGCCCTGTGGATATAACCTGCATGCTGCGTAACATCACTTTTGGAATCACCTTCTCCATAGCTGTCTCTTCTCTCCTGGCCAAGACTATCATGGTTTGTGTTGCTTTCAAAGCCACCAAGCCAGGGAGCTCATGGAGAAAATGGGTGGGAGTCAAACTGTCCAATTCTCTAGTCTTGTTCTGCTCATCCATTCAAATAATAATCTGCATGACTTGGTTGGCCATTTCTCCTCCCTTTCAGGAACTGGACCTTCACACTTACCCTGGAACCATCATCATTCAGTGCAATGAGGGCTCAGCTATTGGCTTTTACTCAGTTATTGGGTATATGGGGCTTCTGGCAGCTGTTAGTTTTGTTTTAGCATTTTTAGCTCGGACATTACCGGACAGTTTTAATGAGGCCAAGTACATCACTTTCAGCATGTTGGTCTTCTGCAGTGTTTGGATCACAATGATCCCGGCCTATCTGAGCACCAAAGGCAAAAACACTGTGTGTGTGGAGATATTTGCCATACTCACCTCAACTGCTGGACTTTTAGCCTCTATATTTCTGCCAAAATGTTATATAATTTTGTTTCGACCTGAAATGAACACAAAGATAAATTTACTTGAAATTAAGAACAAAAAAGTTTGCAGTACTATTTTAGCCTACAGTTTGTCATCGACACAATCTCACGATAAATAAATAATCACACTTAATACAATTTTTGTAGCCTAGAATTTGAATTTAGCCTAAATAGATTTTTTTTTTTATTTTAGAAAATGTATAGGTGAATATACCTCACTGAAACACATTTCTAAAGAAATGAAAATAATTTACTCAGATTGATTCTTAGAGGCATTAGTAATCAGCTTGACTTTACTGATAGTATAAGGAAGTATGTTCATCACAATGGGCTTGATTAATTAAACAGTAAATGGAAATGTATCTTTATGTCTGTTTTCATCCTACATTATCTAGATTGCTGTTAAATGAATGCATTTTATATATGGCTGAGATACAGGTTGATCTGTGCTTTTTCCGCAGTTATACATTGGCAAGGATCATAGACATCATTATACAGATGCAGCCACTTTGGTTTGTCTGTTTGACACAGAATAACTAAACACAGATATCCCATTTATCTCATTTAACACAGAAAACTGTGTCACAACATCCCATCTAATTACAGCATTCACCATTGTGAACAATGGAGCTTTGGTATGCTAATGAAAAGGTTAAATGCATTAAATGAGTTAAGATGACTTAAGATAACACAGTTTCTTCAATTAACCCTGAGTCATGACGCATTTAACTCACAAATCCAAGTGGCTTCATCTGTACAACACTCATTTTGTAGTATTTTTATTGAGTTCCAAATATTCTAACACAACAATATTGATGGAGAAGTACATTTCAATACAGAATTTTTTTGTGGGTTTTTATCTGATAGACAATCATTGCAACATCCGTTTTTAGAACTTGGACATACATAGTAACATACAGTATTAAGTTAGGTTGAAAAAAAACACATATCCATCAAGTTCAACCTTTTAACTCTATTTTAACCTGTCTAACTGCCAGTTGATCTAAAGCAAGAAGCCTCTCCAATTTATCTCAGAGGGGAAAACAATTCCTTCCTGACTCCAAGATGCAATCGGACTTATCCCTGGATAAACTTGAGCTATCTTCCATATCCCTGTATTCCCTCACTTGCTTAACACCATCCAACCCCTTCTTATACCTATCTAATGTATCAGCCTGTACCCCTGATTCACTTCCCAGCTCTCCCTGTAACACCCCTTTCCCTCCTCTAATCACATTGGCTCCCTCCTGTCTGCTGGGAGGAGCTACTGGTGAATAAAGCATCCGACCCTTCCTTGTACCTATCTAATGTATCAGCCTGTACCACTGATTCACTTCCCAGCTCTCCCTGTAACACCCCTTTCCCTCCTCTAATCGCATTGGCTCCCTCCTGTCTGCTGGGAGGAGCTACTGGTGAATAAAGCATCCGACCCTTCCTTGTACCTATCTAATTTATCAGCCTGTACCACTGATTCACTTCCCAGCTCTCCCTGTAACACCCCTTTCCCTCCTCTAATCTCATTGGCTCCCTCCTGTCTGCTGGAAAGAGCTACTGGTGAATAAAGCATCCGACCCTTCCTTGTACCTATCTAATGTATCAGCCTGTACCACTGATTCACTTCCCAGCTCTCCTAGTAACACCCCTTTCCCCCTCTAATCTCATTGGTTCCCTCCTGTCTGCTGGGAGGAGCTACTGGTGAATATAGCATCCGACCCTTCCTTGTACCTATCTAATGTATCAGCCTGTACCACTGATTCACTTCCCAGCTCTCCCTGTAACACCCCTTTCCCTCCTCTAATCTCATTGGCTCCCTCCTGTCTGCTGGGAGGAGCTACTGGTGAATACAGCATCCGACCCTTCCTTGTACCTATCTAATGTATCAGCCTGTACCACTGATTCAGGGAGACAATTCCACATCTTCACAGCTCTCACTGTAACAAACCCCTTCCGAATATTTAGGCGGAACCTCTTTTCTTCTAATCGGAATGGGGGACCTTGTGTCAGCTGGAAAGACCTACTGGTAAATAATCATTAGAGAGATTATTATATGATCCCCTTATATATTTATACATAGTCATCATATCACCCCTTAAGCGCCTCTTCTCCAGAGTGAACATCCCCAATTTGGCCAGTCTTTCCTCATAGCTAAGATTTTCCCTTTACCAGCTTAGTTGCCCTTCTCTGTACCCTCTCTAATACAATAATGTCCTGTTTGAGTGATGGAGACCAAAACTGTACGGCATATTCTAGATGGGGCCTTACCAGTGCTCTATACAGTGGGACCCCCTCCTCCCGTGACTCTCTGCCCCATTTAATACAACTCAAGACCTTATTTGCCCTTGATGCTGCTGACTGGCATTACTTGCTACAGACAAGTTTATTATCTACAAGGACTCCAAGCTCCGTCTCCATTATGGATTTGCCTAGTGCAGTCCCATTAAGGGTATAAGTGGATATTGTTACATCCCAGGTGCAGGACTTTACATTTATCAACATTGAATCTCATTTGCCACTTAGCTGCCCAGATTGCCAGTTAGTCAAGATCCTGTTGCAAGTGTCACATCCTGGATGGAATTAATTGGGCTGATAGTTTTGTGTCATCTGCAAACACTGATACATTACTTACAACACCCTCCCCTAAGTCATTGATGAACAAGTTAAATAAAAGTGGACCCAATACTGAGCCCTGAGGGACCCCACTAAGAACCTTACTCCAAGTAGAGAATGTCCCATTAACAACCACCCTCTGTACCCGATCCTGTAGCCAGTTTCCTATCCATGTGCAAACGACTTCATTAAAGGGCATGTAAAGGTAAAAAAATAAAATCCCGTTTGTACTTTCTTTAATGAAAAAGAAACCTCCAATATACTTTAATTAAACAATGTGTACTGTTTTTATAAGAAACCTGACTGTATGCAGTGAAATTCTCCCTTCATTTACTGCTGTGGATAGGAATTGTCAGACGGTCCCTAACTGCTCTGCAGGGAAACAATCATACTTATGAACAGCAGGGGGAGCCCCCGCCTTACTTCCCAGCCATGCAGAACTCAAGGAACTTTGTTTATGATAATTCCTAAGCAGCCAAGACCACACTGAGCATGTGCACAGTCTTAGTCTTGCAAAGGTGTATAACAAAGTTACAAGATGGTGACCCCCTGTAGCTAACTTTGAAAGCATAAATCATGTCCTTTAAGCCCAACAGACCTTAGTTTAGAAAGCAGTCGTTGTGTCAAACACTACTCCCCCCCCACTGTCCAGCATCTTACTTACCTCATCATAAAATGCAATCAAATTAGTCTGATATGACTGATTGCTGCCCATAATGTCATTCACTAGGACAAAATTCTTAATGTAATCCCTTAACAAGCCTTCAAATAATTTACCCACCACAGATGTCAAACTTACTGGCCTAAAATGCCAGGCTGAGATCGTAATCCGTTTGTAAATATTAGAATGACATCAGCTTTTCTCCAATCTGTCATGATCGGCACCCATAATCTAGAACCAATGCTAGGCTCCCTGGTCTTGGCTCTTGCTTCCGCCTTTAACAGCCGCCTTTTACCTTGAGAGGAGTCCTCGGCTAATTGGATGCTGCCAGGTCTTATTAAGAGAGGAGCCAAGCTAAGGGTTCTGGATGAGCAGAGGGGCACGATCTTTAGCAAAGTCTTTTGGGCAGAAAGTCACAGTTCAGGGAGCAGACAGAAAGCATAGTCAAAATCAGGCCGGGTCAGTACAGGCCGAATACAAACGGAGTCAGGGGTCAAAGCCGGGAGATCAATCAAGAAGAGTCAGGACAGGCATGGGTCAGAATACGGATAGCAGAATAGTCGGTTTACCAGGCAGAGGTCAGGAACACGGAAGTTAGATTAGTCAGGCAGGCAGGGGTCCAAACAGGAATCAGATACAAGATACAAGCAGGAATAGCACCCAGGAACTCTTGGAGATGAACCTAACAATGGGCAATGAGTTTGAATGGGATGCCCCTTTATATACATTTAAATTGCGCAATGACGTCATACAGCGGCGACGCTGCGCACAGAAAACAAAGAAGTGTGCGCCATGCGCACTCTAAGGCGCTTCCACAGAAGCCAGCAAAGAAGAAACATCTCGCAGCGGGTAACTCTCAAAATGCTTTATTGAACAGAATAGTAGAAATATGTGAACTGAATGTAACTATTGGTGACTTGATGACAGTGGCACGACTAACACATCCCAACATGTATATGAAAAAATAGTGGCAACAACAATTTGCAATCCACACGTCAGTCTCTCTGGGTGGTTATTAGGGAGTTGAAGCTGTTGGAACCACTCACAGTGATGCAGCAATAGATTCCCTGTGTAGCTGGTGATAATAGTGAACATGAGGTGTAGTTCTAACCAGCGACCACAGGGGGCAGCAAGCAAGTGAAGGGAGTAATACACAAGGTGTGGGAGTGGGCAAGAACAAATTAAGTGGGTGAGAAATGTGGTACTGTATGGGGTGTTGCATTTGGTAGTTAAGCAGAGTTATGAAGTGCTTTGAAAGTCAGTGTCATTAATTTGAATTTGATTCTGAAAGGTAACGGAAGCCAGTGCAGGGATTGACAGAATGGCGAGGCAGAGGAGGAGCGGTTGCTGAGGTGTATGAGCCTCGCAGCAGTGTTCATTATGGACTGGAGAGCTGACAGTCTCTGGAGGGGGAGGCCAATTAAAAGAGAGTTACAGTAGTCTAGACGCGATATGATGAGAGAGTGAATAAGAATTTTGGCAGCATCTTGGGTGATAAATGATGGTATTTTGGATATGTTCCTTAGGTGGTGACATGATTTAATAAGTGACTGGATATGAGGAGTGAATGACAGGGCAGAATCTAGGATAACCCCAAGGCACTGGGCCTGGGGAGAGGGGGTGATAGTGGAATTGTTAACTATGATGGATACTTCCGGGATGCTACTGGTGTTAGTTGGAGGAAAGAGAACCATTTCAGTTTTAGAGAGGTTTAATTTAAGGTAGCGTTGCGACATCCAGGTAGAGATAGCGGACAGGCAGAAGGAGACGTGAGTTAGGAGTTCTGGGTTGAGATCAGGAGATCAGAGATAGATCTGAGTATCGTCAGCATAGAGGTGGTAGTGGAAACCATACGAGTTGATTAATTTGCAGAGGGAGGAGGTATAGAGGGAGAATAGTAATGGTCCCAGGACAGAGCCTTGAGGAACTCCAACAGAAAGAGGTAGGGGAGAAGATGATACTCCATTGTAGGAGACACTGAAGGAACGATTGGTGATGTAAGAAGAGAACCAGGACAGGGCTGTGTCACGAAGGTCAAGCGACTGGAGGGACTGGAGGAGGAGAGGGTGATCTACAGTGTCAAATGCGGCTGAGAGATCAAGCAGTATTAGTAGTGAGAAATGATTGTTGGCTTTAGCGGTTAAAAGGTCATTAGTTAGTCGAGTCAGGGCAGTTTCCGTGGAGTGTTGTGGCTTAAAACCAGATTGTAGGGGGTCCAGCAGGTTATTGTCAGAGAGGAATGAGGTAAGTCGGTTGTAGACTAGGCGCTCAAGTAGTTTAGAGATGAAAGGTAGCAGAGAGATAGGTCGGAGGTTGTCAAGATTGGAGGGATCAAGAGAGGGTTTTTTCAGAATGGGGGTGACAAGAGCATGTTTTAGTTGAGAAGGAAACAGTCCAGTTGAGAGCGAAAGATTAAATAGGTGAGTTAAGGCTTTGATTAGACAAGGATTGGTATTGCGGAGAAGTTTTGAGGGAATTGGATCAAGCGGCAGGTGGTAAGGTGAGAAGAGGCCAGAAGCTTTGAGATTCCTCATCAGTGACAGGGGTGAAGGAGCACAGGAGAGACTGGGGAGTGTGGAGGGAGGGTGGTGGAAGTCTAGGGGGGTTGAGTAGTGTAATGTCCCTTCTGATAGTGTCAATTTTGTTTTTGAAGTGCTCAGCAATATCTTGAGCAGAGACAGATGTGCATGGAGGGGGTGGAGAAGGGGAAAGGAGAGGGTTAAAGGTGGAGAAAAGTTGTGCTGGTTTTTTAGAAAGGGAGTTAATGAGTGAAGTAAAGTAAGTTTGTTTGGCTTGGAAGAGGCTGGTGTTAAAGGAGTGCAGGGCAGATTTGTAGCTCCAAAAGTCTCATTCTGAACGGGATTTGCGTCAGCGACGCTCAAGTGCACGTTTTGTATGAGCAGTATGTCAAGGTTGAAGTGGTTTGGGTCTAGAACGTTTTTATAGGAGCAGCTCATTTAGGGCAGTGGTGAGAGGACTATAGTAGACAGAGGGGCCACATTAGGACATGAGATGAAGAAAGTCAAAGGAAGAAGAGAGACGTGACAAGTCTATAGCTTGCAAGTCACTCGTGTCTGGGGCATGGCACTAGTGCTAACATTTCCTAAGTGCTAAAATTTCACAAGTGCTCAGAAATGACAGTTACACAAGGCAGTTGGACAAGGCTTTGACAAGAGAAAAGGAATTCCCCTGCAATCAACTGTGAACTAGTTGGGATAAGAAGAAAACAGACTTGTTTGTACCTGCTAGTTTGTTACTTCTTACTCCAAACATGTTTTATCCTGTATTTCTCCTCCTTTCACTCTCAGCCCACATATTGTTTGATAGCAATTCAGCAGGTTTTAGATGGTGAATGGTCAATGTCGAATTTTTAAAGAGACAATACATGATAAATTTCCATATTTACATTTTCAAATTTTTTTCAGATTCAAATAAAATTTGCACTATTCCCTAGTCGAACTACACAAATATTAGCTCAAAATTCAAACTTATTTAATTCGACCCTTGATAAATGTGCCCCAAAGTGTAACATACCTTTATTCTCTTCTGTCCTGCTCCTAATTTGTACAATTTTCAAGCCATTTTGCGAGTTTACAATTCTCAGTTCTGTTAATTAGATTTTTTGCAAATATCAATGCAATTAAAGAAAGGCTGCAATCACAAAAAAGTCAATCTCGTTTAATTTGAAAACTCTTTCTTCCCCATAAAATGTCAAAGTGCACGTATGGATCATGCATTTGCCAAGCCAAAAAATTTCCTAATTTTGAGTTATTATTAATTATCGTTTTAGTCTAATCTCTAATCCTCTTCTGGTCATAATAATTTTCTCTAGGTGTTTTTGCAGAAAAGATTGTGAAAATGTAAAAATTCACTGAAATGCATCTTGAAGTCAATAAGAAAGTGACATAACATAGCAGTTAAGATGTTTTTAGCTCAGCAATAGAATATACATCCCTCTATTGTTAAGGATAATAGCAGTGGAATTGGAGTGATTGAGATATCCCAATCCTCACTTGAATACTGTATGCCCTTTCATTACCACAAATAATGCTGTGTGAAACTTTAATCCTGTAATTGTGCGAGAATGCCCTTCCTTCTCTTCAATTATAGCTCATTAAACTAATGAAGTATTTTACCTGTAGAGATCCCCATGGTATTATTAGACAATTTGTCTCCCACAGGGAATGGGATTTCCCATAGATGATAAATGGCCCCATGTGTCATGGCCTTTGAACTGCTGGGTAGCTTTTAATTTCTCTTGGCAGATGTCTTAGTAATTCTGTATGTCTTTTATATTTAGGAGCCAAGAGCTCAGTGCTCAGTCTTCCCGGCTTTAGGAAAACAACAAAACCTGGAATCCATTCCTGCTGATTGGGTCTCATGCTCTGATGGAGAGTTATGATTGGTGAATTTCCCCCATTTCACTTTGCTGAAAAGTTTGCGAATTTCCAGCAAAATTCACAAAAGGCGTAAACTTCACGAAAAAAATAAATCGGAAAATTCAAAAGTTTTCACAAAAAAATCAAGCAATTTAAAAATTATTACAAAAAATTGAGAAATTCTAACGTTTATAGGTCCCTGGTAAGGCCTTATCTGGAGTATGCTGTGCAGTCCTTAGTCCATAAGTCCATATAAATGAGATGGAACATTTTTATGAAAAAAACGTGAAAATCGGAAATTCATGCCAGCAAATTTTCACCAGCGAATTTTCGCAGGAGATTTGCGAATTTATTTTCCGGGACGAAATGCGGGAGTTGGTCACAAATTCGTGCCAGGCAAATTTATTTTCCCATCACTATTGGAGAGTTATAACTGGTAGTGGTAAGTGCACATGTATTAACACTTGCTATAGGGGATTTCTGGGATTGCTCTTCAGGTACATATTTCTCTTTAATTGTATTTAATAATTAGGCAACCTTTAGACTAATCATAAAAATATATACATGGGTTTAATTAAAAAAAATATGTGTGAATAATAAACATAGCTGTGGCAAGCAATGTCAGCCAGCAGTACCATTTTAAGATGCACAAAATGATTTGTTACATTGGGATCTGTGGTTTTTTCGGAATGGATAATTTAAAGCAAGGGACATATGCTGTTTTAGAATAATGAGGGTTATATGTATGGGATCCCTTATCTGGAACAACATGTAGGGGACTGGTTTAGTTACCCTTTATTCAGAGAGTCCCTTAGGGTTTTGGTACCGCCGCCGGGAGTGCACAGCGGCGTGTCTTCTTCCGGGGGTGGTGCAGGATCCAAGATGGCGGTGCCCATGTGGGTGCGGCGCCAGCGCGATGACACAGGCCCCCTGACACTAAGTGTGCCCCAATTTGATTTTGGACACCCAAGTGTGGTCCTTATAGTTATAGATGGAACCTCTGGCATTTCCAGAGTTGGCTAGAAGGGGACAATGTTCTAACATACATATGTAAGGCACTGATAAATGTATTCACCATTAATATTGCATTGCCCTAAAGTTTGGAGGAGCTAGGCATGAGCCCAAGAGTTCCCAGGTTTAGCCACTAGTTGGCCCTATGTTATAATGTATAAGCTGGGCACATTCCTGACTGCAGAAAAATACTGTGTGTGCAGATCCATGAACATCAATTTCTGAAAATATATAAGCTGAGCACACTTGTGCTCAGGGTCCATTCTGCTAGTCCCCTTACCTGAGCAGGCAGGAAGGGTTGCACATGGAACCTAGAAAAGGTCAAGTCTAGCTAGTGATAGGCTACTCACTTTCATAGGTCACTTTAAAAGTAATAGATAGTCAGGGCTATTTAGCCGAGCACCACAGGCTTCACACAGATACTAGCTTGCGTAACAGTGCAGCTCATTTTACTACATTTTTACATATACAAATATACTCCAACCTACATGTCATGCCCCCACCCTGATCCATTTCTATTTCCATCTGTTTGCAAACTGTAGACCGTTTGTTTCTGAAAATAACCCCAGGAATCATAGACCACACCACCAATTGCTAAGAAATTTTACTGTGCTGGGGTCTGAAGAAGTTTATGGGAAAAAATGTTTTTTGCTGGTAGGGGTAAATCTATAGCCAAAGTTATAAAATCAATACATAGCTCCAAATCAGAAATAAAGTCATCATTTACTAATACTGCTGTAACAAATGGGAATGTTTACTTAAAAGGACTGATTAATCAATTTTAAAAACTGATTGCAATAAGAAGTGACAAAATTCAATAATATTTTTTTCTGCTTTTGGTCCCACTAAAACTTGTATAAAAAGGGCATTAACTCAAGGGATGAAACATAATTGTGTCTCTTTATAGGTCCCTGGTGAGGCCTCATCTGGAGTATGGGGGCAGTTTTGGACTCCAGTCCTTAAGAGGGATATAAATGAGCTGGAGAGAGTGCAGAGACTAAGTGCAACTAAACTGGTTAGAGGGAGGGAAGATTTAATGTATGAGGGTAGACTGTCACAGGGTTTGTTTGGATTTGTTTTCACTGGGAAAGCCGAAGATACTCTTTGAGCTCTGCTCCCTCCCCGTGCACCATGATAAAACAAAATGTCACCGAGCCCCATGTGCTGCGTTCCAGCCAGGAGGAGATGTGGGACCTGGGGGATGCTGTAGCTGCAAAGTTGGCACACTTCTCCAGAGGCCCTCTACCCCAGCGCACTAAAGGAGATATGTCCCCTATATTACCTGGGCCTCATCTCACATGGCAGCTTACTCAGATCATTAAATCCAACCACATTACTTTAGTGGGAATTGATGAATTAAAAACGGACTTTTAAAGCATGATATGCAAAAACTGAGAGAGAGAACGGGTGAGGTGGAGAGGAGGGCCAGTGATATGGAAGACAGCACCACTTCCAAATCACATCACGGCTACTGAAAAACAACTGGCAATACTAGAAAACAAGGTGGGTGACCTAGAAAATCAGGATACTGGGTCTCCCTGAAAGGGCGGAAGGGTCAGATGCCGAAAAATTTGTGGAACACTGGTTAACTAGCACGTTTAGCTAAACAACCTTCTCCACAGCTTTCATAGAGTGCTGGCAGACCCCCTCCACCCAGAGCTCCCCCGTGTCCATTAATAGCCCGTCTTCTCAAATATAGAGAGAGATGCAGCGCTTGGGGCGGCACGGAAAGCAGGGGAACTGCAATTTGAAAACAAGAGGATTTCAACATACCCCGACTTTTCTACGGAGACCGACGTTTACAGGTGGCAAGCAACAGCTGCAACAACGTCAAATCCCTTACACCATGATTTTTCCGGCGAGGCTTCGAGTAACAGAAAATGGGAAGGCTTACTTCTTCTCTACACCGGAGGAGGCTATTGGCTGGTTGGAGGAGAGGCTTAGGCAATCAACAAGAAGAGTCTAATGGAGTTTTCCCTGTTGGCAGGTTCTGGAACCGCACAGTTCTTCACTTGGGTCTAATACAACAGGGGACGAGCATCAAGTTAACTGTGAATGATCTTCATAATACAGATCTACGAGCTGAGGCTGTCGATCAGGTAATAAGTTTGCCCCTTTCACAAAGCAGGAAAGTATATTGTAATAAATCCCCCCTGTTACAGAAGTGACAGGAATATGAACAATAAGTGGGACCAAGTGTGGACACTGATCACGGATTTTTGTGTTAGAATTATGGGAGTAAACTCACTCCAAATGGTTATGGTGTGTGTGGGGAGGGTTTGGGAATGGGTTGATGTTGAGGGTTTTGTTTTGAGTTACTATGGTGTCATGTTGCATACAAATGTAATTGGGTCTGTTAAGAGAGTAGGGCTTTTCCCACAACACTATCCCTCCAGGCCTCAGTCAATTTCCCCAGCAGCGTTATGATGGCTTCAACAAGCATCATGTCATGGAATGTGACAGGTCTGGGTGACACGATAAAACATAGGTTAGTTTTTACTTTAATCATAGGTATAGACCCTAGATTATCTTTTTACAGGAAACTCACCTAGTGGGTGCAAAAACATTCACACTTAAAAAACCCTGGATTGGTTCAATGTATCACTCCCCTTACCTCATTCCCAGCAGGGAAAACTCCAGGCACAGATGACCTACCGATGGAATGGTACAGATTACATGTTAAAGGGATCCTGTCATCGGAAAACATGTTTTTTTCAAAACACATCAGTTAATAGTGCTGTTCCAGCAGAATTCTGCACTGAAATCCATTTCTCAAAACAGATTTTTTTATATTCAATTTTGGAATCTGACATGGGGCTAGACATTTTGTCAATTTCCCAGCTGCCCCAAGTCATGTGACTTATGCCTGCACATTAGGCAGGCTGCTGTTTTTCCTTCTCAGTGTAACTGAATGTGTCTCAGTTGGACATGGGTTTTTACTATTGAGTGTTGTTCTTAGATCTAACAGGCAGCTGTTATCTTGTGTTAGGGAGCTGCTATCTGGTTACCTTCCCTTTGTTCTTTTGTTTGGCTGCTGGGGGGAAAAAGGGAGGGGTGATATCACTCCAACTTGCAGTACAGCAGTAAAGAGTGATTGAAGTTTATCAGAGCACAAGTCACATGACTTGGGGGAGCTGGGAAATTGACAATATGTCTAGTCCCATGTCAGATTTCAAAATTGAATATAAAAAAATCTGTTTGCTCTTTTGAGAAATGTATTTCAGTGCAGAATTCTGCTGGAGCAGCACTATTAACTGATTCATTTTGAAAAAAAAAATTTTCCCATGTATAACGGGGTAGTGAAGGGGTTACCTTTACCATCATCCATGAGGGAAAGATAATAGTTCTGATTTTAAAATCCGGAAAGGATCCACTAGAATGCACTTCATACAAACCCATTGCACTTATTAATGCGGATGCCAAAATATATGCAAAAGTTCTTGCAATACACTTGGCACCGCTACTTTCTACCATTATCTCCCTGGACCAAACAGGCTTTATGCCTGGACATACCACAGATATTAACCTCAGAAGGCAGTTTACAAATATTTTACAAATATTTCCATAAAGCACGATAACCAGGGCAGCAGGGTGATAGCCTCTTTGGATAATGAAAAGGCCTTCGACTCTTCAGAGTGGGTGTACCTGTGGGCCATGCTGGTTAGAGTGGGTATACCGCCATCATATATTAACTGGGTAAAGGCACTTTATCATTCCCCGGTAGCTAAATTAAGAACGAACACTAACTGTCACACCCCTTCTCGATCCACGGAGGCACCAGGCAGGGTTGCCTTCTGTCCCCCTTGCTATTTGCAATTGCCATGGAGCCCATGACTTGTTGTATCAGAGACTCATGGTTAATATAAGGATTAAAGTTAGGTAATCTAAATGAGGTTATCTCAATGTATTCAGACAATACCCTTCTCTATCTACCTAACCCACATCAGGCCTTGGCAAAAGTGCTGGAGATTATCAATTCTCATACAAGGTATTCTGGCCTTAAAATTAATTGGTCCGAATCGGTACTTTTCCCCATAGATGCTCTCCCACCCAACACTCATCATAAAACTTTTGGTCTTTAATGCGTAGACACCTTTAAATACCTAGGAATATGGATACATGCGGACCTAAACAAATATAATGAACTCAATATTCTTCCCCAACTGAAATTTATGGAGGCAAAAAAGGAAGCGTGGGCCATTCTACCACTTTCCCTGATAGGAAGGATAAATTTAATTAAGATGATGGTACTGCCAAAACTAACTTATATTTTCAGGAAATCCCTGATGGTAATTCACAACCAGATATTTTCCAGGCTGAAGACTCTTGCGATCGCACTGTACTGGAAAGGGGCATCCCCCAGACTTGCCCTTGGCACTTTACAGTTACCTGTTCATTTTTTTTTGTAAATCTTTATTTATTGAAGGTTTTTTTTTTTGGGGGGTAGGAAAGGAGTACAGAAAGGAAGGAAAGGAGGGGTCATAGGTAGCACCTACAAGTCATAAAAAATTGTGGAATTGTACATGGTCCATAGCAAGTCATTTCTAATACATTCATAAGCTATCCAACATATTTAACGGTGAGAAACATCAACAATTGCACATCTCAGATCCCTGTTATAGTAGAGTGAAACGGGTTAAGACCTTTTCAGACAATCTTTAAATAATCAAGCCAGGGTTTCCATATGTGATTATGGGAGGATATATTGTTATGAAGAAGGCTTGTAATTTCTTCTAATTTCCTGGTTTCCTCTACTAAATTAAACCATTCCAGTTCCACTGGAGGAATTGGAGACTTCCATCTCTTTGGTACCAAAGCGAGAGCTGCATGGAGGAAGTGTTTAGTTAGCTTATCTAATACAGTCCTCCCTCCCGAGCTATCGATATTAAATAGCAATAAGGGAATGTTCGTGTGGGAAATGTGTATGCCCGATATATTGCTAATGATTTTGCATATTCTAGTCCAGAAAGGGATAATAATCGGACAAGTAAACCAGATATGTTTAAATGTACCACATTCTGTATTACATCTCCAACAGTTTTTAGAGGTGGAAGGGTAGTATCTATGTAGTTTGTCGGGAACATAGTACCATCTGGTAATCAGTTTATAAAGCATTTCTCGAATTCTGGAAGCTCTAGAGGCTTTATGTATATTTTCCATGATCTTTTTTCTTAACTGCGAAGACAACGCAAAACCACAGTCAGATTCCCATGCGTCTAGAAAATTGGGTTGATTTAATTTCCTTTATTGATGTATGGCAGCGCACTCCAGACCACATTCAATAGTCACCAACACCGCAGTTGCTTGTTAAAAAGATAAATTTTATTTGAACATTAGGCTAAAAAGCGTCTGAGGTCTGACGCGTTTCGTGTTCACACACTTCCTCAGAGACCTCATGCCCACTACTATGTGCACCCCTTATATTCACAAAGACCCTCCCCTTAGAATTAGCATATCAATTAAGAAAACCATTAAGACAATTACTTGTACACGAATAGTTAAAAACAACGTTACAAATGTTCAAATACTTAGCTTATTGTTACTTACATTTCTGTTCATAGAATTGTTCCTTTCATATAAGTTATATACCATAGATTAAGTTCGCAAGTCATGTAACACAAATATATGTCCAGTCAGTTTAACATTGTATTTTGGGTCACTATAGAAGACATAGTAGTTTTTTATGTATATTCTTATAGTAAATTTTAATCTCGCCAGTAGCCAAATGATATTCAGTTACTTTTCTTATTAACATGTTACATTATATCTCTGCTGGCTCGAATCCCCAATTGTTACATTGTTATTCTGCTAAAAATGATTCTTATCAAATCCTGCAGTCCATGTTAGTGACTAAATTATTTAAAGTAGCAATTAATGTCGAATACAGAATTTAGTCCCTGGGGTTGTCTAGTCTGCAATTTAAAAATCCATCTTACTTCTGCTTTTAGTAATTTCGCTTGCAGATCTCCACCCCTGGGTCCTAAAGTTACTCGTTCTATCCCTTGGGCCATTAGCAGTTTGGTATTACTATTATTACATTCTTTAAAATGCCTCGAGACTGGTGATGAAGCATTTCCTGTGTTTACGAGATTTAGATGTTCCCTGATTCTCTCCTTAAGTCGTCTCATTGTACATCCTACATACTGTTTAGAACATTTCATGCATGTTAACAGGTATACAACAGATTGTGTATTGCAATTAATATAGTTTCTTATTTGATACGTTTCTTGTGTTACACTGCTTATAAACTGTGTTGATTTTTTTAGGACTGTACAAGTCACACATCTAGATCCTCCGCATTTATATGACCCTATACTTTGTAACCATGTGGTATTATTTATCTCTTTTTGATAAAAGCTTGGTGCTAATACTGAGCCAATTGTGGGGGCCCTTCTAGCTACCACTCTTATTCCCGCATCTAGAATTTGTTTGTAGTCCCTATCCACCTGAAGTACTGGCAAAAATTTATTTACTATGTTTTTAATTCTGTTAAATTGTGCACTATACTGCATACTTAATGTAAGCTGTTCTTTTTCCTTTTCTCTCTCCACTCTCCTACCCCGTTTTCTACTTCTCAGTAGTTCCTCCCTATCTGTATTCAGGGCACGTTCAAATTCTGCCTGTAATGTTTGCATATTGTCATTTTTCTCCAGAAATTTGTCCCTTAATTTGCATGACTCCTCTAAAAATTTATCTTCAGAACTGCAATTTCTGCGCAGTCTGAGGAATTGTCCTCTTGGTATGCCTTTATTTAAGTGTCCTGGATGACAGGAGTCCGCTCGTAAGAGGGAGTTTCCTGTGCACAATTTGGAGTATACAGTAGTCACAATTTGCTGATCTTTAATGGAAATCAGCAGATCCAAATACACAATACTCTCTGTATTAAATATGCTGGTAAATTTCAAGTTAAGTTCCTCATTGGTTAGACTCTCTACAAAACTCTGAAAACTGTCCTTGTAAATCTGAATTTTATCCGGTTAATAGTCGGGGGGAAGCAGCGGATGTATTTCAGGAGTTGGTGGAACGTGAGTTAATGAGGCTAGAAAAAAACCAGAACAGAAAACAAATAAGGAGTAATTTAACAGCAGGAGAGAGGAGAGCCCTTAGAGAACTAAATGCCAATAAATCATTAACTATTAAACAAGCAGATAAGGGTGGATTACTTGTTGTACAAAATACTATAGACTATGAGAATGAAGCGTTAAGGCAATTAAGTGACTTGGAAACATATATACCCATGAAAACTAATCCCACACAGGAATATACCAGAGAGTTGGAGAAAATAGCAAATCTAGGGAAACAGGTAGGGATCATAACAGATAGAATGTGGAAGAGGATTGTCCCGGATCACCCCCAAGTAGCCATATTTTATCATCTACCTAAGGTACATAAGGGGGATATACCACCCAAAGGAAGACCTATTATATCTGGGATTAATTCCCTAAATTCAGGCCTGTCTGAATTAATTGACAAATTGTTACAACCATTGGTTATAAGATTGGACTCATACTTGAAAGATACAAGAGATGTTCTAAATATTCTGCATACTATCAAATGGGAGGGTACATATAGCTGGGGTACAGCTGATGTTGTGTCTCTATATTCCAGCATACCTCACCACAAAGGGATGGAGGCGATACAGTATCACCTAATCAAATATAGTAATTATTCCGAGAAAGTGAAGGATTTTATACTTGAAGCAATTTGGTATCTGTTAACACACAATTTCTTTCTGTTCGGAAAACAGCATTACCTCCAGAGACGTGGTACAGCGATGGGGGCGTGTTTTGCACCCACCTATGCTAACCTCTACATGGGTTGGTGGGAGGAGAACCACGTCCTTGGGGGTAATGATCCGAATCTGGAGAGGGTGATACTGTTTCGTCGCTATATCGATGACCTGATATTCATCTGGGCAGGGAATAAGGACAGTTTTCAGAGTTTTGTAGAGAGTCTAACCAATGAGGAACTTAACTTGAAATTTACCAGCATATTTAATACAGAGAGTATTGTGTATTTGGATCTGCTGATTTCCATTAAAGATCAGCAAATTGTGACTACTGTATACTCCAAATTGTGCACAGGAAACTCCCTCTTACGAGCGGACTCCTGTCATCCAGGACACTTAAATAAAGGCATACCAAGAGGACAATTCCTCAGACTGCGCAGAAATTGCAGTTCTGAAGATAAATTTTTAGAGGAGTCATGCAAATTAAGGGACAAATTTCTGGAGAAAAATGACAATATGCAAACATTACAGGCAGAATTTGAACGTGCCCTGAATACAGATAGGGAGGAACTACTGAGAAGTAGAAAACGGGGTAGGAGAGTGGAGAGAGAAAAGGAAAAAGAACAGCTTACATTAAGTATGCAGTATAGTGCACAATTTAACAGAATTAAAAACATAGTAAATAAATTTTTGCCAGTACTTCAGGTGGATAGGGACTACAAACAAATTCTAGATGCGGGAATAAGAGTGGTAGCTAGAAGGGCCCCCACAATTGGCTCAGTATTAGCACCAAGCTTTTATCAAAAAGAGATAAATAATACCACATGGTTACAAAGTATAGGGTCATATAAATGCGGAGGATCTAGATGTGTGACTTGTACAGTCCTAAAAAAATCAACACAGTTTATAAGCAGTGTAACACAAGAAACGTATCAAATAAGAAACTATATTAATTGCAATACACAATCTGTTGTATACCTGTTAACATGCATGAAATGTTCTAAACAGTATGTAGGATGTACAATGAGACGACTTAAGGAGAGAATCAGGGAACATCTAAATCTCGTAAACACAGGAAATGCTTCATCACCAGTCTCGAGGCATTTTAAAGAATGTAATAATAGTAATACCAAACTGCTAATGGCCCAAGGGATAGAACGAGTAACTTTAGGACCCAGGGGTGGAGATCTGCAAGCGAAATTACTAAAAGCAGAAGTAAGATGGATTTTTAAATTGCAGACTAGACAACCCCAGGGACTAAATTCTGTATTCGACATTAATTGCTACTTTAAATAATTTAGTCACTAACATGGACTGCAGGATTTGATAAGAATCATTTTTAGCAGAATAACAATGTAACAATTGGGGATTCGAGCCAGCAGAGATATAATGTAACATGTTAATAAGAAAAGTAACTGAATATCATTTGGCTACTGGCGAGATTAAAATTTACTATAAGAATATACATAAAAAACTACTATGTCTTCTATAGTGACCCAAAATACAATGTTAAACTGACTGGACATATATTTGTGTTACATGACTTGCGAACTTAATCTATGGTATATAACTTATATGAAAGGAACAATTCTATGAACAGAAATGTAAGTAACAATAAGCTAAGTATTTGAACATTTGTAACGTTGTTTTTAACTATTCGTGTACAAGTAATTGTCTTAATGGTTTTCTTAATTGATATGCTAATTCTAAGGGGAGGGTCTTTGTGAATATAAGGGGTGCACATAGTAGTGGGCATGAGGTCTCTGAGGAAGTGTGTGAACACGAAACGCGTCAGACCTCAGACGCTTTTTAGCCTAATGTTCAAATAAAATTTATCTTTTTAACAAGCAACTGCGGTGTTGGTGACTATTGAATGTGGTCTGGAGTGCGCTGCCATACATCAATAATCGTAATTGGCGTTTATTTCTCGGCGACGGACTCGGGGCGGCTGCACCCGGGTCACAGCAGAAATCCGGTAAGCCAAAATTAAATCGAAGATTGGGGTTATCGTAGTTGGGGATGGCTGTTTTCCTCCCCCCCTTCCTTAAGTGAGAGGCTCGGGGCTATTGGCACCTGAGCCAGTTTAACTTAATGGTGAGAACAATTTGAAGTTAACAAACATTATCGAATAAGCTTATACCGGATCGCACAATTCTCTGTATGAGTGTGAAATAAATTAATTATCATTGATTTAATTTCCTATTGCTCAAAAGAATTTGGTAAGTTTGGGATAATGGACGGGCAGGAAATTTTTTTGATTCTATTATATTTTCCCAATGTGTGAGGGAAGATTTATCGGGAATATTATGGAAACCCTCTAGGTAGTGGTGAAGTTGATTATAGCACCAAAGGTCCCTGGGGTGGGTGCCCCAAGTTCTTTGGATATTCGCCAAAGTGCATATTTTGTTATTTTTAAAAAAATCTATTAGCTTAGTGTCTCTGTTTCTAATCGTACCCCATCTTCCAAATGCCCTGGCGTCAAGGCTAGGAGGGAAGTCTGGGTTCAGTTGAAGAGGTTGGAGCCTAGGGAATGGAGAAATGAGATGAAAAGAACATCTGTGTTTATACCATAATCCCAGTGTTGCAGCAATCGTGGGGTGAGATGATAATACTACTGGTAGTTTCTCATTTTTACACCATAAAAAATTGCTAAGTGGGATGTCACAAGAGGCCTGTTCTATACCAACCCATATTTTTTGTTTTTCTTTCAGCTGCCAGTGAAGAGTTCTGACCAGATGTACCGCAACGTAATAAAGGTATGAATCAGGGAGGGCGAGTCCTCCGTTATCTTTTGTAAGAGTAAGGGTTTCATACTTAAGTCGAGGGGTTTTATTTTCCCATATAAATTCGGTAAACAAAGTTCTCACTTTATAGAAAAAAGCTCTCGGGATTGCAATGGGTATAGTTTGGAGGTAATAGAGGATTTGAGGCATGATTACCATTTTCAATGCATGAATTTTGCCGAACCAAGTAAGTCCTAATTTCCTCCACAGGTTTAATTGTTTAGTCAGTTTGATAAGTAGTGGGGTGAAATTGGAGTGATATAGTGTTGAGAGATCCGAGGTCAAATTGATTCCAAGATATTTTATGCTATCCTTCGCCCAGTGGAATGGAAAGTTTTGTTCAATAATGGACCTGGTATGAGAAGATAAATTAATATTTAGGGCTTCGGACTTACTTGTATTAATTTTGAAATTCGAAAGTCTACCAAATCTTGTTAGGATAATCATTAGGTTGGGGATGGATATTACCGGTCTAGTGATAAGAAGTAAAAGATCGTCCGCAAAAGCGGCAATTTTGTGATCAGTGTTCCCTATCGTCAGGCCGGAAATATCTTTATTATTTCTAATATGTGACAGTAGGGTTTCCATCACCAACACAAAGAGTATAGGTGAGAGGGGGCAACCTTGTCTTGTCCCATTGTGTATCTTGATCTGAGGGGAAAGCGTTCCATTAATTCTAATCTTAGCCGTGGGGTTGCAATAAAGTGCAAAAATTCTATCTATGGTCTGCTGACCCAAGCCAAATCCTATTAGTGTATGATAGAGGAATTTCCACGACACTCTGTCAAACGCCTTTTCGGCGTCTGTTGTGAGAAGCATTGATGGGATCTGTTTTGTTTTTGCATGTTGAATTAGTGAAAGAATTTTGTACGTGTTATCTTTCCCCTCCCTTTTTGGGACGAACCCTGACTGGTCGGGATGTATGATTTGGGGGAGGACTTCTTTCATTCTATTGGCTATTATTTTCACAAAAATTTTGATGTCTACGTTAATTAGGGAAATAGGTCTATAACTTGCGCAATTCTGTGGGTCTTTTCCCTGTTTATGGATCACAGTTATGTGGGCCTCTTTAGCTAGAGAAGGGAGTTCGGTGCCTCTATCAATAAAATTAAAGTATGATAGCATAAAAGGGGTTAATTCCTCTGCAAATGTTTTGTAATATAGAGAGCCATAGCCATCTGGCCCAGGGCTTTTGTTAGTAGGGACTGAATGTAGGATTTCTAAGAGCTCTTTTTCCTGGAAGGGGCTGTCAATTAATTGGCGTTGTGCTTCGGTTATATGAGGGAGATTTGCTTCTTTAATGAAATTCTCTATCTCAGGTTGTAAAAAGGAAGGGTTTGTTGGGTAGAGTGATTGGTAGAAATGCTGAAAGCATTGAGCTATTTTAGGAGTAGAAAAGCAAATTTGTTGATTTTTATCTTTAATAGTTGGTATGAAAGAACTAGGTTGGATTTTTTTAAGAATAGCAGCAAAATGCTTTGTGCTTTTGTCCCCTAACTCATACGTTTTTTGCTTACTTCTCATGTATGCTCTGTAGGAGCACTGATCCAGAATAGATTTCAGGTGGAACCTTTTTTTGTTTAAACTAGACAGTGTATCAAACGCTAATGTTTGCTTATGTGCCTGTTCAAGGAGGGCAATATCTTTCAGTAAGGTCTGGATATGTCTTTCTCTATCTTTTTTGATTTTGGAGCATAATGAGATCAGTTTCCCTCTTATTACACATTTATGTGTTTCCCAGAGTATTGCCGGATTAGTACCTGGAAGGTTGTTAATCAGAAAAAATTCCTCCAACATTCTCCGTATTTCCACCTTATTCTTTTCATTAAGCAAAAGGGTATTATTCAATCTCCAGTTGAATTCAGACTTAGTGGTATTAGGGAATTTGCAGTTAACCACAACTGGGGAGTGGTCTGATAAAATGCATTGTGTGATTTTCGCATCACAGCAATATTGAATCCAGTTGTGGGAAACATAAATATAATCAATCCTGGAATAGCAATTATGAGTTTTAGAGTAATGAGAATAGTCCATGGAATGAGGGTTTATGCATCTCCAGGAGTCTACCAGTTGCAATTCGGCTAAGGCCGTTTTTACTTTTTTAAGACCTCTATATGATATACTAGTTTTTTTATTAGATGTATCGGTCAAAGGATTCAAAGGAAGATTGAAGTCCCCCCCAAGCACAATATAACCTTCTGCAAATGATGAAAGCTTAGAAAGAAATTTACACATAAAAGAGACTTGATCCGAATTTGGAGCATAAACATTAGCAATTGTGAGGTTATAATCAGCTATTTTCCCCTTAATTATCACATATCTGCCTTCATTATCTTTTATTTGGTCTAATAGAATAAAGGGTAGATCCTTGTGGATTAAAGTAAGGACACCAGTGCTTTTTTTAATTGGATTATTGCTCGTAAACAACAGATTGTATTGTTTAAATTTAAGCTTCGGTGTTTTATTTTCTTTGAAATGAGTTTCCTGAAGAAGGATAATCTTAGCCCCCAATCTTTTGCATTCATTCAGAATTTGTGATCTCTTAACAGGCTCGTTGATCCCGTTAACATTGTAACTTACAATCTTACATTCCATATTATGTAATAAAGGTTATGAGAACATTGTTTAAACAAGTATGCACAGTAAATATGTATAGACCAGATTTTGTTGTACTTGCTACGACCTGTTTGGGAGGGAGAAGAGTACAGTTACCTGTTCATAAAGGGGGTCTGGCAGCCCCTAACTTTTTTTTATACTATCTTGCAGCGCAAATGATGACGTAAAGGAACTGGGCTACCTCAGACCAAACGAATGCAGCTACTATTCTAGAGGCAAAGCTTGTGGGATACTTTGAAGGTCTGAGGAATCTCCCATATTGAGGACACACTCATGCAGCTAATTGTTCCCCATTGATGGAAGCCACAGTCACAATTTGGCAGTCCACATTATGGTATTATCCTGAGGTACAAAGTGCTCTGGATTTACCCCATTGTGGTGTAATCCGCACCAAAAACACTTAATGAGTATCCCCGAACCTCAAATATGGGCAAGGCATAATGTAAAATATATAGCGGACATCATTACAGACAGAAAGGTATTGGGTTTCCAGGAACTGAAACAAAAATATGAACTCCCAAACGTAATGTTATTTAGGTACCTGCAACTTAGACATGCCATTGAGTCTCAATTTAGATGTGAGTCCTTAGATACCACACCAACAGCTTAGAGGAAGGGGTGCACAGACAGGAGCTAAGTAAAGCGTTGTCACATTTTTATGCTTTGTTATTACATGTTTGTAGCACTTAACTAACCAAACTACAAGCCAAGTGGCAACAGGACATCCCCAAAGTCACAACGGAAAAATGGGTGGATATTCTTGATTCTACTTTTGATGGAATAATTAGCAGCAATGATAGGATGACGCAGCTAAACTATCTGCACAGGGTATACTTTACTCCACAGAGGTTATATAATATCCACCCAACAGTCAGTCCTGAATGCCCAAGGTGTCAGCACTCCCCAGCTGGGTTCTTTCACATGGTATGGGAATGTCCAGTAAAAGCCAAGTTCTGGAAAGAAGTTACCTGTCTCATCTGAGTAAAAACAGACCTCCTCCTCCCGATGGAGCCAAACGTATTGTTATTAAATCAGGTAGAGGATGTGTCTCCAAGGAGGGCACACGGAACTCTGTTGTCTGTACTATGTATGTATGCCAAAAAACTGATTGCAATGAACTGGAAAGCAAGGCAGGGACCTACAGCGCAGATGTGGGAACAATTGGTAGAAAAGTATATTCCGATTTACAAGCTCACCTACATGAGACGGGGTTGCCCAGAGAAATGTAATAAAGTATGGGGCTTATGGACAGATGAAGACCCCGACATTGATCCACCTGCCAGTATTTGATAAATCAGGTATGATTAATGGGGGGTCCCTAACAATACAGTAGCAGAAAATGGGTAGGTTAGTTGGCTTATAGTCTTTACAATGGTGATAATATCAGCACTGGCGGATGTGGGACATGGTCGCACTGCTCTCTAATAAGGAATTACACACATAGACACCAATTTATTTAATTGTTTTGTTTAATAAAATGTGTGACACTCTTGTGGACAAATACAAAGTAAACTGTAACAGTAATGTTATGTTGATAATTGTTGTACAATAAAAGAATTGTTAAAAAAAGGGAAAGACAGGATTTCTTGGCTATTGGTAACTTTTAGTGTCTCCTGCTAGTTGATCAGTTGCCCCAGTTTCCCTAGGATCCATTCCTAAAGTTTACGTTAACAGCCATATTAATTAATCTCTGACTTCTTATTTCTTTGTTTTTATCCGCATCCTTGTCATCATTATCATAACTGACACACCACATATATATATGTAGGGATGTGAAAATCTTAGACACCCTTACACTTTACAGACAGGCACATCCCTAGTAATATGGACACTTCAGTGGGTCCTTATGGGGACCTTGTGTTTATGTAACCCCTGTAGTTCACACAGTGTACTCTAGAGGCACTGTGCCAGAGTATAAAAGGTTTAGGAACCATGTGTTCTGGGTCCATTGCTTTAGCCCAACCAAGCAGGCTGGAAGGGAATAGGTAGTGTCGACCCTAGGCGCCTTGGCCCTAGTAATTAGACAGCTATTCTCAATTATAGATCACTCTAGGAGTGATAGAGAGGTTATTTAGTTGAGCGCTCAAGGCTCCGCCAAGGAGATTAGAGGGATTAAGATCCCAGGGTATTACTGACCCGGAGTAAGGAACCAAGTGTTGAGATAGGGATGTCAGGAGTTCTCCTAGTCTGCAAAAAGGAAAAGTTGTGAGAGCACTCCATGGCTTAATAAAAATGTACTAAAATACATTGGAAGTGCTACTGATCTGGCCAAATTAACTACAAACATAGAAAAAAAGAAAAAATGATCAATAGTTCCCCTAGTCTGTCACTGGAAGATATCCTGAAAACTGGGCAATACCCATCACACGCTGTCAACTTACTCTCAGCTGTATATTCCCTAGCCTGTGGGGATTCAGCCTATACGTGCTGTGAGTATATGTTTCCTTTATGCTACTGTGTATGTTCTATACTCCATTGTGGATCAATGTGCTGAATAATCTCTGTGCTATTGTTCAATAAATACTGTTCTTTGTTCAACCGTTAAAGAACTACTGGCGCCCATCATTGTGTTACAGTTACACTACACCCTGCCTCCACCGCGTTGCGAGGGCTTACCCCTGAGAAAGAGAGCTCATCTGTGGTATCAGCCCACAAAGGAAAGTAGCTATAACTGCCCTCGCACAAGTCAGTTTACTATAGCGCTACACATATATATATATATATATATATATATATATATATATATATATATATATATATATAGATATATATATATATACACCAAACAAGGGAAAGTTGTGCTCACCACTATTTTTTAAAACCATTAGGCGGGGGTGCAATGAGGGTGTGACCACAAAATACATATAGTCAAATACAAGAGTCCTCTGCACTCAACCCATTATCAATATATTTAAGACAGAGACATTTTGTGCTACTGCTACTGAAAAACGCCTTACCCTTTAAACAACACAGGGATTGTTTGTCCATATATTGCAATATATTTAAGCTGAACAACTACGTCAAAGTCATCCCATATCTGGCCAGTCCTATGCTCAATTTTATCTGATTCATTAAGAATTCTATTGTTTCATTATACATTTTACACAGGGACTAAGTTTTACCTGCAACTTACTTGCTGCTTTCAAAGTAAACCCCCTTACTTGGCTGCCCTTTTAAATATAAATTGATAATGGGTTGAGTGCAGAGGACTCTTGTATTTGACTATATGTATTTTGTGGTCACAGCCTCATTGCACCCCCGCCTAATGGTTTTAAAAAATAGTGGTGAGCACAACTTCCCCTTGTTTGTTATAGTTATACAGGAGCAGTGACCAGCTCCATGTTGTAGCTCCCACCCTTCCCAGCTATAGTCAGGTGATCCCACTGGTGTCTAATAAAAGGGCAGCCACGTTTGGGAGTTTTACTTTGAATGCAGCGAGTAAGTTGCAGGTAAAACCTTGTCCCTTTGTAAAATGTATAATGAAGCAATTGAATTCTTAATGAATCAGATAAAATTGAGTGTAGGACTGGCCAGATATGGGATGACTGTGACGTAGTTGGCCAGCTTAAATATATTGTAATATATGGACAAACAATCTCTGTGTTGTTTAAAGGGTAAGGCATTTTTCAGTATCAGTAGCACAAAATGTCTCTGTCTTAAATATATTGATAATGGGTTGAGTGCAGAGGACTCTTGTATTTGACTATATATATATATATTTTTTTTTTTTTTTTTTTGTGGGAATTTGAAGGTGGAAACCAGGAGGAAAGCTATGTTATACACAAAAAAATAGAGGCCAACTGAAAACATATCACAGAGCTAAAAATGCTTTAACAACAATGTGATTTCACCCTCCCATTGACAAAGTATCTCAGAAATATTTTTGCAGTTTCCTTCATTTTTGTTGAAGAGAACAACCACAAATTTGCTCAGCACTAGTCATAACCTATTTATTTTGAAGGAAATATAAACTATCCCTTTACTAAGGAAGGAATCTACCTCTCTGGGATTGTCACAGCCATACATATATGAGACATAATCTAATATTACATGGATTAGAAAACCAAAACCTAATCTTGATTGAATGATAAAGGCAGATCCTATATTGTATTGTCAATAGATTGTCCTGAGCTGAGTGCAGGGTCCAGGAGGGAGCATATGTAGCAATGACAGCAGATATATAGGGACAAGCAGAAGAATGTAGAGGGCCTGGGCCAGTGTTTTAGCAGTAGAGAGACAGAGGAAGGGACATATATTTGGTTTCTTAGAGGGAAGTAGAATGTTCTGGTGAGGGCTGGGATGCAAAGTAAGGTTTAGGTGGGAATATAAACTATTCTGTTCTGGAAATATACCATTTAAGGTAGCAAGCAGCCACCCAAGACACTAAGGTAAAGAGAGAAAAAATGCCCTAAGACAAACCCATGACACACAACAACAGGCTCAACAGGTTGATGTCAACTGTCAAAAACACTTACATTGAAGGTGAACCTAGAGAGATAGGATGACAACCATGACAGAGCAGAACCATCAATACCAAACATTTGTAGGTATTTTAAAAGGAGAGAATGGTCAACTGTATCAAATGCTGCAGCAAAGTCAAGAGTACAAGTATGGAATAATGTCCTTGGTCTATAGCAGTATGAATCTCATTGTCAACATTTAGTAGAGTGACCTGTGCTAAAACCTGACTGAAACAAGATGGTTGGTATGCAGAAATGTCAGCAAATGGTTGGAGACTATCCATTTTAGGAGTTTGGATTGGATGGGCATGAGTAAGATACACATATAGTTAACAAGGGAAGTGGGATAAGAGGCTTCTTGAGTACTAATGTGACAAGAGCATGACTGAAGGTGGATGGGAACATACTAGTTGAGAGGGATGAGTTGTATATGTGTATAAGGGAGGGAACAACAAAGCATGGCAGGCCATTTGGAAAGTGTGATGGAATGGGAGTTAGAGAGCAGCTTTGACACTTCATCTTCTGTAACAAAGAGGAAGAAATCAAACAGATGCTCTAGGATTCACATACAGTATATGGAAATAAAGACATGAGAAGAGACAGAGGTAATGCTTTGATGTTACAGGTCAATTTTGGATTTGAAGTGGTTTACAAATTGTTGGGGTGAGAAAAGAGTTTGTGATTGTGCTACAGTCTGAGGTTTGAAAAAAAAAAAGGTTCTGTGGGTTAGATTTATTCATATCAATTAGTTGAGAGCAGTTGAATATACCAAAAATCTAAATTATACAATACATTAAGGAATTTACTGCTCTCTTTCATGCACAGTGTATATAATAATTATAAACACTTTTCAGAATAGAGCAGAGTTCCCCAAGGTGTCTGTGTCTATTCATTATACTGTGCACTGTTCTCTATAAAATGACAGTTGGATTAGCCGGTCCCATTACTGTTGTTCAGTAGACGCAATGCTTTATTTATTTTACTTTATTCATTATGGGGACTTCACTTGATGACTGCTGGGGCAATGCTCTGACCCTCTGCCTTGTTCTATGGTACATTATGTTGCCTGGGGGGGCAATGCTGGGGGGCGTGTCTGTAATAAAAATACTGCTTTGTCTATCTATAATGTGTGTGGGACCCTGCAGATCTGAGATCCCAATCATCCAACCTGCTTGTCTCCTGGAGATCATTAAATCAGCTGAGGAATATGAATATATTCAGGAAGGAGACATCATGATTGGAGGGGTGCTGACTGTCAGTATGTTTCAGCCAGTGGATTATTTCACAGGACTGAGGTGTAACTAGTGAGTTGTTTCTTAAGTCAATTACAGAAGGTGGCTACAATTGGTTTAAGAGATGTATCTAACTAAACATTAGCCATAGCCACTCATGAAGATGACCAATGCCCCCTTTTCTTTCCATTATATCTATATGGAATATAGTACCATATTGTTCTGGTTGGGTGATAGAAAAAAAAGGAACTAAAGGGTTAATGTAATAGTTGGGGGAAAGTTTGCAACTGGTCTAATATCCAATCAGCTGGTTGCATTTATTGGTTGGCAGAGAAAGCACTCATCTTATTCTTTAATTTTAATGTAACATGAAACCCACCTTTACTTGTCAGTGATTCTCTGTGTCCCATCTCAAATAGTTATTCAGGTATGGGATACTTTATCTGAAAACCAGTTATGCAGAAAGCTCTGAATTACGATGAAGATCCAAATTATGGAAAGACTCATTATCCAAAAAACCCCATGTCTCAAGCCTTCTGGGTAACAGGTCCCATACCTGAAATGTAATTAATACTCCTTTTTTTTCTTTTTCTAGTCCCAGTGCTCAAAACTACAAATATCTTGTGGATTTTCTTTTTATCACTGAGCAAGTTAATAAGAATCCCTTATTGGTACCCAACGCAAGTCTTGGATACCATATATATGATTCTTGTGGAGACCCACGGAGGGCTATAAAGAGTATATTACAGATATTATCTGGATCCAGGGAACCCGTTCCTAATTATTCCTGTGTGAAGATTGGACAAATTGCTGGTTTTATTGGAGATTATACATCAGAAACCACTGTACCCATAGCCCAAATTCTGGGTGTGTTTGGCTACACACAGGTAAGATGTTCATTGTTTGAAAAATAGAAGGTTTTTACATCCATTTGGTAAACATCTTCCACTTATTACAAATGAGCAAATGGGCAAAAATTCAAATTGTAAAATAAAAGGTTGAAGTGTAACAATGCAATGTTAATGGGGAAATCTGTTGACTCTCCCGCAACCTCTTTTGTCTCTTCACTGGATCTTCATGTCCTTGTGTTTTTTCCTCAGATTATAATGGCCCTGATTATTTAGCATGTAATGTACAAAGTGCACAATTCAGGTGTAATTCATGTATTTCTATAACAAACAAGGGAAAGTTGTGCTCACCACTATTTTTTAAAACCATTAGGCGGGGGTGCAATGAGGCTGTGACCACAAAATACATATAGTCAAATACAAGAGTCCTCTGCACTCAACCCATTATCAATATATTTAAGACAGAGACTGTCTTAAATATATTGATAATGGGTTGAGTGCAGAGGACTCTTGTATTTGACTATATGTAATTCATGTATTTTCTATATGTAAAGTACAAGTTGTGTTTTTTGTTTTATCATTGCATGTGTGTCCATCAACAACAGCTTTAAAATCTGATTCACTTAGAGAAACTCAGTCAATAACAAATGTTGCTTAGGGAACCCTTAAAGTGATACTGATGCTAGAAGATGACTAAATCATGCCTATAAGTCATGTTCACTGTTTTTCACTGATAGGGCTGTTTTTGTAAGTATCTGTTTCTTGAATTACTTAAATTTTTTCCAGACCTGTCCATTCTCAAACGTTCAGAATTTCTAATGCCGACTCACTTTTTGAATTTGTTAGTATGTATTTTAAAAAAAAAAAAAAAAAAAAAAAATATGAGGTCATCTTACTGTTAAGTTCCGTTATGACACATAAAATGCAGGAATATTTAATGATTTCAAATTTGTACTGTTTTCAAATGTGGTCCCTTCATAATTCCATATCTATATAGGGCATCAAAGTGTTCAGAAGACCCCCGTCATTCATATTCACAGTTGAGATAATTTTCTGAAATTTCATAAAAATCAATAAAATGTTGCTGCCTCAGTTTGTCATTGCAAAACATATTTATATCTTCTGCATTTATCTAAAGCATTCTGATATCTGGAGCAGTACTGCTAGATCTATAAAAGTCTCCATTAGTTTATACTATAAATATTTGATATTGGTGTGCTTGAGAAAAATGGGACTTTCTAATTCCAATTATTTTTGTGCATATAATTCAATTAATTTTTCTTAGGGGCAGATTTATTAAGGGTCGACTTTTTGATGGTCTAAACTGTCAAATTTGACTAGTGAATTATCCACACTCAATTTGATTTATATTTTAAAAAATTGAATTTGATTTTTGAGATTTATCAAACTCTGCCCCTTTAAGAATTCAAATTCTACTATTTGCCACCTAAAACCTGCCAAATTCATGTATAAGTCAATGGAAGACATCCAGGGAGCAATTTGGACATCTTAGTAGCCCTCCTGACATTCAAGTTTTTTTTAGGAGAAAACAGAAATCAAAAAAACTCACATGAATTTGAAATTCGACCTTTAATAAATGTCTATATAATATTGTTTTAATATAAATTAATATTAATTTAATTATTGTTTTTTATACACACATTTACACATTTAGTCATTTAATTGTTACAGAAGTAGAAATAGACAAAACAAAATGAAAGTAAATAAAAGTTAGCATTTTTGTATTTATTTAAACAATCAGATTGGAGTACCTGAAGTGTGTGACCTGAAGGTGTCCAAAAAGTTTCAAAGCCAGGCAGGCTATATTAGCTTTCTCATTTTCCAGTTTCACTAAGACTAGCAAGGTTAGATATTTTGTTCTATCAAAGATAAAATAAGTGAGAAATGACTCGTACAGCCTCCATAGTTTTTTTGGTTAGATTATGTGAGTTCAGGTATCTGATCCATATTACAGAAAGATCTGCTATCCAGATAACAGTTCCCATACACGTATTGCAAATTTATTATGAAAACAAAGTTCCAAGTAATAATAATATTAACCCTTTCACTGCCAGCCAATTTGGCCAAGTTGGAACTTCTATTGCCAGACCGTTTTTGATTATTTTTTGCTCTTTTACTTTAGGGGACTTTCCTGCGGGGGACTTTTAGTTTACCCATGAAAACAAGATATTGTTTTTTTCAGGACAACCTAAGCTTTCAAAATATGCTAGAATTTAGTTGTCATTCCAGTCCTGTAAAAAGATATGGGCTTATAAGTGTATAAAAAAAACAAAAAAAAAAACAGTTTCACATGATACAAACGCATATATCAGAAGCATAATTTATTTTATGCATGAGAACATGGCAGATTTGGAAAGTTCTGTGTCTCCCGAACGAACCAATACCAAATATATATAATTTTATGGAGATTTCTCACTTCGATAGTTGAAAACTCCGAAGCAGTAAACCACCAAATTTCCAAAGCACTGCTCCACAAAACAGCATACATCTGATTTCAAGGCCAAACATTCCACTAACAGTAGGTTTACCCTAAAAAACTACCCCTTATTGGAAAGAACAGATTCTAACGAGTTCAAAATGGGTAAATATATAGTTGTATTCCAAACTACCAAGTTGCAATTCTTTCCTAAAGTTAGCAGTTTTTATAAAAAAGTGTTACATTTTTGAAAAATTACCTCAAAGTGTCCAGTCTACAGCATTGTATCTCCCACATATCATTATATACCAAGATACAACACCCCAAATATGAAAGCCCAGGGTCCGCTGAACAGTTTGATGCCCAATATGCATAGGTGCACCTAAGTATGTGGCATATAGGGGCCCCAGAACGAAGACACCCCATATGAGTTATCAGTTCTGGAATTCCAAATACTGCAAAATCCGCACATTTACATCATTTTTCAAGGGGCAAAAGTACAAAAATGTATGTTCACCCCAGAAAACCATATGTTTTTGGAAAGCACACATTCTGACGAATCTAATATGGGTATGCACGTGTTTCTACTCCAAAGTACCAATCCACAAAGCTTTCCTACATTTCGCAATTTTTATGACATTGCCAAAAATCACCTCAATATTGCAACTCTGAAGCATCGTATCGCCCACATATCATTATATACCAATATAAAACTCCCTAAACATGAAAGCCCAGGGTCCGCTGAACAGTTTGATGCCCAATATGCATAGGTGCACCTAAGTATGTGGCGTATAGGGACCCCAGAACGAAGACACCCCATACGAGTTATCAGTTCTGGAATTCCAAATACTGCAACATCAGAATATTTACAGCATTTTTCAAGGGGCAAAAGTACAAAAATGTATGTTCACCCCAGAAAACTATATGTTTTTGGAAAGTACACATTCTGACGAATCTAATATGGGTATGCATGTCTTTCTACTCCAAAGTACCAAGCCGTAAAGCTTTCCTACATTTGGCAATTTTTATGACATTACAGAAAATCACCTCAATATTGCAACTCTGAAGCATCGTATCTCCCACATATCACTGCAAAATCAGCACATTTACAGCATTTTTCAAGGGGCAAAAGTACAAAAAATTATGTTCACCCCAGAAAACCATATGTTTTTGGAAAGTACACATTCTAACGAATCTAAAATGGATATGCGCGATTTTCTACTCCAAAGTACCAAGCCGCAAAGCTTTCCTACATTTCGCAATTTTTATGACATATACAAAAATCTCCAACTCTAAAGCATTGTATCTCCTACATATCATTATATACCAAGATAAAACTCCCTAAACATGAAAGTCTGGGGTACGCTGAACAGTTTGATACCCAATATGCATAAGTACCCCTAAGTATGTGGCGTATAGGGGCCCCAGAAAGATTCCAGATACTGCATAATCAGCACATATACAGCATTTTGCAACAGGCAAAGGTACAAAAAACTAGGTTCACCCCAGAAAACCATATATTTTTGGAAAGTACACCTTCTGCTGAATAAAAATTTGCTAAAACTGTCTTTCTACTCCAAACGTACATACTACAAAGCAACGCTAAAGGCATTGGTTTTTATGATATCTCTGAAAATCTCCTAAAAATATTGCAGTTGGTCGCATTTATCTCACCCAATTTCTTACATACAATTGGAAAACACCCTAAATATTGACGCCAAGGGTCTACTGAACAGTTTGATGCCCAATATGCATAAATATACCAAAGCAGGTGGGCATGTGCGGACCCCAAATGAAAACAGTGCCGTAAGAATTTTCTCAGCTGTCAATTCGCCTTCTGTGAACATAGCGCCCTGACTGCATATAATGTGCCGTAAGACCCCCTAACAGTACAAAGATCCCCCAAAACCATATATTTTTGGAAAGTATACATTCTGCTGAATAAAAATTTGCTACAACTGTCTTTCTACTCCAAATGTACATACTGCAAAGCAACGCCAAAGGCAGCGGTTTTTATGATATTTCTGAAAATCACCTAAAAATATTGCAGTTGGTCGCATTTACCTCACCCAATTTCTTATATACAATTAGAAAACACCATAAATATTGACGCTAAGGGTCTACTGAACAGTTTGATGCCCAATATGCATAGATATACCAAAGCAGATGTGCGGACGCAAAATGAAAATAGTGCTTAAGAATTTTCTCGGCTGTCAATTCGCCTTCTGTGAAGATAGCACTCTGACTCCATATAATGTGCCGTAAGACCCCCTAACAGTAAGAAGACCCCCCAAAACCATATCTTTTTGGAAAGTACACATTCTGCTGAATAAAAATTAGCTATAACTGTCTTTCTACTCCAAACTTACATACTGCAATACTATGCTAAAGGCAGCGGTTTTTATGACATTTCTGAATATCGCCTAAAAATATTGCAGTTGGTCGCATTTATCTCACCCAATTTCTTACATACAATTAGAAAACACCATAAATATTGACACTAAAGGTCTACTGAACAGTTTGATGCCCAATATGCATAGATAAACCAAAGCAGGTGGGCACGTGCGGACCCCAAATAAAAACAGTGCATAAGAATTTTCTCGGCTGTCAATTCAACTCCTGTGAACATAGCACTCTGACTGCATATAATGTGCCGTAAGACCCCCTAACAGTACAAAGACCCCCCAAACCCATATATTTTTGGAAAGTACACCTTGTGCTGAATAAAAATTTGCTAAAACTATCTTTCTGCTCCAAATGTACATACTGCAAAACAACGCTAAAAGCAGTGGTGTTTATGATATTTCTGAAAATCACCTAAAAATATTGCAGTTGGTCGCATTTATCTCACCCAATTTCTTATAAACAATTAGAAAACACCCTAAATATTGACACCAAGGGTCTACTGAACAGTTTGATGCCCAATATGCATAGATATACCAAAGCAGGTGGGCACGTGCGGACCCCAAATGAAAATAGTGCTTAAGAATTTTCTCGGCTGTCAATTCGCCTCCTGTGAACATAGCACTCTGACTGCATATAATGTGCCGTAAGACCCCCTAACAGTACAAAGACCCCACAAACCCATATATTTTTGGAAAGTACGCCTTGTGCCGAATAAAAATTTGCTAAAACTGTCTTTCTGCTCCAAATTTACATACTGCAAAGCAACGCTAAAGGCAGTGGTTTTTATGATATTTCTGAAAATCGCCTAAAAATATTGCAGTTGGTCGCATTTGTCTCACCCAATTTCTTACATACAATTAGAAAACACCCTAAATATTGACGCCAAGGGTCTACTGAACAGTTTGATGCCCAATATGCATAAATATACCAAAGCAGGTGGGCACGTACGGACCCCAAATAAAAACAGTGCATAAGAATTTTCTCAGCTGTCAATTCGCCTTCTGTGAACATAGCACTCTGACTGCATATAATGTGCCGTAAGACCACCTAACAGTACAAAGACCCCCCAAAACCATATATTTTTGGAAAGTACACATTCATAGAAATGTGTTTCTATCCCAAATTATCAAAGTGTAAATGAGGCTAAAAAATAACATAAGGAAAAGCAATGCAAACATAAAACTGCAATAAAAATCACAAAAAAGCAAATACAAATAGGAAAATCAACGAAATAACAAAATAACTGATCCGACAGCGTGGTTAGAGGTCAGAATGCTTGATCCAATAGTCATGCTGTGAAATCTAAAGTTTTTAGGGAAATAACATAAGGGAAACTTAGAAAATGAACTAAAAAAAAAAAACCCCTATAAGTGTGTGTTTGTGTATGCGTGGATGTACAGCTCTAAAAAGTGTATAAATATGTGCATATATGTATTTGAGTATGTAAATATGTGCAAAAGTTTGAAAAATCAAAAAAATCAGAAAATCAAAAAAAAAAAATATACTTTTACTAGTATGTGTACTGTGTATATGTAAATGCCTGTAAATACCTGTAAATACCTGTAAATAAATAAAAAAGGGGCACTTACCAAATCTAGATGAAGAGTAGTCCTTTTCAGTGTTGTACACGCTGAGTCACTGCACCAGGAAGTGCGTGGGCGGAGCAGGAGCATGTGCTCTGCTGGTGCTTGCGACATGGAAGCTGCTGAATCTGTTGCTGCTGTTGCTGCTGTTGCTGCTGTTGCTGCTGTTGCTGCTGTTGCTGCTGTTGCTGCGTCTCTGCGACCCTGGAGTGGAGGATCATCTATCTTTTTCAGGTAAGCTCGTTGCCTAGGGGGTTCTGCTGCTAGCTGCTCCTCTCTGCACGCTGATTTTGCAGTGTGTGCAGAGAGAGAGCTGTTTTAGTAAAGAACGTAGCTCCTACGTTCTTGGCACTTAAAGCCTTTTTTCAAAAGAACGTAGTAGCTACGTTCTTGGCAGTTAAAAGGGTTAATGGTGTAATTGATCCCATCTCAACCACTTCTATAAAATTTGGGGGATTTAATATAAATTCGTCCCATACATACATCACACCAGTTTCTTTTTTCTACAGTGAAAAAACCCTCTTCTGTTCTGGGAGAAACCCTTATTGTAAGGGCCCAAAGGCACAGTTGGAGTGCGGACCAAGGAGGAGGCAGGTAGTTAACCAAAGTTCGTGGTATCAGAAGGGTGAGGCAAGAGAGTAGTCAAAGTCCAGGCAACAGTTCAATCCAGGCAGCGAAGGGTCAATCCGAAATAACAGGCAAGGTTGGTACATAGGAATCAATCAGTAATAACACACCCAGGAATATACAAAGTTAAACCTATACTTGGGCAATGTCTGCAGTGTCCAGAAGGCTTTATATAGGCCAGGATAGGCGCCAAATTTGGGCGCAATGGCGTCATGACGCTGACGCTGGCATCCAGACGCCGGCATCTAGACGCTGGCGCACATTCTGACGCTGGCGTTTATGCGCTGCAACCAGCAGGATCCACATGGAGAGGCAAGGGGTCGACATTTTGGACGCCGTCGCCATCTTTGATGTGAGTGACTTCCATTTCCATTACACTTATGTATTTTATTCTGTTCAGGGTATGGGCCCAACATGAAAAAGAAACAATGATAACATACAAAAAAAGAAGAAGCTTTATATAAGGTTCCCCAGTTTGTTAAGGGGCTACCAGAAGGGTTAACAGAACTTGCACTGGAAGATAGTGATGGGCGAATTCGCTGCAAATTTCCACGTTTCGTTGGCAAATAAATTCACGAAATTCACTGGCGTAAAAATATTTTTGATGCCGAAGACACTTCTGACGCTGGGAACAATTCTAGGTGCCCATTGACTATAATGGGCGACAGAATTTTTTGTCGGCGAAAAAAATATTTTGACTCCGGCATCAAAGTTTGCGTTTAGTGAAATGGGAGAAATTCGCCCATCACCACTAGCAGAATATGAGTGTATCTGACTTATGTTGTTAGTGTTTGATCTTCTTTCTATATTTACAGATCAGTTATGGAGCTACAGACCCAGTGCTGAGCGACAGATTCACCTTCCCATACTTTTTTCGGATGACAGAAAGTAATGACAGTTATTATTTTGTTATAAGCAAAATAGCAAAGTATTTCCAATGGAACTGGGTGGGAATTCTTTTATTTGATGATGACAGGGGAGAGAGAGATCTCCAACTGCTGAAATATTATCTCTCTATTGAAAACATCTGCATTGAGTTCACACTAAAGTTGACTAGTAGATTTCATGAGAACATGAAGTACAGGGAGATCTTAAGGAAATCCTCAACAAATGTCATTATTTTTTGTGGCGCAGTTAATGTACAAATTGTATTCCAATTCAATTATCTATATGACTTGCTCAAGGAAAAGACATTTCTTTTTACATCTAATTGGTTATATTATTATCATATTTTAGACTTTTCCAATAAAGTATTCCATGGCAGTTTGCTATTAATGCAGAATAAAGAAGATTACCCCAGTAATTCCCCATATGGACAGTTCTCAAAGAGGTTCCACCCATCAAGATTCCCAGATGACAAGTTACTTGAAAACATTTGGATGTACAGTTTTTTATGTTTGTCAAAAGATCACAAAAAGAATGAGATGTTTGAGAAAGAATTGAAGTCTCGCCTTCATATTTGCTCTGGCCAAGAACGTATTTCAGAGATTGATCTGTATGATAAGGGATTTCATAGTATAAACATGATTTATGCTGTGGATATTGTGGTTAGCGCTCTGCATTATCTGCATCAGTCACCTGGTATGACAATTTCTAGGTTGCACAGAAAGATGTATAATTACAGGTACAAGGTAAGCGACATATCATGTTACATGTATGTCTGATTATCTGTGTGTATTGAACTTTTGTAATACAGGTATGGGACTTTATCCAGAATGCTTGAGACCTGGGTTTTTCCAGATAATGGATCTTTCCATAATTTGGATCTTCATACCTTAAGTCTACTAGAAGATCATGTAAACATGAAATAAACCCAATAGGCTGGTTTTGCCTCCAGTAAGGATTTATTATCTATTAGTTGAGATCAAGTACAAGCTACTGTTTTATTATTACACAGAAAAAGGAAATATGTTTTTTTTTAAATTTGGATTATTTGGATAAAATTAATTCTATGGGAGACAGTCTTTCTGTAATTCTAAACTTTCCAGATAACAGCCTTTTATGCCCATAAATTCTTATGTCATACGTTCCCATGTTTATAACAACTCTGTAATTTCTTTGTTGAGGCTTTTGATTCTTTATGAGTTTAAAATCCACGGACCTTGTGTCAACTAAACATTATCTTTTCACCTCAAGTGGTCTGTGGTTTTTGAAGTTCCACAACACTGTCTAGGGAGGACAGACAGGATTCCCGTCATTGGCCTTGATATCTACAAAAGAGGCAGGGATTCCTCAAAAAGTACAAGCCAAACCTCGTAGCAATCACAAACAAAACTATTTCCTAGTAATTGATTCTTAACTTATAATTTTAGATCCATCATTATCTGAAAGCAATTCAATACAGAGCTACCAACAATCATGTATTTTCTTTTAATAAAAAGGGAGAGTTTGTTACTCAGTATGTAATTATCACTTTATATCGTAATTCGACAAACAAATCTGCTTGGAAACCATGTGGAACCTACATCCCCTGGGCTCCAATACATCTGAACCTAAATATCACAGCAGGTGAAATACAATGGAAAAGCAAAGATAACAAGGTCAGAAACTGACTCTCTCTTTCTTCTCTACAATTTATTTTACTTCTATATTATTTTTGATTTCTAATGTATTTCCCTTCATTAGTCTGGCTCTCCACATACCTGGAAGAATGAGGGGGCTCAGACAGGAGGATAACACTTTGTGGCTGGGGTTGGGGGCACGGGGGAAGTGGTGGACCCTGGGTCCCCAGTCAGATGCTGCTGCTCCAACCCTTTGTAAAATTTCTTGCTTTTTCTCTTTTTTTCAATCAAAGTCATTATTCTTTTTATTTCCATTCTCCATTCTTTTCTTTGTATTTTCTTTTTTATTGCCCTTCTCCCCATCACCTCTACTATTATAGTAACAATATTGTATTGTTTCAGGTCCCAAGAGCTCAGTGTTCAGACTCATGTCCCACTGGATTCAGACAGACACCAAAGCCAAGAGCTCAGTCTTGCTGTTATGATTGTGCCCGATGTTCTGAAGGAGAAATGTCCAACAGAACTGGTATATATGTTTACATTTATCATAATTATGCATGTGACTATTCATCCAGGTCATGGTATATCTAGTACAGTTAAATCTAAAAACAACTGGACTTGCTGAGTAATCAATGAAAACGTTTCACTACTCATCCGAGCAGCTTCTTCAGTTCAACTGACTGGTGTGGGAAGTTCTCGGCATATAAACTCTTCCACTAATCCAATCACAATGTGCAATGTGCCTTTGTGATGCTTAAGGGAACACGCTACACTACAAATTCACTAACAAGAAGAACCGGCCTAATATTGTTGATCTTCTTTATATCTTGATCACGAGGTCCAGACTGGCCTTCAGGGAGGTGATGTCATCAAACAAGGTTTCTGGTTATGTCTTCTTTGAGAAGAACAGACAAAAAAAAAGTCTCCAAGAAGGGAAGAAGTTGGTTATTTTTTGGACAGTCCATAGTTTAATGGGACACAGTCCATAGTTAATGAGACACAAAGGTCATTGGGGTTATGGTTACGGGCATTGCGCAACAACTGGATGGATAATGGGATTGCTGCACCCTCCTGAATGTCACACCTCCCCCCCAGCAGACATAATCATGTCTGGTGGTTAGGTTGTTACCATCAGGGATTCTATGGTCGAATCTGGATGGTTATCCCTGATGGGCATTCGGTCCTCCCTAGGGACTGATATTAAAACAAATCCCAGGCTGGCCTAATTGACCAGATACCCACACGGGTCTGCTAAGTCTAGTACAAGCCTCGGGGCTGACATCAAGACCATAGGTGACATTACCATCTAAGAATGTCTGATTAAATTCTATGGACAGATGGCATTCCGCTGATCTACCTGAAGGACTTCATTTTCTCATGCCCACCCTGATGTCATAAAGGGCATGTACTGCCGCCATCGCCGGGATACTCTGGCTCGGGGGGGTTTGGAGCACACCCAGCAGTTGGACATATTTGCCGTCTTTGCTAATTGTAAATGCATCTTGAACAGTAAATTCGGATGTGACTCCTCATAACAGTATCCAAAATACATTAAACAACAAGTGTATATAGAAACAATGCACCTGATCATTGCACTTGATAGTCCAGCAGCTTCTTGCAGTGGCTGGCATGGATCCTCCCGTCACATTCCTCGACCTTAAGGGAGGTGGATGTTGTCAAAAGAACCAGGTACGGCCCGGTGTATCTCGCCTCTAGTCCCTGGCACTGATGTTTTTTTATGACTACCCAGTCACCTGGTTGGATAGAATGCAAACCGGTTAGACTCTGGATCAGGAATAGATTCATGAACTCTATGATGTATCTTTTGGAGTTCCCGCTGAAGAGACTGCACATACCCCGTCAACTGAGAATGTAAAGACGACAGCTGCTGGGGAAAGTACAATCCTGTCTTGGGCCTACTCCCGAACAGAATCTCATAAGGGTACAGCCTGTGGGGCCGTCTTGGGGCATTACGCACAGAGTACAGGGCAATAGACAAACACTCAGGCCAAGGTTTGCCCGTGTCAGAGAGATCTTGTTCTTAAGAGTACCATTTAGTCTCTCTACCTTGCCGCTGCTCTGGGGGTGGTATGGAGTGTGGAGACCCTGGTTGATGTGAAGGGCATCACAAATTTCCTTAAAAACCTGTCCGGTAAAATGAGTCCCCATGTCAGATTCAATGGCTTCAGGTACTCCCCATCGACAGACAACCTCGGAAAGGATCTTTTTAGCCATTGTTACGGCATTAGCATTTTTAACGGGCCAAGCCTCCGGCCAACTAGAAAACATGTCCACACAGACCAAAGCATACTCGTGGGTAGGGATGTAGCGAACTGTTCGCCGGCGAACTAGTTCGCGCGAACTTCGACTGTTCGCGTCCGCCGAATGTTCGCGAACGTCGCGCGACGTTCGCCAATTGGTGTTCGCGTTCGATTCGAAGTAAAATTTTGTTCGACCATTCGACCGTTCGATCGCTAAAATCGAATGATTTCCATTCGTTCGAACGATTATAAGCATTCGATTGAATTAAAATCATTCGATCGAATAGCTTCGATCGTTCGATTCGAACGAAAATCCTTCGATCGTACGAATAAAATCCTTCGATCGTTCGATCGAACGATTTTATCGAGCGTTCGAAGTTCGCGAACTGTTCGCGAACTGTTCGCTTTTTTGCCGGTGTTCGCGAACACATTAACGGCAGTTCGCTACATCCCTACTCGTGGGGCCCAATCTTAGGCATTTTGATATAATCTATTTGGATTCTCTGGAAGGGGTATTCAGGTTTTGGAGAATGTTTCCTATAGACTATAGGGCTATAGACGGTCATACAGGGTTGTGTAAGGCACAGACCAGGCAATCACTAGTGAGCTTGGTGGCTGTGGTGGAGAATCCTGGAGCTATCCAGTACTCCTCTACTTGGGCACACATGACGGTTTTGGACTGGTGACTAGGGTAGTGGGTTACATGGGCCATCATCGGATATAATGCTTTAGGCAAGCACCACTTACCACGAGACTCCAGATCTTATCAGCCCCCTCTGTTGCCCCCAACGTTGCCCATTTCCGCTTCTCTGTACTTTAGCTAGCATTAGAGCCAGGGGAGGGGGATCAAGGGCTCCTTCTTTAGCAGCCAGATCTGCCATTGCATTTCCCTTAGCTTCCATGGTGGTCTCTGTGGTGTGAGCTTTGACCTTTAATATAGCTACTTCTAAAGGAAAAGTGAATGCTATGAACAATCTATTAATCATTTCGGCATGTTTTATAGGTTTCCCTGAGCTAGTGAGGAATCCTCGAGCTTTCCAGATTGGGCCAAAATCGTGAGCTATACCAAAAGCGTACCTCGAGTCCGTGTGTACATTGATCCTTAAACCTTCATGTTTTTCACAGGCTCTGGCCAATCCGTGTAATTCAGCCTCCTGGGCCTACATGTGGCTGCTAAGAGAGCCTCCTTCTACTACTCTGTCAACTGTTGTTACAGCGTATCCTATGTGAGGTTTACCATCCGATGTGTAATACCTGGAACTGGTACAAAAAAGTCTATTGCTTCCGGAAGGAGCTATCTGGACAGGGCTAACTGCTTCTGTCTCGATTTCCATGAGTTCAAGACAGTTGTGATTGTTTGTTGGTTCTGTCCTGGTTGGGTTAGAGTCAGTCACAATCCCTTTGCCCCCCCCCTCTTCTGAATCAGAATGGGTCGTGAGAAGAGATGCGGGATTGAGGATTGTACATTGTCTCAGTGTGAGGTTAGTAGGGGTAAGGAGAGCCACTTCATCTTTGGTCAGACGTGCTGCTGAAAGATGTTTGGTCTGGACCTGGTTGAGAATCTCTTGGACAGAGTGTGGGGTAAGAAGGGTTAGAGGAGAATCTAAAACTATGTCACCAACTTTCTGTAATAACACAGCACAGGCGTGTAGCTCGGACGCACCCAGGTGAACCTTTGATGACTGGATCCATGCAATTGGGTCAGTACTCCAGTGGCATGCCCTTTGCTTTCGTGACAAAAGAGATAAAAGGGTAGGTCATAGCTGGGAAGACCTAGTGCCGGGGCCCTGGAAAGTTCCTGGATCAGATCCTGGAGGGTTGACCAGTGTTTGTCAGTTAATTGAAATGGTGTCTGAGAGGGTAAAGTATAGAGAGGACCCATTTTGAATGTAATTGATCAGACCTAGAAGGGCTCTCAACTGTTGGGCACTACGAGGTCGGGTGAAGTCTTTGAGAGTCTGTATCCGTTGTTGTCAGGTGTTGGGTCCCTTTTGAGATACAGTGGCCTAGAAAAGTAACCTTCTCCTTACAAAACTGCAATTTTTCCTTGCTAGCCTTATTCCCAGTGGATGCCAGATGGTTCAGTAGTGGGATAGTGTGTCTGTAGCATGAATCCTTGTCCAGGCAACAAACTAATAGATCGTCCACATATTGTAACAGTACGACCTCCGGATCCTCTGGCACCCACTGGTCTAATACCACGAAAAAGCAAAGAGGTATTGACACTGTGGATCTAATGGAACAGAAAAGAAAGCATTAGACAAGTCGATAACACTAAAGTACGAAGCTTTAGGAGGGATGGACACAAGTAATGTGTGAGGATTAGGCACTAACGGGGCATCACTGACTATGATTTTGTTAATGGCTCTAGATCATGGACCAGTCGGTTAGTGACTTCCTGACCCTTGGCTGATTTTTTTGCCACTGGAAATAAAGCTGTATTACAGGGTGATTGTGTTGGGGTTAAGACCCCGATTTGGAGATATCTATCAATCTGGATCTTCGCCTACTGCGGCTCTGAGGATGCACGCATAGCTTAGTTGATTGACTACAATTTTCTTAGCGAACCCATGCGGGTTAGTCCTGTGATCCGGGAGGTCATTTAAAATCTCCCTAATCTCACCCGCAATAAAAGGCACGTGCCAGGTAATACGGCTCATGGCGTATTGTCCAGGGGGTCCCTCACATTCCTGTACTCAGACTGGAAACGCCCCGGAGGGTGGAATAGCCTCGGCGGGGGGCCTCTGGGATGGTGGTAAAGTAGTGTGAGGACTCATAGGGTATTGGAGAGGACCTGCCACTGTCAAAATTTCCTCCAGGGTGGCACAGGACGGATATAGGGGCTCCACCCTCTGAGGGTTGGCCGCAGGCCTAGACCCCAAGGCCACAGGTGCCGGTTCCATAGATGGAGCCTGCCCTTTCAAACTGGCGTCTAGTTGCCAAAGTTTGGTAATGAGCTGACTCCGGCTTCCATCAAACCCAACCCCGTAGACATCCCGGAGTCTATCCCTCAGCTGCCCCCCCGAAGCACCTGTGATCCCCCTCAGGGCCCTTTGGAAGTCATCCCTTTCCAAGGCCTCTATGCATTCTAATTTGGATTTGTCTATTATAGAGATACCTCTGGCTTCACATAAGGTGACCAAATCGGATTTTCCAAGGCGGCAGTAATCCGTTTTGTCAGAGGCATCTTTTGCGGATTCCGGATGTGGGGATGGTGATGGAGACAGATGAGCTGAGGCTGTTGAGATGACCTGTGTTGCTAGCAAATTTAAACCTGTTTGCAGCTCGGTCTCGTCCTTATCATTATTGCTTTCTGCAGTTCTGACCGGACGGGAGTACATGATTATGTTTGACCTTACCGTCTGAGACTTTTGAATGCCCTGCTGCTGAAGCTTGGTAGATTCCTGTAACCACAAATTAGCCTTCTCTAAAGACCCATGTGTTTGGAGTCTGGAGTGGAACTCACAAACTTTTCCCAGATCCAGACCTCAAACGTCCCCTCCTTAGGGATGGACCATTCTAAACCTGAAGACCATTTGTGCCAATCTTTGAGGGGCTTAACAGTCCCTCCTCCATATGTGGATTTCATGTGCCGCTGAGCCGTCCTGAACTCAGAAGTGATACCCTTCTGTTCCCTAGATTTCCCTACACCGATACTCTCAAGCTTTTTCTAAGTAGATGCATCCACCTACAGTGTCTACGTCCACCGAGCAGACCACCGTCGATCCTTACCTGTTCATCCTCTGAGTAGCTCTAGGACTTCAAATACGAACCACGGACATTATCCACCGTAGCCCACTCGGGGAGAGAAGGATCAGCGGCCGAGGGATCCGGACAGGTACGAACCACGGACACCTTCCTTATCCCTCGTGCTAAATTGGCTCAAAACAGAATAAGAGTCCCCAATGCCTGGAGTGTTGACAGCAAGTGAGAGGGAGCGACAGGAAGTGAGAACAAGGGAAATATAGTTGAACCTTCCTAGGGATTCCGGTACGAACCACGGACACCTGGTCACCCCAGTCAGGCCAATAGGTTTTGAGAGAAAGTGGCTAGAAAAACAGATAGAAACAGAGAAACCCCTCCCCAGTTCACCTCCCCAAGTTCCGTCCCCCAAGCTTCCGGACCGCGGACACCTGGTCACTCAGTGATGAAAAGTCAAGAAATCGAACAAGAAAGGGAACAGTCTTCAATAATTTCCCCACGAACTCCACCCCCGGGCTTTGGTACGAACCACGGACACCTTACACCCTTAAGATGGACCTCAAGGGGAAGAGAAAAGAGAACAAAGCTCACGTGACAATTGATGAACCCGAGTAGGCTTGGCCCACTTTTTCTCCTCACAAAAAGCTAACCAGTTCACTGTTTTTTCGCCCTATACAGCCCGACTTCACAGCACAGTCCTTATGGTCGTAACTAACAGGAATTTCCTTCCTGACAGCAACTTTCATAAGCAGACAGCAGCTATCTTACACTACCAGACTTCCAATGACTGAAAAGATGTCTTCCAACCAAACCTACACAGAATGTGTTGGTTTGAGAATGGATTAAAACAGAAAAGAGGGCTAGCCAAGAGCAAGTTAAGGAGGGTGCAATAACAGCCCCTTATGGTTAAAAAAATAAATAAATGAATAAAACCCCACAGCAGTTATGCAGATATGCCCCAACCAGTACCTGGGCAATTAATACTGAAAAACACCACACATACACCCAAAATGTTCTTTTGGTAGATTTTTACCTGATTCCAGCAGCCTAGAGACCACAAATCAATTTGCAGACAGCAAAAACTTTATCAAATATGAGAGTATGAAAACAAAAAGGTCTTACCTCAATGCCGGCCTTTTTTGCTGGCCGAAATAAGATATGGCCCCTTTTAATTCTGCTGAAATTAAGTGAAAAATTGGACCTCCTTCTTTTGGCTCGCCATCTGATATAGTAGGAAAAATGATTTTTCGTCTTTATGGACAAGCGATCTGGAATCCTTGATGTATTGTGTGGTGATGTTGCACAATCCCCCGGAAATAACGTCACTGCAGTCGTTCTTAGCTGGTGTCCAGTATTCTGCCTCCCTCTAAAATGCCCAGTGGTTTATTATACATTAAGACAAAAGGTGGTCTTACAATATATCCAATCAATGAGCATGTTATGCTATGAATCAATTGGTGGAACCAGCACACAGACACATGTCCATAGAAGAGGGGTGGGGGAAAGGTAGACTGCCCTAGGCAAACAAAAGACACCAGGACAAAAGGCACATCCCCCGGTAATATACATATACACAGACACAGTGATCTTAGCATGGCTTGTACTGATACGTATGCTCGTTCTCATGAGAACATGCAGCCAGGGCCAGAACTAAGGGTAGGCAGAGTAGGCGCCCGCCTAGGGCACAGTCATAGGGGGGCACAATTTTGAAAAGAAAGAATTTTATTTTTGAATTTTTTTTATTCCTTTAATTTTGAAATTGAACTGCTTGTACTGTTCCTTTGTTCTCCAATGTGGCTGCCCCAGGCCCCCAGCAGAGTTCCTTTCTGCTTCCCACCTCCCCGACCCTCTTACTTGCCCTGGCTGGCTGGATCTGGCTTCTTCAGAGCGCACGTAAACAAATGCGCAATTGCGCATCCATGCGCCTGTAGTGAGCGGCACGCCGGCGGGCATGGTGACGTCTGTGTGGTGACCTGGCCTGGTGAATCGGAGAGAGCCCAGGCAGTGTGCGGGTGTGGCATAACCGGTCTAGGTGGCATTCTTTGCTCTTCTGAGTCCTGACTAACTGACTGGCTGGTGACTGGTATTGGAGCTGTTTGGCACAACACAACAGGTACAGATTGGGGGCAATATTTTGGGTGCTGCTGGCACAGGTACAGATTGGGGGCAATATTTTGGGTGCTGCTGGCACAGGTACAGATTGGGGGCAATATTTTGGATGCTGCTGGCTGGCACAGGTCCAGTATGTTCTTTATTTTGTTTGTTAACATTACATATTTACATAAAATAAAAGTTTAATTAATTAATGTGATTCTTTCTTAAAAAAAATTGTAAGTTATTAGGTGGAAAATGGTCCTAAAGAATGGGGGGGGCTGATTGAAGTCCTAGGGTGCCAAACTACCTTGGCCCGGCTCTGTGCGCAGCCATCTGCTGATTGGCGCTTGTAAAAGTACACCTTTGTTCAATGTCCATATTCCTCAAACCCAACCGGCGCCGCACCCGGCACGCTGCAGTCATGCCTGATGAACACAAATCAGATGGGAATCGGAATGATCGGGCGATTGTGCAAAAAAATTTCCACGTCAGTATTGACCAAGGCGCTTTAAATATACAACTTTGGTCACATATTGTAGAGCATTAATTAACAAAGCAGTGCAGGGGCAGGGTGTGAAAGATTCATTTTCATGTTGGGTTGGTTATGAAGCAAATCTGGCTGATTATTAGACATGGTTTTATACCGTTCCAAGGGTTTTCCATGCGGTGCTGATAATGTTTTCACCTCCTCCATCAATGGAGTATCCAGCTTGTACATGTACTGGCAGTGTCACATTTGACTGAAGTAATGGCACATATGTTTCTTGGAAGGCCCTTCATTACAAAAGGATTGCATTCCTGTGTTGTGAGTGATGAAAGCAGTCTGTCAACTGAGACGGAGTCGCCATAAATCTGTTTCAAGGACCCAGAGTTTCCCAAATCCTCCAGCTTAAGCAAGCCAATAAGAGTATTTCTTATATCCATGGGAATTTGTAAATTATCAAGCAGTAGCGTAGAGAAACCGTGCAAAATCATAGCACTTATCCCTGTAAGGGCAGAGAGCCTGTGTGTGTGAGCTGTAAGCTGTTACCTAGCAACCAGCTATTCAGTGCAACAGGAAGTGACACAGCAGCTAAGGAGTGGCAGGCAGGAAGAGGAAGTCACAGAGACTGGCAAAAGAAGAAAGCCTGGCATAGAGAGCCGCATGGTGGACAGAGAAGGAAGCAAGAGAGTTGCTGGTGCGACCAGAGAGCTGAGAGGCTGCACCACATTCATGTGGATCAGACTGGCACAGGGAAGCCACATACTGTGCCTGGAGAGATAGAGAGTGTGAGAGGAATCCAGACTGGAGGAACAACCAGCAGGAGATTCCTATCTGAGCATCCAAAGGGGCTGCTAGTCTCACTGTATGTCTGACTGTGCTGGACTCACCTAAAGAGACTCTAAAGTATCCAAAGAGGATTTGTGAGTATCCTGGTTAAAGGGACAGTACCCTAAAGAGCGCTGAAGATAAACACTGTGTATTAAAGGACATTAAAGGACTTTGCCTTTTTTTTCTTAGTTAGCTAGACAGATTGCGCTAGCAATTTAGTTAGTGAGGCCCTATTGCCACCGGTTAGGAGTGCTGCATGTATTAGGTGCCCATTTATTTTATATAAACCATTATTTAGTTTAACCAATAGTGTGTGTGTGTGTTATTACTGTATTCCTAGTGGGGCCAACCGTAGGTGCATTCACGGATCCCACTAGGTGGAGGCACTGTACTAGTAAGTACCAGGTACCCAGTCTCTCCCAATACCACTGCAGAGCAGCTCAGTTTTGTTCCATGTCATCAGGTAAGCGCCACATGTGGTGTGTAACACAGACAAAGGGGTGTCAAAGGGTTAGTGTAGTTTGCCTTTAATCTCTCCTTGTTGTTTGATAGTCTATCTGTTTTGACCCTGTACAGGGTCTCGGCAGCTGCAGTTTGAAGATTGTAGGTGTTTGACTGTAGTCGTTTATCAGTGTGGTGTTTTCCATTGTGTTCCTCCTGTGTGGCCATGGAGTCTTGAGGTGATTCCATTTCAAAGTAGGAGAAAGTTGATGTAATTGGTAAGGTTGATCAAAAGAGGTGTGAAAAGTTCATTCAGATAAAATTACAACATATTTGTTCTTTGGTTTGCAGTCACCAATGCATTTGGGAGGGGAGGGATAAGAGTATTTTCCATTGCAGCCATGCTAAAAACTTTAGGAGTGGAGGCCTCTGACACCATCTTGAGTGGTGGTGCTGTGGTCAGTAATTTACTTCTGTCTGGGATTCTGGAATAATAAGAAGAGTGTACAGCAGGGGAATTTACTCATCTTCCCTTAAGGGACACAGGGCTCCTAACAGGTCTTGATAGAGCACCGGGTGATATTCAGATCGGCAAGTCTCCCTTGAGCTCTGTGTAGAATGTCTTCCCCAGAAGGCTGCTCAAACTGGAAGCCAATTTTATATAAATTTACCTTGCAAGTGTAATGCAGCTGCTATGTGAAACCAAGAGTTTGACTATGACCACATTTGTGCAAAGAAATACTGTTAAACCAAGTTATTTTTTTCTTAACAAGAGCTGAAAATTGTCTATTTGGAAATTACCCTTAGATAATACATTATCCTTTCTTCTTTGTCATCCTAACAGACAGTGAAAACTGCATCAGATGCCCATACAATGAATGGCCTAATGAGAAGAAGGATCAGTGTATTTCAAAAATTGAAGATTTTCTGTCATATGCTAACAATGTAATTACTGTGTTTATTTCAGCTGTTTCAGCCATTTTCCTCCTTATTACAGTTATGATATTCGGAGTGTTTATTGCACACTGGGACACCCCCATAGTGAGAGCCAACAACAGGAGCCTGAGCTTCCTCCTCCTTGTCTCCATCAAGCTGAGCTTCCTCAGTGTGTTTCTGTTCCTAGGTCGCCCTGTGGATATAACCTGCATGCTGCGTAACATCACTTTTGGAATCACCTTCTCCATAGCTGTCTCTTCTCTCCTGGCCAAGACTATCATGGTTTGTGTTGCTTTCAAAGCCACCAAGCCAGGGAGCTCATGGAGAAAATGGGTGGGATTCAAACTGTCCAATTCTGTAGTCTTGTTCTGCTCATCCATTCAAATAATAATCTGCATGACTTGGTTGGCCATTTCTCCTCCCTTTCAGGAACTGGACCTTCACACTTACCCTGGAACCATCATCATTCAGTGTAATGAGGGCTCAGCTATTGGCTTTTACTCAGTTATTGGGTATATGGGGCTTCTGGCAGCTGTTAGTTTTGTTTTAGCATTTTTAGCTCGGACATTACCGGACAGTTTTAATGAGGCCAAGTACATCACTTTCAGCATGTTGCTCTTCTGCAGTGTTTGGATCACAATGATCCCGGCCTATCTGAGCACCAAAGGCAAAAACACTGTGTGTGTGGAGATATTTGCCATACTCACCTCAACTGCTGGACTTTTATTCTGTATATTTCTGCCCAAATGTTACACAATTGTACTTAGACCTGGAATGAATAGAAAATCACATTTACTTGGAAATGAGTCCTCATAGTATATCAAAATAATGAGAATAATCTACTTGTAATTAAGATGATCTAAATAGAATGGGTACAACAATTTCTGGTTCTAATATCTTTTTAAACCAGGTCGGGAATATACCATAGAAAGTACCATTAAGAGATTGAAAAAATATTATGGAATTTCAAAAAAGTTTGAAAGTAAAGCTCATAATAAATGTTAGATTTATCAAATTGACTTTTGTCTGGTACTGGTGTATAAACCCCAATTTGTAGCTAATGTTACTAGTGCTAGCTATAGTCATCACTTTACACTTATTGCTGGAAAATACTTGGTTGATGATGACTTAAAGTTCATGAGAACTAATTTTGAAACTTTAGACCTCAACTAGTTCTTTACTTTAATTCTATTACTTTGCTTCTTCTTTTTTATTTATTTCACCTGCCTAGGTGTCCAGTCTTGATAAAGTGGTTATAGTCATCTTTATAGGAATATTCTTGACAATTCTTGCTTTGGGAGTGAATTAATTGTGATATGTACAGTCTTAGACTTTTATCTTATTTCTCTTTTCATTTGATTTTTGATTTGTAAATTTATACAATGTTAGTTTTTTTTTGTTGCAATAACATAATGACACACACCAACTGAGTTGTGCTAGTGATGCTGCTTCTTCTCAATGGCACAAAGAGTGAGGCTTCAATCCAAGCAGTCACAAAAGACTATGGGATTGGCTTACTTTGAACTATTGTGCAAATCACTTGGGGTTATTTATTAAATTCAGATTTTTTTTTTGATGCCTCAAGGGATATTATTTGCTGTGTGCATAATTATAAAGAAAAAGAAGAGATTCTATACAAAGCCAGAACAATCCCCAATTTAACTTATGCAGATAATAATATAAAATTATTTCAAGACTTATCCCGCCAGACGCTGACTAAGAGAAAACAGCTCAGACCTCTCACAGAGATCCTTAAAGCAAATAATATGCATTACAGATGGGGATTCCCATTTTCACTACAAGTGCAAAAAGATGGAAGGCAATTTGTGCTTAAATCACCCATGGAAACTAAAGAATTTTTTTCTTCGCTTCAATTGGAATTGATACCATTGCCAGGATGGGATGTCCAACCGAAATTTAAAGATGCTACAGACTACAACCTAGAGCAATTATGGACTGAGCAAGAAGCTCCAAGAAGAACAGCGCGGAGGTCAAAGAACCTAGAGACATAACATTAGTCATGATTGGACTAAACGGTAGTCTGCAGTTTTCCATATTGATGCCCAGTAATGTAACGTATAATTTTTTCTTTTTCCTTTTTCTCGTTTTGTTGAGGTGATTGAGGGGGGCCGTGGGTATACTCACTAATGTCAATTTTTGCCCCTGCAAGTTCCCCATCCTTAAGTTCCCTGCATATTCCCAGCCACAAATCTCTTCCGCCCTTGCTCCAAGGGGTTACCCAGGTCATAAGGGTAGTGGCTTTTTTCTTTTTCTTTGATCTACTTCTGGTATTTTTTATTTTTCTTTGTTTTTTATATATGGTGGTAGAAGGGATATTTATATATTCAAGGTATCTGGAAAGTTTGGGAGACAATGTAACGTATAGAATGATTAAGATTAAACAGAAGGTAAAAAAGGTTTCTAAATTAGATAATGTATAATATGGACAATATGGGTAATATTTTATGTAAGGTGATCTCCTTAAATGTTAATGGTATTAACGAACCATGTAAAAGAGCCCAGATTCTCCATGAGTGCGCAGCCCAGAAAGCACAAATTTTACTTCTACAGGAAACACATTTTAAAGAAAGCTCATATCCTAAAATAAACTCAAAACAATACTCCCAAGTTTATATGAGTAATAATCCAGAAAAAAAGTCATTGGGAGTGATGATCCTAATACATAAAAATTTTCCATTTAAATGTGTGGAAACCCTAAGGGATAAAAGGGGTAGGTTTATACTAATAAAAGGGGAAATAGCAACAACAAAAATAACCATTGGGTCAATATACCTCCCAAACTCAGGGCAATATAATGTATTAAAAGATATTGAAACAAAAGTTAAAGCATTTGCTGAAGGTTTAGTAGTGATGGGGGGAGATTTAAATATTGCACTAAATCCTTTGATAGATTCTTCTACGGCAAAATCAGCAGTGTCTTATAAGGTATTAAAAAGGATAAAAATAATATTTCAGAATATAAGATTAATTGATACATGGAGGAGTCTTCACCCAAAAGAAAGGGACTATTCTCACTATGCGAAACAATATAATAGCTATGCTAGGCTGGACTATATATTGTTGTCGCAAGATTGGGTGCATGTTCTGAGAGCAGCAGAGATCGGAAGTACTCTGCTCTCAGACCATGCTCCGGTATCTATTATCTTTGTTGTGCCTAAGACATTGAAGCCTGAATTTAGGTGGAAATTTAATGAATATATGTTGCTGAACGAAGAACATGTCAATACAATAAAAAATAATATTATCCAAATTTTTAAAGATAATGATTTACCAGGTACGAATCCGACTCTGTTGTGGGAAATGCAAAAATGTGTTTTGAGGGGATATTTGATTTCTTTAGGAACAAAGTTAAAAAAAGAAAGGAAAAAAGAAATAGATATATTAATCAAAGAAATTCAGGAATTAGAAAAAGTGCATAAACAAACTCTCGCTAAAATAACCTTGACACAATTAGAGAGTAAGAGAATGACTTTAAAAGCATTATTAGATATTAAAACAGCAAAAGCATATTTAGGAACAAAACAAAATTTTTATGAATACAATAATAAAAGTAGCAAGTTATTTGCCCAACAGTTTAAAAAACAACAAGAGAAATCTTATATACATGCTATAAAAGATAAGAACCAAAATATACATAATGGAACTAAAAAAATTGCGGAGTGTTTCCAAGAATATTACCAAAAATTATATGGGCTTAAAGATAGCCCATTGTCATTAAAGGAAACAAATAAAATCAAAACGTTTATTAAAGAAGCAAATCTCCCTCAAATTACACAGGAACAAAGAGAATCGCTGGAATCAATAATTACGGATAAAGAGGTATATAATATAATACAAGCATTACCAAATAATAAGAGTCCAGGCCCGGATGGTTATGGAGCTCAATATTATAAGTCGTTTAAAGAAGTTTTAACCCCATATCTGGTAAATTCTTTTAATCATATTAGTGAGGAGTTTCCCCCATCTAAACAAGCAAATGAAGCACACATAACATTGATCCCTAAAGTTGAGAAAGATCCCCAAGTTTGTGCTAGTTACAGACCTATATCGTTAATAAATATAGATAATAAAATGTATGCAAAAATAATTGCGAATAGATTAAAGCTAGTTATAACAAAGATAATTCATGTAGATCAATCAGGATTTGTGCCTGCACGAGAGGGGAAGGATAACTCAACTAGAATTTTGTCTTTAATTCATTATTCTCAGTCTAGGAAGATTCCATGTCTGTTACTTACTTTGGATGCCGAAAAGGCTTTTGACAGAATTTCATGGGACTTCCTTAGATGTTCATTGAGCGGATTCGGGATAGGGGATAATATAACCTCTAAAATTATGGCACTATATCAGAATTCATCAGCAAGAATAAAGATAAACGGCACCCTGTCGAACCAGGTAAAAATTGAAAATGGTACAAGACAGGGATGCCCTTTATCGCCAATCTTATTTATAATGGTAATGGAAGTGCTGTTAGCACAGATAAGGAACAGGGTAAACATAGCTGGCTTAAGTGTTAAAGGAGTGGAATATAAAGCAGTAGCATTTGCGGACGATCTTTTATTTATTATTACTAAACCACATATTTCTTTGCCCAACTTATTATCATTATTGAAGTGCTTCAGTGAATTGTCGAATTTCAAAATCAATAACAGTAAATCTGAAGTATTGAATGTGAGTTTAACAGAGGGGGAACAAAAGGGGTTAGAAAGAAACTTCCCCTTTAATTGGGCTCAAACAGCTATAAAATATTTAGGTGTATTTATCCCAGCAAATTTGAGTAATCTTTATAGAATTAATTTCCTGCCATTAATAGATGATATACAAAACCTGTTGTCTAAATGGAATACATTTCAATTATCTTGGTTTGGAAGGATACAGGTTATAAAAATGATGATTCTCCCGAAATTATTATATATAATGCAAATGATTCCGATTTGGATTCCGAAAGGCTTTTTTAGTAAAATTAAATCCTTAATAACACAATTTATTTGGAATAACAAAAAACCTAGGGTAAATTATAAGATTCTGACATTGCCGAAAAAATATGGTGGCCTATCGGTACCAGATATTTATTTGTATTATGTGGCAATTCATTTGTGCCGGGTTCTGGGTTGGTTCACGGAAGAGATGTATGGTGGAAGCGTGGTAGGCTTAGAACAAGGGTTCTCTGCGATTCCTTTGAGGTGTTTGATATGGGGAAAAGAACCAAACATAACTAAGGAGATTAAACAACACCCTTTGTTAGGTGCTACGTTAAAAATTTGGCACAAAATAAATCTGTTATGGATATTAGTGGAGTATCCATCTCCATTAACCCCTATTATTCAAAATCCAGATTTTTTGCCATCACTGGATAAGAGAGCATTCGCCCAGTGGGGGGAAATAAATAATAAATGGACAGTGGTTTCAAATTTTATTTTGGATGGAAAAATAATATCATTGGATAATATTCAAAAAATTTGGGGGAAACATCCACGTGATACGTGGTGTTACAACCAAATGCAGCATTTTTTAAATTCCTTAGTTGTCTGTAAAGTGGAGAGAGCATTAAGTTGGTGGGAAGGTTTAATTTCTGGTTCGGCCAGAATAAGGAAACCACTCTCAGTAATATATAATGCTATTGTAAATAATGAGTTGCCCAGGGAGAGTGTTAAGAAAAAACAATGGGAGACTGACTTAAAACTTAAAATAGATGACTTATTGTGGCAGGAAATCATGCTGTCCATGCATAAGGGTTCTATAGCTACAAAGAGCCAAGAAACAAATTACAAACTGTTAATGGGATGGTACTATACTCCGTCGAGGCTGCATAAAATGTTCCCACAAGCAGATAATAGATGTTGGAGATGTCAAGCGAGTGAAGGGAACCCACTTCATATATGGTTCGAATGTGAAAAAATTAAAGAGTTTTGGGGAAAGATTCTGGATAATATACAAAAAATAACACCCCTTGGAAAGGTAGTAGACATTGCGGTTTTGGTCTCCTTACATTTTGATCCAATTAAAAGTGAAATTATTAAAAATCAATTGACAATTTTCATGATACAGGCAGCTAAAGTCTTAATTCCTAAAAAGTGGAAATCCCCTGATATACCGACAATTTTAGAATGGGTTAAAATGATAGAAGAGATAAAAAAACTAGAGGAATTAACTGCATTAAAAAAAGGGAAAATTAAAAATTTTTGGAGAACATGGGCTCCGTGGGGAAAATTAGGGAAAAACCCAATGCTGATCCTTGATACATGATATAAGAAAGATGAAAGAATTGTCCACCATTCAAGTAACGAGATTAGAATATGGATAATCTGCCAGATAGTGATTCCTTTTTTTTTTTTTTTTTTTTTTTTTTTCCGATCCTTATTCGGTTCCACTTTTGTGATCTCTCGAGATGTATACAAATTATGTACAATTTAAGAGTATTAAGGCAAGATTACCATTAACCTTTTAATAAGGTAGATTTAGTATATGGATGTGAAACGGAATATTGGATTTCTTTCCCCTTCCTTTATGTTGGTTTTGTAATCTTCCCTCCTGTTTTCTCTTTCTGTACCCTTTATAAAATTTGCTATAAATAAAGAATTTACAAAAAAAAATTCAGATTTTTTTTCTGGTCGGACTTTTTAGTGAACTCTGACAGTGTTAAAAGTCCAAATTAAAAGGTACTCTAACTCAGACCTGCCGAGTTCATTAGAAGTCAATGTCCAATTATCCAAAGATTTTGTGGTTTCGGTTGTCCCAGACGCAGATAAACAAAATCACTAATTCAGCAAAAAAAAAAATAGCTTGATTTGCTAGAATTGCTAGAATAAGGTAGGAAGATGACTTTTGTGAGTTTTCTATTCAAGTGACTGCTAAGCTTCTTTCTAAAATGCCCTGTAAAAACCTGAAGTTGTATTACAGGTATAGACCTTCAGCTTCTCTTACAGTTGCTGCTGTTGTTGCCAACATTGGTGACATCTCACACTATGCAATTTGCTGGAATCTTGTCAGTTTTTGAACAGGTACAAACTGGACATGAGGTTTTTGAACCAGACAGTCCACCTGTCCATGTCAAAACAGGACAGGTGGCAACCCTAAAACTATCTGATGTCTGCACTGAGAACAAATGCTCCACCTGTATTCACACTGCTTTTCTGATTATCTGTAGCACATGCTCATATTTAACTGTGTGTAGGAACTAACTCATAATTTACAGTATACATACCATGAAAAAGTCATGATCCAAATGTAGGTATGTGTAAAATAGCCATCCCCAGTATTATTAGCAGGCAGTCCCTCAGTGTTATAGACACCTAACTGGGGCCTAAAATACAGTTGGGAGGGGTACTGTTTCCTATTCCTGCTCTAAGCTATGCCCCTTGTTGTTTCTCACAGTGACCAGCAGATGGCATTGTGCTAGAGTATAAAATCCTATGAAGCCATGCTTTCAGGGTCCATTTTGTGCTGGCTTTAACCTGAACAGGCAGGTAGAGTCCTGTGGACAGGTCAGGTCTAGTAATGCAACGTATGGTGTGGATGTAACCATTGCAGCAGTGTGGTTAAAGGTGAATGGATACATCATCCTCTAAAAGGGACCCGTAACCCAATTAAAGGTTTCTATACGTGTGCTTCTACCTATGTAGTATATAGTTTAAAATGCCCTTGTGGAAAAATATATGTTAGGAAAACCATACGTTGCATTAGGGATAGACTAACAGAGCATAAGTCAGCCATTAGAAATAAATTGAACCAGCCAGTAGCCAAACACTTCAACGAAAATGGCCACACAATTAGTCAACTGCATTTTCAAATTTTGGACTCAGTATCAAAGAGGAGACGTGGGGGAGTTCGTGGTAAGGAGTTACTACGTAAGGAGGCCCATTGGATAAAGAAACTGGGTACCATGTCCCCACAGGGTTTAAATCAGGAGTACGATCTGAGTCCATTTTTATTTAAATAATAATTGTAAAGAAAATATTTTATCTTTTGCAGGTTTCATTCAAATCTTCTTTCTACTCGGCAGTGGGCTATTACCTTGAATGGACAGTACCATATGACAGATAAGCCAATTGTCTATACTATACAGAGTCTGTATGTAAGAAATATAAAGTAAAGGTCTATGATGGATACAGTTGTATTAAAATAATATGTGTAGAATGAAACATTGTTATATGTTTTAATGATACTATGTTATGATATGGTCTTCAAGGATACTATGTTATAATATGGTCTGACACTAGGTGGCGGTGTATTTTAGGCTATTTAAAGCCATGTGGTTATTGCATTTTATGCTTGACAAAGAGTGGAGTGCCACTCGAAACGTTGCACTATGTTGCTATGCTGCTATGCAATGCTTTGCAAATAATAAAGGCGGTCTTAATGAAAAATTGGAGTGCTGTCGATGGATATACTTTCATGTGATATAAAGAAGCCTTTGTGAACAGGCTTAAGGACTTGCACCCACCAAGAAATTTGGGCCTAGTAAGTAAGTGCGGTTTTGATTGGAAGTGTCTGCAGAAACAGCCAGCACAGTACAATGCAAATCTATTTTAAAATTTATTTTAAAAAATCAAGTTTTTTTTGCGGGTGAATAGATCTTACTTTGATCGCTCAAATCTCAGTAACATCATATTCGATCAAATTTGATTCAAAGTATTTTTAAAAAAAACCTTTGATTTCGCAAAGTCCACCAATTGACTCCAAATAGTTTCTAGGAGGTCCCGCATAGGCTAAAAGATAGGGATCAAAAGGTTCATTATGATACACACAACATTGTTAAAACATTACAACAATATTACCAAACATTATATAGACTACAGGAGGGGGTTGATAAAAAGATAAACTAGTGGCAATGGAACAATTTATAGAGAAAGCACAATTACCATCCATATCAGCAAACGAGAGATCTATATTAGATTCCACATTCACACCCCAATAAATAAGCGATACTATAGATGGCAGTGGAAAAGAGTCCAGGACCAGATGGATTTAGTATATCATACTGTAAAACGTATAAAGAAGAATTAATCCCCTTGCTAAATTCATACTATAATTTTATAGATCAAATACATGGATTCCACAAACAGGCAAAAGAAGCAAATATAATTATCATACCGAAAGAGGGGAAAGATCCCCAGTCATGCGCAGGTTACAGGCCAATATCCCTAATAAACATAGACTTAAAAATATACGCCGGGGGGCGTGGTCTGATGGCGTGCTGAGAGGACGCACTAACTGATCTCTCCCGGGTAGAGCCCACATCTTTTGCTATTTCTCAGCTTTCCGACAGCCTGAAAGATGGGGAAACACTACAAAAAAGCAGGACTAAACACCCACGCGTCTGCACAGAACAGCCAACGCTCTATATCACCATTTCTCCACAAATGCCACAGCTCCAGAATGACCAAGCATGCGCCCAAGATACACTGGCGCAGGCCGCAGTTCCAGCCCATCTGGTTCCGTGGCCTCGGAGTACAGCACGGCATCAGTCCCACCGGACTTGCAGGCTATGCTGGCTGCTCTTCCCACTAAGAGGCACACAAGGCGGACCTGGCTGAGATCAAGACTATGAGGTGTCCATATTTCAAGACTTGGCCTGGCTCACTATTCAGCGAAGACGACTACTGAAACCACTCACCGTGGTTCTTCGGAACAAAAATATCGCCTACAGATGGGGCTTCCCCTTTGCTCTGCTAGCCACCAAGAATGGCAGACAGTATGGCTTGTGGGAACCGGATGAAGCTGAGGCATTCTGTGCCTCACTGGACTTACCATTGCCTGATTTGCAAGGCTGGAGAGAGCTGGCATATAATGGAGATTTTCTGGACCCACTTCCCTTACAATCTTGGCAACTTTCGAAGCAAGACAAACAACAAGAAGCGACAAACAACTAGAAGATGCAGCTTCTGGAAGATCCAACTGAAGGACAGTGACTGGAAACATCCCTATTCATTTTCCTCAAACAGGTGACTCCTTGACTGGAAGACTGAGTTCCTTATTTCTGTACAGATGAAGACTTCGTATCACTATCCTGGTGAAGGCATTATCTACACTGCGAAGGTCGAGAGTTCAAAGACAGACTATTGAGACTCCGCACCCTCGACTGAGACTCTTCAAGATCCCATCATCTGCCCCGTCACCCTGTCCATTTTTTGATGAGACTCGTCGCCCATATTCCTTTTTCCCCTATATATTACTGTTATTGGCCCTGTATTTTAAACTTAACATGTACATTACTTACAATATAGCAGTAGTTGAAAATAGGCAACTACAGTCTAGTGTGGAAGACCCATTACCCCCCCAAAAAAAAATTTAAATTAAAGAAAAAAAAATATAAAAATTTTAAAATAAATAAATAAAAAAATCCAGACCAAGGGGGGTAACACTTACCATATACTGTAGCTCCAATTTTTGCTATCCCACCCATCTTCCTCCACTCACTTGCTATTGTGTCACTGGGAGCTCCACCGTTCCATCACAGTTTTAGATGTTCTAAATATTGTACTCGACCACTTTCCCCAGATAGCGTTTTGCTCTCTGTGAAAGGCTCTGTCCCGGGAGGGCAGAAGTTTATTACTGTGTTTTCTATTTTGTTTTTTTCCCACAGCGACACTTTCGTCCACAACCCCACGATTGTACCAATGAGGCTACCACGACCAGCTAGTGTTTTAGCTGAAATTGTGTTTTGGTTATATTCTCATGTCTCTGTTTCTGTCCTTCTCCACTCTCCACTACCTACTCTCTCTCCTGTTCCTTTTCCCACCACGGCTCTCTCTGACTACTCCTTGTATCTCCAACAGATATACCATAAGGGGGAACATCTCCGGAGGCGAGACCATCTGAGCCGGACACTACTTCTCCACACAAATGTGTGATTTAACGATTGGATCCTTGAACATCAGGGGCCTGAATACACTACTCAAACGCCACAATCTACTCAGGGATATGAAACGCCTGAAGGTAAACATTATGTTTGTACAAGAAACCCATTTCAAAAGACAAAATGTTCCACTCCTCAAATTTCAGGGGTTTCCAACTGCTTAGACATAGTCTGCCCTTGACCTCCAAAACCAGAGGGACCATGATTTTAATTGCTGACTCTCTAGGTTTCTCTATACAGGACACTAAAACGGACTCACTCGGCAGGTTTCATATAATTAAAGGCCACATACAGAATGTAACCTACACACCAGCTTCAGTATACCTTCCGCCTACTGATCAACATTGAGCTCTCCTTGCAACCCTCCAGGCCCTCTCTGAGATAGTGGCAGGCACAATCATAATCGGGGGCGACCTGAATGTTACCTTAGAACCCACCTTTGATTCCTCGTCAGGTCGCTCCAGCATGTCCCATAGGAACCTAGAGGCAATCAAGTCCCAACTTAGAAAACATACTCTTATGGATACATGGCGGCTGATCAACCCTACTGGCCGTGATTATACCTACTAGTCTCAACCCCGCCAGGTGTATAGTAGACTATATAATGATTAGCCATCAAGAAATCCCTAACCTTCAAAAAGCACACATAGACGTAAAATCCTGGTCCGACCACGCTCCCATAACTTGTACCCTCAAAAGACATACCCCACTAAGGAAAACTACACACTGGAAATTAAATGAATCTCTTCTTCGAGATCCGACCATTAAACAACTCATTGCCCAATCCCTCAAACACTATTTTGCTGAGAATAAAACTGAAGGCCTCTCCCCCTGGACGATCTGGATGGCCCACAAATGTGTCATTCGAGGAGAATTGATCAAACACGGTGCCAGGAAAAAAGCTAGCCACCTAGCCAAAACTCAGGATCTCATAATGAAAATTCACAATCTAGAGAGCCAACATAAACAATCCCGCCTCAATCAGGTCCTCGAGGACCTCACTATAGCTAGACAACAATTACGAGACCTTCACTCCTCTTATCACAATAGAGCCATAGAATTATGCAAATCGCTATACTTTGAACATGGCAACAAATGCAGCCACATACTGGCCTCTGCGCTTAGGACAAAACAGCTTAGGAATCACATTACCAAACTGAGAAAACCTGGGGGTACTCTAGCGACCTCTACTGTAGATATAGCAGATACCTTCACACACTTTTATACTAAGCTCTACCAACTTCATTCTCCCCCCAAATTCCCACCACCTCATATCCAAGTATGTAAAGACTATATTGCAGAGGCTGCCTTGCCCAAGATCACAGAAGATGAAAAACATATCTTAGATTCCCCTTTGTCCTTAGAGGAATTTCTACTAGCCCTCAAAATAACTAAATCTGGTAAAGCCCAAGGCCCAGATGGCCTTACTATTTCATACTACAAAGAATTAAGTGATCAACTCCTGCCCCATTTCCTAGAGGCAGCTAACTCCATATCCCCAACAATGGTAGGTCCCCCCAAGGCTCTAGAAGCCCATATGTCTCTTATACATAAAAAAGGCAAGGACCCTGCAGACCCTGGTAGCTACAGACCCATTTCCCTTCTGAATACTGACATTAAACTCTATGCAAAAGTACTTGCCAACCGTCTAATACAGATTGCTCCTACAATAATTTCTCCAGAACAAGTGGGCTTTATTCCAGGAAGGGAGGCAAGAGATAATCTTAATAGACTCTTCAGTATCACACACTACTGTAAACGAAACAACACCCCTCTTATGCTTCTCTCCCTGGATGCAGAAAAAGCCTTTGATTGCCTGGACTGGTCATTCTTACACGCCACTCTTGCAGACATTAACTTAGGCCCTAACCTTCGCAACTGGATTTCTGCTTTATACACCCACCCTTCTGCCAAATTAACGGTCAACGGTCACCTTTCAGACCCCATACAAATAAAAAACGGAACACGTCAGGACTGCCCCCTCTCCCCAATCCTATTTGTTCTCTCAATAGAAAGCCTTCTTAATAGGATATGCTTGAATCCCGATATACAAGGAATACAAAGTGGTAAAACAGTACACAAAATAGCAGCATTTGCTGATGACCTGCTGATTTTTGTTAGGCAACCCAGAATCTCCCTCCTCAATCTTATGGCTGAACTTCGGCTCTTTAACTCGGTGAGTGATTTCAAAGTTAATTTGTCCAAGTCAGTAGCCCAAAATGTATCAATCCCTAACCTGGAATACACTGATCTGATGACTAACTTTCCCATAAAAAGCACATCGTCCGCATTCACCTACCTAGGCATGAAGATATTTTCTGATTTAAAAACTATGGTGAAACGGAATTACTCGGACTTCCTGCTAGCAGTTAAACAAGACCTTAAAACATGGCAGCGACCATCATTCTCTTGGATAGGCAAGGTTAATATTCTTAAAATGAATGTTTTACCCCGTTTCCTATATATCTCTCAGTCTTTGCCATATCCCCCACCCCCTGGCATGCTTAAGGAACTGACGGCACTCACCACCAAATTTATCTGGGCCAATAAAACACAGAGAACAGCTAGATCAACGCTTACAGCCCCCAAAGACCAGGGCGCTCTGAGTCTTCCAGATTGGGTAGCCTATCATAAAGCTACAATGGTGATTAGATGCTTAGACTGGGCATTCCATAGATGCAATAAACTATGGGTGAGAGTTGAACAAAATTCAGCAGTCTCCCCCCTATGGGCTCTCCAATGGCTGTCACCACAAACTAGAGTGATTCTCGATAAACGCCAAAATACCAAGCTTACATACACCCTTCAGATTTGGGACTCTCTCACCAAAACTGGTAAATGGCTGAATAGTCCAACATTACATACCCCAGTCATCGGCAACCCCTCTTTTACCCCAGGTTTAGATCTTAGTTACTACAAGGGATGGGCTATTGACCTTCACCAAGGCTCCTCCTCCTTCTATAATGGCAACACTCTTAAAACTTTGGAAGAACTGATACCAAACCGCCCGATTACAGACCTAGACTAATTTAAACACAGACAAATTTCACATTTCATACACTCCTATTTCCCACATAACAATGTACAGCGAGACCTGACACCTATCGAACGTATATGGCTCTCTGAAACGGCGCCCACAAGAGGCCTATCTACTCTGTATAAACTCATTCAACAACTGCATCCAGACCCATCACCAAAACTGAAGGACAAATGGGAGAGGGAATTGGGCACACCCATAGCGACCGAGACCTGGAGTAGAATAATAAAATTTACTCATTAAACCTCCAGATGCACAAAGCTACAGGAACTTAATTACTAATTGCTAACACAATGGTACCGTAATCCAACTAAATTGGCCAAGATATTTCCCTCCGCTTCCCCTTTATGTTGGAGATGTAAGCAACACCCTGGGACTCTCATTCATATTTTTCACTCCTGCCCCTCTCTTAGTGACTATTGGACTTCTATCCGTGATACTATTGAAACACTTACGGGCGATAGCATTCCCAACACTGCACTAGCTCTTTTATTACATAACACTACTCATTCACTAAAAGGCTATTGGAAATCCCTCACACCTATTCTACTGGACACAGCCAAAACCCTAATTCCCTCCACTGGAAATCCACCTTAAGCCCAACTGTCAAGGACTGGCTGGTCAGGTAAAACAGATCCAGAAATTTGAGGAGCTTAAGTCTAACTCAGAAAAAGATACGACTCAGTTTATAAAGAAATGGTACTATTGGTTCCAATTTATGGAAATGGACCAATTTAAAACCATGTGGCTAGGGACTCAGTGACATCTGAGTGGTGTATGCTTGAACCAGACCTTCAAGGCGTTCAGACTACCTTCTACACTCATACTGCTAAGCATCACTTCTACTCACATAATCAGGGTCAACGTCTTCCGGGGATACCTCGCCTCCGGAGTTGGTTCTTCCTCCATCCTATCTCACTTTGTGAGAGATAGTCAGGTATGTACCATTACTTACCATTTGACAAGCCCACTGATCCGTGTTGGGAACCTCCTATTCCTTCTCTCTCTTTCTGCTCCCACTTTTTTCTTTTCTGGCTCTAACCAAGTTTCATGCATAGTAGACACAAGGTTGTTTTCTTTTTTTCTCTCTTCTTATGAAGATGGGGAATTGTGATTTACTTATACATCCTGGATTCACTCTGAAGGGCCATAGCTGCCCCTTGAAACCGTTACTTCAGGAACCTAACATTCCTTACCATGTATACCACTAAGGGTTCCATCAACACCCCCATATTCCTACTATTGACCATTGACCATTATGCTTTTATTTTTTATTGTATCACAGTGTACTACTGTGCTATTGTTCTATATGCAGAAAAAAAATTCTCAATTAAAAGACAAATTGAAAAAAAAAATATACGCCAAAATAATAGCAAACAGATTAAAAAAATATTTACCTGATTTAATCCATGAGGATCAGGCAGGGTCCATAACTAAAAGGGAAGGAAAAGATAATATTTATAAAATTTTATCATTAATGAAACTGGGGCAAATGGAAAAGAAAAAATTACAACCGTCATCAATACTAATTACAACGGATGCTGAAAAAACATTCGATAGAGTTGCATGGCCGTTTTTGGAGAAAGCAATGAGAGGTTTTGGTATTGGTCACTATAAATCGTATTTTAGCTTTATACAAAGATCCATATGCGAGAGTAAAAGTGAATGGTAAACTATCGGACCCACTAAATATCTGTAATGGAACTAGGCAGTGATGTCCGTTATCACCACTGCTTTTTGTGCTGGTAATAGAGACCTTACTTTTGCATATAAGACTAGAAGCAAAAATAAAGGGGATAAAGATTGGAGACAAGGAATATAAGACAATCGCTTTTGCAGATGATATGCTAATCTTTGTCTCCAGTCCGATGTCCTCCTTACCCTGCCTACTAACACTCAAAAAACAATTTGGAACTCTATCAAATTTTAAGGTTAACCCAACAAAATCTCAAATCCTAAATATCAATACCCCAATAAATATAATGGAAAAATTAATACAAAGCTTTCCCTTTAAAAAGGCAAACCATAGCATTAGATACTTGGGAGTGAATATCGCTCCAAATATGTCTGATCTTTACAACATCAATTTTGTCCCCTTAGTAACAATACTTCAAGAAAAGGTAAATAATTCATACAAAATAAACTTGTCTTGGTTGGGCAGAGCACAAGCAGTGAAAATGTTCTTGATGCCTAAATTTAATTACTACTTACAAGTTTTGCCAATTACGATACCAGCAGCTTTCTTTAAGAAAATTAAATCATTGTTCACAAAATTCATTTGGAATGGCAAACGGGCCAGGATTCAATACAGACAATTAATACTACCAAAAGAAAGTGGAGGGTAAGCTTTCCCAGACACACTGCTATACTACATTTCAATACATCTAACACATATAAAACAATGGTACTTAGAGGATGGGAAGAAAGAGTGGGTAGTTTTGGAAAAACAGTGGGTTAAATTATCTTTAGATCGATCACAAATGCTTACCGAAAAGGATGAGGGACCATTAATAGCCCCCACATATCTGGTATAGGAATAGATCAAAGATGAATCTGGCTAAAACCCCTTTCATTCTACAACCCCTAGTGAATAATATCTTATTTATACCTAGCCTAGAGCAAGGAGCCTTCAAGGAATGGCAAGTACTAGAGGGTAGACCCACAAGAATCAGTGACTTTTTGGAGAATAACAAAAAATTATCATTACCAGAAATTCAAAAGAAATGGGGTAAACACTCTAGAGATTCAATGGAGGATCTAACTCATCATCATCATCATCATCATCATCATTTATTTCTATAGCGCTGTCAAGATACGCAGTGCTTTACTGCAGTTATAGCAAACAGGGAATAAATGGTGGATAGCAGACAAGGATTACAGAGTACAATAGGGTTTACAAACTAAAATGTTAGGGTACAATTGAGACATTAGGATTGTATAAACAATTTGTCATTTTTGATACAGCAATGATTAATTAAGGTACATGGAATAGGCCTCTTTAAACAGATGGGTCTTTAAGGAGCGCTTGAAAGTTTGGAAGGAAGGGGAAAGTCTGACAGCTTGTGGCAGAGAGTTCCAGAGAAAAGCAGAAGCCCGAGAGAAGTCTTGTAGACGAGAATGGGCAGAAGTCACCAGAGGAGAAGTGAGGCGAAGATCAGAAGCAGAGCGTAGGTTTCGTGAAGGAGTGTATTTGGAGATTAGAGATGAAATATAGGGAGGGGTTTCTTTATTAAGGGCCTTGAATGTGAGTGTAAGTAATTTGAATTTGATTCTAGATGAGATTGGGAGCCAGTGAAGGGACATGCATATGGGAGCAGCTGATGTTGAGCGGCGAGCTAGATGAATGAGTCTAGCGGCCGCGTTTAGAATAGATTGGAGTTGTGAAAGGTGACTAGTTGGAATACCTGTGAGGAGTAAGTTGCAGTAATCAAGGCGGGAGATGATGAGAGACTGAATCAGTGTTTTAGTTGATTCTGAACTGAGATAGGGTCGTATTCGAGCAATGTTGCACAGTTGAATACGGCAAGATTTTGCAAGTGTTTGAATGTGTGGTGAAAAAGATAGATGAGAGTCTAAGATGACTCCTAGGCAGCGTGCCTGTGTGGTGGAATGAAAGGTGGTGTTGTTTACGGTGAGTGATATCTGAGGGACAGGGGAAGATCTTGGAGGAAATATAATGAGTTCTGTTTTAGAAAGGTTCAGTTTCAGGTGGCGCTGTGACATCCAGGAGGAGACAGCAGAGAGACAGTCTGTGACTTGGGAAAGGACAGAGTTAGAAAGATCAGGAGTAGACAAGTAGAGTTGGGTGTCATCAGCATAAAGGTGATACTGAAGTCCAAATGACTGAATGAGTTTTCCTAGTGAAGTTGTATAGAGCGAGAACAGCAGGGGGCCAAGAACAGAGCCTTGAGGAACTCCAACAGAGAGTGGGAAAGTAGTATAAGCAGAGTTAGAGAAGGAAACTTTAAAGGAACGGTCAGACAGATAAGATGTAAACCATGAAAGAGCAGTGTCCCGAATGCCAGATGAGTGTAGAATGTCAAGGAGGAGTGTGTGGTCAACTGTATCAAAGGCTGCAGAGAGATCAAGAAGGATTAGAATGGAATAATGACCTTTAGACTTTGCCAATAGAAGATCATTGGTTACTTTGGTGAGTGCAGTTTCAGTCGAGTGTGATGGGCGGAAGCCAGATTGCAGGGGGTCGAGGAGGGAGTTGTGAGTGAGATATGGATTGTGCTGATACTGTTGATAATTGTTGATCTTACTCCGCAAAATTGAAAGCATTTGAGGGCCTGGCAAGCCAAAATAGTTAGAACAACAATATTGTAGTAGTATTATGTAGTTATACTGTAACTGTAAAAGCTTCTGGTTGCGTGTTAATATGGTATACTGGAATTGTTATGTTACATGGATGCACTTGTCTTATATACTCTTAATCTACTTTTTATCTTTTTGTATTCTTGTCAATATATTTTCTATGTAAAACTTCTATTAAATAAAAAAACATCATATTCGATCAAATTTGATTTGAAGTATTTTCAAAAAAACCCTTTGATTTCTCAAAGTCCACCAATTGACTCCAAATTGGTTCTAGGAGGTCCCTCATAGGCTAAAAAAGCAATTCGGCAGGTATTAGATGGTGAATGGCAAAGTCGAAGTTTTAAAGAGACAGAACATGATAAATTTTGATTTTCTTTTCAAACTCTAATCGAATTTTGGCCTATTTAATAGTTGAAGTACACAAAAATAGCTAGAAATGTTTTTTTTTTTTTACTTTACTTTGACCCTTGATAAATCTGCCCCTTAATGTATTTGATGTATTTGGGGATTCAGTAGTTCTGCCTCTCACTAAATAATGCATTTAAACTGTGGGAATATTGATCATGGAATTGCTATATTATTATTTACATGTAGGGCCTTTACTGTATAATCTGATTCAGACAGTCTGAAGCTAATGGCACATGGGGGAGTTTTTTAAGCTTATATGTATATATATTAGAGTATTTAAGTGGATGGAGTATTAAGTGGATGGGAACATACTAGTTGAGAGGTATGACTTGAATATGTGTATAAGGGAGGGAACAGCAGAGCATGGCAGGCCATTTGGAAAGTGTGATGGAATGGGAGTTAGAGAGCAGCTTTGACACTTCATCTTCTGTAACAAAGAGGAAGAAATCAAACGGATGCTCTAGAAAACATCACATATATTGGAAGAAGGGCATGAGGTAATGCGTTGATGTAACAGGTCAATTTTGGATTTGAAGTGGTTTACAAATTGTTGGGGTGAGAAAAGAGGTCGTGATTGTGCTACAGTCTGAGGTTTGGGGGAAAAAAAAGGTTCTGTAGGTTTGATTTATTCATATCAATTAGTTGAGAGAAGTTGGATATACCAAAAATCTAAATTATACAATACATTAAGGAATTTTCTGCTCTCTTTCATGCACAGTGTATATAATAATTATAAACACTTTTCAGAATAGAGCAGAGTTCCCCCAGGTGTCTGTGTCTATTCATTATACTGTGCACTGTTCTCTATAAAATGACAGTTGGATTAGCCGGTCCCATTACTGTTGTTCAGTAGATGCAATGCTTTATTTATTTTACTTTATTCATTATGGGGACTTCACTTGATGACTGCTGGGGCAATGCTCTGACCCTCTGCCTTGTTCTATGGTACATTATGTTGCCTGGGGGGGCAATGCTGGGGGGCGTGTCTGTAATAAAAATACTGCTTTGTCTATCTATAATGTGTGTGGGACCCTGCAGATCTGAGATCCCAAGCATCCAACCTGCTTGTCTCCTGGAGATCATTAAATCAGCTGAGGAATATGAATATATTCAGGAAGGAGACATCATGATTGGAGGGGTGCTGACTGTCAGTATGTTTGAGTCAGTGGATTATTTCACAGGACTGAGGTGTAACTAGTGAGTTGTGTTTCTTGAGTCAATTACAGAAGGTGGCTACAATTGGTTTAAGAGATGTATCTAACTAAACATTAGCCGTAGCCACTCATGAAGATGACCAATGCCCCCCTTTTCTTTCCATTATATCTATATGGAATCTAGCCCCATATTGTTCTGGTTGGGTGATAGAAAAAAAAGGAACTAAAGGGTTAATGTAATAGTTGGGGGAAAGTTTGCAACTGGTCTAATATCCAATCAGCTGGTTGCATTTATTGGTTGGCAGAGAAAGCACTCATCTTATTCTTTAATTTTAATGTAACATGAAACCCACCTTTACTTGTCAGTGATTCTCTGTGTCCCATCTCAAATAGTTATTCAGGTATGGGATACTTTATCTGAAAACCAGTTATCCAGAAAGCTCTGAATTACGATGAAGATCCAAATTATGGAAAGACTCATTATCCAAAAAAACCCATGTCTCAAGCCTTCTGGGTAAGAGGTCCCATACTTGAAATGTAATTAATACTCCTTTTTTTCTTTTTCTAGTCCCAGTGCTCAAAACTACAAATATCTTGTGGATTTTCTTTTTGTCACTGAGCAAGTTAATAAGAATCCCTTATTTGTACCCAACGCAAGTCTTGGATACCATATATATGATTCTTGTGGAGACCCACGGAGGGCTATAAAGAGTATATTACAGATATTATCTGGATCCAGGGAACCTATTCCTAATTATTCCTGTGTGAAGATTGGACAAATTGCTGGTTTTATTGGAGATTATACATCAGAAACCACTGTACCCATAGCCCAAATTCTGGGTGTGTTTGGCTACACACAGGTAAGATGTTCATTGTTTGAAAAATAGAAGGTTTTTACATCCATTTGGTAAACATCTTCCACTTATTACAAATGAGCAAATGGGCAAAAATTCAAATTGTAAAATAAAAGGTTGAAGTGTAACAATGCAATGTTAATGGGGAAATCTGTTGACTCTCCCGCAACCTCTTTTGTCTCTTCACTGGATCTTCATGTCCTTGTGTTTTTTCCTCAGATTATAATGGCCCTGATTATTTAGCATGTAATGTACAAAGTGCACAATTCAGGTGTAATTCATGTATTTTCTATATGTAAAGTACAAGTTGTGTTTTTTGTTTTATCATTGCATGTGTGTCCATCAACAATAGCTTTAAAATCTGATTCACTTAGAGAAACTCAGTCAATAACAAATGTTGCTTAGGGAACCCTTAAAGTGATACTGATGCTAGAAGATGACTAAATCATGCCTATAAGTCATGTTCACTGTTTTTCACTGATAGGGCTGTTTTTGTAAGTATCTGTTTCTTGAATTACTTAAACTTGACATTTTTTCCAGACCTGTCCATTCTCAAACTTTCGGAATTTCTAATGCCGACTCACTTTTTGAATTTGTTAGTATGTATTTAAAAAAAAAAAAATATATGAGGTCATCTTACTGTTAAGTTCCGTTATGACACATAAAATGCAGGAATATTTAATGATTTCAAATTTGGGTGTACTGTTTTCAAATGTGGTCCCTTCATAATTCCATATACATATATAGGGCATCAAAGTGTTCAGAAGACCCCCGTCATTCATATTCACAGTTGAGATAATTTTCTGAAATTTCATAAAAATCAATAAAATGTTGCTGCCTCAGTTTGTCATTGCAAAACATATTTATATCTTCTGCATTTATCTAAAGCATTCTGATATCTGGAGCAGTACTGCTAGGACTTCTATCTATAATTAGTTATAGTTTATACTATAAATATTTGATATTGGTGTGCTTGAGAAAAATGGGACTTTCTAATTCCAATTATTTTTGTGCATATAATACAATATATTTTCCTTAGGGGCAGATTTATTAAGGGTCGACTTTTTGATGGTCTAAACTGACTAGTGAATTATCCACACTCAATTTGATTTTTTTTTTAAAAAAATGTAATTTGATTTTTGAGATTTATCAAACTCTGCCCCTTTAAGAATTCGAATTCTACTATGTTCCACCAAAAACCTGCCAAATTCATGTATAAATCAATGGAAGAGGTCCAGGGAGCAATTTGGACATCTTAGTAGCCCTCCTGACATTCAAGTTTTTTTTAGGAGAAAACTGAAATCAAAAAAACTCACATGAATTTGAAATTCGACTTTTAATAAATGTCTATATAATATTGTTTTAATATAAATTAATATTAATTTAATTATTGTTTTTTATACACACATTTACACATTTAGTCCTTTAATTGTTACAGAAGTAGAAATAGACAAAACAAAATGAAAGTAAATAAAAGTTACCATTTTTGTATTTATTTAAACAATTAGAATGGAGTACCTGAAGTGTGTGACCTGAAGGTGCCCAAAAAGTTTCAAAGCCAGGCAGGCTATATTAGTTAGCTTTCTCATTTTCCAGTTTCATTAGGACTAGCAAGGTTAGATATTTTGTATTATCGAAGATAAAATAAGTGAGAAATGACTCGTACAGCCTCCATAGTTTTGGTTAGATTATGTGAGTTCAGGTATCTGATCCATATTACAGAAAGATCTGCTATCCAGATAACAGTTCCCATACACGTATTGCAAATTTATTATGAAAACAAAGTTCCAAGTAATAATAATATTAATAGTGTAATTGATCCCATCTCAACCACTTCTATAAAATTTGGGGGATTTAATATAAATTAGTCCCATACATACATCACACCAGTTTCTTTTTTCTACAGTGAAAAAACCCTCTTCTGTTCTGGATAAACCCTTATTGTAAGGGCCCAAAGGCACAGTTGGAGTGCGGACCAAGGAGGAGGCAGGTAGTTAACCAAAGTTCGTGGTATCAGAAGGGTGAGGCAAGAGAGTAGTCAAAGTCCAGGCAATAGTTCAATCCAGGCAGCGAAGGGTCAATCCGAAATAACAGGCAAGGTTGGTACACAGGAATCAATCAGTAATAACACACCCAGGAATATATAAAGTTAAACCTTTACTTGTGCAATGTCTGCAGAGTCCAGAAGGCTTTATATAGGCCAGGATTGGCGCCAAAGTTTGGGCGCAATGGCGTCATGACACTGACGCTCGCGTCCGGTGCACGTTCTGATGCTTGCGTTTATGCGCCGGCAACCAATCGGCAGGTGGGAAGACGCTGGCGTCATAGCGCTGCGACCAGCAGGATCCATATGGAGAGGCAAAGGGTCGCCATTTTGGACGCCGTTGCCATCTTAGATGTGAGTGACTTCCATTTCCATTACAGTACCCCCTTCCTTAGGGGGGCCTCAGGACCACCATGACTAGGACTGGATGGAAATTGTTTGTGGAATCTTCGGATAAGAAGGGGAGCATGGACGTCAGAATCTCTCACCCAGGAGCACTCCTCGGGACCGAACCCCTTCCACTCAATCAGGTACTGCAACACACCCCTGGAAATCCGGGAATCCAGAATTCTCTTGACTTCAAACTCCTGGTGCCCATCAACAAGAACAGGAGTGGGAGAGGATGAAGAAGAAGTTATTGCAGGCTTGAGAAGAGACACATGGAAGACATTAGGAACCCGCATCTCTTGGGGAAACTGAAGACGAACCACCACAGGATTAATAATCTCAACAATTGGAAAAGGACCAATGAACTTGGGACCAAGTTTGGGGGTACGCACTTTGAGACGGATGTTTTGTGTAGATAACCAGACTTTGTCACCAAGATTATAGTGAGGGGGAGAAATTCTTCTCTTATCAGCAAATTTGTTTTGAGAAAGAGAACTCTTTTCCAAATTAGCTTTAGTGGCAAGCCAGATAGCAGCATGTGAGCGGCTTGATCATTGGCAGCTGGAACGTTTGTGAGAAGGAGATCTTGAGGAAACGCTAGAGGATTCTGCCCGTAGACACAAAAGAATGGGGACCTCTCGGAAGAAGCGTGCATAGCATTGTTGTGAGCAAATTCAGCCCAGGGGAGTAGATCTGCCCAGTCATCCTGGCACAAAGACACATGGCAACAAAGAAATTGCTCTAATGCTTGGTTGACTCTCTCTGCAGCTCCATTGGATTGAGGGTGGTAGGCAGAGGAAAACTGGAGAGAGATGTGAAGTACTTTACATAAGAATCTCCAAAATTTGGAAACAAATTGGGAACCTCTGTCGGACACAACTTCAGCCAGGAATCCATGAAGGCAAAAGATATGCTGAATAAACAATTTAGAAAGTTTTTGAGCAGAAGGCAACTTGCGCAGAGGAATGAAATGGGCCATCTTGCTGAACCTGTCAATCACGACCCAGATGACTGCATGCCCAAGGGAGACAGGTAAATCCACAATGAAATCCATCGCCAAATGAGTCCATGGTCGGGAGGGAATGGGTAAAGGCAGAAGCAGTCCCTTAGGAGGGGAATGACTAGACTTAGAGGCTGCGCAAATGGAACAAGAAGAAACAAAGTTCTTAACGTCCTTCTGGAGTGAAGGCCACCACACCAGGCGAGACAGAAGTTCACACCAGGAGTGACGAAGATCTGGAGGAACGAATGCGACTACCAGAGGAGTATCGCCAGGAGCAGAAGATTGTGCAGATAGCAATTGGGAGGCCATGGTGGGAAATAAGGTAGCAATAATCTTGATAGGAGGCACAATGGGTTCAGGATCCTCAGAACAAGTGTCTTCAGGAATGAAGCTTCTAGAAAGAGCGTCTGCCTTCTTGTTTCTGGAGCCAGGACGGAACGTGATAACAAAGTTCAATTTTGAGAAGAAGAGTGCCCACCTAGCTTGCCTGGGATTAAGGCGTTTAAGAGACTGGATGTATTCGAGGTTTTTGTGATCAGTGAAGATAGACAAAGGCACTGAGGAACCTTCCAACAGATGTCTCCCCTCTTCTAGCGCTAATTTGACCGCCAACAGCTCACGGTTTCCCACATCATAGTTCTGCTCAGGAGAAGAAAACTTTTTAGAAAAGAAAGCACAAGGATGCAATTTCCCATCATACGAAGATCTTTGGGACAATACAGCTCCAGCCCTGACATCAGATGCATCCACCTCAATGAAGAATGGTAGAAGAGGGTCAGGGTGTCTAAGGCTTGGAGCCGAAGAGAACGAATCTTTTAGGGTTTTGAATGCTTCTAAAGCTTGAGGGGACCAGCATTGGGGTTTCCCACCTTTCCAGATGAGGGACAGGATTGGAGAAATCTTAGACGAGTAGCCTTTGATGAATTGTCTGTAATAATTGGCAAAACCAATAAACCTCTGGATAGCTTTGGTGCTGGTGGGGAGGGGCCAATCTTGGATCGCCAAAACTTTTGCTGGGTCCATCTTGAAGCCTTGTTGGGAAATAATGTACCCCAGAAAGGGAATAGAAGAAACTTCAACGGACCATTTTTCAAGTTTGGCGAAAAGATTATTCTTCCTCAGACGAGATGACTTCCCGCGCCTGGATCCGATGTTCAGTGAGATTTGAGGAAAAGATTAGAATGTCGTCCAAGTAAACGACTACACTTTGGCCTAGCAAGTCCCGGAAGATGTTGTTAACTAGCTCTTGAAAAACCGCAGGAGCGTTACAAAGTCCAAAAGGCATCACGAGATACTCGTAGTGCCCATCACGAGTATTAAACGCGGTCTTCCATTCATCACCCTCTCTGATCCGGATGAGATTATAGGCCCCACGAAGATCTAGCTTGGTGAAAATGCTGGCACCCTTGAGCTGATCAAATAACTCGGAAATGAGGGGTAGAGGGTAGCGGTTTTTCATAGTTATTTTGTTCAAGCCACGGTAATCGATGCAAGGTCGTAGACTGCCATCCTTCTTTTCAACAAAGAAGAACCCTGCACCATCAGGAGAAGAAGATGGATGGATGAAGCCTCTTAGGAGATTTTCCTGGATGTACTCTTTCATCGCTGCAGTTTCAGATGGAGAGAGCAGATAAGTACGTCCTCGAGGAGGCATAGTGCCAGGAAGAAGCTCGACAGGGCAGTCGTAAGACCGATGAGAAGAAAGAGTTTCAGCGGACTTTTTGTTGAAGACATCAGAGAAGTCTTGATAGGCAGGCGGTATGGAGGGATTAGGAACAACGGAAGATATCTTGACAAGGGGCTGGACCGGAAGACTCCAGCGAGAAATTTGAGTTGCGGACCAGTCAATGACAGGATTATGGATGCGCAACCAAGGAAGTCCTAGGACTACTGGAGTTGATGGGCAATCAATCAGCAGAAACGAAAGTCTTTCAGTATGCAAGGTGCCAACTTTGAAGGATAATTCTTGCGAGGACTTGAAAATGAAGGCAGAAGAAAGTGGCCGATCATCATTGGCAGGACTCGGAGTGGTACAGCCAAGGTTTGTAGAGGAATGGAATGACATTCCGTAAATGCTTTGTCCAAGAAGTTTCCAGCAGCGCCGGAGTCAAGGAAGGCTGGAGTAGAAATGGTCTTGGATGCAAGCTGGATCTGTACTGGAAGAAGAAAATGATGAGCAGAGGCTTGGGGAAGATGATCAATTCCGCCCAGGTAAGTCTCCCCAAACTTACCTAGGCTTGGCATTTCCCGACTTCACAGGGCACTCATGGGCAAAATGGGATTTGCCCCCGCAATATAAGCAAAGTCCGGCAGCCCTTCTCCGCAGTTTTTCCTGTTTGGAAAGACGAGCACGTCCTATCTGCATAGGATCTTCTGTGGGAGTGGGAGACGAAACAGAAGCTGGGGAAGAAGATGCAGCAGTGCTGGGGAGTAAAGGTCTCTGGAAGCGAGGAACCAGGATGGGTTGAAACTTCCGTACCCGTTCTCTATCCGCTTGGTGCTCTCTTTGTCAGGTATCCACCTTGACTGCCAGGGCAATAAGATCCTCCCAGCGTGTAGGCAACTCACGGGAGACTAGATCATCCTTGAGGTGCATAGAGAGCCCTTTGTAGAAAGCGGCATGGTAGCTTTCATTGTTCCAGCCAGTCTCGGCAACCAACGTACGGAACTCAATTGCGTATTCAGGCACTGAACGCGTTCCCTGACGAATCTGGAACAGGCATGAAGAGGTGGACGCTGCCTGGCTGGGAGCATCAAACACAGTGCGCAGATCTCGGATAAAGGCCTTGGAGTCATCAATTAAGGGATCCTCTTTCTCCCACAGAGGTGATGCCCATTCCAAGGCTTTACCGGTCAGGCGAGTAATGATGTACCCCACCTTTGCTCGTTCCGAGACATACTGATGGGGAAGCAGCATGAACTGGATCCCACATTGGTTAATGAACCCTCTACAAGCCACAGGATCGCCACTGAAGAGTGGAGGTGCCGGAAAACGAGGCTCGGAAACATGAACCGGCGCCACAGGAATAGTGCCCGAAGCAGAGGCAGGGACCTGGACCGTAGGTGTGAGGGCAGACAATTTTTCCAAGATAGCTTCAAGAGCTTGGCCAAAGTGAGTCTGCCGAGCTTCAGAGGCCTCCATGCGTGAGGCTATTCCACGGAAAGCTCTTCCGAAGTCAGGCTGGGCTGAGGCCTCCTCAGAAGGGTCCATGGCCCAAGTATAATGTAAGGGCCCAAAGGCACAGTTGGAGTGCGGACCAAGGAGGAGGCAGGTAGTTAACCAAAGTTCATGGTATCATAAGGGTGAGGCAAGAGAGTAGTCAGAGTCCAGGCAATAGTTCAATCCAGGCAGCGAAGGGTCAATCCGAAATAACAGGCAAGGTTGGTACACAGGAATCAATCAGTAATAACACACCCAGGAATACACAAAGTTAACCCTTTACTTGTGCAATTTCTGCAGAGTCCAGAAGGCTTTACAGTATATAGGCCAGGATTGGCGCCAAAGTTTGGGGCAATGGCATCATGACGCTGCCGCTGGCGTCCAGACGCCGGCATCTAGACGCTGGCGCACATTCTGACACTGGTGTTTATGTGCCGGCACATGTTCTGACGCCGGCGACCATTCCATCGCCGGCGACCAATCGGCAGGCGGGAAGATGCTGGCATCATAGCGCTGCGACCAGCAGGATCCACATGGAGAGGCAAGGGGTCGCCATTTTGGACGCCGTCGCCATCTTGGATGTGAGTGACTTCCATTTCCATTACACTTATGTATTTTATTCTGTTCAGGGTATGGGCCCAATATGAAAAGAAACAATGATAACGTACAAAAAAAGAAGAAGCTTTATATAAGGTTCCCCAGTTTGTTAAGGGGTTACCAGAAGGGTTAACAGAACTTGCACTGGAAGATAGTGATGGGCGAATTCGCTGCCAATTTCCACGTTTCGTCGGCAAATAAATTCACGAAATTCACTGGCGTAAAAATATTTTTGACGCCGAAGACACTTCTGACGCTGGCAACAATTCTAGGTGCCCATTGACTATAATGGGCGACAGAATTTTTTGTCGGCAAAAAAAATATTTTGACTCCGGCATCAAAGTTTAGCGAAAACGGGAGAAATTCACCCATCACCACTGTCAGAATATGAGTGTATCTGACTTATGTTGTTAGTGTTTGATCTTCTTTCTATATTTACAGATCAGTTATGGAGCTACAGACCCAGTGCTGAGTGACAGATTCACCTTCCCATACTTTTTTCGGATGACAGAAAGTGATGACAGTTATTATTTTGTTATAAGCAAAATAGCAAAGTATTTCCAATGGAACTGGGTGGGAATTCTTTTATTTGATGATGACAGGGGAGCGAGAGATCTCCAACTGCTGAAATATTATCTCTCTATTGAAAACATCTGCATTGAGTTCACACTAAAGTTGACTAGTAGATTTCATGAGAACATGAAGTACAGGGAGATCTTAAGGAAATCCTCAACAAATGTCATTATTTTTTGTGGCGCAGTTAATGTACAAATTGTATTCCAATTCAATTATCTATATGACTTGCTCAAGGAGAAGTCATTTCTTTTTACATCTAATTGGTTATATTATCATCATATTTTAGACTTTTCGAATAAAGTATTCCATGGCAGTTTGCTATTAATGCAGAATAAAGAAGATTACCCCAGTAATTCCCCATATGGACAGTTCTCAAAGAGGTTCCACCCATCAAGATTCCCAGACGACAAGTTACTTGAAAACATTTGGATGTACAGTTTTTTATGTTTGTCAAAGGATCACAAAAAGAATGAGATGTTTGAAAAACAATTGAAGTCTCGCCTTCATATTTGCTCTGGCCAAGAACGTATTTCAGAGATTGATCTGTATGATAAGGGATTTCATAGTATAAACATGATTTATGCCGTGGATATGGTGGTTAGCGCTCTGCATTATCTGCATCAGTCACCTGGTATGACAATTTCTAGGTTGCACAGAAAGATGTATAATTACAGGTACAAGGTAAGTGACACATTATGTTACATGTATGTCTGATTATCTGTGTGTATTGAACTTTTGTAATACAGGTATGGGACCTTATCCAGAATGCTTGAGACCTCAGTTTTTCCAGATAATTGATCTTTCCATAATTTGGATCTTCATACCTTAAGTCTACTAGAAGATCATGTAAACATGAAATAAACCCAATAGGCTGGTTTTGCCTCCAGTAAGGATTTATTATATATTAGTTGAGATCAAGTACAAGCGACTGTTTTATTATTACACAGAAAAAGGAAATATGTTTTTTTAAATTTGGATTATTTGGATAAAATTTATTCTATGGGAGACAGTCTTTCTGTAATTCTAAACTTTCCCGATAACAGCCTTTTATGCCCATAAATTCTTATGTCATACGTTCCCATGTTTATAAAAACTCTGTAATTTCTTTGTTGAGGCTTTTGACTGTTTGTGAGTTTAAAATCCATGGACCTTGTGTCAATTAAACATTATCTTTTCACCTCAAGTGGTCTGTGGTTTTTGAAGTTCCACAACACTGTCTAGGGAGGACAGGCAGGATTCCCGTCATTGGCCTTGATATCTACAAAAGAGGCAGGGATTCCTCAAAAAGTACAAGCTAAACCTCGTAGCAATCACAAACAAAACTATGTCCTAGTAATTGATTCTTAACTTATAATTTTAGATCCATCATTATCTGAAAGCAATTCAATACAGAGATACCACCAATCATGTACTTTCTTTTAATAAAAAGGGAGAGTTTGTTACTCAGTATGTAATTATCACTTTATATCGTAAGTCAACAAACAAATCTGCTTGGAAACCATGTGGAACCTACATCCCCTGGGCTCCAATACATCTGAACCTAAATATCACAGCAGGTGAAATACAATGGAAAAGCAAAGATAACAAGGTCAGAAACTCTTTCTTCTCTACAATTTATTTTACTTCTATATTATTTTTGATTTCTAATGTATTTCCCTTCATTAGTCTGGCCCTTCACATACCTGGAAGAATGAGGGGGCTCAGACAGGAGGACAACACTTTATGGCTGGGGTTGGGGGCCTGGGGGGAGTGGTGGACCCTGGGTCCCCAGTCAGATGCTGCTGCTCCGACCCTTTGTAAAATTTCTTGCTTTTTCTCTTTTTTTCAATCAAAGTCATTATTCTTTTTATTTCCATTCTCCATTCTTTTCTTTGTATTTTGTTTTTTATTGCCCTTCTCCCCATCACCTCTACTATTATAGTAACAATATTGTATTGTTTCAGGTCCCAAGAGCTCAGTGTTCAGACTCATGTCCCACTGGATTCAGACAGACACCAAAGCCAAGAGCTCAGTCTTGCTGTTATGATTGTGCCCGATGTTCTGAAGGAGAAATGTCCAACAGAACTGGTATATATGTTTACATTTATCATAATTATGCATGTGACTATTCATCCAGGTCATGGTATATCTAGTACAGTTAAATCTAAAAACAACTGGACTTGCTGAGTAATCAATGAAGACGTTTCACTACTCATCCGAGCAGCTTCTTCAGTTCAACTGACTGGTGTGGGAAGTTCTCGGCATATAAACTCTTCCACTAATCCAATCACAATGTGCAATGTGCCTTTGTGATGCTTAAGGGAACACGCTACACTACAAATTCACTAACAAGAAGAACCGGCCTAATATTGTTGATCTTCTTTATATCTTGATCACGAGGTCCAGACTGGCCTTCAGGGAGGTGATGTCATCAAACAAGGTTTCTGGTTATTTCTTCTTTGAGAAGAACAGCCCCAAAAAAAAAGTCTCCAAGAAGGGAAAAAGTCAGTTCTTTTTTGGACAGTCCATAGTTTGTGTTAAACAGGTGGTGGTTCTTCCTGTGCTGATCTTCCTGAGGTAAAGGGTTCCGGATGCTTCCGGTCGATGGCTCTTTATGGAATCATCACATGGTCCTCTGCACGGCTCTTTGCAACTTGGTTCACCAAACAACAGGTCATTCTCGCCGTCACGTAGAGGAGGAAAAGAAAGCAGAGCAGCATCAGGACATACACTCCAACTTCTTTAAGCCATGATCCAATAGAAAACAACATATCACCGAAGCCCCCTAAACCTTTAAAGGGGTTCCAACCCTCCTCTGCAATAGTGTGTGCTTGTCCCTGTAACGCTTTCACCTTGTCAAGATGGGCCTGAACCTTGTCCACCCAGGTACAGCAATCATCCCCGATGAACTCACAGAAAGCCCCCTTTGATGCTAAAAGATAGTCGAGAGCCATTTTCTCCTGAAGCATAAGAGTCTTCAGCTGTCATTGTTCAGAAGAAATTTCTCTCATGGCTTCGACTGTCTCATTAAACATCTCGTCCATTATGATGGAAAAATTGTTTAGCCACTTCATAAGTTCTATACCCCATCCAGTCCATGCTGGAAACCATGCCCATGCACGGTCCCCTGCAGAGAACAGCTCTCTCCTGGTCCTTCTTCCCACACTAACCCTCCTCTGCACCATCAGGTCTTTGTGACCGTCGGCAATGTAGGAGGCAGGGACTAACCTGACTAAGGAGCATGACCCTCTAGTATTCGGGGGAACGACTCTATAGGCAGCCTGGCCGCACAAAAAGTAATAGGGCCCAGTTAATGAGACACAAAGGTCATTGGGGTTACGGTTACGGGCATTGTGCAACAACTGGATGGATAATGGGATTGCTGCACCCTCCTGAATGTCACACCTCCCCCCCAGCAGACATAATCATGTCTGGTGGTTAGGTTGTTACCGTCAGGGATTCTATGGTCGATCTGGATGGTTATCCCTGATGGGCATTCGGTCCTCCCCAGGGACTGATATTAAAACAAATCCCAGGCTGGCCTAATTGACCGGATACCCACACGGGTCTGCTAAGTCTAGTACAAGCCTCGGGGCTGACATCAAGACCATAGGTGACATTACCATCAAAGAATGTCTGATTAAATTCTATGGACAGATGGCATTCCGCTGATCTACCTGAAGGACTTCATTTTCTCATGCCCACCCTGATGTCATAAAGGGGCTGTACTGCCGCCATCGCCGGGATACTCTGGCTCGGAGGGGGTTTGGAGCACACCCAGCAGTTGGACCTATTTGCCATCTTTGCTAATTGTAAATGCATCTTGAACAGTAAATTCGGATGTGACTCCTCATAACAGTATCCAAAATACATTAAACAACAAGTGTATATAGAAACAATGCACTTGATCATTGCACTTGATAGTCCAGCAGCTTCTTGCAGTGGCTGGCGTGTATCCACCCGTCACGTTCCTCGACCTTAAGGGAGGTGGATGTTGTCAAAAGAACCAGGTACAGCCCGGTGTATCTCGCCTCTAGTCCCTGGCGCTGATGTTTCTTTATGACTACCCAGTCACCTGGTTGGATAGAATGCAAACCGGTTGTAGACTCTGGATCAGTAATAGATTCATGAACTCTATGATGTATCTTTTGGAGTTCCCGCTGAAGAGACTGCACATACCCCGTCAACTGAGAATGTAAAGACGACAGCTGCTGGGGAATGTACAATCCCGTCTTGGGCCTACTCCCGAACAGAATCTCATAAGGGGACAGCCCGTGAGGCCGTCTTGGGGCATTACGCAGAGAGTACAGGGCAATAGACAAACACTCAGGCCAAGATCTTGTTCTTAAGAGTACCATTTAGTCTCTCTACCTTGCTGCTGCTCTGGGGGTGGTATGGAGTGTGGAGACCCTGGTTGATGTGAAGGGCCTCACAAATTTCCTTAAAAACCTGTCCAGTAAAATGAGTCCCCTGGTCAGATTTGATGGCTTCAGGTACTCCCCATTGACAGACAACCTCGGAAAGGATCTTTTTAGCCGTTGTTATGGCATTAGCATTTTTAACGGGCCAAGCCTCCGGCCAACTAGAAAACATGTCCACACAGACCAAAGCATACTCGTGGGGCCCACTCTTAGGCATTTTGATATAATCTATTTGGATTCTCTGGAAGGGGTATTCAGGTTTTGGAGAATGTTTCCTTGGGGCTATAGCCGGTCATCCAGGGTTGTGTAAGGCACAGACCAGGCAAGTACTAGTGAGCTTGGTGGCTGTGGTGGAGAATCCTGGAGCTATCCAGTACTCCTCTACTTGGGCACACATGACGGTTTTGGACTGGTGACTAGGGTAGTGGGTTACATGGGCCATCATCGGATATAATGCTTTAGGCAAGCACCACTTACCATTGAGACTCCAGATCTTATCAGCCCCCTCTGTTGCCCCCAACGTTGCCCATTTCCGCTTCTCTGTACTTTAGCTAGCATTAGAGCCAGGGGAGGGGGATCAAGGGTTCCTTCTTTAGCAGCCAGATCTGCCATTGCATTGCCCTTGGCTTCCATGGTGGTCTCTGTGGTGTGAGCTTTGACCTTTAATATAGCCACTTCTAAAGGAAAAGTGAATGCTATGAACAATCTATTGATCATTTTGGCATGTTTTACAGGTTTCCCTGAGCTAGTGAGGAATCCTCGAGCTTTCCAGATTGGGCCAAAATCGTGAGCTATACCAAAAGCGTACCTCGAGTCCGTGTGTACATTGATCCTTAAACCTTCATGTTTTTCACAGGCTCTGGCCAATGCGTGTAATTCAGCCTCCTGGGCCAACATGTGGCTGCTAAGAGAGCCTCCTTCTACTACTCTGTCAACTGTTGTTACAGCGTATCCTGTGTGAGGTTTACCATCCGATGTGTAATACCTGGAACTGGTACAAAAAAGTCTATTGCTTCTGGAAGGAGCTCTCTTGACAGGGCTAACTGCTTCTGTCTCGATTTCCATGAGTTCAAGACATTTGTGATTGTTTGTTGGTTCTGTCCTGGTTGGGTTAGAGTCAGTCACAATCCCTTTGTCGTCCCCCTCTTCTTCCGAATCAGAATGGGTCGGGAGAAGAGATGCAGGATTGAGGATTGTACATCGTCTCAGTGTGAGGTTAGTAGGGTTGAGGAGAGCCACTTCATATTTGGTCAGACGTGCTGCTGAAAGTTGTTTGGTCTGGACCTGGTTGAGAATCTCTTGGACAGAGTGTGGGGTGAGAAGGGTTAGAGGAGAATCTAAAACTATGTCACCAACTTTCTGTAATAACACAGCACAGGCGTGTAGCTCGGACGCACCCAGGTGAACCTTTGATGACTGGATCCATGCAATTGAGTCAGTACCCCAGTGGCATGCCCTTTGCTTTCATGACAAAAGAGATAAAAGGGTAGGTCATAGCTGGGAAGACCTAGTGCCGGGGCCCTGGAAAGTTCCTGGATCAGATCCTGGAGGGCTGACCAGTGTTTGTCAGTTGATTGGAATGGTGTCTGAGAGGGTAAAGTATAGAGAGGACCCATTTTGAATGAAATATTAGGGATCCAATCTCTGCTGTAATTGATCAGACCTAGAAGGGCTCTCAACTGTCGGACATTACGAGGTCGGGTGAAGTCTTTGAGAGTCTGTATCCGTTGTTGTCAGGTGTTGGGTCCCTTTTGAGATACAGTGGCCTAGAAAAATAACCTTCTCCTTACAAAACTGCAATTTTTCCTTGCTAGCCTTATTCCCAGTGGATGCCAGATGGTTCAGTAGCGAGATAGTGTGTCTGTAGCATGAATCCGTGTCCAGACAACAAACTAATAGATCGTACACATATTGTAACAGTGCAACCTCCGGATCCTCTGGCACCCACTGGTCTAATACCACCTTTAGCTTGCAACTATATTCCGATGGGCTAGTCATGGACCCCTGTGGTAACCGGGTCCACGTCAGCTGTCCACCCTGGAACGAAAAAGCAAAGAGGTATTGACACTGTGGATCTAATGGAACAGAAAAGAAGGCATTAGACAAGTTGATAACACTAAAGTACAAAGCTTTAGGAGGAATGGACACAAGTAATGTGTGAGGATTAGGCACTAACTGGGCATCACTGACTATGATTTTGTTAATGGCTCTAGATCATGGACCAGTCAGTTAGTGACTTCCTGACCCTTGGCTGATTTTTTTGCCACTAGAAATAAAGGTGTATTACAGGGTGATTGTGTTGGGGTTAAGACCCCGATTTGGAGATATCTATCAATCTGGATCTTCGCCTACTGCGGCTCTGAGGATGCACGCATAGCTTAGTTGATTGACTACAATTTTCTTAGCGAACCCATGCGGGTTAGTCCTGTGATCCGGGAGGTCATTTAAAATTTCCCTAATCTCCCCCGCAGTAAAAGGCACGTGCCAGGTAATACGGCTCGTGGCGTATTGTCCAGGGGGTCCCTCACATTCCTGTACTCAGACTGGAACCCCCCCGGAGGGTGGACCAGCCTCGGCGGGGGGCCTCTGGGATGGTGGTAAATTAGTGTGAGGACTCATAGGGTATTGGAGAGGACCTGCCACTGTCAAAATTTCCTCCAGGGTGGCACGGGACAGATATAGGGGCTCCACCCTCTGAGGGTTGGCCGCAGGCCTAGACCCCGAGGCTACAGGTGCCGGTTCCATAGATGGAGCCTGCCCTTTCAAACTGGCATCTAGTTGCCAAAGTTTGGTAATGAGCTGACTCCGGCTTCCATCAAACCCACCCCGTAGACGTCCCGGAGTCTATCCCTCAGCTGCCCCCCCCCCCCGAAGCACCTGTGATCTTTGGAAGTCATCCCTTTCCAAGGCCTCTATGCATTCTAATTTGGATTTGTCTGTTATAGAGATACCTCTGGCTTCACATAAGGTGACCAAATCGGATTTTCCAAGGCGGCAGTAATCGTCAGAGGCATCTTTTGCGGATTCTGGATGTGGGGATGGTGATGGAGACAGATGAGCTGAGGCTGTTGAGATGACCTGTGTTGCTAGCAAATTTAAACCTGTTTGCAGCTCGGTCTCGTCCTTATCATTATTGCTTTCTGCTGTTCTGACCGGACGGGAGTACATGATTACTGTATGTTTGACCTTACCGTCTGAGACTTTTGAATGCCCTGCTGCTGAAGCTTGGTAGATTCATGTAACCACAAATTGGCCTTCTCTAAAGACCCATGTGTTTGGAGTCTGGAGTGGAACTCACAAACTTTTCCCAGATCCAGGCCTCAAACGTCCCCTCCTTAGGGATGGAGCATTCTAAACCTGCAGACCATTTGTGCCAATCTTTGAGGGGCTTAACAGTCCCTCCTCCATATGTGGATTTCATGTGCTGCTGAGCCGCCCTGAACTCAGAAGTGGTACCCTTCTGTTCCCTAGAATTCCCTACACCCATACTCGAGTCTCGAGCTTTTCCTAAGTAGATGCGTCCACCTACAGTGTCTACGTCCACCGAGCAGACCGCCGTCGATCCTTACCTGTTCATCCTCTGAGTAGCTCTAGGGCTTCAAATACGAACCACGGACATTATCCACCGTAGTCCACTTGGGGAGAGAAGGATCAGCGGCCGAGGGATCCGGACAGGTAAGAACCACGGACACCTTCCTTATCCCTCGTGCTAAATTGGCTCAAAACAGCGCCCTGACTGCAGGATAAGAGTCCCCAATGCCTGGAGTGTTGACAGCAAGTGAGAGGGAGCGACAGGAAGTGAGAACAAGGGAAATATAGTTGAACCTTCCTAGGGATTCCGGTACGAACCACAGACACCTGCTCACCCCAGTCAGGCCAATAGGTTTTGAGAGAAAGTGGCTAGAAAAATAGATAGAAACAGAGAAACCCCTCCCCAGTTCACCTCCCCAAGTTCCGTCCCCCAAGCTTCCGGTATGAACCGAGGTCACCTGGTCACTCAGTGATAAAAAGTCAAGAAATCGAACAAGAAAGGGAACAGTCCTCAGTAATTTCCCCACGAACTCCACCCCTGGGCTTTGGTATGAACCACGGACACCTTCCACCCTTAAGATGGACCTCAAGGGGAAGAGAAAAGAGAACAAAGCTCATGCGACAATTGATGAACCCGAGTAGGCTTGGCCCACTTTTTCTCCTCACAAAAAGCTAACCAGTTCACTGTTTTTTTGCCCTATACAGTCTGACTTCACAGCACAGTCCTTATGGTCGTAACTAACAGGAATTTCCTACCTAACAGCAACTTTCATAAGCAGACAGCAGCTATCTTACACTACCAGACTTCCAATGACTGAAAAGATGTCTTCCAACCAAACCTACAGAGAATGTGTTGGATTGAGAATGGATTAAAACAGAAAAGAGGGCTAGTCAAGAGCAAGGTAAGGAGGGTGTTCAGCCCCTTATGGTTAAAAAAATAAATAAACGAATAAACCCCACAGCAGTTATGCAGATATGCCCCAACCAGTACCTGGGCAGTTAATACTGAAAAACACCACACATACACCCAAAATGTTCTTTTGGTAGATTTTTACCTGATTCCAGCAGCCTAGAGACCACAAATCAATTTGCAGACAGTAAAAACTTTCTCAAATATGAAAGTATGAAAACAAAAAGGTCTTACCTCAATGCCGGCCTTTTTTGCTGGCCGAAATAAGATATGGCCCCTTTTAATTCTGCTGATATTAAGTGAAAAATTGGACCTCCTTCTTTTGGCTCGCCATCTGATATAGTAGGAAAAATGATTTTTCGTCTTTATGGACAATCGATCCGGAATCCTTGATGTATCGTGTGGTGATGTTGCACAATCCCCTGGAAATAACGTCACAGCAGTCGTTCTTAGCTGGGGTCCAATATTCTGCCTCCTTCTACAATGGCCAGTGGTTTATTATACACCAAGACAAAAGGTGGTCTTACAATATATCCAATCAATGAGCATGTTATGCTATGAATCAATTGGTGGAACCAGCACACAGACACATGTCCATAGAAGAGGGGGGGGAGGTAGACTGCCCTAGGCAAACAAAAGACACCAGGACAAAAGGCACTTCCCCCGGTAATATACATATACACAGACACAGTGATTTTAGCATGGCTTGTACTGATACGTATGCTCGTTCTCATGAGAATGCGCGGCCAGGGCCGGAACTAAGGGTAGGCAGAGTAGGCGCCCGCCTAGGGCGCAGTCATAGGGGGGTGAGATTTTGAAAAGAAAGAATTTTATTTTTTAATTTTTTTTATTTCTTTAATTTTGAAATTGAACTGCTTGTACTGTTCCTTTGTTCTCCAATGTGGCTGCCCCAGGCCCCCAACAGAGTTCCTTTCTGCTTCCCACCTCCCCGACCCTCTTACTTGCCCTGGCTGGCTGGTCTGGCTCCTTCAGAGCGCACGTAAACAAATGCGCAATTGCGCATCCATGCGGCTGTAGTGAGCGGCGCGCCGGCGGGCATGGTGACGTCTGTGTGGTGACCTGGCCTGGTGAGTCGGAGAGAGCCCAGGCAGTGTGCGGGTGTGACATAACCGGTCTAGGTGGCATTCTTTGCTCTTCTGAGTCCTGACTGACTGACTGGCTGGCTGGTGACTGGTATTGGAGCTGTTTGGCACAACACAACAGGTACAGATTGGGGGCAATATTTTGGGTGCTGCTGGCTGGCACAGGTCCAGTAAAGTACAGTGTACTTTATTTTTGTTTGTTAACATTACATATTTACATAAAATAAAAGTTTAATCAATTAATTAATGTGTTTCTTTCTTAAAGAAAATTGTAAGTGATTAGGTGGAAAATGGTCCTAAAGAATGGGGGGGGCTGATTGAAGTCCTAGGGTGCCAAACTACCTTGGCCCGGCTCTGCGCGCAGCCGTCTGCTGATTCGCGCTTGTAAAAGTACACCTTTTTTCAATGGTCCATATTCCTCAAACCCAACCGGCGCTGCACCCGGCATGCTGCAGTCATGCCTGATGAACACAAATCGGACGATTGTGCAAAAAAATTTCCACGTCAGTATTGACCAAGGCGCTTTAAATATACAACTTTGGTCACACATTGTAGAGCATTAATTAACAAAGCAGCGCAGGGGCAGGGTGTAAAAGATTCATTTTCATGTTGGGTTGGTTATGAAGCAAATCTGGCTGATTAGACATGGTTTTATACCGTTCCAAGGGTTTTCCATGCGATCTGATAATGTTTTCACCTCCTCCATCAAAGGAGTATCCAGCTTGTACATGTACTGGCAGTGTCACATTTGACTGAAGTAATGGCGCATATGTTTCTTGGAAGGCCCTTCAATACAAAAGGATTGCATTCCTGTGTTGTGAGTGATGAAATCAGTCTGTCAACTGAGATTGAGTCGCCATAAATCTGTTTCAAGGACCCAGAGTTTCCCAAATCCTCCAGCTTAAGCAAGCCAATAAGGGTATTTCTTATATCCATGGGAATTTGTAAATTATCAAGCAGTAGTGTAGGGAAACCGTGCAAAATCATTGCACAGTGTTACACCTGTGGTTGGTACAGTCATACTTCCGGCTCCTGTGATTGGGGATTGAATGAAGAATCATATGATGGATATGTGACATCTTTCCCATGTGAAGTGGATATTCCTGAAGAGAAGTCCTGTGGCACGAGGATGGTCTCTGAGCACTCTGCCAGTTCCTGACTATTCTGCAATCTGTATCCTGACCCTTGCCTGCCTGACAACTCTCCTGCTTAACCCCTTGATTGACTACCCGGTTTTGACCCTTGCCTGTCTGACGATTCTGATATCCGCCTGCCTCGACCCAGCCTGTCTGACCATCCTTCTGCCTACCCCTCTTGTACTGTGACTTTCGGCCCAAAAGACTCTGCTAACAGCCGTGCCCCTTTGCCAGCCAGAACATCTCGCCTTGTACCCCTCGTTAAGTCCAGGTGGCACCCAAGTAAGCTGAGGACTCCTCCCGAAGCCCAACAGTGGTCACACTACTAGTGAAGCTGAGCCGAGACCAGGGTACTTGGCACTTGTTCTGGTATTGGGTGCCGGCCGTGACAAGTACGGGGTGATATTCAGATCGGCAAGTCTCCCTTGAGCTCTGTGTAGAATTTCTTCCCCAGAAGGCTGCTCAAACTGGAAGCCAATTTTATATAAATTTACCTTGCAAGTGTAATGCAGCTGCTATGTGAAAACAAGAGTTTGACTATGACCACATTTGTGCAAAGAAATACTTTTCTGTTAAACTGTTATTTTTTTCTTAATAAGAGCTGAAAATGGTATATTTAGAAATTACCCTTAGATAATACATTATCCTTTCTTCTTTGTCATCCTAACAGACAGTGAAAACTGCATCAGATGCCCATACAATGAATGGCCTAATGAGAAGAAGGATCAGTGTATTTCAAAAATTGAAGATTTTCTGTCATATGCTAACAATGTAACTACTGTGTTTATTTCAGCTGTTTCAGCCATTTTCCTCCTTATTACAGTCATGATATTAGGAGTGTTTATTGCACACTGGGACACCCCCATAGTGAGAGCCAACAACAGGAGTCTGAGCTTCCTCCTCCTTGTCTCCATCAAGCTGAGCTTCCTCAGTGTGTTTCTGTTCCTCGGTCGCCCTGTGGATATAACCTGCATGCTGCGTAACATCACTTTTGGAATCACCTTCTCCATAGCTGTCTCTTCTCTCCTGGCCAAGACTATCATGGTTTGTGTTGCTTTCAAAGCCACCAAGCCAGGGAGCTCATGGAGAAAATGGGTGGGAGTCAAACTGTCCAATTCTGTAGTCTTGTTCTGCTCATCCATTCAAATAATAATCTGCATGACTTGGTTGGCCATTTCTCCTCCCTTTCAGGAACTGGACCTTCACACTTACCCTGGAACCATCATCATTCAGTGCAATGAGGGCTCAGCTATTGGCTTTTACTCAGTTATTGGGTATATGGGGCTTCTGGCAGCTGTTAGTTTTGTTTTAGCATTTTTAGCTCGGACATTACCGGACAGTTTTAATGAGGCCAAGTACATCACTTTCAGCATGTTGCTCTTCTGCAGTGTTTGGATCACAATGATCCCGGCCTATCTGAGCACCAAAGGCAAAAACACTGTGTGTGTGGAGATATTTGCCATACTCACCTCAAGTGCTGGACTTTTATTCTGTATATTTCTGCCCAAATGTTACACAATTGTACTTAGACCTGGAATGAATAGAAAATCACATTTACTTGGAAATGAGTCCTCATAGTATATCAAAATAATGAGTAAAATCTTCTTTTAATTAAGATGATCTAAATAGAATGGGTACAACAATTTCTGGTTCTAATATCTTTTTAAACCAGGTCGGGAATATACCATAGAAAGTACCATTAAGAGATTGAAAAAACATTATGGAATTTCAAAAAAGTTAAAAAAAAGTTGAAAGTAAAGCTCATAATAAATGTTGGATTAATCAAATTGACTTTTGTCTGGTACTGGTGTATGAGCCTTAAACCCCATTTTGTAGCTAATGTTACTAGTGATAGCTATAGTCATCAATTTACACTTATTTTATTGTGCTGGGAAATACTTGGTTGATGATGACTTAAAGTTCATGAGAACTAATTTTGAAACTTTAGACCTCAACTAGCTCTTTACTTTAATTCTATTACTTTGCTTCTTCTTTTTTATTTATTTCAACTGCCTAGGTGTCCAGTCTTGATAAAGTGGTTATAGTCATCTTTATAGGAATATTCTTGACAATTCGTGCTTTGGGAGTGAATTAATTGTGATATGTACAGTCTTAGCCTTTTATCTTATTTCTCTTTTCATTTGTTTTTTGATTTGTAAATTTATACAATGTTAGTTTTTTTGTTGCAATAACATAATGACACACACCAACTGAGTTGTGCTAGTGATGCTGCTTCTTCTCAATGGCACAAAGAGTGAGGCTTCAATCCAAGCAGTCACAAAAGACTATGGGATTGGCTTACTTTGAACTATTGTGCAAATCACTTGGGGTTATTTATTGAATTCAGATTTTTTTTCTGGTCAGACTTTTTAGTGAACTCTGACAGTGTGAAAAGTCCAAATTAAAAGGTACTCTAACTCAGACCTGCCGAGTTCATTAGAAGTCAATGGCAGATGTCCTGTTGATATCCTGATCTCTGCTGGGTTTTGTCCAATAATCCAAAGATTTTGTGGTTTCGGTTGTCAAATTTGAAAAAGTCTCAATTCAAATTTGTACAATTCAGGGTTTTTTCACGGTTTTGCCGACTTTTTTACTGCACAAAATTTTTTGTATTTTTACATGGGAAAAAGTCTGTGGATGTGGTAGGAGTGGTTTCTGTAACATTTGTCACATAAAAAATATATTTGAAAAAAGTAACAATTCCTTTCATATAAGTTTTCTTTAAAATGCTGACTTTGGGAATCCTATATATATATATATATATATATATATATATATATATATATATATATATATATATATATATATATATATATATATATATATATATATATATATATATAAAAACAAGGGAAAGTTGTGCTCACCACTAATTTTTAAAACCATTAGGCGGGGGTGCAATGAGGGTGTGACCACAAAATACATATAGTCAACTACAAGAGTCCTCTGCACTCAACCCATTATCAATATATTTAAGACAGAGACATTTTGTGCTACTGCTACTGAAAAATGCCTTACCCTTTAAACAAAACAGGGATTGTTTGTCCATATATTACAATATATTTAAGCTGAACAACTACGTCAAAGTCATCCCATATCTGGCCAGTCCTACGCTCAATTTTATCTGATTCATTAAGAATTCTATTGCTTCATTATACATTTTACAAAGGGACTAGGTTTTACCTGCAACTTACTTGCTGCTTTCAAAGTAAAACTCCCAAACTTGGCTGCCCTTTTATTAGACACCAGTGGGATCACCTGACTATAGCTGGGAAGGGTGGGAGCTACAACATGGAGCTGGTCACTGCTCCTGTATAACTATAACAAACAAGGGAAAGTTGTGCTCACCACTATTTTTTAAAACCATTAGGCGGGGGTGCAATGAGGGTGTGACCACAAAATACATATAGTCAAATACAAGAGTCCTCTGCACTCAACCCATTATCAATATATTTAAGACAGAGCCATTTTGTGCCACTGCTACTAAAAAATGCCTTACCCTTTAAACAAAACAGGGATTGTTTGTCCATATATTGCAATATATAATTGTATATATATACATTATATGTAATATAAGCTGGCCAACTACGTCTAAGTCATCCCATATCTGGCCAGTCCTACGCTTAATTTTCATCTGATTCATTAAGAATTCTATTGCTTCATTATACATTTTAATGAATCAGATGAAAATTAAGCGTGTCAAAATTAATTTTGACAATTTCCCAGCTGCCCCCAGTCATGTGAAATGCTTTCTGATAGGCTGCTGTTTTTCCTTCTCAATGTAACTGAATGTGTCTCAGTGGGACCTGGATTTTACTATTGAGTGTTGTTCTTAGATCTACCAGGCAGCTGTTATCTTGTGTTAGGGAGCTGCTATCTGGTTACCTTCCCATTGTTCTGTTGTTTGGCTGCTGGGGGGGGGGATATCACTCCAACTTGCAGTACAGCAGTAAAGAGTGATTGAAGTTTATCAGAGCACAAGTCACATGACGGGGGCAGCTGGGAAACTCACAATATGTCTAGCCCCATGTCAGTCTTCAAAATTTGAATAAAAATCTGTTTTACTCTTTTTTTTAGTCCAAATGTGTGACAGCCCAGTACGTCCAAAGTTATGATTATATATCCAAGTCTCCATGTCGACCCATTGCTTTGGACCTGAGGGTAGGTGCCAATCGGCTAGTTGGTCCAGAATAATGGCTCTATAATACATGTGGACATTAGGGCAGGCCAGGCCGGCTCTCCGTTTTGGCGCTTGCATCACCTTTTGTGAAAGTCTCGGCCTTTTGTAATTCCAGATGAACATATTTAAGATCCGTTGGAGTTGGTGGAAAAAGGGAGTGCAAAGAGGGATAGGCAATGCTCTAAACTTATACAGAATCCGCGGTAGAATAAGCATCTTCACTGCATTAATTCTGCCGAGCCACGACACATACATGGTCTTCCATGTTTGGAGGGTGGTTAGTGATCGTTAAGGCTATTTCATCAGCAAACAGTAGTATTTTATGTTCCTGGGGCCCCAGTGACAACCCTCTGATCTGTTGTGAGCTCTTTATTAACTGGGCCAGAGGTTCAATGCTCAGGATGTATATCAATGGTGAAAGGGGGCACCCTTGCCTGGTACCATTGGATAAAGAAAAGGGATTTGACAGAAAACCATGAATGTTAACCTGAGTCGTCGGACTGGAATAGAGGGCCATAATAGCAGATATCAGAAATGGAGGGAAATTAAACTTCTCGAGGACCAGTTTAAGATATAACCAATTCACTCTGTCAAATGCCTTTTTGGCGTCTAGAGCCAAAGAGAGATGGCTTGTTGAGTCTACGCAATTAATGTATTATGGTGATAAGTCGTCTTGTATTGTCATGCAGCTGGCGTCCTTTAACAAACCCTGTCTGGTCGGTGCTAATCAACTGAGGCAGTACTGCTTGAATTCTGTTAGCTAGGACAGAGGCATATATTTTTAAGTCACCGTTCAATAGTGAGATTGGGCGGTAATTGGGGCATTTTGTATCATCCTTCCCTGGCTTAGGGATGGTAGAAATGTACAACTGCAGCATTTCCTGTGGGAATTTCCCGGTGTTGGCTGCATCATTAAAGGCCCTAGTGAGATAGGGAGTTAAGAGTGTAGAGTAGGATTTATAATATCTGTTTGTGAAGCCGTCTGGGCCAGGTGCCTTAGATTGGGCATACTGGCAATAACTTTCCTAACTTCTTCGGATTCTATACGCCTGTCTAACGTGGACAATGTCAAGTTCGGGAGAGCCGGCAAGTGCATACTATCAAGGAATGCGCGGATGTCCGCTGCTGTGGGAATATGTATAGCAGGATCATCCCGCAGGTTATATAGAGCAGTATAGAATTCCGCAAATGTATCTGCTATGTCTTTGGGGTTAATTCGAACTTCACCAGAGTTCGTCTGAATTCTCTCTATTCTATGATATAACGTTTGCTGTACTAAGCGATTCTCGAGAACAGAAGTAGCTCTATTACACATTACATAATGCATGCTTTTTAGTCTAATTAGCTGATTCTGACACTTACTCAAAATATACAGATTGACCTCTTCTTTAAGTTGAGTCAGTTGGGCCTTAATCTCGGGGGTAGGATTAATGCGCTGCTGTTGTTCTAAGTCATGTATGTGCCGTAAAAGTTGATTTTGTTTCAATCTGGATTGTTTGATTTTGTGAGCGGCAGTGCTAATCAAGCGTCCCCTCAGTACTGCTTTATGAGTACACCAGAGATTGACGTCTGTAGTCTCAGAATTATCATTTAGGGTGAAAAAATCCGCAATAGTTGTACTGATTCGGTCAGCTGTCGTCTTGTCAGAAAGGAGTGCGTCATTCAATCTCCAGGGCGGTCTCGTCTCGAACTGGAATTTTTCCTGCAATGTGAATGCAAGGACTGAGTGGTCTGTCCATGTAGTAGTGTGGATGGAACTGCCAGAAGTGTGCTGTAGCGTAGTCGGGTGTGTCAAAAACAGGTCAATTCTAGTAGAAGAGTTATGGTGTGCTGAGTAGTCGGCAAAGTCTTTCAACGTGGGGTTGTGGACTCTCCAGATATCATAAAGGTTGTGTTTCGCAATTAGTTTAGTAAAGCTCATGGATTTTTTGGTAACAATGTTACGGTAGTGCGGGGGTAACAAAGCTGCCCGTGGGGTTCTATCCATGTCTGGATCAAGTACGTTGTTAAAATCCCCACCTATAATGACCTTGCCCTGTTCTAAGAGGTTGACTTGTGTTAAAACTTGATTCAAAAAGACATTTTGGCCCGTATTGGGGGAGTAAACATTCACCAGGGTGTACTGTTGCTGATGAATACAGCAAATCACAATCAGACATCTGCCATGAGGATCAGCCAAATGTTGTACACTAGAAACAGATAGGGCGCGCCTGGCCAGAATTGCTACTCCCCGTTTTTTCGTAGAGGAAGTCGCTGCAGCAATCATTTTGTATTGCTTATTTTCTATGGAGCACTGGTCTTTTGCCCGAAAATGTGTCTCTTGGATCCAAACAAGGTCCGCATTATGTTTTCTACACTCTGCCAAAGCTAGTAAACGCTTCCTGGGGGTATTGAGCCCTTTCGCATTAATACTAATACATTTTAGTCCCATTTTACACAGCGTAATCTGCTACAGTGCGTACATTTGGCTGAACCTCTAGCAGTTAGTGCCCACAGTAGTACATATAACGAGCCAGTCTCCAGTGGGGGAAGGGGGGCAGGAAAGGTTAGGATGAAAGAGAAAAAGGAGTCAAAATTATAACATATACACAGTTTGGCCACAATAGTGGACCAATCTCGGGTTGCAATCATGCCTTCCGGCCAACAGTCCAGCAATACGAGAATAAGAACTCGGGGGGTGAGTCGGATCTGATGGTAAGATCACAGTCCTGCTCCAGGGCCGAAGAGGGCATCAAATAAATGTGACCCTGGGCTAAGGGTATAGATCAATGTGGGACTTACAAATCAGGTCTTGACTTTTTTCCATTCGCCTTCCACGTGTAAGTTGCCTTGGATTTGGCGCGAATCCTGTTGAAATGCCACCGGAATGTTCCACTGAGTCAATGCCGCCTTCCCTTCCGCTGCCGACATGATGATTTTAGTAGAATTTTGCCACTGTACAATCAGTTTGGTGGGGTACCCCCACTTGTAAGGTATTTCCTTTTGGCGAAGCACTTGCGTGATGGGAGCAAGCCAATGCCTTTTAGCCATAGTCGCTGCTGACAGGTCTGCGAAAACCTGTACTTTATCATACGGCTGTGGGATAGTAGTATGTTGCCTGGTGAAGCGCATCAGATCCTCCTTAATGTGATAGAAGTGTATCCAAAGAATCACATCCCTAGGTGCTGAGGCCGGTGCACTTTTAGGCTTAGGGATTCTGTGTATGAGGTCAATAATAAGCTGATTAGCAGGGGTCTCAGGAAGAGCATGTAAAATAAGGTCCTGCGCATATTGACAGAGCTGAGGCTGCAATATCTCTTCAGGTACACCTCTGAGCCTGACATTGTTCCTTCTGGAACGATCCTCCATGTCAGCTATTTTATTTTGCAGGCGCTCAATTTCCAGATCATGATTATGCACTAGAGATGGCGCGAACTGTTCGCCGGCGAACTTGTTCGCGCGAACATCGGGTGTTCGCGCTCGCCGGAAGTTCGCGAACGTCGCGCGACGTTCGCCATTTTGGGTTCGCCATTGTTGGCGCTTTTTTTTGCCCTCTCACCCCAGACCAGCAGGTACATGGCAGCCAATCAGGAAGCTCTCCCCTGGACCACTCCCCTTCCCTATAAAAACCGAAGCCCTGCAGCTTTTTTTCACTCTGCCTGTGTGTGCTGAAGAGATAGTGTAGGGAGAGAGCTGCTGCCTGTTAGTGATTTCAGGGACAGTTGAAAGTTTGCTGGCTAGTAATCGTTTTGATACTGCTCTGTTATTGGAGGGACAGAAGTCTGCAGGGGTTTGAGGGACATTTAAGCTTAGGTAGCTTTGCTGGCTAGTAATCTACCTTCTACTGCAGTGCTCTGTATGTAGCTGCAGTGGGCAGCTGTCCTGCTTCTGATCTCATCTGCTGACTGCTGCAATAACAGTAGTCCTTGTAAGGACTGCTTTTATTTATTTTTTTGTTGTTTTACTACTACTACTACTACTACTACTACTATAAGAGCCCAGTGCTATTAGTCTAGCAGTGTTGGGGAGTGGGACTGGTGTGCTAATCTGCTGCTCCTAGTAGTTCAGCAGCACCAACTGTAATTTTTTTTTTTTAATATTCATTTTTTTTTTATTTTACTTTTTTTTATTTTACTACCGCTGTAGTAGTGTATAAGTTGACCTTTTAGGCATTATTTGCCCTGTAGGCATTTTTTGCCCAGTGTGTTATTCAACCAACTGCCATCTAGCTGTGTGACCTTGTTCACATTCTGTCTAAATATCCATAATATTACCGTCTCCAGAAAAAACACCGGAGTGACTTTTTTCAAGCAGCCATAATATATTTTACGTAATCCGTATCCATCGCTGTAGTAGTGTATAAGTTGACCTTTTAGTGGCTGCAACCAAAAAAACTGGGCAAACAATGTCTACAAGGTCAACGTATGGCGAAAAATGACTATTTTCAGCATTTATATGGCATATTTTTTCTGGCAACTGTGCTTCAGTGGCTGCGTCCAAAAAAACTGGGCAAACAATGCCTACAAGGTCAACGTATGGCAGTTGTTTAAAGAGAACAGTAGATTACTAGCCAGCAAAGCTACCTAAGCTAAAATGTCCCTCAAATCCCTGCAGACTTCTGTCCCTCCAATACAGAGCAGTATCAAGCAGATTACTAGCCAGCAAACTTACTATCATCTGTCCCTGAAATCACTAACAGCTCTCCCCCTACACTATCTCTTCCAAGCACACACAGGCAGATTTTTCAGATACATTTTTGCCCTTGATCCCCCTCTGGCATGCCACTGTCCAGGTCGTTGCACCCTTTAAACAACTTTAAAATCATTTTTCTGGCCAGAAATGTCTTTTTTAGATGTTAAAGTTCGCCTTCCCATTGAAGTCTATGGGGTTCGCGAACCGTTCGCGAACCGCTCGCATTTTTGCGCAAGTTCGCGAATATGTTCGCGAACTTTTTTTCCGACGTTCGCTACATCCCTATTATGCACCATGTCCGCCATATTGTTATGTACTTCCACTAGGTCAGCCATTTTGGACTCCAGGTGATCTGTGTGCTCAGCTATGGCCTGTAGCTCAACCTTTAAATCCTGCACAGCCCGTGTAGTGTCAGTGCAAATATCTCCCCTCAGTTGTGACAGCATAGCTTTTAGGTTGGCCTCTGTAATGCCGTGCATTCCCTCCACATACTTAGCTGCATGTTGCGCTGAACCAGCATCAGCATGTGCTGGCGAAGATGCGCCAGATGAGGAGCGGACGCCATCTTGGCTGTCTTCACGGAGCTAAGCCTTCGGCTGAGTCCCATAGAAAGCCGTAAGTTGCAACGGAGCTTGTTTGGTTCTGCGCCGAGACATGCCTGCGGTATTCCCTGACTGCATTTTGCGCTTCTGAGCGCCCTGGGACTGCTTTTTGTCCAGCTTAGAACGGCACCGGATCAGGAGCTGTTAAGAAACGCGTGTGGTCACATGTACAAGCTAGCCACGCCCCCAAAGGTGTACTGTTAATAGTGCTGCTCCAGCAGAATTCTGCACTTAAATCCAATTCTCAAAAGAGCAAACAGATTTTTTTATATTCAATTTTGAAATCTGACACGGGGCTAGAAATATTGTCAGTTTCCCAGCTGCCCCAGTCACGTGACTTGTGTCTGCACTTTAGGATGGAACTGCTTTGTGGCATGCTGTTATTTCTCTTACTTAATGTAACTGAAGCAGTCTTAGTGGGACCTGGATTTTACTATTGAGTGTTGGTTTTAGATCTACCAGGCAGCTGTTATCTTGTGTTAGGGAGCTGCTATCTGGTTACCTTCCCACTGTTCTTTTGTCTGGCTGCTGGGGGGAAAGGGAGTGGGTTTATATCACTCCAACTTGCAGTACAGCAGTAAAGAGGGACTGAAGTTTATCAGAGCACAAGTCACATGACTTGGGGCAGCTGGGAAAATGACAATATGTCTAGCCCCATGTCAGATTTCAAAATTGAATATAAAAAAATCTGTTTGTTTTTTTGAGAAATGGATTTCAGTGCAGAATTCTGCTGGAGCAGCACTATTAACTGATTCATTTTGAAAAAACCATGTTTTCCCATGACAGTATCCCTTTAAGGGTTAAGTTCTCTCTCTCCTACAAGAGAAAATGGTGGGAGAGGATTAAGAAGTTCCTTGATCAGGAGACAGCCTATAGAGACCGTTCAAAGTCTGAGAAAGAGAAATACACACCACTGCTTCATTATAACCGATAAAAACTGGACACACCAGTAGGAAACCATTTCGCTCTTACCACTCCAAAAATTAAGTTCTGTCTTGCATAACTATAGGTCCCTAGAAAGGCCTCATGGATGTAGTGCAGTTTTGGACTCCACTCCTTAAAAGGGATATAAATGAGTTGGAGAGAGAGTGCAGAGACTAAGTGCAACTAAATAGTTAAAGGGATGGAAGATTTCAATCTGCCAGACTGTCACAGTTGGGGTTGTTTTCACCGGAAAAAAGACAGCTTGGTTTGGATGGGCATGAGTAAGATACACATATAGTTAACAAGGGAAGTGGGATAAGAGGCTTCTTGAGTACTAATGTGACAAGAGCATGACTGAAGGTGGATGGGAACATACTAGTTGAGAGGGATGAGTTGTATATGTGTATAAGGGAGGGAACAACAAAGCATGGCAGGCCATTTGGAAAGTGTGATGGAATGGGAGTTAGAGAGCAGCTTTGACACTTCATCTTCTGTAACAAAGAGGAAGAAATCAAACAGATGCTCTAGGATTCACATACAGTATATGGAAATAAAGACATGAGAAGAGACAGAGGTAATGCTTTGATGTTACAGGTCAATTTTGGATTTGAAGTGGTTTAACAAATTGTTGGAATGAGAAAAGAGGTTGTGATTGTGCTACAGTCTGAGGTTTGAAAAAAAAGGTTCTGTGGGTTAGATTTATTCATATCAATTAGTTGAGAGAAGTTGGATATACCAAAAATCTAAATTATACAATACATTAAGGAATTTCCTGCTCTCTTTCATGCACAGTGTATATAATAATTATAAACACTTTTCAGAATAGAGCAGAGTTCCCCAGGTGTCTGTGTCTATTCATTATACTGTGCACTGTTCTCTATAAAATGACAGTTGGATTAGCCGGTCCCATTACTGTTGTTCAGTAGACGCAATGCTTTATTTATTTTACTTTATTCATTATGGGGACTTCACTTGATGACTGCTGGGGCAATGCTCTGACCCTCTGCCTTGTTCTATGGTACATTATGTTGCCTGGGGGGGCAATGCTGGGGGGCGTGTCTGTAATAAAAATACTGCTTTGTCTATCTATAATGTGTGTGGGACCCTGCAGATCTGAGATCCCAAACATCCAACCTGCTTGTCACCTGGAGATCATTAAATCAGCTGAGGAATATGAATACATTCAGGAAGGAGACATTATGATTGGAGGGGTGCTGACTGTCAGTATGTTTGAGTCAGTGGATTATTTCACAGGACTGAGGTGTAACTAGTGAGTTGTGTTTCTTGAGTCAATTACAGAAGGTGGCTACAATTGGTTTAAGAGATGTATCTAACCAATCAACTGGGCCAAAACATTAGCCATAGTCACTCATGTAGAGCCAACAGTCTCCTTTTCCTTTCCATTATATCTGTATGGAACATAGACCCATATTGTTCTGGTTTGGTGGAAAATAAAGATCTAAAGGGTTGATGTAATAGCTGGTGAAAAGTTTGCAACTGGTCTGATGTCTGATATCAGCTGGTAGCATTTAGCAGAGAAAGCATTCATCTTATTCTTGAAATGTTAAAGGGAAACCCACCCTTATTTGTCAGTAATTTTCTGTATCACACGTCTCTTACAGTAAATATAGTTATTCAGATATGGGATCATTATCCAAAAAAAAATTCATCCAGAAAGCTCAGAATTACGGAAATGTCTTCTCCCACTAGACTCAATTGTATCCAAATAATCAAATTTTTAAAATTTCCTTTATCTCTGTAATAATAAAACAAGACATTGTATTTAAAACAACTCAGATATAATTCATCCTTATTGGAAGCAGAACCAGCCTATTGGGTTTATTTAATGTTTAAAATGATTTTCTAGTAGACTTAAGGTATGAAGATTTAAATCATGAAGAGACCCATTATCCACAAAACCCCATATCCCAAGCATTCTGGATAACAGGTCCCATACTTGAATTGCAATTAATACCCCATTTTTTCTTTTTCTAGTCCCAGTGCTCAAAACTACAAATATCTTGTGGATTTTCTTTTTGTCACTGAGCAAGTTAATAAGAATCCCTTATTGGTACCCAACGCAAGTCTTGGATACCATATATATGATTCTTGTGGAGACCCACGGAGGGCTATAAAGAGTATATTACAGATATTATCTGGATCCAGGGAACCTATTCCTAATTATTCCTGTGTGAAGATTGGGCAAATTGCTGGTTTTATTGGAGATTATACATCAGAAACCACTGTACCCATAGCCCAAATTCTGGGTGTGTTTGGCTACACACAGGTAAGATGTTCATTGTTCAAAAAACAGAGGGTTTTTACATCCATTTGGTAAACGTCTTCCACTTATTACAAATGAGCAAATGGGCAAAAATTCAAATTGTAAAATAAAAGGTAGAAGTGTAACAATGCAATGTTAATGGGGAAATCTGTTGACTCTCCTGCAACCTTCATGTCCTTGTGTTTTTGCCTCAGATTATAATGGCCCTGATTATTTAGCATTCTGTCTCTCATTTAAAAATGTAATGTACAAAGTGCAAAATTCAGGTGTAATTCATCATGTCTTATTCCATATTTAAAGTGCAAGTTGTGCTTTAAGGTTTATCATTGCATGTGTGTCCATCAACAACAGCTTTACCATCGTATTCTCTTAGAGCACCTCAATAATTAACAAATTCCACTAAGGGAACCCTTAAAGTGATACTGATGCTAGAAGACTACTAAATCATATAGATTAATGTTGCATATAGGTAGGGATGTAGCGAACGTCGGAAAAAAAGTTCGCGAACATATTCGCGAACTTGCGCAAAAATGCGAGCGGTTCGCGAACGGTTCGCGAACCCCATAGACTTCAATGGGAAGGTGAACTTTAACATCTAAAAAAGACATTTCTGGCCAGAAAAATGATTTTAAAGTTGTTTAAAGGGTGCAACGACCTGGACAGTGGCATGCCAGAGGGGGATCAAGGGCAAAAATGTATCTGAAAAATCTGCCTGTGTGTGCTTGGAAGAGATAGTGTAGGGGGAGAGCTGCAGGGCACATGTGTTAAATTGCCCAGTCTCAACGCTGCCAACAGATTGCTTCCATTGTCACACACCACTTTTCCGATCTGCAGTTGGTGTGGGGTCAGCCACCGATCGGCCTGTGACTGCAGAGATGACAGGAGTACAGATCCGGTATGGTTTTTGCTTTCCAGGCACGTCATCCCCAAGACAGCGTGACAACGGCGTACCTGGCACGTCGAATAGCCTAGGGGGAGCTGGGGGTGCACAGGTGTGGAGGAGGAGAAGGAGGACCCAGCAGCAGAGTAAGAAGAAGAAGAGGAAGAAGACGAGGTAGAGAGCGATGGAGGAGTAGAGGTGGTGGCAGAACCGCGTGCAATCCGTGGCGGTGACACCAACTCCACTGTTGTTGTTGAGCTACCCATTCCCTGCTTCCCAGCCATTACCAAGTTCACCCAGTGGGCAGTGTAGGTGACATACCTGCCCTGACCATGCTTGGAGGACCATGCGTCAGTAGTCATATGGACCTTTGGCCCAACACTAAGTGACAGAGATGCGGTAACTTGGCTCTGCACATGTTGGTACAGGTGTGGTATTCCCTTTTTAGAAAAAAAATTGCGGCTGGGTACCTTCCACTGCGGTGTCCCAATTGCTACAAATTTGCGGAAGGCCTCAGAGTCCACCAGCTGGTATGGTAAAAGCTGGCGGGCTAAGAGTGCAGACAAGCCAGCTGTCAGACGCCGGGCAAGGGGGTGACAGTCAGACATTGGCTTCTTACGCTCAAACATGGCCTTCACAGAAACTTGGCTGGTGGCAGATGACTGGGAATGGGAACAGGTGGTCAAGGTGGAAGGCGGAGTGGAGGGTGGTTCAGATGGGTCAAGGAGAGCAGAGGTAGAGCAGTAAGATGCTGGACCAGAAGGAGTGTGGCTTTTAGTTTGCCTGTTGCCTTTGAGGTGTTGCTCCCAAAGTGCTTTATGCTTGCCGCTCATGTGCCTTCGCATAGAAGTTGTACCTATGTGGCTGTTGGGCTTACCAAGGCTCAGTTTCTGACTGCACTCATTGCAAATTACAATGCTTTTGTCAGAGGCACACACATTAAAAAAATCCCACACTGCTGACTTTTTGGAAGTGTGCGATCTGGCGGTAACAGTAGAAGTTGGCGGCATTGGCGGCAATGGCGGGTGCGTTGGCCGGCTGACCACAGGTGCCGATACATGTTGTTGCCCTACAGATCCCTGCGGGCTGTCCTCCCTGCTTCTTCTAAGTCTTATTCTCTGACTCTCCGTCTCTCCATCTGAACTACCCTCCTCTTGCTCTCTTCTACTAGGCACCCAAAAAACATCAATCTCCTCATCATCATTCTCCTCAGATGCATCAATTTCTTCTGACACATCACAGAAGGAAGCAGCAGCGGGGACCTCCTCCTCATCACTCATTATGTCCATCTCTGTCGTGTTCTCTGCCAGAATTAAATCTGGTGTAACGTCCTCATCTCCTTCATCTTCTTCTGGCAATAATGGTTGCGCATTACTCAGTTCAAGAAACTCATGGGAAAATAACTCCTCTGACTCCAGTGAAGAAGGGGCACCGGTGGTGGAGGAAGTGTTACGTGGGGTGGCCATAGCAGTGGAGGATGAGGAGGATGTTGTGGTAAAGTTAGAAACGGTAGAGGATGGGGTGTGCTGTGTAAGCCAGTCAACTACCTCTTCAGCATTTTGGGAGTTCAGGGTCATTGGCTTTTTAAAACTGGGCAATTTGCTAGGGCCACAGGATTGCATAGCAGCACGGCCCCTAGCACGGCCTCTGCGTGGCGGCCTGCCTTTGCCTGGCATTATTTTTAAAAAAACAACAACAACAAAAACTCAGTTGGTTTTTCTGGAAACGATAATACACACAGCTAGATGGCAGTTTGAAGAAAACAGTGTGCAAATAATGCCTACAAGATCAACGTATACACTACTACAGCGGTGGATACGGATTACGTAAAATATATGAATGCTGCTTGAAAAAAAGTAACTCAAGTGGTTTTTCTAGAGACGATAATATTATCAATATTTAGACAAAATGTGAACAAGCTCACACAGCTAGATGGCGGTTTGAAGAAAACACTGTGCAAATACTGCCCACAAGATCAACGTATACACTACTACAGCGGTGGATACGGATCTCGTAAAATTTATTATGGCTGCTTGAAAAAAGTCACTCCGGTGTTTTTTCTGGAGACGGTAATATTATGGATATTTAGACAGAATGTGAACAAGGTCACACAGCTAGATGGCAGTTGGTTGAATAACACACTGGGCAAAAAATGCCTACAGGGCAAATAATGCCTAAAAGGTCAACTTATACACTACTACAGCGATGGATACGGATTACGTAAAATATATTATGGCTGCTTGAAAAAAGTCACTCCGGTGTTTTTTCTGGAGACGGTAATATTATGGATATTTAGACAGAATGTGAACAAGGTCACACAGCTAGATGGCAGTTGGTTGAATAACACACTGGGCAAAAAATGCCTACAGGGCAAATAATGCCTAAAAGGTCAACTTATACACTACTTCAGCGGTAGTAAAATAAAAAAAAGTAAAATAAAAAAAAATGAATATTAAAAAAAAAAAATTAAAGTTGGTGCTGCTGAACTACTAGGAGCAGCAGATTAGCACACCAGTCGCACTCCCCAACACTGCTAGACTAATAGCACTGGGCTCTTATAGTAGTAGTAGTAGTAGTAGTAAAACAACAAAAAAATAAATAAAAGCAGTCCTTACAAGGACTACTGTTATTGCAGCAGTCAGCAGATGAGATCAGAAGCAGGACAGCTGCCCACTGCAGCTACATACAGAGCACTGCAGTAGAAGGTAGATTACTAGCCAGCAAAGCTACCTAAGCTTAAATGTCCCTCAAACCCCTGCAGACTTCTGTCCCTCCAATAACAGAGCAGTATCAACACGATTACTAGCCAGCAAACTTTCAACTGTCCCTGAAATCACTAACAGGCAGCAGCTCTCTCCCTACACTATCTCTTCAGCACACACAGGCAGAGTGAAAAAACGCTGCAGGGCTTCGGTTTTTATAGGGAAGGGGAGTGGTCCAGGGGAGAGCTTCCTGATTGGCTGCCATGTACCTGCTGGTCTGGGGTGAGAGGGCAAAAAAAAGCGGCAACAATGGCGAACCCAAAATGGCGAACGTCGCGCGACATTCGCGAACTTCCGGCGAGCGCGAACACCCGATGTTCGCGCGAACAAGTTCGCCGGCGAACAGTTCGCGCCATCTCTACATATAGGTCATGTTCACTGATAGGGTTGTTTTTGTAAGTATATGTTTCTTGAATTTCTTAAACCTGATGGTTTTCCAGACCTGACTGTCCCTTCTCAAACTGTCAGAATTTCTAAAGCAAATGCATGTTTTTAATTTGTTAAAGTATATTTATAAATATATGAGTTTATGAGGTCAACTTACTTTTAAGTGCCATTATTAAATGCAGGAACAGTTGCTGATTTTGCATTTGCTTACAATTTGTGTTTACGGTTTTAAAATTGGGGTCCCTTTATAATTCTATACATACTGGGCATCAAAGTGTTGAGAAGACCACTGTCATTCATATTCACAGTTGGGATAATTTTCAGAAATGTCATAAAAATCAATAAAAACATTGCTGTCTCAGTTTGTCATTGTAATACATATTTACACATTCTGTATTCTGATATCTGGAGCAGTACTGCTAGGACTTCTATCTATACAAGTCTCCATAAGACTATACTGTAAGTATTTGGCATTGGTGTACTTGACATGGGACTTTCCAATTCCAATTATTTTTGTTTATATAATTCAATATATTTTTCTTAAAGTCTACATAATATTTTTTTACACACATTTACATATTAAGTCTTTTTTAAATATTGGAATGATATCAGTTTTCTCCACTCCATAGGTACCATACCAGTTAAAAGTGAATCTAAGAAAATCAGAAATAGAGGCTGGTCTAAAACTGAACTAAGTTCTCTTAGAAACTAGGGGTGTATTCCATCAGGCCCTGGAGCCTTGTTTACATAATTTTTTATTAAAGACAATGATGCTGGAAATGTCTCTTGATGTTCTTCATGTGGCCTGAGTCCTAGAATTCAACAAAAAAAACATCAGGATACCCGTCCTTCACCAGTAACTTGAATTTTTGCTGTTCCCCAGCATCACAATTACACAGATAATATTCAAAGTAGTCATACAGCACTATGTAATTTCATGACAATGAAACATCAGACTAATAACACCATTAGAACACAATATGGCACAACACTAAGGGGAAGATTTATCAAGAGTCGAATTGAAAATCTGAATTGAAAACTCAAATTTTGAGTTTTTATAAATTTCCATTGGGCGAATTTTGAGTTCATGGGAGTTTTTAAAAAATCACATGAATTCGAAATTCGACCTTTAATAAATGTGCCTCCCCGTGACAATTACAATATTGCCAATGACAATTCTAATAACATCAAACAATAATACACTAATACAGGTGTGTGATCTAGTATCTGCAAACCCATTATCCAGAAAGCTCTGAATTATGGAATGGCCATCTCCCAACTCCATTTTATTGAAATAATCTACATTTTGATTTCTTTTTCTCTGTAATAATAAAACAGTAGCTTGTACTTGATCCCAACTAAGATATAATTAATTTTTATTGGAGGCAAACCCATCCTATTGAGTTTATTTCATGTTAACATGACGTTCTAGCAGATTTGGAGGATTATTAATCAAACTCCAAAATGTTCTCACTTTTTCTGAAAACCACTTTGACCAAATCTGCACAGATTCCCCCCCCCCCCTATTTATTAATACATTTTCACAAAATTTTCTTGTATGGAAAAAGTCACAATAAAATCATAAAAATAAATCCAAATCCTATGTTTTTTTGGATTGTGCATTGAAAACCTACAATTCTTTCATAAAATTACCTGAAAGCTATGATTGTTATGAAGTTGTTAATGGGACATCTGCCATTGATTTTTACATGTTCGTGGCAGGTCAGAATTGGAGTACCTTTTTAATCTGAATTATATTGTCAGTTTTTGATCTTCTTTCTATATTTATAGATCAGTTATGGAGCTACAGACCCAGTGCTGAGCGACAGATTTACCTTCCCATACTTTTTTCGGACAACAGAAAGTGATGACAGTTATTATTTCATAATAAGCAAAATAGCAAAGTATTTCCAATGGAACTGGGTGGGAATTCTTTTATTTGATGATGACAGGGGAGAGAGAGATCTCCAACTGCTGAAATATTATCTCTCTATTGAAAACATCTGCATTGAGTTCACACTAAAGTTGACTAGTAGATTTCATGAGAACATGAAGTACAGGGAGATCTTAAGGAAATCCTCAACAAATGTTGTTATTTTTTGTGGCGCAGTTAATATACAAATTGTATTCCAATTCAATTATCTATATGACTTGCTCAAGGAAAAGGCATTTATCTTTACATCTACCTGGTTATATTATCATCATATTTTAGACTTTTCACATCCATTATTCCATGGCAGTTTGCTATTAATGCAGAATAAAGAAGATTACCCCAGTAATTCCCCATATGGACATTTCTCAAAGAGGTTCCACCCATCAACATTTCCAAATGACAAGTTACTTGAAAACATTTGGATGTACAGTTTTTTATTTTTGTCAAAAGATCACAAAAAGAATGAGATGTTTGTAAAAGAATTGAAGTGTCGCCCTCATATTTGCTCTGGCCAAGAACGTATTTCAGAGATTGAGATGTATGCTGAGGGATTTCATAGTATAAACATGATTTATGCCGTGGATATGGTGGTTAGCGCTCTGCATTATCTGCATCAGTCACTTGGTATGAAACGTTCTGAAAAGATGTATAATTACAGGTACAAGGTAAGTGACACATTATGTTACATGTATATCAGATTATCTGTGTGTATTGAACTTTTGTAACACTTGTGCCTGAAAGATTTTTCTTACCAAGCTGCATGTACTGTAGTTAATGGAGACCTTTTCTCTCTCTCTGGGACTGATTTACTACCATATATGCTAATTTGCACTACTACAGGTACACATCAGGGTATTCAGAACTGAATTCTCAGCAATAAGGTCAAATGGCATTTCTGCAACTGAGTATTAATCTAAATGAGACAATATCCAGCAGGGAAAGAAAGAAATTGAGGTATTTAGTAGCACCCAGAACCACTATGTTAAATTCCAGAGTATAAGCAGAACTGGAATTACTGTTGAAAATAAATACATTTTTGTGTATGCAGATACCCCCGGTAGCCCCTCTGATTTGGATGGATTCTGTTCTGAAGCTAGTTTGGTCATCATTATAACTTTGATCTTGAGGAAGAACTATCCCATTGGTTATTTGAGTAGTTCTTTGTTTTTCTGTTCTGTGAAGAGATATCTCTATACTCTCGCAATAATAATGCCCCTTTATGCCCATAAGTTCTTATGTCACACATTCCCAAGTTTATATAAACTCTGTAATTTCTTTGTTTGGGGTTCTGACTCTTTGTGAGTTCAAAATCCACAGAGCTTGTGTCAAATAAATGAACCTCTGGTTCTTGAGGTTACATACTGTAATACTGTCTAGGGAAGGCAGGCAGGATTCCCATCAGGGAACCTGATATCTACAAAATAGGCAGGGATTCCTCCAATACTAATGGAATCCAGTTAAATTGATATTATAAGTAAAGCACATGATCATGTAGACATACAGTATGGGGCCCAAGCTAAAGTTCATGGCAATCACAAACATTACGATGTCCTAGTAATTGCTTCTCATCTTATAATTTTAGCTCCATCATTATGTGAAAGCAATTCAATACAGAGATACCACCAATCATGTACTTTCTTTTAATAAAAAGGGAGAGTTTGTTACTCAGTATGTAATTATCACTTTATATCATAAGTCGACAAACAAACCTGCTTGGAAACCATGTGGAACCTACAGATGCAGCCACTTTGGTTTGTCTGTTTGACACAGAATAACTAAACACAGATATCCCATTTATCTCATTTAACACAGAAAACTGTGTCACAACATCCCATCTAATTAAAGCATTCACCATTGTGAACAATGGAGCTTTGGTATGCTAATGAAAAGGTTAAATGCATTAAATGAGTTAAGATGACTTAAGATAACACAGTTTCTTCAATTAACCCTGAGTCATGACGCATTTAACTCACAAATCCAAGTGGCTTCATCTGTACATCCCCTGGGCTCCAATACATCTGAACCTAAATATCACACCAGGTGAAATACAATGGAAAACCAAAGATAACAAGGTCAGAAACTGACTCTTTCTTCTCTACATTTTATTTTCCTTCTATATTATTTTTTATTTCTAGTGTATTTCCCTACATTATTCTCCTTGTCATTTTCTTATGCCCTAGCCCACCCCCAATCTGTAGATTGTCTTTCCTAAATTATATTTCTACACTTCTTTATTGTATCCTATTTTCCTATTCTTTTGAATGGTTATTGCTGCACTTCTTCACCAGATTATCACCCCCTTACCATTATTACCACTCACAGTTCTGCAGGGTCAGACTGGGCCGGCCCAGACCCGCTCCATGTGAGAAGCTGCTAGCACAGCTTCCGACCTCCACCCTTGTCCTCCACATACCCGCAAGAAGGAGAAGTTATGTGCTTGGGTTGTGGTTTGGTGCTGCGTCCCCCAGTCAGATTCTGCTGCTCCAACTCTTTTGTTGTGTCTTTTTTATCCCTTGTTGCAATATTTCTTGCTTGTTCCCTCTTTTTCAATCAAAGTTAATATTCTTTTTATTTCCATTCTCCATTCTTTTCTTAACCAATTTTTATTTTGTTCCACTTCTCTCCATTATGGCCCAATATAGCATCATTTTATTTCCTTGTTTCAGGTCCCAAGAGCTCAGTGTTCAGACTCATGTCCTACTGGATTTAGACAGACACCAAAGCCAAGAGCCCAGTCTTGCTGTTATGATTGTGCCCGATGTTCTGAAGGAGAAATGTCCAACAGAACTGGTATAAATGTTAACATTCATTATAATTACGCATGATTGAAAATGACATCCATAATGTCATCTTGTAAAAGTGTAACTGTCATATGTCATTTTAAAGATTAAAAAAACACTTCAGTAGACAATTTAAGAAATTCATAAATGTATATTGAATGATGGAATCTCAAGTTAACCTTTTGTATGGTATTGTACAAGTTATATCATTTTTATATACTTTTTTGTGAAACTGTTTTATTTGGACACATATAACAATTACAACAATAAGCAAATTGTTTGAAAATAGCAAGAAGAAGAATACGTAAAACTTAATATCCAGTTTAACAGCATAGACACAGCTCAAAAATGTGGTATTGACCAAGGCATTTTAAAGATACAACGTTGGTCACCTATTGTAGAGTATTAATTAACAATGCAGCACAGCGGCAAGTTGTGAAAGATTCATTTTCATGTTGGGTTGGTTATGAAGCAAATCTGGCTAATTAGACATGGGTTTATACCGTTCCAAGGGTTTTCAATGTGGTGCTGATGATGGTTTCACCTCCTCCATCAAAGGGGTAGCCAGCTTGCACATGTAGTTGCAGTGTCATATTTGGCTGAAGTAATAGCACATATTTTTCTTGGAAAGCCCTTGAATTAAAAAGTGATTGCATTCCTGTGTTGAGAAATAAAAATGTCAACTGAGGTTAGTGAGTTGCCATAGTTTGTTTCTTAGACCCAAAGTTTCCACAAACCTCCATCTTATAGTATATCCATGGGAATTTGAAAATTATCAAGCAGTAGTTTGCCTTTAATCTCTCACTGTCATCTATTTTGACCCTGTCCAGGGTCTCTGCAACTGCAGTTTGAAGATTGTAGGTGTTTGACTGTAGTTGTTTATCAGTGTGGCGTTTTCGATTGGGTTCCTCCTGTATGGCCATTAGAGATGGCGCGAACTGTTCGCCGGCGAACTTGTTCGCGCGAACATCGGGTGTTCGCGCTCGCCGGAAGTTCGCGAACGTCGCGCGACGTTCGCCATTTTGGGTTCGCCATTGTTGGCGCTTTTTTTTGCCCTCTCACCCCAGACCAGCAGGTACATGGCAGCCAATCAGGAAGCTCTCCCCTGGACCACTCCCCTTCCCTATAAAAACCGAAGCCCTGCAGCGTTTTTTCACTCTGCCTGTGTGTGCTGAAGAGATAGTGTAGGGAGAGAGCTGCTGCCTGTTAGTGATTTCAGGGACAGTTGAAAGTTTGCTGGCTAGTAATCGTTTTGATACTGCTCTGTTATTGGAGGGACAGAAGTCTGCAGGGGTTTGAGGGACATTTAAGCTTAGGTAGCTTTGCTGGCTAGTAATCTACCTTCTACTGCAGTGCTCTGTATGTAGCTGCAGTGGGCAGCTGTCCTGCTTCTGATCTCATCTGCTGACTGCTGCAATAACAGTAGTCCTTGTAAGGACTGCTTTTATTTATTTTTTTGTTGTTTTACTACTACTACTACTACTACTATAAGAGCCCAGTGCTATTAGTCTAGCAGTGTTGGGGAGTGGGACTGGTGTGCTAATCTGCTGCTCCTAGTAGTTCAGCAGCACCAACTGTAATTTTTTTTTTTTTAATATTCATTTTTTTTTTATTTTACTTTTTTTTATTTTACTACCGCTGTAGTAGTGTATAAGTTGACCTTTTAGGCATTATTTGCCCTGTAGGCATTTTTTGCCCAGTGTGTTATTCAACCAACTGCCATCTAGCTGTGTGACCTTGTTCACATTCTGTCTAAATATCCATAATATTACCGTCTCCAGAAAAAACACCGGAGTGACTTTTTTCAAGCAGCCATAATATATTTTACGTAATCCGTATCCATCGCTGTAGTAGTGTATAAATTGACCTTTTAGGCATTATTTGCCCTGTAGGCATTTTTTGCCCAGTGTGTTATTCAACCAACTGCCATCTAGCTGTGTGACCTTGTTCACATTCTGTCTAAATATCCATAATATTACCGTCTCCAGAAAAAACACCGGAGTGACTTTTTTCAAGCAGCCATAATAAATTTTACGTAATCCGTATCCATCGCTGTAGTAGTGTATAAGTTGACCTTTTAGGCATTATTTGCCCTGTAGGCATTTTTTGCCCAGTGTGTTATTCAACCAACTGCCATCTAGCTGTGTGACCTTGTTCACATTCTGTCTAAATATCCATAATATTACCGTCTCCAGAAAAAACACCGGAGTGACTTTTTTCAAGCAGCCATAATAAATTTTACGTAATCCGTATCCATCGCTGTAGTAGTGTATAAGTTGACCTTTTAGGCATTATTTGCCCTGTAGGCATTTTTTGCCCAGTGTGTTATTCAACCAACAGCCATCTAGCTGTGTGACCTTGTTCACATTCTGTCTAAATATCCATAATATTACCGTCTCCAGAAAAAACACCGGAGTGACTTTTTTCAAGCAGCCATAATAAATTTTACGTAATCCGTATCCATCGCTGTAGTAGTGTATAAGTTGACCTTTTAGGCATTATTTGCCCTGTAGGCATTTTTTGCCCAGTGTGTTATTCAACCAACTGCCATCTAGCTGTGTGACCTTGTTCACATTCTGTCTAAATATCCATAATATTACCGTCTCCAGAAAAAACACCGGAGTGACTTTTTTCAAGCAGCCATAATATATTTTACGTAATCCGTATCCACCGCTGTAGTAGTGTATACGTTGATCTTGTGGGCATTATTTGCACAGTGTTTTCTTCAAACCGCCATCTAGCTGTGTGAGCTTGTTCACATTTTGTCTAAATATTGATAATATTATCGTCTCTAGAAAAACCACTTGAGTTACTTTTTTTCAAGCAGCATTCTTATATTTTACGTAATCCGTATCCACCGCTGTGTATACGTTGACCTTGTAGGCATTATTTGCACAGTGTTTTCTTCAAACCGCCATCTAGCTGTGTGAGCTTGTTCACATTTTGTCTAAATATTGATAATATTATCGTCTCTAGAAAAACCACTTGAGTTACTTTTTTTCAAGCAGCATTCTTATATTTTACGTAATCCGTATCCACCGCTGTGTATACGTTGACCTTGTAGGCATTATTTGCACAGTGTTTTCTTCAAACCGCCATCTAGCTGTGTGAGCTTGTTCACATTTTGTCTAAATATTGATAATATTATCGTCTCTAGAAAAACCACTTGAGTTACTTTTTTTCAAGCAGCATTCTTATATTTTACGTAATCCGTATCCACCGCTGTGTATACGTTGACCTTGTAGGCATTATTTGCACACTGTTTTCTTCAAACCGCCATCTAGCTGTGTGAGCTTGTTCACATTTTGTCTAAATATTGATAATATTATCGTCTCTAGAAAAACCACTTGAGTTACTTTTTTTCAAGCAGCATTCTTATATTTTACGTAATCCGTATGCACCGCTGTGTATACGTTGACCTTGTAGGCATTATTTGCACACTGTTTTCTTCAAACTGCCATCTAGCTGTGTGTATTATCGTTTCCAGAAAAACCAACTGAGTTTTTGTTGTTGTTGTTTTTTTAAAAATAATGCCAGGCAAAGGCAGGCCGCCACGCAGAGGCCGTGCTAGGGGCCGTGCTGCTATGCAATCCTGTGGCCCTAGCAAATTGCCCAGTTTTAAAAAGCCAATGACCCTGAACTCCCAAAATGCTGAAGAGGTAGTTGACTGGCTTACACAGCACACCCCATCCTCTACCGTTTCTAACTTTACCACAACATCCTCCTCATCCTCCACTGCTATGGCCACCCCACGTAACACTTCCTCCACCACCGGTGCCCCTTCTTCACTGGAGTCAGAGGAGTTATTTTCCCATGAGTTTCTTGAACTGAGTAATGCGCAACCATTATTGGCAGAAGAAGATGAAGGAGATGAGGACGTTACACCAGATTTAATTCTAGCAGAGAACACGACAGAGATGGACATAATGATGAGTGATGAGGAGGAGGTCCCCGCTGCTGCTTCCTTCTGTGATGTGTCAGAAGAAATTGATGCATCTGAGGAGAATGATGATGAGGAGATTGATGTTTTGTGGGTGCCTAGTAGAAGAGAGCAAGAGGAGGGTAGTTCAGATGGAGAGACGGAGAGTCAGAGAGGCAGTAGGAGAATAAGACTTAGAAGAAGCAGGGAGGACAGCCCGCAGGGATCAGTAGGGCAACAACATGTATCGGCACCTGTGTTCAGCCGGCCAACGCACCCGCCATTGCCGCCAATGCCGCCAACTTCTACTGTTACCGCCAGATCGCACACTTCCAAAAAGTCAGCAGTGTGGGATTTTTTTAATGTGTGTGCCTCTGACAAAAGCATTGTAATTTGCAATGAGTGCAGTCAGAAACTGAGCCTTGGTAAGCCCAACAGCCACATAGGTACAACTTCTATGCGAAGGCACATGAGCGGCAAGCACAAAGCACTTTGGGAGCAACACCTCAAAGGCAACAGGCAAACTAAAAGCCACACTCCTTCTGGTCCAGCATCTTACTGCTCTACCTCTGCTCTCCTTGACCCATCTGAACCACCCTCCACTCCGCCTTCCACCTTGACCACCTGTTCCCATTCCCAGTCATCTGCCACCAGCCAAGTTTCTGTGAAGGCCATGTTTGAGCGTAAGAAGCCAATGTCTGACTGTCACCCCCTTGCCCGGCGTCTGACAGCTGGCTTGTCTGCACTCTTAGCCCGCCAGCTTTTACCATACCAGCTGGTGGACTCTGAGGCCTTCCGCAAATTTGTAGCAATTGGGACACCGCAGTGGAAGGTACCCAGCCGCAATTTTTTTTCTAAAAAGGGAATACCACACCTGTACCAACATGTGCAGAGCCAAGTTACCGCATCTCTGTCACTTAGTGTTGGGCCAAAGGTCCATATGACTACTGACGCATGGTCCTCCAAGCATGGTCAGGGCAGGTATGTCACCTACACTGCCCACTGGGTGAACTTGGTAATGGCTGGGAATGGGAAGCAGGGAATGGGTAGCTCAACAACAACAACAACAGTGGAGTTGGTGTCACCGCCACGGATTGCACGCGGTTCTGCCACCACCTCTACTCCTCCATCGCTCTCTACCTCGTCTTCTTCCTCTTCTTCTTCTTACTCTGCTGCTGGGTCCTCCTTCTCCTCCTCCACACCTGTGCACCCCCAGCTCCCCCTAGGCTATTCGACGTGCCAGGTACGCCGTTGTCACGCTGTCTTGGGGATGACGTGCCTGGAAAGCAAAAACCATACCGGATCTGTACTCCTGTCATCTCTGCAGTCACAGGCCGATCGGTGGCTGACCCCACACCAACTGCAGATCGGAAAAGTGGTGTGTGACAATGGAAGCAATCTGTTGGCAGCGTTGAGACTGGGAAATTTAACACATGTGCCCTGCATGGCACATGTGTTAAATTTAATAGTCCAACGTTTTGTCTCCAAGTACCCAGGATTCCAGGACGTTCTCACCCAGTCCAGAAAGGTGTCGGCCCATTTCAGACGTTCCTACACAGCCATGGCACGCCTTGCTGACATTCAGCAGCGCTACAACATGCCAGTCAGGCGTTTGATTTCTGACAGCCAGACTCGCTGGAATTCAACGCTCCTTATGTTGGAACGTCTGCTGCAACAACAAAGGGCCGTCAACGAGTACCTTTTTGAACTGGGTGGTAGGACTGGATCTGCAGAGCTGGGGATTTTTTTCCCCCGTTACTGGGTGCTTATGCGCGATGCCTGCAGGCTCATGCGACCTTTTGAAGAGGTGACAAATATGGTCAGTCGCACCAAAGGCACCATCAGCGACCTAATACCCTTCGCTTTCTTCCTGGAGCGTGCCGTGCGACGAGTGACAGATGAGGCTGTAGACCAGCGTGACGAGGAGCTGGAAGCGCACGATTTCTGGTCGGAATCACCAGAACGAACCCAGGCACCTGCTGCAACGCAGGGAGAGGTGCCAGAAGTGGAGTCAGAGGAGGAAGGTGGCTTTGTGGAGGAGGAGGAGGAGGACCAACAGGAGCAGGCTTCCCAGGGGGCTAGTGGTGACCTTTTGGGGACCCCTGGTCTTGTACATGGCTGGGGGGAGGAGACCGTTGATGATGCAGTCCTTGATAATGAGGAAGCGGAGATGGATAGCTCTGCATCCAACCTTGTGAGAATGGGGTCTTTCATGCTGTCATGCCTGTTGAAGGACCCCCGTATCAAGAGGCTTAAGGAGAAGGACCTGTACTGGGTCGCAACGCTACTAGACCCTCGGTACAAGCATAAAGTGTCAGAAATGTTACCAACATACCACAAGTCCGAAAAGATGCGGCATTTACAAACCAGCCTGCAAAACATGTTGTACAATGCTTTTAAGGGTGATGTCACTTCAGGAACTCATCAACATTCCAGGGGCAGAGGTGCCAGTAATCCTGCCACGAGCACACCTGCAAGGACAAAACCCTTTGGCCGGTCTGTAACGTCAGACATGCAAATGTTTTTCTGTCCAAGGCAGCGCCACAACCCTTCTGGATCCACCCTCAAAGAACGCCTCGACCGGCAGGTAGCGGACTACCTGGCATTAACTGCAGATATCGACACTCTGAGGAGCGATGAACCCCTGGACTACTGGGTGCGCAGGCTTGATCTGTGGCCAGAGCTGTCACAATTTGCCATGAACCTCTTGTCTTGCCCAGCCTCAAGTGTGCTCTCAGAAAGGACCTTCAGTGCAGCAGGAGGGATTGTAACTGAGAAGAGAACTCGCCTAGGTCACAAAAGTGTCGATTACCTGACCTTTATTAAAATGAATGAGGGGTGGATCTCGGAGGGTTACTGCACGCCGGAAGACTTGTTCTGACTTCTATGCAGCTGTCCTTCTCTTCAAGCCTCATGACTCCACACACAGCTGTCCTTTAGCGTCCTCCTCCCTCCGCCACCGTTACAAACTAGGGTGCAAACCCTACTGGTTTAATTTTTTCTGGCCTCTGTGCTTCAGTGGCTGCAACCAAAAAAACTGGGCAAACAATGTCTACAAGGTCAACGTATGGCGAAAAATGACTATTTTCAGCATTTATATGGCATATTTTTTCTGGCAACTGTGCTTCAGTGGCTGCGTCCAAAAAAATGCATATTTTCTGCATTTATATGGCATAATTTTTCTGGCCTCTGTGCTTCAGTGGCTGCAACCAAAAAAATTTATATTTTCTGCATTTATATGGCATAATTTTTCTGTCAGCTGTGCTTCAGTGGCTGCGACCAAAAAAATGCATATTTTCTGCATTTATATGGCATAATTTTTCTGGCCTCTGTGCTTCAGTGGCTGCAACCAAAAAAATTTATATTTTCAGCATTTATATGGCATAATTTTTCTGTCAACTGTGCTTCAGTGGCTGCGACCAAAAAAATGCATATTTTCTGCATTTATATGGCATAATTTTTCTGGCCTCTGTGCTTCAGTGGCTGCAACCAAAAAAATTTATATTTTCAGCATTTATATGGCATAATTTTTCTGGCAACTGTGCTTCAGTGGCTGCGGCCAAAAAAACTGGGCAAACAATGCCTACAAGGTCAACGTCGTTGACCTTGTAGGCATTGTTTGCCCAGTTTTTTTGGCCGCAGCCACTGAAGCACAGAGGCCAGAAAAAATATGCCATATAAATGCTGAAAATAGTCATTTTTTGCCATACGTTGACTCAACGTATATGGCAAAAAATGACTATTTTCAGCATTTATATGGCATATTTTTTCTGGCAACTGTGCTTCAGTGGCTGCGACCAAAAAAACTGGGCAAACAATGCCTACAAGGTCAATGTATGGCAAAAAATGACTATTTTCAGCATTTATATGGCATATTTTTTCTGGCAACTGTGCTTCAGTGGCTGCGTCCAAAAAAACTGGGCAAACTGTCTACAAGGTCAACGTATGGCGAAAAATTACTATTTTCAGCATTTATATGGCATATTTTTTCTGGCAACTGTGCTTCAGTGGCTGCGTCCAAAAAAAACTGGGCAAACAATGCCTACAAGGTCAACGTATGGCAGTTGTTTAAAGAGAACAGTAGATTACTAGCCAGCAAAGCTACCTAAGCTAAAATGTCCCTCAAATCCCTGCAGACTTCTGTCCCTCCAATACAGAGCAGTATCAAGCAGATTACTAGCCAGCAAACTTACTATCATCTGTCCCTGAAATCACTAACAGCTCTCCCCCTACACTATCTCTTCCAAGCACACACAGGCAGATTTTTCAGATACATTTTTGCCCTTGATCCCCCTCTGGCATGCCACTGTCCAGGTCGTTGCACCCTTTAAACAACTTTAAAATCATTTTTCTGGCCAGAAATGTCTTTTTTAGATGTTAAAGTTCGCCTTCCCATTGAAGTGTATGGGGTTCGCGAACCGTTCGCGAACCGCTCGCATTTTTGCGCAAGTTCGCGAATATGTTCGCGAACTTTTTTTCCGACGTTCGCTACATCCCTAATGGCCATGGAGCCTTGAGATGATTTCATTTCAAAGTAGGAGGTAGACAGTTGGTGTAATTGGTAAGGTTGATCAAGAGAGGTGTGGAAAGGTCATTCAGATACAATTCCAACAGATTTGTTCTTTGGTTTGCAGTCACCGATGTGTTTAGGAGGAGAGGGTTGAGAGTCTTTTTCCCTGCAGCCATGCTGAAAGCTTTAGGAATGAAGGACTCTGACGCCATCTTGAGTGGTGGCCCTGTAGTCTGTAATTTAGTTCCGTATTCTAGATTATGGAGTAATAAAGTGATTTTACTCATCTTTCCTTTAGGGTCACAGGGCTCCCAACAGGTCTCAATATTGCACGGGTGATATTCAGATCGGCAAGTCCCCCTTGAGCTCTGTGTAGAATGTCTTCCCCAGAAGGCTGCTCAAACTGGAACCAATTTTAGATAAATTTACCTTGCAAGTGTAATGCAGCTGCTATGTGAAAGCAAGAGTTTGACTATGACCACATTTATGCTGAGAAATACTTTTCTGTTAACCCCAGTTTTTTCATTCTTGATTCATTCTTGAAGGGTTGAAAATCGTATATTTAGAACATACCCTTATATAATAAAGTTATCCTTTCTTCATTGCCATCTTAACAGATAGTGAAAACTGCATCAGATGCCCTTACAATGAATGGCCTAATGAGAAGAAGGATCAGTGTATTTCAAAAATTGAAGATTTTCTCTCATATACTAACAATGTAACTACTGTGTTTATTTCCACCATTTCAGCCATTTTACTCCTTATTACAGTGATGATATTAGGAGTTTTTATTGCACAATGGGACACCCCCATAGTGAGAGCCAACAACAGGAGCTTGAGCTTCCTCCTCCTTGTCTCCATCAAGCTGAGCTTCCTCAGTGTGTTTCTGTTCCTCGGTCGCCCTGTGGATATAACCTGCATGCTGCGTAACATCACTTTTGGAATCACCTTCTCCATAGCTGTCTCTTCTCTCCTGGCCAAGACTATCATGGTTTACATTGCTTTCAAAGCCACCAAGCCAGGGAGTTCATTGAGAAAATGGTTGGGAGTCAAACTGTCCAATTCTGTAGTCTTGTTCTGCTCATCCATTCAAATAATAATCTGCATGACTTGGTTGGCCATTTCTCCTCCCTTTCAGGAACTGGACCTTCACACTTACCCTGGAACCATCATCATTCAGTGCAATGAGGGCTCAGCTATTGGCTTTTACTCAGTTATTGGGTATATGGGGCTTCTGGCAGCTGTTAGTTTTATTTTAGCATTTTTAGCTCGGACATTACCGGACAGTTATAATGAGGCCAAGTACATCACTTTCAGCATGTTGCTCTTCTGCAGTGTTTGGATCACAATGATCCCGGCCTATCTGAGCACCAAAGGCAAAAACACTGTGTGTGTGGAGATATTTGCCATACTCACCTCAACTGCTGGACTTTTAAGCTTTATATTTTTTCCAAAATGCTATATCATTTTATGTAGAACTGAGATTAACAAAAAAACGAATTTGCTTGTAATCAAAACTTGATAATGTCCCACATTTTCTTGTGGAGTTTTTATTTTTTCTAATAAATAGCATAAATACAATATGCGCTCCAAAGACACTCGTGCACTTCAGAAACAGACTTTTGGAGCTACAAATCTGCCCTGCGCTCCTATAACACCAGCCTCTTCCAAGCCAAACAAACTTACTTTACTTCACTCATTAACTCCCTTTCTAAAAAAACAACACAACTTTTCTCCACCTTTAACCCTCTCCTTTCCCCTTCTCCACCCCCTCCATGCACATCTGTCTCTGCTCAAGATATTGCTGAGCACTTCAAAAACAAAATTGACACTATCAGAAGGGACATTACATTACTCAACCCCCCTAGACTTCCACCACCCTCCCTCCACACTCCCCAGTCTCTCCTGTGCTCCTTCACCCCTGTCACTGATGAGTCTCAAAGCTTCTGGCCTCTTCTCACCTTACCATCTGCCCACTTGATCCAATTCCCTCAAAACTTCTCCGCAATACCAATCCTTGTCTAATCAAAGCCTTAACTCACCTATTTAATCTCTCACTTTCAACTGGGCTGTTTCCTTCTCAACTAAAAGATGCTCTTGTCACCCCCATTCTGAAAAAAACCCTCTCTTGATCCCTCCAATCTTGACAACCTCCGACCTATCTCTCTGCTACCTTTCATCTCTAAACTACTTGAGCGCCTAGTCTACAACCGACTAACCTCATTCCTCTCTGACAATAACCTGCTGGACCCCCTACAATCTGGTTTTAAGCCACAACACTCCACTGAAACTGCCCTGACTCGACTAACTAATGACCTTTTAACTGCTAAAGCCAACAATCATTTCTCACTACTAATACTGCTTGATCTCTCAACCGCATTTGACACTGTAGATCACCCTCTCCTCCTCAAGTCCCTCCATTTGCTTGGCCTTCGTGACATAGCCCTGTCCTGGTCCTCTTCTTACATCTCCAATCGTTACTTTAGTGTCTCTTACAATGGAGTAGCATCTTCTCCCCTACCTCTTTCTGTTGGAGTTCCTCAAGGCTCTGTCCTGGGACCATTACTATTCTCCCTCTATACTTCCTCCCTCGGCAAATTAATCAACTCGTATTGTTTCCACTACCACCTCTTTGCTGATGATACTCAGATCTATTTCTCATCTCCTGATCTCAACCCAGAACTCCTAACCCTGTCTCCTCTTGCCTGTCGGCTATCTCTACCTGGATGTAGCAACACTACCTTAAATTAAACCTCTCTCAAACTGAAATGGTTCTCTTTCCTCCAACTAACACCAGTAACATACCGGAAGTATCCATCATAGTTAACAATTCCACTATCACCCCCTCTCCCCAGGCCCAGTGCCTTGGGGTTATCCTAGATTCTGCCCTGTCATTCACTCCTCATATCCAGTCACTTATTAAATCACGTCACTTCCACCTAAGGAACATATCCAAAATACCATCATTTATCACCCAAGATGCTGCCAAAATTCTTATTCACTCTCTCATCATATCGCGTCTAGACTACTGTAACTCTCTTTTAATTGGCTTTCCCCTCCAGAGACTGTCAGCTCTCCAGTCCATAATGAACACTGCTGCGAGGCTCATACACCTCAGCAACCGCTCTGCCTCGCCATTCTGTCAATCCCTGCACTGGCTTCCGTTACCTTTCAGAATCAAATTCAAATTAATGACACTGACATTCAAAGCACTTCATAACTCTGCCCCACCCTACATCTCTGAACTCATCTCTATATACTCACCCACTCGCTTACTACACTCCTGACCTTCTACTCAACTCTTCTCTCATTACCTCCTCACATGCTCACATTCAAGACTTTGCAAGGGCTGCACCCCTCCTCTGGAACTCTCTCCCACGGTCTGTCCGACTTTCTCCCAACCTTTCTGCTTTCAAGAAATCTCTTAAAACGCATTTCTTTCGAGAAGCCTCCCCTCACTCTGCTTAACTACCAAACGCAACACCACATACAGTACCACATTTCTCACCCACTTAATTCGATCTTGCCCACTCCCACACCTTGTGTATTACTCCCTTCCCTTTAGAGTGTAAGCTCTTTTGCATAGGGCCTTCCTCACCTTTTGTACCGGTATTGACTGTGATGTAACTCCATATGTTCTATGCATACAATTCATGTGATTTAGTTGTATAATCACATTTACTTTACAGTGCTACGCAATATGTTGGCGCTATATAAATACATGTTAATAATAATATTTAAATCATACTGTGTTTTATTTGACACATAACTATGTGTAACATGTTAGTAACTGATAAATTAGCTAATGTTGCCATTTCGCTTGGTTTGTCTATAATCTCTCTATATCCTTTTGTGTAAGTTGCTCAACTGGTACCAGTATAGGACCTGTTCTCTAGAATTCTTGAGACATGGCGCTTTACGTATAATGGATCTTTTTGTAATTTGAATCTTCATACTCTAAGTTTACTAGAAAATCCTGTAAACATTAAATAAAACCAATTGACTGGTCCTGCTTCCAATAAGGATTTATATATCTCAGTTTGGATCAAGTACAAGCTAATGTTTTATTATTACAGAGAAAAAAGAAATATTTTTTTAAAATTGGAATTATTTGGATAAAATAGAGTCTATAGATGGTGGCCTTTACGTAATTCAGATATTTCTGGATAACGGGTTTCTGGAAAATAGATTTCATACCTGTATTTTTTTCTGTTTTGGTACAGAAAATACTTAACCAATGAAAAGGGCATATGTTATCAGTAACATTCCACTGAACTCTAACTAAGGATTTATACACCATGACCCAATAGACTCTAGCCCATGTGTAAATACATAGTTAAAGGGACATCACCATTTCATAGGTGCCCCATTTTATTTTAATGCAAAAGAAATTCGGGGTAACGTTTCGAACCCCTCCGGGTCCTTTATCAAGCTTGATAAAGGACCCGGAGGGGTCCAAAACGTTGCCCCTTTGTGATGTATACTTTGGGCTATAAATAAATCACCGTTTGGATACAATTACAATTTCCAGGTGTGCATCCAAATTTCTTTTGCATTTATCCACTGACCCTTATGCGAGGGAAGGGTCTTCCGGATTAGCACCCTACACTGACAACAAGTGTGTTGGGATCAGGTTGAGCTCTCCACATTCGTCCATTTATTTTAATGTAATTTCACTTTACCCAAGGTTCAGTTGTGAAAATAAAAAGTTCAGATTTCATATATGAATTTTTTGTAATGGCTCAGTGCTTCTTTTAACTCAGCATATGTCACTCTCATGATTAAATCAGCCAGGCGCATAGAGTCGGCAATGTTGTTAGGATTAAAGAACCAGTAACGTCAACATTTTTTTTTTGAAAAATTGTTTGTATTAAACGAAAAAAAAACACCAAGACATATGTAACTTTAAAATCGCAAAGTCTTTATTAAAAAATAACTTGTCATAACTCCGATTGTGCTCCTCTTCAGAACAAGTGACCGGGTGATGATCTATCATGCGGCGCTCAATTTCTCCTCCTTGCGTTCTATAGGAGATAGCCAGGGAGGAGAAATCTAGCACGATTGATCGTCGCCCTAACGGCTTTTCTCAAAAGGAGCGCAAGCAGAGTTTCTTAAGTAATTTTTTAATAAAGACTTTGCGATTTTAAAGTTACATATGTCTTGTTGGTTTTTTTTCGTTCTATACAAACAATTTTTTTTATAATTTTTTTTATGTTACTGGTCCTTTAAGGGGACACTATACACCTAAAAAAATTTTTGCTAAACATTGACACAGACTTGTGTTGACATTATATTCTGTCTATTGTTTTAATAAAAAAATCTATATTTTCCAATTTTTTTTCCTTTATATAGCACTAATTGGCAACATTTGGACTATTTTCACTTGACTTTACCCTCCCCCTCTTTATAAACAAGACAGTTCCTGATGGATTATGAAGTGGCAGGAAGTATAAAAGTTAACCCTTTAAATGCCACAGATCGTAGAATCTACGTTCTGTGGCAAAGGTACTTGAAATGCCACAGAACGTAGATTCTACGTTCTGCAGCACTTCCGGGTTCAGAAGCGGAGGAGCGGCTGTTAGAGCCGCTCGCTCCGTTCCTGCTCGATCCCCTGCCCCTAGGCAACGAGCAGAGCAGGGGATCGAGTGGCCCCTGGGGCGCGATCGCCCAGGGGCCCAAAAACAGCAGCAGGCACGTGTTACTTACGTGTCCTGCTGCTGCAGCCTGCACCGGATCGACGATCTCCGCCCCCACAGCACACAGACAGGAACCACGACGCAGAGGTCTTCCAGGGAGTCTTCCTGATCGCCTGCAACAGTCTCCAGCGATTTTTTCAGGTTAGTGCAACAATTACACACACAAACACACCAACACACACTTATTACAGTAATACACACTTAGATTCACACTTACACACACTTACACATACTTTTTGGGGATTGGGGGGGTCACTTACACTCACTGCACTTACACACATGTGCACACGCACACACGCGCACATAACATGTAATTTACCATTTGTACACACGCACACGCACATACATGGCATTGTGGCTTTTTTTTTTTTTTCTTATCGCATCGTCTCTTTTTTTGGCTGAAAAAAATGTTTTATTGCCATTACGAATAGCGTATTCGCTAACCGTACTGTGCAATATCTTTTTTATGTTATTTCGGTGATTATATTGCAATTTTGGGTATTTTGGTGCATTTTTAGCCATTTTATTGAATTTTTAGCCATTTTATTGCATTTTCAGCTCTGCGTATGTTGTGTTCACTTGTTTCTAGCCGTATAACCTGTTTGGCCCAGCTAAAATATTGAAACTGTGATTCTGATGGCCGATAACACTAGTCTGGAAAAAAAACATTGATTTTTGTGGTTTTATTGGATTTTTTTGCATTTCACTCTTTACTGCCTTATTTTGTTTTGCCTTGTAAATTTTATCTACTTTATATCCATTTGGGGGTCTCTGTGCGCCACATAGTTTGGTATATCTATGCATATTGGGCATCAAAGTGTTCAGTAGACCCCTGGCGTTCATATTTAGGATGTTTTATGCTGATACGTTACGAAATGTGGGGCATATAATGGGGTAAAATTCAAGCTTTGTGACGATTTTCAGAAATTTGATAAAAACCGTTATGTTCAGCATTGCTTTGCAGTTTGGCAGTTTGCAGTAGAAACACTTATTTACCCATATTGGATTCGTCAGAATGTGTACTTTCTGAAAATATATGGTTTTCTGGGGTCTCTGTACTGTTAGGGGGGTCTAATGTCACATAATACACACACCAGGTGCTCATATTGCAGCAGCCAGCGCGTCAGCCGTGAAAATGTATATACACTATTGTCATTTGGGGGTCTCTGTGCGCCACATAGTTTGGTATATCTATGCATATTGGGCATCAAAGTGTTCAGTAGACCCCATGCGTTCATATTTAGGATGTTTTATGCTGATACGTTACGAAATGTGGGGCATATAATGGGGTAAAATTCAAGCTTTGTGACGATTTTCAGAAATTTGATAAAAACCGTTATGTTCAGCATTGCTTTGCAGTTTGGCAGTTTTCAGTAGAAACACTTATTTACCCATATTGGATTCGTCAGAATGTGTACTTTCTGAAAATATATGGTTTTCTGGGGTCTCTGTACTGTTAGGGGGGTCTAATGTCGCATAATACACACACCAGGTGCTCATATTGCAGCAGCCAGCGCGTCAGCCGTGAAAATGTATATACACTATTGTCATTTGGGGGTCTCTGTGCGCCACATAGTTTGGTATATCTATGCATATTGGGCATCAAAGTGTTCAGTAGACCCCTGGCGTTCATATTTAGGATGTTTTATGCTGATACGTTACGAAATGTGGGGCATATAATGGGGTAAAATTCAAGCTTTGTGACAATTTTCAGAAATTTGATAAAAACCGTTATGTTCAGCATTGCTTTGCAGTTTGGCAGTTTGCAGTAGAAACACTTATTTACCCATATTGGATTCTTCAGAATGTGTACTTTCTGAAAATATATGGTTTTCTGGGGTCTCTGTACTGTTAGGGGGGTCTAATGTCGCATAATACACACACCAGGTGCTCATATTGCAGCAGCCAGCGCGTCAGCCATGAAAATGTATATACACTATTGTCATTTGGGGGTCTCTGTGCGCCACATAGTTTGGTATATCTATGCATATTGGGCATCAAAGTGTTCAGTAGACCCCTGGCGTTCATATTTAGGATGTTTTATGCTGATACGTTACGAAATGTGGGGCATATAATGGGGTAAAATTCAAGCTTTGTGACGATTTTCAGAAATTTGATAAAAACCGTTATGTTCAGCATTGCTTTGCAGTTTGGCACTTTGCAGTAGAAACACTTATTTACCCATATTGGATTCGTCAGAATGTGTACTTTCTGAAAATATATGGTTTTCTGGGGTCTCTGTACTGTTAGGGGGGTCTAATGTCGCATAATACACACACCAGGTGCTCATATTGCAGCAGCCAGCGCGTCAGCCGTGAAAATGTATATACACTATTGTCATTTGGGGGTCTCTGTGCGCCACATAGTTTGGTATATCTATGCATATTGGGCGTCAAAGTGTTCAGTAGACCCTTGGCGTTCATATTTAGGATGTTTTATGCTGATACATTACGAAATGTGGGGCATATAATGGGGTAAAATTCAAGCTTTGTGACGATTTTCAGAAATTTGATAAAAACCGTTATGTTCAGCATTGCTTTGCAGTTTGGCAGTTTGCAGTAGAAACACTTATTTACCCATATTGGATTCGTCAGAATGTGTACTTTCTGAAAATATATGGTTTTCTGGGGTCTCTGTACTGTTAGGGGGGTCTAATGTCGCATAATACACACTCCAGGTGCTCATATTGCAGCAGCCAGAGCGTCAGCCGTGAAAATGTATATACACTATTGTCATTTGGGGGTCTCTGTGCGCCACATAGTTTGGTATATCTATGCATATTGGGCATCAAAGTGTTCAGTAGACCCCTGGCGTTCATATTTAGGATGTTTTATGCTGATACGTTACGAAATGTGGGGCATATAATGGGGTAAAATTCAAGCTTTGTGACGATTTTCAGAAATTTGATAAAAACCGTTATGTTCAGCATTGCTTTGCAGTTTGGGAGTTTGCAGTAGAAACACTTATTTACCCATATTGGATTCGTCAGAATGTGTACTTTCTGAAAATATATGGTTTTCTGGGGTCTCTGTACTGTTAGGGGGGTCTAATGTCGCATAATACACACTCCAGGTGCTCATATTGCAGCAGCCAGAGCGTCAGCCGTGAAAATGTCTATACATATTGTCATTTGGGGGTCTCTGTGCGCCACATAGTTTGGTATATCTATGCACATTGGGCATCAAACTGTTTAGTAGACCCATATGTTTATATTTAGGATGCTTTATGCTGGTAATGATACATGGACAATACGATGCTGGAAAGTTGAAGCTTTGAGGCAATTTCCAGATATTTCACCAAAACCGCCAAATTTGGGAAAGCCTTGCGACTCAGTAGTTTGGAGCAATAAGGCATGGGTACCCATTTTAGATTCGGTAGAATGTGTACTTTCCAAAAATGTATGGGTTTGGGGGGTAAACATATATTTCTGTGTTTTTACCCCACAAAAATGCAGTCAATGTGTTGATTTTTCATTAGATGAAGTTACCCACGGGACTGTTTGTATGCGCTAACTTCATTTTGGGGCCTCTAAATGCCAGATACTTTGGTAAACCTATGAACAATGGCCACCAAACTGTTCGGAGTAACCCTGGCAATCATATTTAGGGTGCTTTTTCTTAGTACGTAATGACACATGGGTGATATGGTGCTGGGAAGTTGAAGCTTTGAGGCAATTTTCAGATATTTCACCAAAACCGACAACTTTGGGAAAGCCTTGCGACTCAGTAGTTTGGAGCAATAAGGCATGGGTACCCATTTTAGATTCGGTAGAATGTGCACTTTCCAAAAATGTATGGGTTTGGGGGGTAAACATATATTTCTGTGTTTTTACCCCACAAAAATGCAGTCAATGTGTTGATTTTTCATTAGCTGAAGTTACCCACGGGACTGTTTGTATGCGCTAACTTCATTTTGGGGCCTCTAAATGCCAGATACTTTGGTAAACCTATGAACAATGGCCACCAAACTGTTCGGAGTAACCCTGGCAATCATATTTAGGGTGCTTTTTCTTAGTACGTAATGACACATGGGTGATATGGTGCTGGGAAGTTGAAGCTTTGAGGCAATTTTCAGATATTTCACCAAAACCGACAACTTTGGGAAAGCCTTGCGACTCAGTAGTTTGGAGCAATAAGGCATGGGTACCCATTTTAGATTCGGTAGAATGTGTACTTTCCAAAAATGTATGGGTTTGGGGGGTAAACATATATTTCTGTGTTTTTACCCCACAAAAATGCAGTCAATGTGTTGATTTTTCATTAGCTGAAGTTACCCACGGGACTGTTTGTATGCGCTAACTTCATTTTGGGGCCTCTAAATGCCAGATACTTTGGTAAACCTATGAACAATGGCCACCAAACTGTTCGGAGTAACCCTGGCAATCATATTTAGGGTGCTTTTTCTTAGTACGTAATGACACATGGGTGATATGGTGCTGGGAAGTTGAAGCTTTGAGGCAATTTTCAGATATTTCACCAAAACCGACAACTTTGGGAAAGCCTTGCGACTCAGTAGTTTGGAGCAATAAGGCATGGGTAACCATTTTAGATTCGGTAGAATGTGTACTTTCCAAAAATGTATGGGTTTGGGGGGTAAACATATATTTCTGTGTTTTTACCCCACAAAAATGCAGTCAATGTGTTGATTTTTCATTAGCTGAAGTTACCCACGGGACTGTTTGTATGCGCTAACTTCATTTTGGGGCCTCTAAATGCCAGATACTTTGGTAAACCTATGAACAATGGCCACCAAACTGTTCGGAGTAACCCTGGCAATCATATTTAGGGTGCTTTTTCTTAGTACGTAATGACACATGGGTGATATGGTGCTGGGAAGTTGAAGCTTTGAGGCAATTTTCAGATATTTCACCAAAACCGACAACTTTGGGAAAGCCTTGCGACTCAGTAGTTTGGAGCAATAAGGCATGGGTACCCATTTTAGATTCGGTAGAATGTGTACTTTCCAAAAATGTATGGGTTTGGGGGGTAAACATATATTTCTGTGTTTTTACCCCACAAAAATGCAGTCAATTTGTTGATTTTTCATTAGCTGATATATTATTCAAATTGCAGGTGAGTGATTGCTCACCAAAGTTAATCACATCTCAAAGGAGATAATTAACTGATTAAAATACAACTGTCACTTAAATTAAAGTGCACTTAAATATGGAGTGTGAGAACTGTCTGAACAGAAACCAGGTCTGGGGATACTGAGCAAAGTACCCCATCTATTGCCCACTGGTCAGCAAATTCTTTCAACCGACCAGTAAACACTGCTTGGGTGTACTCTGCTCGGATGCGGGAACGCACCAGCACTCGGAACAAGACCTCTGCTGGCAGAGGATTCCCACCTTCCAAACATTGCTTTCTAGATTTATGGATGACTAATTTAGCTAAAGCCAGGAGCAAGTTGGAGAGAAGGTCTTTCTCTTTATTGTCCCGGGATACTGGGCGTCCAAAAATATAAACATGAGGGGAAAAATGTAACCAGAACTGCAGGTAAAGCTTTCTCAAAAGAGCCAGTAGAGGTTGCAGTCTGGCACACGTAAAATAAGCATGAAACACAGACTCTCCTTTGCCACAGAATGGACAAGCAGCTGGGGAGTCTGTAAAACGAGCTAAATACTCTCCCGTGCTCAATGCACCATGCAGCACTTTCCAACTCAAGTCTCCAGTTGGTCTAGGCACCAAACTGGAATAAAGAGCTCGCCACTGAGGTCTTTCACCCTCATTAAGCACACGTCTCCAGATGGTATCATATCGGGAGATGAGGGCAAGGAAGTGTACAGTGTGAAGCATTAGAGAGTACAACAGCTTTCTTGTTATATCATGAAAGCGTGTCAATGGAAAATTCTCCAACTGGCTCAAGTTGGGGGAAGGAGGTGCTTGGGGGGATTGACGGGTTTTAGGTGCTATTATTATGTCTGGAGGTGAGGAGTTCCAAGGTGGACGTGGCTCTCCAGCATGTAAAACCCCATCAATGAAGGTGTGAGAATCAGGAGAGATTGTGTCCTTGATTTCCTTGAGAAGACGGTGTGGAACCCTAGTGGTGAGGAATCCCATGCGTTGCATAACTGCTTGAGAGTCCACCCAATCTGATTTCTCAAAATCCAGGAGATCTCCAACTCTGGTTAACCGAGCCTGGCAAAGGCGACGTCGGATGCTGATGGATTCTAACATCCTAGTCTTAAAAGATGGATTGTAAAGTAGGGGCTCATTTAGAATGTCTTCCCCTTCAATGGCTCCTTGCCTTAACACGGATACCATGCTCCAGGTTTTTAGCGTGTCTTGGTAGTAAGCCGGCAGGGTTGAAAGGTTTCTTAGGAAACCCTCATGTTCAATTATAAACAATTGCCGGTCATATCCCATATTTCGTACCTGGCGATAAAAACTCGATGCTAGAGTACACCACTGTGGAGAAGGATCTGCATACAAGTATCTCTGTATTTGCTGGAGACGGAAGGTGTGCACTTGAGAACGTATACACACGACTCCCTGCCCTCCCTCTTTCAACGGGAGGCTTGAGACACCTGCAGAAACCCAATGCTTTCCTATCCAGAGAAAGTCCAGTAACCTTCTCTGGATCTTAGCAATGAATTCTTGGGTTGGGCTAAGACATATCAGCCGGTACCAGATCTGAGAGGCCACCAGCTGATTAATCACCAAAGCTCTCCCCCTCATAGAAAGTACTTTAGCAAAACCCTTCCACTTTCCAAGGCGCGTTAGAACACACTCCTCAAGTTCAATGAAATTCTGTGAGACAGGATACTCCTCAGCTGATAGGTAGACGCCTAAATATTTAATGATTTTACTCTCCCACGAGATGTCACGGAAAGCAGGAGGCAGGAAATCTACCTTTAGAGAACCCTCCAGAAGGCCTGAGCTCTTGGACCAGTTGATACGGGCAGATGAGGCAGCAGCGTAGACTTCTTGACACTCTTGTGCCCGCTCAAGATCAACTAGGTCCTGGGCCACAAGAATTACATCATCAGCGTAGGCTGAGAGAACCACCCTCATGTCAGGTTCTTTGAGCACCAGTCCCGTGAACCTTTTCCTTAAGAGACACAGGAAGGGCTCAATGGCCAGCGAGTACAGTTGTCCCGACAAGGGGCATCCTTGCCGAACTCCTCGTCCAAAGGCCAGAGGTGCAGTCAGAGACCAGTTGATTTTAACTAAACACTCTGCAGAGGCATACATTGTTTTCAGGTAGCCCACAAACTGTGGGCCAAAGCTATAGGCTTGCAGAGTGCCTATAAGATATTGGTGATCCACCCTGTCAAATGCCTTCTCTTGATCCAGAGAGAGAAAAGCAAGAGATAGACCAGTCCTTCTCGCAAAATGTAGTAAGTCTCGGATTAAAAAGACATTATCAAAAATTGTCCGACCGGGGACTGTATAGGACTGGTCAGGATGAATCACCTCTGCCAGCACTGATTTGAGCCTAAGTGAGATAGCTTTGGCCACGATCTTATAGTCTGTGCTAAGCAGTGAGACTGGTCTCCAGTTCTTAATAAGACGGAGATCCCCCTTCTTAGGAAGTAGTGATAAAACTGCTCGACGACACGAAAGTGGCAACTCACCTTTCTTGAAGGCCTCAGTTAGGACCCTATGGAAATCAGGGCCCAGAGTATCCCAAAACAACTGGAAGAACTCTATGGTCAGTCCGTCAAGCCCAGGAGATTTATTGTGGGGCATTAAACGGAGTGCTTGAGAGAGTTCATCTAGAGTGATTGGTGTTTCCAACCTCTCTTTTCTCCTCTCACTGACCACTGGAAGCCCATCCCATAGCTCCTCACAGGCATCTGAAGAGATGGGATCTGGAGAAAAAAGGTTTTGATAGAAGGACCGGGCTCTGTCCCGGATAGCCTCCGGATCCTCAAGGGGGGTTCCATCCTCCGCAAAAAGGCATGTGATTTGTTTTCGGTTCCCCTTCTTCTTCTCCAGAGCATAGAAGAATCGGGAACCACGATCCATATCACAAAGTAACTGCATCCGGCTTCGCACAAAGGCACCACGAGCCTGTCGTTGTTCCATGTTACGCAGCGCTTCTTTCCTTTCTAGATATTCACACTGAAGGGCTTGGTCTTCAGAGCCTGATAGCCTTTGCTCAAGATCAAGCACCTCCCCATTCAGTGCCTCAATCTCTGCATTGCGCTGCCCGCTCACACTTTTGGTATACTCTTGACACAAGAGCTTTAGGTGAACCTTGCCTACATCCCACCACTGGTGCAATGTGGCAAATTCATCCTGAAAGGCCCTCCAGCCTCTCCATGTATCCCGGACTGACTTTGCAAAACCCTCATCTTCTAATAAACTGTTGTTAAAGTGCCAGTAAGCAGCTTTTGACAGAGATGGTGCGATTGACATTCTCAGGGATACACAATTGTGGTCTGAGAATGGTGCCAATCTAATGGTGCTCGACTGGGCTCGTGACATGAGATGGCTCGATATATATATCCTATCAATCCTGGATTGAGAAACATGACCATCTCTCACCCTGACATAGGTAAAGGCAACCGTCTCTGGGTTCTGTTCTCTCCAGACATCAACCAAGGAGAAATGAGCAATTAGTTCTCGCAAAACGGACTCAGACGAGTCTCTTTTCTTGGGTACATTGCGATCTCGAGCATCAAGGGTGTAATTAAAATCACCCCCTATAATCAAGGCTTCATCAGAGTCAATTGTCTCCATGTAGGCTGACAAACTTTCAAAGAACCGTGCCCTCTCTGGTCCGGTAGTAGGAGCATACACATTCATTAGATTATATGTTCTACCTGACTCCCGGACCCGAAGATGCAATAGACGGCCAGGGATGACAGAGGTAGCACTCAGGACCTCTGGCTGGAAGGAATCTGAGAAAAGGGTCACCACCCCGCATGATGTCCAAGTGAGGTGATTAAAAAAGACCCTTCCCTTCCACTCCAGATTCCAGCTTGCTTCAAGCTCTGGAGTGGTGTGGGTCTCTTGGAGGAAACTCACAGAGTACCCTCCTTGACGAAGAAAGGAGAGTACCTGAAACATTCGGAAAGGATTCCGACAGCCATTAGTATTAAGTGTGCTTATACTCAAGGCCATTACTGAGTCTTAGGAAGTGCTTTAACCTTCATCAAGGTCTGATGAGACAAACATTTTTTGTGAAACTTCATTATACGGAGATATTCCGCTGTTCCATAGTTCTTGGCCTCTTTTATGACCTTAATGTACTGTCTCACAGAATTGATAACTAAAGGCAAATCATGCCACTTCTCCAGAGCCATGTGCATCTTCTTCTCTAATTTAACACCAAGGGTGCTCTCAAGAAACTTTTTGAGTTCCTCAGCAGGGATGATTGGGGTAGAAGGATTTGCCACTCCTATGTCAACCTCCTCTTCGATGTTCCCCTCATCCATGAGCTCTTCCTGGCTAAGGGATTGATAATCTCCCCTCTCCACTAGAGCTTTGAGAATCTCTCCACAAGTTGTTACAGGAAAAGTATCAGAATCACTTTTCTGGAGACCCTGCAATGGCTCAGGTGTTCCCTCAACTTCACTTGAAACACATTTGGAAGTGTTTGACACAGGAGCAACAGAACTAATTATCTCCCCAGCAACAGGTAGAGCTTTGGAGGCTCGATGGTTAGCCTCTGCCCTCTCTACTACCTCCTGTGCTTTCTGGATGGCAATAATATTTGGGTCAGTTGAAGACAAGGGAGGAGAGATTTTAACATGAACAGTAGAGGTTGTCTGGCTACCCTCTTCCGTATTTACAACTCCACCCTCACCATCCTTCCCAGCAGTTTTATCTGCAGGGTCCTGTATGGGGGTTAGCCCAATATTGTCCCCCTCCTGGAGTGAAATACCCTGAGGCACTAAAAACTGAGGCTGGTTGCAGTTGCCAAATCTCAGCACTTCAGGAACACTGACTGCCCACTCTGCAGGAGTCTCATTAGGTGTCTCTTTACACTCCAAGGGAAGATCTTCCAAATGATTTTGAGGCAGATACTGCACCCCTGACTCTGTGGGGAAACCAACACTGCCATGTTCAAGGCCATGCAGACCATTAACCTCATGATTCCCCACCTGGTCTGGAGGCAAGAGTGCATGGTCTGACACCGGTTGATCGTGACCAACAGTTGGACCAGACAATGTCACCACATGAGGAGCAGAAGTTTTGCTGCCCTTTTTACCCTTGGATGGGGGTGCCCCATCATTAACTACTGATGCCCATTCCTCAGGTACCAGCCAGTTTGATTTAAATTTCCTCTTTTTCTTGGCATCTGAAGAGGAAAGGCCACTATCTGCCCCAACCCCAACAGGTGTTGCAATCATGGGCACCCCCACACCTTCAGGGGTGCCCATAACAGGGGTACACCCTTTTGTGGTAGGAACAACTGTGACCCTGGGGGAAGCTTTGACATGTTTTCCCCCCTTCTCTTTTGCCGCAATTGTAAGACATGCTGCAGCCTTAGATGTCTTCAGTGAAGAAGGAGGAGGTTTGGATGTTGTAGAGGTGGGTTGTGTAACAGCCACCTTGAGGTTCTTTAGTGAAGGAGATATCTCCTTTGAGGACCCTGCTGAAATAGTCCCAGCAGAATAAGATGTTTTATTTGAGGCACTGGGAGCAGGAACAGGGGCTGTGGTCTTAATTTGCCCTTTGGGGCAACTCTGGCGAGTGTGCCCCAGGTTCTTGCAAAGGAAGCACCTTACTTCCTCTGTGCTGTAAAAAATTTTATACAGCACCCCTTCAAATGGAACCCCAAAAGACCCCTCAATAGTGTCTTGCCCCCGAGGTAAAAGTAATTGCACCTGCCTTTTAAAGGAAAGGACATGCCTCAGTCTGCTCTCCTTACATCCCAGGGGAATTCTAGACATATTTGATTTTAACTCCCCAAGGGCTTGCAGGTGGGGGTACAATAAGTGGTCTGGCAGGAAGGGGGGCACATTAGATAAAACCACCCTTGTGCCCAATCCTTCTAGGGGTTCTACAGGGACATAACTCCCTCCCACTGTGATACCCCTCTGTACCAGAGTATGCACTGCAGTTAGAGTACGGGCAAAGATTATGGCTTTCCCATACATTTTACTTGCTGCCACTACTGCAGAGTGGCCCACCACTTCAGCTGCAGCCTTTATATAAGCCTCTATGCCATGAGTGCTTGACATTAGGCATCTGACCCCATGCTTCCTTGTAAGCTTCTCTACCCCAGCAGTGACTTGGCTTGGGTTGCTGCCAGTAGCTACCGCGTGTGCAAATGTTTTAGCAGGGGTCACATTGGCTGCAGCAGCAGAAGTAGAGGCAATGGGGCTTTTTGACATGGGCTCTGACTGGTGTTTCCTTGCAGAGCTACAGCTGGGTTTTTCAGGTCCTTTTGCTTTAGAACCAAGAGATGTTTTTTTATAACTTTCCTTTTTATTCCCTCCCATTATTTTACACAACACCACACAAAAAGAAAGCTTTATACTATTGATTAACAAAAAAATAAGTTTTAAGTTGAGAAGCTGTGGCAGGGAGAGGGTTAATGTGAGCAGGTGCCTGGGAGCTGCACTGCTGCTGCTGGAAAAGATTTTATATTTATACTTATATTAAACCCTTCTCCCTTTAGCTTTCTCTCCTCACAGAACTGAGTGTAAAATCAAAATATCCACTCAATCTGTACAAAAATTAAACAATTTGTGCTGAAACAAGAGAAAAATGCAAATGAAACTGACACCCAGGTGCGGGGGAGGGGTAGGGGATCTAACAGTGAGTTTGTAGCCCAGAGCAAGTGAAAGGAACTGGGCTAGGAATCACTCACCTTCAAAAGAAAAATCGATTTTTAGTAAAGAAAATCAACTCAAAACTTCCCAAATTTCACCCACCAAGTGGACAACACATTCACACACCAAGTGATAACAAAAAATCCTGTCTCAAACAGGAATTTCAATGCTTAATTCAGCACTAAACAGAGAGCTTTCTCCTGTGTGTTGATCTTTCATTAGCTGAAGTTACCCACGGGACTGTTTGTATGCGCTAACTTCATTTTGGGGCCTCTAAATGCCAGATACTTTGGTAAACCTATGAACAATGGCCACCAAACTGTTCGGAGGAACCCTGGCAATCATATTTAGGGTGCTTTTTCTTAGTACGTAATGACACATGGGTGATATGGTGCTGGGAAGTTGAAGCTTTGAGGCAATTTTCAGATATTTCACCAAAACCGACAACTTTGGGAAAGCCTTGCGACTCAGTAGTTTGGAGCAGAAAGGCATGGGTACCCATTTTAGATTCAGTAGAATGTGTACTTTCCAAAAATATATGGGTTTGGGGGGTAAACATATATTTCTGTGTTTTTACCCCACAAAAATGCAGTCAATGTGTTGATTTTTCATTAGCTGAAGTTACCCACGGGACTGTTTGTATGCGCTAACTTCATTTTGGGGCCTCTAAATGCCAGTTACTTAGGTAAACCTATGAACAATGGCCACCAAACTGTTCGGAGGAACCCTGGCAATCATATTTAGGGTGCTTTTTCTTAGTATGTAATGACACATGGGTGATATGGTGCTGGGATGTTGAAGCTTTGAGGCAATTTTCAGATATTTCACCAAAACCGACAACTTTGGGAAAGCCTTGCGACTCAGTAGTTTGGAGCAATAAGGCATGGGTACCCATTTTAGATTCGGTAGAATGTGTACTTTCCAAAAATGTATGGGTTTGGGGGGTAAACATATATTTCTGTGTTTTTACCCCACAAAAATGCAGTCAATGTGTTGATTTTTCATTAGCTGAAGTTACCCACGGGACTGTTTGTATGCGCTAACTTCATTTTGGGGCCTCTAAATGCCAGATACTTTGGTAAACCTATGAACAATGGCCACCAAACTGTTCGGAGGAACCCTGGCAATCATATTTAGGGTGCTTTTTCTTAGTACGTAATGACACATGGGTGATATGGTGCTGGGAAGTTGAAGCTTTGAGGCAATTTTCAGATATTTCACCAAAACCGACAACTTTGGGAAAGCCTTGCGACTCAGTAGTTTGGAGCAGAAAGGCATGGGTACCCATTTTAGATTCAGTAGAATGTGTACTTTCCAAAAATGTATGGGTTTGGGGGGTAAACATATATTTCTGTGTTTTTACCCCACAAAAATGCAGTCAATGTGTTGATTTTTCATTAGATGAAGTTACCCACAGGACTATTTGTATGCGCTAACTTCATTTTGAGGCCTCTAAATGCCAGATACTTTGATAAACCTATGAACAATGGCCACCAAACTGTTTGGAGGAACCCTGGCAATCATATTTAGGGTGCTTTTTCTTGGTGCGTAACGATACATGGGTGATATGGTGCTGGGAAGTTGAAGCTTTGAGGCAATTTTCAGATATTTCACCAAAACCGACAACTTTGGGAAAGCCTTGCGACTCAGTAGTTTGGAGCAATAAGGCATGGGTACCCATTTTAGATTCGGTAGAATGTGTACTTTCCAAAAATGTATGGGTTTGGGGGGTAAACATATATTTCTGTGTTTTTACCCCACAAAAATGCAGTCAATGTGTTGATTTTTCATTAGCTGAAGTTACTCACGGGACTGTTTGTATGCGCTAACTTCATTTTGGGGCCTCTAAATGCCAGATACTTTGGTAAACCTATGAACAATGGCCACCAAACTGTTCGGAGGAACCCTGGAAATCATATTTAGGGTGCTTTTTCTTAGTACGTAATGACACATGGGTGATATGGTGCTGGGAAGTTGAAGCTTTGAGGCAATTTTCAGATATTTCACCAAAACCGACAACTTTGGGAAAGCCTTGCGACTCAGTAGTTTGGAGCAATAAGGCATGGGTACCCATTTTAGATTCGGTAGAATGTGTACTTTCCAAAAATGTATGGGTTTGGGGGGTAAACATATATTTCTGTGTTTTTACCCCACAAAAATGCAGTCAATGTGTTGATTTTTCATTAGCTGAAGTTACCCACGGGACTGTTTGTATGCGCTAACTTCATTTTGGGGACTCTAAATGCCAGATACTTTGGTAAACTTATGAACAATGGCCACCAAAATGTTCAGAGGAACCCTGGCAATCATATTTAGGGTGCTTTTTCTTAGTACGTAATGACACATGGGTGATATGGTGCTGGGAAGTTGAAGCTTTGAGGCAATTTTCAGATATTTCACCAAAACCGACAACTTTGGGAAAGCCTTGCGACTCAGTAGTTTGGAGCAGAAAGGCATGGGTACCCATTTTAGATTCAGTAGAATGTGTACTTTCCAAAAATGTATGGGTTTGGGGGGTAAACATATATTTCTGTGTTTTTACCCCACAAAAATGCAGTCAATGTGTTGATTTCTCAGTAGCTGAAGTAAAGTCCTGAACAATTTGGATGTGCTAACTATATATTGGTGTCTCTAAATGCCAGATACTTTGGTAAACCTATGCATAATGGGTATCAAATTGTTCAGTGGACCCCTGGCAATCATATTTCAGGTGCTTTTTCTTGGTACCTAATATAGTTTGGGATATGCGGAGCAGCAAAATAAAACCTTTGAAATGATTTTTCAGAATTTTGAATTTTTTGTTGAAAAACCGCTATGTTCAGACAAGCTTTTATGTTTGGTAGTTGGGAGTAGAGAGACATAGTTACCCATTTTGTAATCGGCAGAATGTGTACTTTTCAAAAATGTATGGTTTTCTGGGGTAAACCTACGGTTTCAGGATTTTTTGCCTTGGAATCTAAAGCATGCCGTTTTCTGCCTTGGTGCTTTCAAAATTTGGTAATATACTGCCGGGAGTTTTTGCTGTACAGAAATCCTAAATCTCCCTAAAACTATACATATCTGGTATTGGCACGTTCGAGAGACATAAGGCTTTCCAAATCAGTTGGATTTTCATCCGTAAAATGAAATATTTTTCTGGTATAAATTGATATACGATGAAAAATGGTAATTTTTCATTTTTTTTTGGTATTTAGCACTATAAATTTTTTTGCACAGGTGTAAATACATGAAAACTCAGGCAGATTTAGAAAGCTCAGTTTCTACCGAAAAAAACAATGTATAGTTTTCTTAGGTAAACTATAGGTTTCCCCTCAGAAAATGCCCCTAAAGTGAGAGAGCACAAAATGTTTCAAAAACGGCTGGCATTTCGCGTAACCAAAATGTGAAATTCTGCTGGCACTTAAAAGGTTAAACTGGCGTAGAGTCTTGTTTATAACCAGAAATAACAATAACCAATGATATATATCAATAAATACACAAAAATATTTTCAAAACAAAAGCTAAATTTACATATTCTCCTTATCTTAGTCATTGAGGAGGGTTATTGTAGCATCCTCTCCATATATCTTTACTTGTACTTTGGTAGTTTTTCAATATAAAACAATAAATACAAAAATACCAATATCGCAGTACAACAAGAAATTAAAAAAAAAAAAATGCACTCTTTCATGAAGTAATTTGGTCTCTCCTACCTCTTCTACTCCAAACTTTTTCTTAGTTATAGTGGTTTTTATGGCATTTCAAAAAAATGGCAAAGAATGTTGCCATTTATCTCACACTGTTTCTTGCACACAAGGATAAATAACTTTAAAAATGAATGTCTCAGGTCTACTGAGTAGTTTGAAGTCCAATATACGTAGAATAACCAAGGTATCAAATGTACATAACTTGATTGATGCGTGGAGGGAACAAAATCCGGATGTTCTCCAATTTTCCCATTATTCAGCTCCACATAAAGTGTCAACTATAATTGATCACATTTTTCTCTCCTCCACTTTGGTGCCATCTATTAGCTCCGCCAAAATGTTAAATATTGGGTGGTCTGATCACTGTCCGGTTATGATTACCTGGTCTTGTATCATGGAGAGACCCATGTCTAGGTTTTGGAGACTTAACGAATCGTTATTGAGTATTCCTGAAGTGGTCTCTACAATACAGGAATCCTTGGGCAATTACTTTAGTGAGAATGAGCACTCAGTTTCCTCAAGAGTACTATTATGGGAAGCACATAAACCAGTTATCAGGGGTAAATTTATTCAGATTGGCTCTAGGTGAAAGAAAGATAGAGAATCTAAACTAAAAATGTTGACACAGGAATTAGATAAATTGATCTCCCAGCAGATGGAATCCCCCCTATTGGACTACTCCATGCAAATTTAACAGCTTCAGAAAGATTTAGATTTACTAATGACTACTAATGCTGAGAAAATTAAGATGGGCTAAAAATAAAATATATTGTTGTATTGACAAACCAGGCAGGATGTTAGCACGTAAGTTAAATGAGCGTAATACCCCCCTCAGATTCATAGGATCAGGTCCTCTCAAGGTCCCTTGACGGGAAATCCTAGTAAGATTGCCACTGAATTTGCAAATTTTTATCAAAAATTGTATTCTAAACCTGGGAATATATCTGAAGAGAAATATGACATTTTTTTAGGGGATTTAGAATTCCATCTTTGACTCCTGATCAAGTCCAGTTAATGGAAGAAAATATCACATTGGAGGAAGTTCAACCGGCTATAAAACAACTAGATACTTGTAAAGCTCCAGGACTCGACGGCCTCCCCAATATTTACTATAAAAAATTCCTCACTGAGTTAGGCCCCTATTTAACTAAAATGTTAAATGAGCTTAAAGTAGGAGGGGAATTACAAAGGGAAAATTTGAAAGCTAAAATTTCTGCCTGATACTGATATGTCTGATTGCAAAAACGACAGGCCTATTTCCGTTTTAAACACTGACGTTAAACTCTTGGGGAAAATCCTGGCCCTTAGAATCAACTCTTTTCTCCCCCTAATACTCCATAAGGACCAAGTGGGCTTCGTCCCTGGTCATCAGGCTGCTGATGCAATTAGGCGCCTAATATTGATAGCCCACCACGCTAAATTATCTGGACTTAAAACAATGCTGCTAAAATTGTATATCCGAAAAGCTTTTGACTCCCTCCATTGGGACTATTTGTATTATACACTAGAGAGATGGGGTTTCCGGGGGAATTTTATAAATGGGGTCAAATCCTTATATCAAAACCCATCAGCAATAGTCAATATTATAGGATTTTCATCCAATGTTTTTCAAATCTACCGGGGAACACGTCAGGGGTTCCCCCTTTCCCCATTTAATTTAGCTATTGAGCCATTGGCAGCAGCAATTAGAGCCAATACAGATATCAAAGGTATTGATGTAGCTGGTATTCAACACAAAGTGAGCTTATTCGCTGACGACTTAACCCTGGCGATCTCTAATCCACTCACCTCCCTCCCAAACTTGTATAGACTGTTGGATATCTGTGGTGCCATATCTGGTCTCCAAGTCAATCATAATAAGACGGAAGCTCTAAATATCAATCTGTCCCGCGGGGCAGTTAAATTATTGCAACTTAACTTCGAATTTACTTGGCATCCACACTTTATTTTATTTCAATTTTAGGAGTTAAAGTGACCAATACATATGATACAATGTACAAATATAATTACCCCCCATTATTTAAAACTCTGTTCACTCTACTTAACAAATGGAACCATCACCATATTTCGTGGATATTCAGAATCCATTCAATTAAGATGACAATTCTACCAAAAATTTTGTACTTTTTGCGGACGCTACCTGGGCAAATCTCTCTAGATGACATGCCATTTTAACATTAAAGTTCTCCAATTTGTTTGGGCTAAGAAGCCACCCAGAGTTCGCCAGTCGATACTAACGTGCCCTAGAAATAGAGGGGGACTTGGCCTTCCTAACTGGTTATTTTATTATAAAGCGGCCCAAATATCCCAGATTCTAGCACTTCATTCTAAAACAGATACCACCCTTTGGGTTTCTTTAGAAGAGGCTTATTCAGCACCATATTCCCCAGCTGCCTTGATTTGGTGCCCTCCTAAATTACAACCACCTAATGGGAGTGTTTGCTTACATCATACGTTAAAATTATGGGACTCTGTTAACAAAAAATATAAGTTACAAGCACCTCATTCCCCTGCCATGCCATTGAATGTTTATAATTTATGCTTTACCCACATTTGATCATACTTGCTAAATGTACACGATCACTTGAACTTGAACCTGTTCTAGCATATGTAACTTTCACATCATTGTATTGTTCCCTTTGATTGCAAATGGCTACCTGTGTATTTGTTTTTTCCTGATTGTAAAATGCAAATAAAAAATATTGAAATAGAGAATAACCAAGGTATCTGGCCTACAGGGACCCAAAAATTAAAATAGTGCATATGAATGTTATTTGCTACCAATTCAGCTTCTGCAAACCAAGCCCTACTCTGTGTATTATATGTGGAAAGATCTTATAATAGCACAAAGACCCCAGAAAGCCATACATTTTACGCAAGTACATATTTTGATAAATCCAAAATGGGTAACCATGTCTTTCTACGCCAAAGCTATGCTAAAAACACATAGGGAACAACAATGCAGTAAAAATGCAATAAATCATGAAAATCAAGAATATATTGTGGATCAATAAAATAACAAAATAACTGATACAGCAGTTTTCTGATTGGCCAGAATACCTGGATCAATAGATATGCTGCTAAATAAACAAACAGTAGACACATATGTAGTTACCATTGTCTACTGTTTGGGGGTCAGTCCTGTGACAATAGTGACAGCTCCTTGGCTCATCACTATCAACTCTCTTAACCCTCCTCAGATTTAGATGCTGATGCAGAGGGAAAAGCACAAGTCAGTAGCAGCTGTGTTTGGTAAAAATAAATCAGTGGAGCAGTCTGGGCAGGAATAAACCACATGTTTATAATGAAGATTAATGTGTAATTTTGAAATATGGGCAGGAAGGATTGACCCAGAGAGCCCATATGAAGACCAGTAGGTCTGGGTCAAACCAGGAATCCAAAATATAAAGTGCTTATGTATTAAAGATTATAGGGTAATAAAACCCATAAACTTGTTCTGAATGATGAAAGAAAATATAATTGTAAGCTTCTCACTGGGTTTATAGTTATGAGCAAATGTACAGTAATTGACATTAAAAGCAGCGTCTGCCTGTTTTTCACTCCTGGGGGCCCATTCACCAAGCTCGAGTGAAGGAATAGAGGAAAATAGAGGAAAAATAGTTTGATTTTCGAATGTTTTTTTTGGCTACTTCGACCATCAAATTGGCTAGTTCGACCTTCGACTACGACCTTCGACTTTGAATCGAACGATTCGAACTAAAAATCGTTCGAATATTCGACTATTCGATAATCGAAGTACTGTCTCTTTAAAAATTTCTTCGACCCCCCTAGTTCGCCACCTAAAACCTACCGAGGCCAATGTTAGCCTATGGGGAAGTTCCCCATAGGTTTGCTAACACTTTTCTAATCGAAGAATAATCCTTCAATCGAACGATTATTCCTTCGATCGTTTGATCGAACGATTTTCGCAAAATCCTTCGACTTCGATATTCAAAGTCGAAGGATTTTAATTCGGCAGTCGAATATAGAAGGTTAATTAGCCCTCGATATTCGACCCTAGGTAAATGTGCCCCCTGGTGTTGACTCATGAAACATAGACAACTCATTTACAGGAACTGACTTCTGCTACAGTCAGACACAGAAACAGAAAGGGGGTAATATAATGGTATCTTATATTAATATTGTCTTATATTACAGCCAGGGAAGCTCATTTTCTGCTGGATAATTAGTGGTGTAGGAGAAGCTTCCTGAATTCCTGAGGATCCACTGCACGTGTCACAGAGGCTGATGGGAAATCCACAGGGCAGATCCAATGTACACTCTGATGACTCACTTCAGGGCTGAAGTCCTATGTCTCCTACAGGGATTACTACTACTCTAGTATTAGTTCAGCTGCACTAGTCCCAGTCACTATGATGTCTGAATGGGAAGGGTTAAAGGGCACTGTTGGGCAAAAATAATTTCCCCAACAAAATGTGTGGGCTATTAAAGCTGCCCTCTGGTTGGAGGTAAAATAAGTTATTTTTTAAAAATAATTCCCCCCCAACATCACTAGGCCACCCACACTGGAAGGAGCTCCTGGTGCCAACAGCCATGTCAGTCATAGAGCCTGTGCATAAAGAGCTTCTGGTGCCCCCCATATCAGCACAATGAGCAGGTCACGGCATTCACTCAGTATGCACATGCACTCATACCAGGAGGTCGGCCTAGGACTGGTAGGGGGCAATTTGTTTAAAAAAAAAACCCTACTGTTACCCCCTGCACCTTTTGTTAGGGATAATATTGTTGCCCAACAGATGCCCTTGACTATGGGGTTTCCTATATGGGTAAATATTGTACAGGTGAACCCCCTAACTCCCTACTTAAATAGATCATCAGGAACACTTACAGTAGAGAGGAGAAAGCTCAGGCTGCTCTCAGTGTTAATGTGCAGACTCCATGCTTTCCTTCTTCTCTTCTTTCTGGAAAACATCAGCTTCACTTTCATTTTGCCTCCAAAACCACCTTAGGAGAGTTCACAAGATCAAGAGCAAATCCTTCTTGCTGATTGGCCAGGCACTTGATAACTGTCTCACTGCAGTGCAAGCAGCCACCATTTTTTTAAATTGTCCTATTGTCATGGTCGGCACCCTAAATCCAGAACCAATGAACCCTGTTCATGGCTCTTGCTTCTGCCTTTAACAGCCGACTTTCACCTCGGGAGGAGCCCTTGGCTAATCGGATGCCGCCAGGTCTTATTAAGAGAGGTGCCAAGCTAAGGGTTCTGGATGAGCAAAGGGGCATGAATGTAAAGCAAAAGTCTTTTGGGCAGAAGGTCACAGTACAAGGTGTAGGCAGAAAGCGGAGTCAATTCAGGCCGGGTTGGGGCAGGCAGAGTACAAACGGAGTCAGACAGGCAGGGCTCAAACCAGGAGATCAATCAGGAGGGATACGGATATAGAAGAATTGGTTACCAGGCAGGGTCAGGATTTCAGAAATTAGGATCGTGAAAAACAGGCAGGGGTCACAGCAGGTATTAGATATACAGTAGCTTTACAGCACAGAAGCACCAGGAAAACTCACAAAGAAGATCCTATAATGAGCAATCACAAAACATAAACTGCCTCTTTAAATACCTTTGAATTTCGTGCCATTGCATGCTGGCATCATAACTACACAAGGTGCCCTTAGTTTACCGGCGCAGAGGAGCGGCATGGCGGGCGTCCCCACCGCTAGATCACCAGGGTGGTAAGTTGTTACACCTATATTCACCCCTTGCTTATAAAACATTTTGATATTAAGAAACTTGACTCTGCCTTAAATAAATTTATTTGGAATGGTAAAAAGGCAAAAATTGCACTTCATAAATTAAGAGCTCCAGTTAAACTAGGAGGGTTAAATCTTCCTAACTTTAGAGCTTTTAATTTATCAGCCCTCACTAGATACTGTATTGAGTGGATCTCTCAAGGCAATAAATTTACAAACCCTGACATCGAGATCTTTCAAGAACCCTTCTTTGATATTTTATCTGTTTTACATAGCAAATGGGGAAATGTTCCTTGTGACTTTAAAAGGAATCCTCTTTATCGTGATTCTATTTTTGTGTGGAAACATTTATTCTCTCAACATGGGTATAGTTATACAGAAACCCCTTTCATGCCAGCAAAGCTCTTACTTAAACCCTCAGATTATCAAAAGTCTGATTCCTTTCTAATTTCTAATAATTTTCTAATTTACTAGTCTTAGTTAAAGACTTATTTGATCCACATAAGAAAACTTTATTGTCTTGGTCAAAACTCAAAAATGAGTAGAAGCTTAATGAATCTGATAGATATTATTACTTAGCTTGTCAATGCGGTCTTTCTCTACTGCATGATAAAAACTATTTGATTTTAGCTGACCACAAGCAGATGATTTGGCAGAATTTTTGGAACTCCCCTGTTTGATTTCAATTAACTCTTTATCTAAAAAAATTTGGAATATTTATGGTACAGACTCACATCCATTATCTAAATCGTCCATTAAATGGACTGAGTTTTTACAATGTCAAGTGTCTCCCTCAGATTTGGTGAAATCTATTAATACTTATAATAAATTAATTTTGGCAGAGAGTTGGAGAATACAACACTTTAAGCTTATTCATTTATTATATGGGAAAATGTTTGCTAAAAGTACCTCTAATAGTCCTATATCATTTTGTCCTAAATGTGACGAGACTAATGTGTCAATTTTTCATTATTTATGGTCCTGTCCAAAAATTAACCTTTTTTGGAGGGAAGTTACTAATTTTTTGAATTCTAGACTGAAGATAAAAATTAAACTATCTCCGTGTATTGCTTTACTGCATCTAGATATTAATATGCTTTCTGCAAATCCTAAGTCAAATATTATCTCCCATGAGAGTAAATTATTGACTTCCTTTTTTCTAGCTGCTTCTAGGAAAGCTTTATTTAATTTCTGGTTACAAAAGGAACCCCCCTCATTATCGGACATCATCTCTTATATGAATCAGCTTACAGGCAAGAAGCCTTAATAACTAAAACTAAAGGAAGTATTTCCAAAGATTCTTTAAGGCTGGTTTGGTCTCCTTATTTTGAAATCGGTAACTCCAATACTGGCGATCAAATAATGCGCTTTCTTCAATAGTTAGATGACCTATCTGACACTCCAGATGATAAATGGGCTTTTTCTTTTTTTTTATTACTTGTCCATCCACTGGCTTAGTTAATTTTTAGTTCATTTTTTGTTATTTTTCATGAATGATATAGTTTTGATACTATCATGCCATTGTCTCCTTTGCAACATATTTTCTTCATCTGCATAACATTTCTTGTCATTTTGATTTCATTTGTTTAATATGAAAATCAAATAAAATATTTTAAACACCTATATTCAAAGTCAAGTTATGCATTTAGGGAAAGAGGTAAACAACCCTTCCCTACAATAAAAAGTCAAGGTCACGTTTTGGTTTGTGAGTTGTGACTGCGCAAATCAATTTCTGTTGCACCACACTTTTTTGCAACTTCCCTTTTTTTTTTTTTATAAACGGGCCCATATTGTTAGACTTCAGACATCACTAAGGCAAAAGTTATGAATTTTTGCTGGGAAACATGATGAAAAATTTCACTCATCACTATATGTAACCAATCAAAGCCATGTGTTTATACAATTTCATTGGCAATCAGCCATTTTTATTGGGAATAGTATAGTATACCCTTATGTACAGTAAAGAAATATTGCGTGGTTTGAAAAATGTCACACAAAAATGCGCCCGTTGAATACAATGTGTTTGACATTTTTTTTTTTTTTGCTGTTTTGCAGTAAACCGAAATGGGTTTGATAGATGCAATGAATGGCTGTCTTTAGGGTAAATGGCTGTCTTTAGTAAAACAGCCATCATTTGTCAAATGCATGGAATTATATGAATTATATGAATTATATGGATGATAATTTTTTTTACTGTGCAACAATTTTTTTGCTGGGTGACAATTTTTTCACCCATTGGAGTCTATGGGCATCATTTTTTGTGGTGAAACCTGCTGAAACATTTTGTTCATCACTTATACTGAAAAATGCCCTCTGTGTTCCTACAAAAATATCCTATAACATGGTATACTTATTATTATTATTATTATACTTATTTGTTACTTTTTGATCATGTTCTTGCTTTGGAATGAAGTGGTCACAGTTTTATTTTTTGTTAACTTTTTTTGTACCATAACATTTTGCAGCACATTATATTAATAAAGATTGCCTTTTATTTGATTTCCAGTTATGGAATATTTTTTGTGTAGTTCTGTGGGGGACTTTATTATACAATGGGCACAAGTGGCCCACACACATCTTGCAACACTATCACAACTGCACTGGAATTGCAAAAAAATGTGTGTCTGAAAATTGCTATTGCGCACTGTGTTGTGTTCATAAATAGATGTTTATTAGCCAAAAGCATGATTTCTAATTAATCCTATTTGATTCACTACGCAGACATTATAGAAATTAAGAATTTAAATTCAGACAAATTAGTTCTTGGCAAATTTATTTAGAACCCAATGTTGATTTAGAATTTATGTAGAATAAAACAATTTTAATTCAGTTTTAGAAGTTGCCAAGTCAGAAATCAGTTTGAACCTCAGCAACAATTTTTTCAGAATTGCAGTCAAAATTACTCAAAATAAAACATTTTAATTAAATGCTCAGAAATTGTTAAGTTGAGAAATCAATTTGAAGCTCAGCAACAATTTGTTTACAAATTCTAAATAAAACCATTAAAAATAAAATATTTAAATTAAATTCTCAGAAATTAAGTCGGGAAATTAGTTTGAAGCACAGCAACATTTTTTTCAAAACTCTAAATAAAATTAGCCAAAATAAAATATTTTAATTAAATTGTCAGAATGTGTTTCCAGGAAATCAGTTTGAAGCTCAGCTACAGTTTGTTTCAAAATTCGAAATACAATTATACAAAATAAAATTTTAATTACATTTTCAGAAATTGTCAAGTCAGAAAATATGTTTGAAGACCAGCAACATTTTTCAAAATAAAATATTTTAATTACATTTTCAAAAGTTGCCAAGTTGGGGAATCAGTTTGAAGCTTAGCAAAACATTTTTTAAATTTTAAATACAATTATTCAAAATAAAACATTTAGATTACATTTTCAGAATTTCTCAAGTCAGGAAATCAGCTTGAGGGTCAGCAAAATCTTTCTTTCCGGAATTCGAAACCCACAGCGCCTCCAGAATTATGTTTTCTTTAATTATGAAAAAAGTACATTTTGGTTTGGGGTCCCCTTTAAAGCTCAGTGTGCTTCTTCTATTGTTCTATTGTTCTATTGCTTATCTGTAAATATTAAAATGTTATTATAATTAAACACATACATTTGGTTGATTTTTTTTTATCTTTACATTTTATTTACTCCAGTAACCCGCTCTAAACACTTCTGGGGGCAGATTTATCAAGGGTCGATTTCGAAGTTAAAATTACTTTGAAATTAGACCATTGAATTTAAATACTTCGATTTTGAATATCGAAGTCAATGTTTTTTTCATTGAATTTGGGTATCCTGTGGTCGAAGTAAAATCATTCGATCGAATGATTAAATCCTTCGAATCGAATGATTCAAAGGATTTCAGCGATCAATTGAACGGTTCTACTTTGACTTCCAAAAACACAGAAAAATGCTCTAGAAGTTCCCCATAGGCTAACATAGCACTTCGGCAGGTTTAATTTGGTGAAGTATTGGAGTTGAAGTTTTTTTAAAGAAACAGTACTTTGATTATCGAATGGTCGAATATTCGAACGATTTTAATTCTAATCGAATCCGAAGTTGAAGTCGTAATATCCTATTTGATGGTCGAAGTATCCAGAAAAATAACTTTGAATTTTGAATTTTTTTACTTTGAAAATTCCATCAAATTCACTTCGACCCTTGATAAATCTGCCCCCCAATGTATGTATTTATTTATCAATATAGCACCAAAGAGCTAACAATCTATTGAAATATATGTAAGTAGAACAGTAAGTTTAATGTTTGAAATGCAACAAACATTTTTTTGCCGAGAATTCATGTCGTTTTACAGGAATAAAATAGTAAGTAACATAAAGTCATTTCTGTCACTACAGAGAAACCCCTCGGGCTGTTATTTGCTAAAGCAAAGTTTGCTGAGTAGTTACGAGAGTGAGACCTGTAATTGTATAACTTGGATATAGATCCCCCCAGGGTCTCGCTCACTGCCAGTTGGATACTGAGGCACCTGAGGGAGGGAATGGGACGAATGTTACACATGGTTCATATAATTATACAAAGTCACTAAGGATTCTGTGTAGTTACAGAACAGAAAAACCTGAACTTTAGCAAAAAGTCTTTTAACTCTTCAAAGAAATGAAATAGTCTGATCTCTGTGAAATATTTCCTCCCAATATTACACTTAAATGATGCAAAATTACAGATTGTCTTTATTATCATGAACTTTTTAATATTTTAATAATATATATATATATATATATATATATATATATATATATATATATATATATATATTAATTTATATATTATATTATATATTTAGGGGCACATTTACTATGGGCCAAACATCGAGGGTTAATTAACCCTCAATATTCGACCATCGAAGTTAAATCCTTCGACTTCGAAGTCGAAGGATTTACCTCACTTCATTCAATCGAAGGAAAAATTGTTCAATCAAACGATTAAAAATTCAAAGGATTTTAATCCATCGATCAAACGATTTTCCTTCGATCAGAAAATGCTTAGAAAGCTTATGGGGAAGGTCACCATAGTCTAACATTGGTGCTCGGTAGGTTTTAGGTGGCGAAGTAGGTGGTCAAAGTTTTTTTTAAAGAGACAGTACTTCGACTATCGAATGGTCAAATAGTCAAACGATTTTTAGTTCGAATGATTCGATTCAAAGTCGAAGGTCGAAGTAACCAATTAGATGGTAGAAGTAGCCAAAAAAAACCTTCAAAATTCGAAGTTTTTTTCCTTCTAACTCTTCACTCGAGCTAAGTAAATGTGCAAAAAACAATAAAAAACTCTCATAACACCAGGCAATGTTATAATTAGAGATGGGTGAATCGGGCCCATTGTGGTTCACCGTAAATTTGTGAAATGTCAATCAAAAAAAACATTTGCCAAATGCATTGAGGTCAAGGGGCATTTTTTTCACCAGACATTTTTCAAACCGTGAAACGTCCTTATTAAATATACATTAGAGTCTACAGACGTTTAATTTAGAGAAACCTGCCAAAATATTTGGCTCATCCCAAATAATAATAAAGGAGGTGGAAGAGCTTCAGCACAATTAAAGGGAATGTATATTTCTTGTTCTAAACAATGTGAAATGTAAAAATGAAACTAAAGTCACATTCTACTTCCTGATCCCAAAGACCCCACCGTTCCCCCAGCGGCAGTCTGTTATTTAAATAAAGAGCAGCTTATTATGCAGAGACTGCTCATTTGTTTGACTTTAACTTTCAACTTTATGATCAAATAGTCACTTTCTTACTTGGCTCTTACATCACTCACTTCCTTGTGATATTGTGTGGTGTAAGGGAAAGGTGTTGAGAAATGACATCAGATTGTGTAATCAGTGGTATAGCTACAGAAGAAGCAGACCCTGTGGTATCTGGGGGGCCCAGGAGGTCTCCCTCTATAGTATAGTATTCCCCCTACCCAGCCCCTCTCCTATCTGTGAGCTGTAGGAAAAAGCTGCTAGGAGGGTCGGGTGGTTACTGTATGTGTCCAGTTAGGGTTGTTGGAAGTGTGCAGGGCCGCTCTGAAGATTTTTTCTTATTTTTGTGCCACTTAGAAACGCCACTGGCTGTAAGAAGATGTTAAGGATGAGGTTCTTAAACAAGAAACCCTCACGGTTATCCTCAAAGCACCATGAGGTATATGTATAAATAGTTTAAAGTACAGAGCACCTGAAAGCCACCACCATGGAGATGTTCTGGCAGGTTGCGAGATGCAATGTATCTCAACCATTAGTGGTTTGGAACCCCTCCAGTAGTCATGTTAGGGAGTCAATACTAACATTTCAGTACGGTGGTACTAAACTGGAGCACAAGGCTGCTCTTTCTATCTATCTACACTCCTACACTCCTACACAGATCTAGTCTTATTTCTGTCTAAATCCAATTCATTGGGGTTCCTGTTCTATGAATTTTTTGAAGGGATTGGTTCACTTATAGAAAAATGCTTTACTGGGACCTTATCCCAGGCTCCCCAGCATATATATTCAACCTGTAGGAAAATTGAAGCCAAAGAATAAAATCTGAGCTTTTTCACTATCACAATATAACAGCTTACAGGTAGTGGTCATCTATTTCCATTTGCCTACGGGGAATACTCTCCCACCCTGGTAACAAGAAAATAGGGGAAAATATTAGGCAGGTTATTTTTCATGTTATCGGGAGAATTAACCCAGTTTTAAAATGTTCATATTTGGGTAAAATACACTAAATTGTAAACATTGTCCTTCAATAAATATGCCCAGGAATATTGGACAAGATGAGTAAAGTTTGCAAATGTTGAATAAATAATCCATTACGGCCGTGAGTGTATTTTATTGAAAAACAGTTATTTGATTTGACGTTTTGAAATCATTTTCATTCACTGCATAGTAAAGTCCCATGTTTCATGGTAATAAAGATAATAAAGCTTGATTAATGAATACGATCACTAAGGAATGGGGCAATTGGCTTTGCTGCAGTGATATTTGTTTAGGAGAGTAATGGAGCGTGTTCAACTGAAGGTCAATTGGAAATAAGCGTTTCCAATTTCTGTATTTATTTGAGGTTTCCTCCTACTAGAGAATTTAGTTCCTCCCTAATTTTCCTTAAAGGACACCTCTTGGGCAAAAATATTATCCCCAACCAAAGGTGCGGGCTAATAGAGCCTGCATGCTGGTTGGGGGTTACAGTAGTTCTTATGCCCCTAGTAACTCTTAGGGGCATATTTACTTAGAGTCGAATTTTGAAGTGAAAAAGCTTCGAAATTCAGACCATCAAATTGCAGTAGTACGATATTCGAAGTTGGGGTTTGAAGAAGGGTTTTTTTGATCGAATATGGCCATATGTGATCGGTGTAAAATTGTTTGATTGATCCATTAAATTCTTCAATTAGACCGTTTTAATAGATCGATTGAACAATTTTCAAAAAAAAACCCTTCGACTTCTAAAAACTTGGCCAAATGTTGGCTATAGGTTCTAAGAGGTCCCCATAGGCTAACATAGCAATTCAGCAGGTTTAAGGTGGTGAAGTGTCGAACTTGAAGTTTTTTAAAGAGACAGTACTTCGATTTTCAAATAGTCTAATATTCAAAGTTTTTTTAATTTGGGTCAAAGTCTAATTTGGCCTATTCGATGGTCGAAGTATCCTAAAATTACTTTGAAATTCAAAGTTTTTGAAAATTCACTTTGAATTCACTTCAACCCTTAGTAAATGTGCCCCTTAGTGTGAGCAACCATGTTGTACATATCTAGTATAGGTAAATCTAAAAACAACTGGACTTGCTGAGTAATCAATGAAGACGTTTCACTACTCATCCGAGCAGCTTCTTCAGTTCAACTGACTGGTGTGGGAAGTTCTCGTCATATAAACTCTTCCACTAATCCAATCACAATGTGTTTTTTGTCCAAATGCTTTAAAGTCAATGGGCGTTGTTTTCTTATGGTGATTTTTTAGTTGTGGCAAATTTTTGCTGAAGTTTCCTGAAAAAATGTGCAGATGGCAAAATGTAGAAATTCTCATTGAATCCATGGCTGGTGAAAAAAATGACTCATCAATAATCATGGGGAATTTGAGGTCTGAACTAGAGGGTTTTTGGGACAAATAAGACAATGTGCTTGATGTACAATATCTTTTAGTTATTTCGAGAGTAATACAGAGTTGAGAGAGAATAGAGAATACGAGAGATGTTACATGGGGGTTTAGGCAACACACGTATAATATAGTGCCGATAATATGGCACATTAGAGCCAAACTCCACTTGCACTAAATGACATGAATGGAATCTGTGGCACTGGGCTCCTGGGGTAGATATTGTTCCACTTCATGTGCAGTGACCTCCAAGTGTGACAGCCAATGAGATGAGACCACATGGAGTCTGGGGTGACTTGTCATGGTGATTTAGGGGTAGAGAGAGGCAATGCTCCTGCCAGTCGTGTGGTGGCTGAAGAATAGACTTGGCAATATGTAAACCCTTGTTAGGAGGGGCATCTGAAAGTGCCAGGAGCACTGATACAATAATATCAAAGGGTTCACTCGGATAAATATATAGTAACATAGTAATTTAGGTTGAAAAAAGATACACGTCCATCAAGTTCAACCTTTTTTTTAACCTGCCTAACTGCCAGTTGATCCAGAAGAAGGCAAACAACCCATCTGATGCCTCTCCAATTTGCCTCAGAGGGGAAAATTCCTTCCTGACTCCAAAATGGGACCAGTCCCTGGATCAACTTGTACTATGAGCTATTTTCCATATCCCTGTATTCCCTCACTTGCTAAACACCATCCAACCCCTTCTTATACCTATCTAATGTATCAGCCTGTACCCCTGATTCACTTCCCAGCTCTCCCTGTAACACCCCTTTCCCTCCTCTAATCTCATTGGCTCCCTCCTGTCTGCTGGGAGGAGCTACTGGTGAATAAAGCATCCGACCCTTCCTTGTACCTATCTAATGTATCAGTCTGTACAACTGATTCACTTCCCAGCTCTCCCTGTAACACCCCTTTCCCTCCTCTAATCTCATTGGCTCCCTCCTGTCTGCTGGGAGGAGCTACTGGTGAATAAAGCATCTGACCCTTCCTTGTACCTATCTAATGTATCAGCCTGTACCCCTGATTCACTTCCCAGCTCTCCCTGTAACACCCCTTTCCCTCCTCTAATCTCATTGGCTCCCTCCTGTCTGCTGGGAGGAGCTACTGGTGAATAAAGCATCCTACCCTTCCTTGTACCTATCTAATGTATCAGCCTGTACAACTGATTCACTTCCCAGCTCTCCCTGTAACACCCCTTTCCCTCCTCTAATCTCATTGGCTCCCTCTTGTCTGCTGGGAGGAGCTACTGGTGAATAAAGCATCCGACCCTTCCTTATACCTATCTAATGTATCAGCCTGTACCACTGATTCACTTCCCAGCTCTCCCTGTAACACCCCTTTGCCTCCTCTAATCTCATTAGCTCCCTCCTGTCTGCTGGGAGGAGCTACTGGTGAATAAAGCATCCAACCCTTCCTTGTACCTATCTAATGTATCAGCCTGTACCCCTGATTCACTTCCCAGCTCTCCCTGTAACACCCCTTTCCCTCCTCTAATCTCATTGGCTCCCTCCTGTCTACTGGGAGGAGCTACTGGTGAATAAAGCATCCGACCCTTCCTTGTACCTATCTAATGTATCAGTCTGTACAACTGATTCACTTCCCAGCTCTCCCTGTAACACCCCTTTCCCTCCTCTAATCTCATTGGCTCCCTCCTGTCTGCTGGGAGGAGCTACTGGTGAATAAAGCATCCGACCCTTCCTTGTACCTATCTAATGTATCAGCCTGTACCCCTGATTCACTTCCCAGCTCTCCCTGTAACACCCCTTTCCCTCCTCTAATCTCATTGGCTCCCTCCTGTCTGCTGGGAGGAGCTACTGGTGAGTAAAGCATCCGACCCTTCCTTGTACCTATCTAATGTATCAGCCTGTACAACTGATTCACTTCCCAGCTCTCCCTGTAACACCCCTTTCCCTCCTCTAATCTCATTGGCTCCCTCTTGTCTGCTGGGAGGAGCTACTGGTGAATAAAGCATCCGACCCTTCCTTATACCTATCTAATGTATCAGCCTGTACCACTGATTCACTTCCCAGCTCTCCCTGTAACACCCCTTTCCCTCCTCTAATCTCATTGGCTCCCTCTTGTCTGCTGGGAGGAGCTACTGGTGAATAAAGCATCCGACCCTTCCTTATACCTATCTAATGTATCAGCCTGTACCACTGATTCACTTCCCAGCTCTCCCTGTAACACCCCTTTCCCTCCTCTAATCTCATTGGCTCCCTCCTGTCTGCTGGGAGGAGCTACTGGTGAATAAAGCATCCAACCCTTCCTTGTACCTATCTAATGTATCAGCCTGTACCCCTGATTCACTTCCCAGCTCTCCCTGTAACACCCCTTTCCCTCCTCTAATCTCATTGGCTCCCTCCTGTCTACTGGGAGGAGCTACTGGTGAATAAAGCATCCAACCCTTCCTTGTACCTATCTAATGTATCAGTCTGTACAACTGATTCACTTCCCAGCTCTCCCTGTAACACCCCTTTCCCTCCTCTAATCTCATTGGCTCCCTCCTGTCTGCTGGGAGGAGCTACTGGTGAATAAAGCATCCGACCCTTCCTTGTACCTATCTAATGTATCAGCCTGTACCCCTGATTCACTTCCCAGCTCTCCCTGTAACACCCCTTTCCCTCCTCTAATCTCATTGGCTCCCTCCTGTCTGCTGGGAGGAGCTACTGGTGAATAAAGCATCCGACCCTTCCTTGTACCTATCTAATGTATCAGCCTGTACAACTGATTCACTTCCCAGCTCTCCCTGTAACACCCCTTTCCCTCCTCTAATCTCATTGGCTCCCTCTTGTCTGCTGGGAGGAGCTACTGGTGAATAAAGCATCCGACCCTTCCTTATACCTATCTAATGTATCAGCCTGTACCACTGATTCACTTCCCAGCTCTCCCTGTAACACCCCTTTCCCTCCTCTAATCTCATTGGCTCCCTCCTGTCTGCTGGGAGGAGCTACTGGTGAATAAAGCATCCAACTCTTCAAGCCTGTACCCCTGATTCACTTCCCAGCTCTCCCTGTAACACCCCTTTCCCTCCTCTAATCTCATTGGCTCCCTCCTGTCTGCTGGGAGGAGCTACTGGTGAATAAAGCATCCGACCCTTCCTTATACCTATCTAATGTATCAGCCTGTACCACTGATTCAGGGAGACAATTCCACATCTTCACAGCTCTCACTGTAACACCCCTTTCCCTCCTCTAATCTCATTGGCTCCCTCCTGTCTGCTGGGAGGAGCTACTGGTGAATAAAGCATCCGACCCTTCCTTGTACCTATCTAATGTATCAGCCTGTACAACTGATTCAGGGAGACAATTCCACATCTTCACAGCTCTCACTGTAACAAACCCCTTCCCAATATTTAGCTGGAACCTCTTTTCTTCTTATCGGAATGGGTGACCTTGTAAATAAAACATTAAAAGAGATTATTTCAGTATATGATGCCCTTATAATACACAAAAGCCATGAATATCCTGTAAATGATATCCTTATAAACGGTGAGTTCTGATGTCATCAGTTATAAACGGTGAGTTCTGATGTCATTTCTGTCACGACTCCCTAAAACTTGTGTATTATAATAAATAAAGTACCCCCAGTTGCAAAATATGAGGATATTAGAAGTTACCTCGGAGTTCCATGACCTGTATAAAAACACTCGGCCTTCAGCCTCGTACTTTTATATGGTCATGAAACTCCTCGATAACTTATAATATCCTTATATTTTACAAGAGGGGGTACTTTATTCACTATATATATTTCTCATGGAATATGCACATTGAAGTTTAACATGGGGGGGATATTAATGCTCATAATAGGAGTCAGAATCAAATCAATCTGTAAAATTCATTCATGTTTTGGAAGAGTTAAAAGACTTTGATAAAGTTGAGACTTTTCTGTTCTGTAACTACACAGAATCCTTAGTGACTTTGTATAATTAAATTAAACCCCCTCCCCCTCCCTCAGGTGCCACATTATTCAGCTGCCAGTGAGTCAGTCCCTGGGGGGGGGGTCTATATACAAGTTATAAAATTACAGGTCTCACTTTCGTAATTACTAAACAAACTTTTGTAGAGAAAATAACCGCTCAGCAGATTCCCCCAGAGGGACAGCGGTGACTTTGTCTTATTTATTCTCTTATTCCTGTAAAGCTGCGAGAAATCTACAAAGAAAATGTTACTGCCGAGTTTTACACCTTCTTTTAACTTGTATTTTTTTTATTTCCTTTTATTCCGCAAGGGTTAATAATATTGTGATAATAAAAATGATTTTCATTCAAACTCACAAAAACCACAACTCACAAAAGTGATTTCAGCAAATTCCCAAACTCTGTTCTGCCCAATGTATAGATTGTCTGTACCAGTCATAGAGAATCTGTATGAGAATAGAGAGAGGCCTCTGCTGATGTCACTTATATGTCACAAATAACAAAATACATTTCATAAAACCTTCGTACCCACAACACTGACATTTTACAATAAATTTAATTATGTCATTGAAAAACCCTTTTAGCAAAAACATTAATTGACAAATCAAATTTTATTTTTTTATGAACAAATCTTACAATTGTGCCTAGTGTTGCCAATTTTCAGTGGGACCGGCAAGCAGGAAATGATGTCATAGAGCTGGGAACAGGTGGGCCAATGATGTCACAGGTTGGGATATGGGTGGGTGTATGACATCATAGGAAGATTGGGGAAAATGTATGGAGTATGGGGGCAGTTTTGGACTCCAGTCCTTAAGAGGGATATAAATGAGCTGGAGAGAGTGCAGAGACTAAGTGCAACTAAACTGGTTAGAGGGAGGGAAGAGTTAAATTATGAGGGGAGACTGTCAAGGTTGGGGTTGTTTTCTCTGGAAAAAAGATGCCTGAAAGGGGACATGATTACACTTTTTCTAAGTACATTCGTGGACATTATAGACAAATATCGGGTGACCACACTAAAGTCCGCCCTTCAGACTAGAGGAACAGAACTTTTATTTGAAGTAGAGTAGGGGGTTCTTCAGAGTGACAGCTATTGTGATACTAAAATCTATAGTTAGTATATGAGTATCTATAGTTTATATGAGTGTATAGAGATTCTGGGTTTAACTTGGAGGGGTTGAACTTCATGGACTTTGGTCTTTTTTTCAACCCAATCAATTGATGTAACTATGTTTTACCTTAGTATCAAATGGGTCTGAGGATCCCTTTATACTTATTCCTTCAACATTGTTCATTTAAAAAGTCGGCATCATTGAAGGCTATTAAAATAAGAACATATCCCTACATGAAAGAATAAGTAAAACACAAATATCATCTATATGAAGGAACCAGACAAAAACCTTTTCCAAATAAAGGAGCCAAAAATCAAATTGTTTATTAAGTTGATTTTTATTGATAACATATTTTCCTCTCACTAGTTATTGATTTACGTACATTCTGTACCAAAGAATAGGGATGTAGCGAACTGCCGTTAATGTGTTCGCGAACGCCGTTCGCGAACACCGGCAAAAAAGCGAACAGTTCGCGAACAGTTCGCGAACTTCGAACGCTCGATAAAATCGTTCGATCGAACGATCGAAGGATTTTATTCGTACGATCGAAGGATTTTCGTTCGAATCGAACGATCGAAGCTATTCGATCGAATGATTTTAATTCAATCGAATGCTTATAATCGTTCGAACGAATGGAAATCGTTCGATTTTAGCGATCGAACGGTCGAATGGTCGAATGGTCGAACAAAATTTTACTTCGAATCGAACGCGAACACCAATTGGCGAATGTCGCGCGACGTTCGCGAACATTCGGCGGACGCGAACAGTCGAAGTTCGCGCGAACTAGTTCGCCGGCGAACAGTTCGCTACATCCCTACCAAAGAATAATAAAAGGCACCATTTTCTGTTAAGCAGAAAAAAATCATACAAAAAGATAAGGAAGGATTGTCTGTTTATAGAGACCATGTTTAACCTGATGGAACCTCAGAGATCTTCTGAAACTACTCCATTTGAGGCCTTGGAAACTGCAGTGAAAAAACAGATGTGCCTAAAAGGATGTAGTTGGTTAAGAACATTATTAGAATGGCTACTGTTTAACTAAATATATTCTGCATTCAATGGAATACCCATTATAACTCAATTATTACAATTGTGGCATGTTTATATTCTGATGGAAATATGTATGCAGTGCAAAACATAAAATAAAATATCTTATCAATAAATGGCTTTTGAAACATTGTCAGGTTTTTATTAAAAGTAAATGAGATTTTTTGTTTCTCTCTTGTCTAAATAAAATGATAAAACATTTTGGCAGAAATATAGAGGCTAAAAGTCCAGCACTTGAGGTGAGTATGGCAAATATCTCCACACACACAGTGTTTTTGCCTTTGGTGCTCAGATAGGCCGGGATCATTGTGATCCAAACACTGCAGAAGAGCAACATGCTGAAAGTGATGTACTTGGCCTCATTAAAACTGTCCGGTAATGTCCGAGCTAAAAATGCTAAAACAAAACTAACAGCTGCCAGAAGCCCCATATACCCAATAACTGAGTAAAAGCCAATAGCTGAGCCCTCATTGCACTGAATGATGATGGTTCCAGGGTAAGTGTGAAGGTCCAGTTCCTGAAAGGGAGGAGAAATGGCCAACCAAGTCATGCAGATTATTATTTGAATGGATGAGCAGAACAAGACTACAGAATTGGACAGTTTGACTCCCACCCATTTTCTCCATGAGCTCCCTGGCTTGGTGGCTTTGAAAGCAACACAAACCATGATAGTCTTGGCCAGGAGAGAAGAGACAGCTATGGAGAAGGTGATTCCAAAAGTGATGTTACGCAGCATGCAGGTTATATCCACAGGGCGACCGAGGAACAGAAACACACTGAGGAAGCTCAACTTGATGGAGACAAGGAGGAGGAAGCTCAGACTCCTGTTGTTGGCTCTCACTATGGGGGTGTCCCAGTTTGAAATGAAAACTCCCAATATCATCACTGTTATAAGGAGTAAAAAGACTGAAGTTCCTGAAAAAAACACAGGAATCACATCCGTACTGTACGGCAGGAATTCTTCAATTTTGGCAATACATTGATTCTTCTTCTCATTGGGCCATTCATTGTATGGGCATCTGATGCAGGTTTCAGTGTCTGTTATGATAACAAAAAGAAAGAAAATAGGTTTATTCCCTAATGAAAAAATGACAGTAATGCAAACTAAATGGATAACATAAATTAATATTTTTATTTATATTGGGGTACTTATTTAGAACAATAGTTCATACAATAATAATTGCAAAGTACCCTAACATTAAAAATTGAGTTAAGTGTCAAAAAATAAGAGGAAGAAAATCCCTGCCCTGTAGAGCTTACAATCTAAGTGGGTAATTTATAAACAAAAATATGAGGATATTAAGTGCTATAGATAAAAGCAACTGGATTCCAGAAGGTTCTTGAAAATAGCAAATAATCAGGGACAAAAGCTGAAATTGGGGATATTGTACTACCAATCTATGGGATATTCACATCCGTATCAGGTAACATCACAACAATTCAGAGCCAGTACCTTGTAATATCCCTGTGGAGACATTGATAGCAGCAACCTCAGGGTCATTGTCCCACGACCTGGATCCTCACACATTGGATCAGGCAAATCACTAAACCTAATTCCCTCTCAGGCTGTGATCCCTACACTACAGGCCAGTCTTGCCTGAGGGGAGAGCTACCCCCTTGCTATCCCTCCTTGTTGGAGTACAGGCTGCTATTGATCAATTGCCCGAATATATTTCTTCCAGGCCAAGAAGCAATTGCAACAAGCTCATCGTAATGAGAAGCAGCTCCCAGACCCTTCCAAAGAGCTCAAAAGATTTGCAGACCTCTCCACGCAGACAATACAGCGGAGAAAAGAATTCCAACCAGCTTCCACAGTGCTACGCAACCATGGGATTCTCTACAGATGGGGATTCCCCACTTAGCTGATCATCCTAAAGAATAATAAAGCATATTTTGGCCTGAGCTGGCAAACCTCATCAACACAAAGTCAGTGAGTATAACTTCACCAATACACTGACAAATGGAAAGAGCAGACACAACCCACGGCAATAGGACAGATGAAAGAAAACCCACATATGCCTGTTTAACAAAAATGCTGTTTAAAGTGAGGAATAAAATTCCCCTTTATGCAACACTTCATAGCAACAGCATCATTTGAGGAATGACAATGTGCAGGAAACAGGTTATTTTTAGTGATGGGCGAATTTATTCGGCAGGCGCGAATTTGTGGCAAATTTGCCTGTTTTGCCGGCGAATAAATTCGCAAATTTGCCATGAAAATTCAATGGCGAATCACAGTTTTGCGAATTTTTCAACAGTTTTTCAAATTTCGCATGTGTTGTGTCCATGGAATAGAATGAAACACACAGACAAGTAGCTGCAGGAGTAATTGTGTAAGGCTTAACAGGAAGGAAACTCCATAACTCAGTCAGATAAAAGTAGCAAAGAAAACATAACAGCAGATTCAACATGAAACCTTATACATAAGACTCTAGTACTAGAACAGCATCAGCAGATTCAACAGGAAACATGCGCATACTTTATCTCATATTTAACAGCATGAAATTCGCGGCGAAACAAAATGGGACAAATTTGCCCATCACTAGTTATTTTGTTGTTTATAGGGTTGACAATTTAAAATATGGGTTAACTGCTCACATCTAAGTTTAAACTAGTTAAAGGTTTATTAGCTCAATTTAATACTACCAAAGAACCAGGTATCACTAATCAAGAGACAACACAACAACTTTATGAAACCTTAACGTTGCAGATGCTACTGCCTCCCCCCACACGGGAACATATTTCTATTGCTGGGCAGCACCGGAAACAAAGCAGGTTCCAGCAAGCTATGCTACCCAGTTAATGTTTATAATGTTACTTTTTTTATCCCTATTCTTTACTAACAAATTTGAAGGCACTTCAAGGTTTATAGAATGTACGGTATGTATAGCAACTCTATCCCAAATATATTGTGGTACAGAAGGGTATTGACATTCAGGTGGGTCACCCCATAGCAATTGACAATAGATTAAGATGTATATGAAATGTATGTCACTTAATGTACGGGGCTTAAACTTTCCATACAAAATATCAAAGCTTTGGAATGAAGCTCGAGTTCAAAAACCAGATCTAATCTGGCTACAAGAAACTCATTTTAGAAAGCGTGACCAAATACAGCTCCATAACACTAAATACCCAGTTATGCGGATAGCTTCCGCACAAACAAAAACTGTTAGAGTTGTCATACTAGCTAAAAATGATCTTGGCCTGGAGGTAACTGAAGAATGGTGGGACCCAAATGGCAGAACCCTTATTTTTGTTGGCTCACTAACCAGGCATACATAACACAAGCTTCTAGAGTGTATTACAAAAGAACATTAGCAAATGCCACCAAGCTCAGAAAGTTGTTTCATATTGAAGGCCTCTATGGTACATGGACAACCCTGTACCCAACAGCTAGAGATTACACATACTATGCCCCAACATAGAAGAATATTCTAGGATAGACATGTTTCTCACGGATGCAAAATTATTGCAGCAACTTACAGACAGTTCAATAGGCCCCATTTCGTTACGATGACCATTGAATATGGTACACAAACACATAGAACCCAAAGTTGGAAACTAATACCGATGCTATCTCTGGTATAGGTCAATCTAAAAACAACTAGAGTAATCAATGAAGACGTTTTACTACTCATCCGAGCAGCTTCTTCAGTTCAACTGACTGGTGTGGGAAGTTCTCGGCATATAAACTCTTCCACTAATCCAATCACAATGGCACATTGTAACTCTTCAAAGAGGTGACATCTGAAGAAACTCACAGAGGTGTTGATTCTGTGTAGTTGTGATAGGATTATCCAATGTGTCATGCAACTCCTAGATACAGCTGTTACTTGTGAGAGTTGCATGAATTAACAGGCCCAGATTTTCATAAAACGATCCAGAAAGCCATCCAAGATTTTTTCAAAGATAATGATACTCCCAATATCACACAGGCCACCAAATAGTGTGCTCATAAAGCCACAATCAGAGGGCTACTAATTCAACAAAACTGTCGCCTTAAAAAACAAAAGGCTCAAATTAAAAAGGCATTTTGGGAAAAATGTATAGCTCTTACAGCCCTTAACAAAAATAATCCTACTGAACAAAGGGTGAACCAAATACAAGACTTTAGGGACCAACTGAAAACAATAGACATGGCTAAATGTGAAACTGCCCTTAGATCCCTAAAACTGGAGAATTGTTGTAAAGGCAACAGGGCTTCAGACTACTTAGCCAAACAGGTTAAAAAACAAAGAGCCATATCCTCAATAGTCAAGCTCACACAATGATAAAACTCTCTACAACCCAAAAGATATAGCCAATGCATTCACTGACTATTACACCAAACTTTACAACCTTAACGACACTGGTACTTTACCTCAACCCTCCACAGAGATTATTACACAATTTCTTGCCAACCTAAGCCTTCCCAAACTGTCTGTGGAGCAACAAGAACAGCTGAATGCACCCTTTTCCTAGTAGAAATACAAGAAGCTATCAAGACCCTACCCTGCACAAAGCACCTGGCCCAGATGGATTCTCTAATGTTTATTATAGAGAATACACAAGCCAATTAGCATCCCATCTCCTCCTCCTGTACCAACAAGCACAGGAAAAGGAAACATCCCCACCAAAGATTTCCACCATCCCAAAACCAGGGACAGCTCCAGTGCTGGTTAAGAACTTCAGGCTAATCGCCCTCTTAAATACGGATGTAAAGATATATGCCAAATTGTTAGCCACATGGCTTCAGTGGGTTCTGCCATCCCTACTGAACCCAGATCAGGTTGGTTTCATCAGACAATGACAGGCATTAGACACCACTAGACATATGAAGGATCTCATTCAAATAGTACAAAATACACCTACTCCTCATTTCCTTAGAAGGCCTTTGACTGGGTTCACTGGGGATTGGTAGAAGAGACAATGAAGCACTTCAATTTAGGAACCCAATTTATAAAAGCAACCCTAACCTTGTATTCGAATCAAGAAGCACAAGTAAATGCAGCGGGATTCTTGTCCCACAAATTTGCCCTCACAAATGGTACAAGACAGGGCTGCCCCCTTTCCCGGTTTATATTTAACTTGACCATGGAAATTTTAGCTCAATAAATAAGACAAAGAAAAACTATAGAGGGGATAAACATAGCAGGAAAGGAGCACAAAGTTGGGTTATATGCAGACAACGTCATAATCATGACAACTTATCCACAAACTGCAATTCTACACATTCTAACATTCCTAATATAGGATCGTTACTATAAAACAACCACATACAGTCATTCACCAACTTAATGCAGCAATTCGCACTACCCCATGTGGATCATTACAAGTATCTTCAAATAAGCCACTACCTCTCCACACAGACAAAATATCCTCTGACTCAGAAAACGTGGTTGGAAACTGTATGTCTCCAGTATAACCCTCTGAAAGGAATGGTATCCTCTCTATACAAATTACTGATGTCAGAACACTCTGGAAACAAAAGCAAACACATGATCAGTTGGGAAAACAAACTTCAACTACAAATAGAGATCACAAACTGGGAAAGAGTCTTTCAGAGTGTTAAAAAAAACTACCAGATGTGGGAACCACCTGGAGCAATGCACTAAACTGCTGTTGAAATGTTATCTGACCCCCACACTAATTAGTGCATATCTACCCAACCACCTTTTCGATGTGCTGGAGGCAAAGCGGAGCTGTCGGCACATGTATACACACATTTTGGGATTGCCCCCAGGGCCGGATTTACATAATGGGCGCCCCTAGGCCATTGCCGTTCATCGACCCTGTCCCCTCCCCTTTATTCATGCAAATTTTGATCATCTGGACTGGAGCAATGGGGATTGGTGCACAGGAAATCTTGAAAATTTGTATCTCCTGCGCATCCCCTGTATTTTTAAATGAATGTGGATGTGGTTGGGCAGCATGCCGCCCCCTAAAATCCTGCAGCCCTAGGTGGCCTTTCCACAAATCCGGGCCTGATTGCCCCAAAATAACACCCCTGTGGAAAGATATTGAGGGTATCATTGGCACAAAGTTGAATGTTACAATAGCACTGACACCAGCTATAGCCTTGCTGCACATATTTCCACCAGATCTTGAGCGCATCATATGTTATTTGCAGTCAGAGCCCTAATAGCCAGAATGTAGAAATCAATAGCAGCTCCAACAGTAACTCAGGTGCTCAAAGAAGCGCAATACAACATGGAAGAACTGATGGATAATGATGTCAATTGGAAAACTAAAAACATCTTATACCTAAACATTCTATAAAAATGGAGAAAAACAAAAGTGTAATCAATCAAAGACAACAGACAGATATTCTGTATCTATACTATTGTTAATACAAAACTCAAGTCTGCAAACTGTTGTTGCTGCAGAATTACTTAATCATTGTGCATTGTATAAAGATCATTGGCTCATTGTCATTCAGAATGTGTAGGGTCATGCAATGCAAAATAATCTAGTAAGTGATACAAAAAAAGGAAAAAAACATTAGACTGTAGGCCCAGTTTCTAACTATTATTGCTCCTCTCCTCACTCAACCTCTTTATTCTCTTTATTTTTTAAATAAAGAGCTGGTTAAGGGAAAGGTTTAGAGTAGGCTCATAAAGAAGGACCACAAGCCATCACTATATTCCTATATACGCCCCAATGATTATTCAATTGGCTATGCCATGATAATGGGAGAGGTGCAAAGTAACCCCTTGCTTCTGTTGAAAAGAACACACAATCTTATAATGGCAAGTTTGTGTTTATTGCTGAAAAACCTTAGAAATTTTCTGCATTTTACCTGAACTGGCTTTTCTAAAAGAAAAGCTTTGTTATCCTTTATGTACCAACATTTTTCTTTGTTTTAAAAGCCAGTTTGGGGAACTAACATTTGCTGAGGGGTTTCCTTAAAGAGTTCTCATAAAAAAATGCAAAAGTGATTTAAAATTGGCCATTAATAGAGCCATAAAAAGCTGTATAATTAAAGTCCTTTTCAGATGAAACATGAAACCCATATTTTTTTTTTATTAAAACAGCCATATTTGTTATAAAATTGCTAAAAAATGTTGTCAATTATACTGTATATACAGTTACTTCCCCTCCTCTATGCCTTAAGCACTTTCTAGATGTCACTGCACTTATCATAGTCCCCCTCCCTCCTCACCATCTAATTGTGTAGCCAGGGAATGGGCATGGGCATCAGGAGCCTCATTCTGGTGCAGAAACAAGAGTGTCCACAAAATGGCGCCTGCCTGCTTCATGTGATTGTGGATTCCAAGACTAAGAAAAACAAATGGATATCATTTATATAGTGTAAATAATGGTTATTTTGCTTGGCTGGGTCACTTGCAAGTACAGGTATGGGACCTGTTATCCAGAGTGCTCTGGACCTGGGGACTTCCAAATAATTGAACTTTCTGTAATTTGGATCTACTAGAAAATCATGTAAACATGAAATATACCCAGGCTGGTTTTGCTTCCAATAAGGATTAATTATATCTTAGTTGGGATCATATCCACGGTACTGTTTTATTACTACAGAGAAAAAGAAAATAATATTTTAAAATTTGAATAAAATGGAGTCTATAGGAGATGGCCTTAATGTAATTCTTTCAAGAGTTTTCTTGTTAAGGGGTTTCCATTTAACAGATCCTATACCTGTACAAGGAATGTGCATTGGGACAAGAACCTTTTGTGAATGGCATGAGTGCAGTCTCAATGCTTTAGCCATGTTAGCACTTCATTATGTATATTCTCTTTGTATTATTAGCCCTATTGACTTCATCCTTCATGTAGTTTGCCACTGTCATACAATGTACAAAATAGGGGTGTGTGGAAGCACTCTAAAGGCTAAGTAATAGTATATTTAAGTATAATGGAAGTGCTAGTTTTAATGCACATTCCCTGGTCCCCTGTCTCAAAAGTACGTTTACAAAACAGGGGTTTTAGTTACAAAGTTCTGATCATAAAGTTGAAAAGCCACCATACCACGTCAAGGTAAACCCCACATGGCCGTCCCTAACTTGTTTGCCTTTCGGCCATAGTATAAAAAGTCTTAGTGCATAGTAGCATTCAGTGAGACAGGGGCCCAGGGAATGTGCATTAGAACTAGCACTTCCATTATACTTAAATATACTATTACTTCGCCTTTAGAGTGCTTCCACACCCTTATTTTGCCACTGTCAAACCCCTATATAAAAGAACTGTTTCCTTTTTGTGTCTTTTTTCTGCATAAACATTTACTAAACAAAATTAAATGTAATGGAAAAAGTATTAGTCTATTAGTATGGGAAATAAATATTTAGGAAGTCCAATTAGAGTAAAAGGCTTATGCAAAAATGTAAACCTGTTGTGTTGGAAACTTCTCCTTCTGAACATGAAGCACAATCATAACAACAAGACTGGGCTCTTGGCTTTGTTGTCTTTCTGAATCCAGTGGGACATGGGTCTGAACACTGAGATCTTGGCACCTTAAACATAGAAATACATTACTGTTATATTGGGGCAGAATCTGAAAGATTTTTCATTTAGAACTTGACAACCCAGTCTAATGTTAATGTGGATGGACCTCTCCATTGGAACTCATGTATGTGTAGCACTAATACAAAACAAACACATACGTATAACCATGAAACCTCACAAGTTGATGAACTCAACAAATAGGAATCGGTGGCCCAGGTGCTCCTGCCCCAGGCCCTCAGCTCAAGGGAGAGGATAAACCGTATATAAGGAAGTGTTGGAGCAAGACACTCAAATAGGTCCACCGTGGATCAAATAAATGTTGAATAAAAAGAAAATTTTATTTGTAAGAAACACTCATGCCTGACGCGTTTCTAGTCTAAGACACTTGCATTTTCAGAAATTGTAATTTTGGTAGAAAATGATTTATGCTTGCTAACCAGACATCCAGAAAGCTGGCCATCTTGCCTAATGGTACTGTAAGTTGGCCTTAAAGGGGAACTAAAGTCACATAATGATCCTTTTCTCCCCCACTTCGGCTTTTTTTTAATCCTGGGGCCAACGGATGTGCAGTAGAGGGAAAAAGATGGATTTTTGTTAAAATGTAAGCTTTTCACTCCACTGAGCTTGTGCACCTAAGCAAATAAAGAGAAGCAGGAAGAGGACTGTACACGCAGATGTACCCCATGCTGGTTCAGTTTTCTGCTTAGAAGAGCCCTGACACCCCCAGTGTATAGACCATTTCTTTTAATTTAATACGGAAGTTGCTGGACCAGGTTGTGATTTTTTTATATTATTCCTATGTCCTCAATAAAGTGAAATTGCAATGCCAAAGTAAATATATTCAGGAACAGACATGACAATGCAGGAACTATGCTGCTACATTGTTTTATTTAACACAACATGTTTTTAAAAATGTTTTTAAATATAGTGGTGCTAAAAGGTGGTATTAGAAACAAGTTGTTTAGGTTTGAAAGTTAAAATAGTATTGAGCATTGCACATATCCAGTCACAGTGGTATATAGGGTATGAGTTTCATGACTGACTTATGAATGAATGTTACACTTGGTTAATGTAAAATTTTCCAAAGACGGGAGAAGAGCATAACAATTTGGAGGTAAATGCAGAGGTGCATGGTGGAGCAGATTAGTGAAATACTTTGAAATTGAGGTCATTTTGTTTATTTTTTTATTTTAAAAGGTAGGAGAAGCCAACATAAGGCTGGCAGAGTGATAAGAAAGAGATAGAGGGGTTGGTGAGATGTATGAGCCTGACACCAACATGTTGTTATGGACAGTAGCGTTAAGAGTCTCTGGAGGGCAAATGGGGGAAATGACCACTCCTGCCTTAGAGTAGTGATGGGCGAATCTGTCCTGTTGCGCTTCATCCAAAAAATTACAAAATTTGTGATGGCGAAAAATTCACAAAATGCGAGTTTTGATGGAAGCGTCAATTCCCAGGTGTCTAAATCGTCGCCAGCGACAATTTGTCACATGCCTATTTTACCCAACTGCATTAAAGTCAATGGGCATGTGGTAAATTGTCACCGGTGACAATTATCAAGCCAATTTCGCAAATGTATTTGCCAGTGGCGACACACAGAAATTTGCTGCAAATTTGCGCCTGGTGAATAAATTGGTGTAACCTTTTAGTGAATTGAGCAGAATTCAACTCACTAAAAGGCGGCAGCAAGCATTAGTAATGTTGGAAAGAGTGAGAGGGAAAATCTGAGCATAGTGATACAGAAAAGGAAGATGTGAGTGATAGGAGACAGCAGGCACAAGTATTGGGATTGTTACTACCAAGTCACCAAGTATTAATATTGTGTCAGAGCTGAAAATATGAAAGCTAAGTAGCTGTCTGGAAACATTTTTATTTCATTTGCTGTGATAATTAACTATACAGCAGAACTAAAGAATGACTTACAATTATTTTATATTTGATGGTATTAGCTATTAGGGTGTAGGTACAGTATATAAATAAGCCTATTACTGACGTTATGAAGATATGAGTCAATGGTTCATTCTATAACAATTAAATATGTCAGTGACAATATTGTTTTTCCATTAATTATGAAAATATAAATGTAACATTTCTGTGATTGCATTTGTCACAAAACTACACACAGAATAAAAGTCTGTGTTAAATATATCATCCTTTGATGGGTGATCCAGAAAAATATCCTTGAAGCATATGACAGATACAACATAATCAATATATAAGAAAGGATAAGGTTGAACAGTAACATCTGGGCAGGACATGAGAAACAAATAAGAAAGGCTGCACAAAAGAGAAACAAAAAAGATTTTGGAAGAATAAAGTGTAGAGAAAAAGTAGAAGTGAAGTGTTGCAATGAGGGTTAGGGTTCTATTTGTCCATGGCAGCTCCAGATTTGACCACGAGGCATTACATAAGTCTTTTTAAAGGAGAGGCAATATGTGCTCTGCCTTTTTTGCCTTCCACTCTAGGAGGGAGTGAATGTTGCTGCAAGCCTGTGACTTAGGTCCCAGTAAAGGAAAGTCCCGACAGTGGTGATTATGAACTCAAGGATAAAGGAACCTCAGCTATAGAGAGGTCTGGAGCCCAGAGACAGTAGCCAGGGTGAAAGCTCTGCTTGGTAAAACTAACCATGGAGAGCCTACAGAGGGCTGCAGTGAGCTCTGCTTTGAAAAAGCATTTGAGCTTGTTGGGATGTGAGTTCTTCCTGCATTCATCAAAGATCAGGAGCTGGCAGCTGTTGGGAGGTAAATTTATTTCCAGAGCAAAAAAAAAACAAAAAATCAGAACAAAAACAGAAGTTATTTTTGCTAACGTTTCACAGAAAACACTGTCCGATTCCATATAAAAACAGGGTTCCTTCAGCTATCTCTTTTTAGGCAGCCACCCTACACTCCGGAGATCCGGAGTTCTCATAAACAGCATTTTGTATGTAAATTAAGTTTGTAAGTCTGCCTTTCCCAGAAGTCCATGTTCTGGGTCCTTTTGCCCACAAACATCATGTGAAACCCCCTGTGTCGCCCCCCCCAGATGCGTGTGTGCGCATGCAGGTGGCTGGGCACCTCTACAGTTTTGCCGCCTGGGCCTTTGTGGCCTCGCCACAAATCCAGGTCTGAGAGTCCTTTTTCTGCTTTTCTGCCTGTGGACACTGTTATGTATTACTATGAGGAGAGGTGTTTATTGAGAGCCTGTTACATGGGAGCAACTGACTTGTTCAAATGAGAGGTACTTTGATGCAGGTAGCGCTGCCTGGAATGTATTGAGAGCTCTTTGGGAGGGGAGTTTTGTTTTTCTTGGTGGAACTGAGGTGTACTTTCTCTGTGCCCACTAGGTGGAGGCACTGCACTGTAAATCCCAGTTCCCAGTATCTTTCACCTGTATGCCAAGAGAATTCAGGCTGCCGTGAGTGTAAATCTTAATGGTCATGAAAGGGCTACTGTAAATTTTGCGTGGTTAGCTCAAATACAAATGTAAATCATATGAAACACATGGAGATAATTCAATAATTAGGCAAAATGTTGTGTAGAGCTTGTAATTGTTTTAATGAAGGTGGGAATAACAAAATGTTGTGAGTGAGGGCATGAAGGGAGCAGAAGCAAAAGAAACCCTGGAATTTCTGACCGTGAAACTGTTCTTGGATAAAGTGGCATAAGAAAGAGTCAATATCTCACCTTTTTATCTTTGGTTTTCCATTGTATGTGTCCTTCTTCAATCTTTAGTTGCTGATGTGCTGGAGCCCAGGGGATGTAGACTCCAAATATTTTCCAAGCACTTTGTTGCTCTGACTTGTCATAGGTATTAATAATCACATATGGAGAAACATACTCTCCGTCTTCATCTAAATAATAACCCTGATGTTTATCAGTCCGAGTATAAATTCCTTTCAGATAGCGATGCACCTAAAGTTGTAGGATAATAATCAATTATTAGGGAACAGTTCTGTTATTAATATGGTAATTAAATGAGCATCAGTGATCACTCTTTCTGGGTGATATAAATATCTTTATCCTCAACTGTTTGTTGCTGAAGCAATGTCCCCTTTCTTGACATAAGCTCTGCCAAAAACAAATATGCTGAATACATTGTTACACAGTGATGCATGATTCCTCAGGTTGAGAAGAACAGTCTATCTCTGATTCCCAACCAACTGAAGGAAGGAAAGCCCTGGAGCTATAAACACAGAGGCTGCATGACACGGGATCTGAATGAGCAGCAGACAAATTACACAGGTTTATGTTTAGAGATTGGCAGAATCAGATCCAGCTGTGATTGGGTGAGAAGGAGTAAGTTAAAGGGAATCTGTCGTCATTTTAAGTTTTTTTTTTTTTTTGCATTTTTATAAAAAACACACATCCATAAACACTGTCTGGCAAATAAAATGTTAATCCACAAATCCATGCATAAGTTATTTTAGTTTGTATTTTGTCATGGGGGCTTCCATTTTTGCTCATTACACATTCATCCTGTGCTGCTCTAACAGCAGGCGCAGCATTACCTGTGTGCTTGGAGGCAGCCACTCTGTAATGAAAATCCAGGTCGCACCATGACATGAGAATCCAGCTGTACCCTCCCCCTCCCCTCTCTGCCCATGTGTGTGATGTTTGGAGGAGAGAGGTCACATGGTTTGCAGGGAAGCAATTACTTTCACTTTCCTACTTCCTGCTCTACAGCTGCACTAGCAGCCCCTCCTCCCACAGACACTATCAAAGCTCCTCCCCTTCTGTAAGTTTGTTCTCTGCTTTCCTTTGGAGGGGGGAACTTTCTCTCCTTGCTGCCTTCCTAGTTAGTTTTACTGGTTACTAGATGAGGTAAAGGAGCTGTGAGTTCCCTCTGCTATCCACCTCACACACACTGCGCTCCTTTCCTGCCTGCAATACTTCTTTTTACATTAACTACTTACTGCCTCCTTTCTCCTGAGCTATTTTAACCCTTCCTAGACTTCCTCTTAAATTTTCCAGGTTTTCAAGTATGTCCTTATTTTATCCTTTTTTCTATTCCCTGTCATCAGTCCTGGGAGTGTACTCCTGTGTTTCTCCTGTGTTTCATGTTTGTGTAAACAAATATAATAAACTATCTATATAAAATATTTTTTCAGTGCCCAAAATGAATTGTGTGTGTGTGTGTGTATATATATATATATTTATTTTTGAAACATAAGTGGGGGCAGTGATCACAGGACTATGTTATTTCAGTCTGAAGTGGTGTCAGTGGGAGCTTATCTTGATTCCTGCCTATTGTTCAATTGACAGGCTCAGCAGACAAGGCTCTATTTACATTACAGCAGCTTGTAGGAGGGAGGGGTAATGACATCACTCCAACTTGCAGTGCAGCAGTAAAGTGTGACTGAAGTTTATCAGAGCACAAGTCACATGACCTGAGGGCAGCTGGGAAATGTCAAAATGTCTAGCCCCATAGCAAATTATAAAATTAGATATAAAAAAATCCATTTCTTGTTTTGAAAAACGGATTTCAATGCAGGATTCTGCTGTAGTAGCACTATTAACTGATACATTTTGTAAAAAACATGTTTTTCCACGACAGTATCCCTTTAAGGCAGGAGAAAGCTGGGCTGGAGGGTTTATACATAGATTTATACATAGATGGAAGTGATGTCAGGGGAAGAAGAAGTTCACTTCTGGATCTTCTGAGCAGAAAGAAACATCCCACCTCCCCTCTTTTTACATAGTTTGTGAAACATCAGGAGTTATATCTTCTATATGTTCTCCTATTATTTTTTAATAACCAATGTGGATGTTTTCCTGCATGCACTGCTATATGGTGTTTCTGCTACAGCTCTACAGTATAAACATGAGAGTCTGTATGGTATTATTCATGTTAAATGAATGTCAAACACTTGATCCAGGAAATGTTTCCAATCTCCATTGGGATCAGGAAGGAATTTTATTCCCCTCTTGAGACATAATTGGCATTGGCATCAGGCAGTTTTTTTGCCTTCCTCTGGATCAAAAGAGTAGATATGATTATGTATTTTAAGTTTTATTTGTCACAGCAGTGTTAGGAGCTTGTCAGAGTTCTGCACAGGTACATTTAGAAGAGGGATAAAGGAGGTTCTCTCCTGTGACTGCACAGTGGTTTGATTGATACAGACACTTTAGGTGACAACCTTATTGGATTTCTTATCATGGAGACACTGTAGATTCAGGGCCATAAACAGGGCTGCTGAACGTCTCTCATGGTGGGAGATGCAGCTCCTGCTGATAGCATGTCACATTCGGCACCCTAAATCCAGAACCAGGGCTAGGCTATTTTAAATAGTGATAGTAACATTTTCACCATTTTTCTTACTCCTGTAGACTCCAACTTTGTTTTCACTGTATCACTAAGTTTATGGTGAAGTGAAAGAGAACAGATTCTGCCATCAGTAATTATAAATAAAATGTATCTAACTACAATATAGTACACTGTGCTAAACAAAAAAAATCCTTTGTACTGTAGTATAATTGCCAAAACATTTCTACTTGACTTGAATTAAACCCAAAATTAGGGATGCACTGAATCCACTATTTTGGATTCGACCGAACCCCCAAATCCTTCCGGCCGAATACCAAACCGAATCTGAACCCTAATTTGCATATGCAAATTAGGGGTGGGAAGGGGAAAACATTTTTTACTTCCTTGTTTTGTGACAAAAAGTCACGCGATTTCCCTCTCCCCATCCCTAATTTGCATATGCAAATTAGAATTCGGATTTGATTCACCCGAATCCAAATCCTGCTTAAAAAGGCCGAATCCTGGCCGTATCCCGAACCGAATCCTGGATTTGGTGCACCCCTACCCAAAACTGTAGCACCATCAACACTTCGATTCTCCAGCAATTCACACACCACTTCAAATTAGTTCAAATCTAAAATGAATTTTCTACATCAGTGAATCATCTATGACTCCCGCCATCAGTTATCTTGAGAATCCTTTGACAATTTTTATTGTGTTACTGAAGAAGTAGGGTCAAAGCTGCACCCAGAGTGTATTGATCAAACCCCCTCTCATGTTTCTATGCTTGTAGCTTATTTGGCTAGTCAGTAGTAGTGAGAAGTGATGAGCAAAACTGCAAAAAACAAAATGAATAGGTTTCAAAATAATTTTTTTTACATTTCTCTCTCTAAAAAGCCACAAGTGGGGATGCTGTTGCTACATATTCTCTTCCACATCTAAACGTGTCTCCATTCTTCATCTACTAAAATCTCTCTCCTAGTTCCTAGTCGGGTGGCAGATAAAGTTTATAATAAACCATTTTCTGTGACCACACCATTACTCTACCATTTAGCATTCAATTCTAACTATATTCTCTAATTCTGTAACTCAGATAACCCCATTTTAACATGAACTCGTTTACCTAATGTGAACTAAATATATATGTACCTTTTTTCTCCACAAATATAACTGATTCAACTGTTTAAAAAACTATGATACTACTATCAGAGAGCATTTGAGCAATTTTCCCTTAGACACACAATTTAAAGCAGATGCACTCAGTTGGTTCAATGCGGTGAACCCAAAGTACCTCCAATTATTTATTGGTGTGGAGTGCAAAAATCAAACATTTCAGGGACCTCATGCCCCCTTCATCAGTGATGAACCATCTGATCATGAACACAATCGGTAAGAATCATGGCAAATACAAACCGATCCATTGTCTGCAGGTTTAGCACCTTTAAATTGATGTGCCTTTTGATGCCTACAACTTTGTATAGGTTTATATCTGTGTCAATTTCCCTTTATAGAAGATGACACTGAAACATTACTAAGAGCCTTTTAAATTGTCAGATGAATACATTATTATTATTATTAGGATAATTATTATTAACATGTATTTATATAGCGCCAACATATTGCGTAGCATTGTAAAGACATGTGATTATACAACTAAATCACATGAATTATATACATAGAACATATGAAGTTACATACATCATGATCAATACAGGTACAAAAAGGTGAGGAAGACCCTATGCAAAAGAGCTTACACTCTAAAGGGAAGGGAGTAATACACAAGGTGTGGGAGTGGGCAAGATTGAATTAAGTGGGTGAGAAATGTGGTACTGTATGTGGTGTTGTGTTTGGTAGTCAAGCAGAGTGAGGGGAGGATTCTCGAAAGAAGTGCGTTTTAAGAGATTTCATGAAAGCAGAAAGGTTGGGAGAAAGTGGGACAGACCGTGGGAGAGAGTTCCAGAGGAGGGGTGCAGCCCTTGCAAAGTCTTGAATGCGAGCATGTGAGGAGGTAATGAGAGAAGAGTTGAGTAGCAGGTCAGTAGAGGAGAGTAGTAAGCAGTTGGGTGAGTATATAGATATGAGTTCAGAGATGTAGGGTGGAGCAGAGTTGTGAAGTGCTTTGAAAGTCAGTGTCATTAATTTGAATTTGATTCTGAAAGGTAACGGAAGCCAGTGCAGGGATTGACAGAATGGCGAGGCAGAGGAGGAGCGGTTGCTGAGGTGTATGAGCCTCGCAGCAGTGTTCATTATGGACTGGAGAGCTGACAGTCTCTGGAGGGGGAGGCCAATTAAAAGAGAGTTACAGTAGTCTAGACGCGATATGATGAGAGAGTGAATAAGAATTTTTGCAGCATCTTGGGTGATAAATGATGGTATTTTGGAGATGTTCCTTAGGTGGAAGTGACATGATTTAATAAGTGACTGGATATGAGGAGTGAATGACAGGGCAGAATCTAGGATAACCCCAAGGCACCGGGCCTGGGGAGAGGGGGTGATAGTGGATTTGTTAACTATGATGGATACTTCGGGGATGTTACTGGTGTTACAGTAGTTGGAGGAAAGAGAACCATTTCAGTTTTAGAGAGGTTTAATTTAAGGTTTGCTAAAAGCCCTAAATACATGGAACCTCCCAGATATACAACGGGGCTGATTTATTCAAGTGTGAAATTAGAACTCACCATAATACAGGTAATTATCCAGAAAGCTCCAAATGGAAAAGGCTGGCTCCCATAGACTCCATTCTAATCAAATAATCCAAAATTAAAACGATTTCCTTTTTCTGTGTAATAATAAAACAGTCGCTTGTACTTGATCCCAACTAAGATATAATTAATCCTTATTGGAAGCAAAACCAGACTATTGGCTTTATTTCATGTTTATATGATTTTCTAGTAGACTTAAGGTATATATAGAAATATACTCAGAAAATCCCAGGTCCTAAACATTCTGGATAACAGATCCCATACCTGTATCTCAAACAGTGAGCTTTAATTTCACACATTGATAGATCACACACAGATAATCACAATTGTAAAGCTTACCTTGTACCTGTAATGAAACATTTCTGTGTTCATTGCAGAAGTTTCCATAGCAAGTGAGGTGCGCATATATTGCAGTGCGCTAGCCAACATATCCACTGCCAACATCATGTTCGACGTATGAAATCCATTAACAAACATTTGAATTTGTGAAAGACTTTCTTTTCCAGAGCAATTGTGCAGATTCTTTTTAAATACCATTTCGAACAAGTCGTTCTTTTGGGGATTTTTTGTCAAACAGAAATGATAATGCATCCAAATGTTTTCTAATAACTTGTCATCGGGGAATTTTGACGGGTGGAATTGATTTGAGAATGGGACATATGGGGAATTACTGGGATAATCGTCTTTATTCTGCATTATTAGCAAACTGCCTTGAAACCATTTATTGCCGAATTCTAAAACATGATGATAATGTAACCAGTTAAATGTGACAATAACTGTCTTTTCACTTAATGTGTCAAATAGTAAAGCCATCTGTAATGCAATTTCTATATTAACTGCTCCACAAAAAATAATAACATTTGTCGAGGATTGCTTTAAAATCTCCCAGTCATGTATGTTCCAATGTCTTACTCCAGTCATCTTTAGTGTGAACTCAATGCAGATGTTTTCAATAGAGAGATAATATTTCAGCAGTTGGAGATCTCTCTCTCCCCTCTCATCATTAAATAATATAATTCCCACCCAGTTCCATTGGAAATACTTTGCTATTTTGCTTATAACAAAATAATAATTGTCATCACTTCCTACTGGCCGGAAAAAGTACGGAAAGGTGAATCTGTCGCTCAGCACTGGGTCTGTAGCTCCGTAACTGATCTGTAAATATTAAAGGGAAATTAAATGCAAATAACATAAGTCAGATACACGTAGGTATGTTCTTTTTATTTCAAACACTCAACCATTTTTGGGTTTTCTTTCAGCTTTTTGCCTTCGCTCTTTCACTCTTTCATTATGAATATTTTTTAAATAGTGATAAATGAAACCAACCTATTTTGCTTTGCTAAATATATTCATGAATCCATGGCCAAATTCACTAAATGTCGATATTTTACGGAAATGTTGCCAAAGGCATTGGAGTCAATGGAAACTTTTCCCCAGAGAAAAATGAGACAAGCTAATAATGCTGTTGGCACAAAAACCTGCATTTTTTTTCTGGTGAAAAAAAAAGGAATTTCTAACGTCTACATAGTAACATAGTAACATAGTAAGAAAGTAAGTTGGGTTGAAAAAAGACCCATGTTCATCAAGTTCAACCTTTTAAGTCTATATATAACCTGCCTAACTGCCAGTTGATCTAGAGGAAAGCAAAAAAATAAAAACATTTGAAGCCTCTCCAGTTTTCCTCAGAATGGAAAAAAAATCCTGAAACGAGTTACAAGATTAAAAGATTAAAAGATTTAAAAAATTAAAAGAAGTATATCAAAAAGGGGAACTGTATTTCTTAAACAGAAATTCAAAAATAGCATGACAATTCCCATTCTGGATTCATACCCCACAAACTCCTCATTGGTTTTCAGATGATAGATCCAATATACTTCCCTAGCTAATAGTCTTTTATTCACATTCCCTTTCCTAATTTCCATGTGGGGCTTGTCAATAACTTAAACAGGAAATTCACCAAATTAGTGTGTACTAAATGGACAAGTGTAGCTAAGGCAGATTTCTCATCACCCCTTTCTATAGCTGATAGATGTTCCAGGATCACCCTTTGATAAATACGCCTTTAAAAATCCCATAGAAATGAATAGATAGAGGTGTATTTCACACTAGTGGACTGCGGTGATCTCTAACTTCACTCTTTGATAAATATACCCCAAAATAAAATGGGACCAGTCCCTGGATCAACTTGTACTATGAGCTATCTTCCATATCCCTGTATTCCCTCACTTGCTAAACACCATCCAACCCCTCCTTATACCTATCTAATGTATCAGCCTGTACCCCTGATTCACTTCCCAGCTCTCCCTGTAACACCCCTTTCCCTCCTCTAATCTCATTGGCTCCCTCCTGTCTGCTGGGAGGAGCTACTGGTGAATAAAGCATCTGACCCTTCCTTGTACCTATCTAATGTATCAGCCTGTACCCCTGATTCACTTCCCAGCTCTCCCTGTAACACCCCTTTCCTTCCTCTAATCTCATTGGCTCCCTCCTGTCTGCTGGGAGGAGCTACTAGTGAATAAAGCATCCGACCCTTCCTTGTACTTATCTAATGTATCAGCCTGTACCCCTGATTCACTTCCCAGCTCTCCCTGTAACACCCCTTTCCCTCCTCTAATCTCATTGGCTCCCTCCTGTCTGCTGGGAGGAGCTACTGGTGAATAAAGCATCCGACCCTTCCTTGTACCTATCTAATGTATCAGCCTGTACCCCTGATTCACTTCCCAGCTCTCCCTGTAACACCCCTTTCCCTCCTCTAATCTCATTGGCTCCCTCCTGTCTGCTGGGAGGAGCTACTGGTGAATAAAGCATCCAACCCTTCCTTGTACCTATCTAATGTATCAGCCTGTACCACTGATTCACTTCCCAGCTCTCCCTGTAACACCCCTTTCCCTCCTCTAATCTCATTGGCTCCCTCCTGTCTGCTGGGAGGAGCTACTGGTGAATAAAGCATCTGACCCTTCCTTGTACTTATCTAATATATCAGCCTGTACCCCTGATCCACTTCCCAGCTCTCCCTGTAACACCCCTTTCCCTCCTCTAATCTCATTGGCTCCCTCCTGTCTGCTGGGAGGAGCTACTAGTGAATAAAGCATCCGACCCTTCCTTGTACCTATCTAATGTATCAGCCTGTACCCCTGATTCACTTCCCAGCTCTCCCTGTAACACCCCTTTCCCTCCTCTAATCTCATTGGCTCCCTCCTGTCTGCTGGGAGGAGCTACTGGTGAATAAAGCATCCAACCCTTCCTTATACCTATCTAATGTATCAGCCTTTACCCCTGATTCACTTCCCAGCTCTCCCTGTAACACCCCTTTCCCTCCTCTAATCTCATTGGCTCCCTCCTGTCTGCTGGGAGGAGCTACTGGTGAATAAAGCGTGCGACCCTTCCTTGTACCTATCTAATGTATCAGCCTGTACCACTGATTCAGGGAGACAATTCCACATCTTCACAGCTCTCCCTGTAAAAAACCCCTTCCCAATATTTAGGCGGAACCTCTTTTCTTCTAATCGGAATGGGTGACCTCGTGTCAGCTGGAAAGACCTACTGGTAAATAAATCATTAGAGAGATTATTATATGATCCCCTTATATATTTATACATAGTTATCATATCTCCCCTTAAGTGCCTCTTCTCCAGAGTGAACATCCCCAATTTGGCCAGTCTTTCCTCATAGCTAAGATTTTCCCTTTACCAGCTTAGTTGTCCTTCTCTGTCCCCTCTCTAATACAATAATGTCCTGTTTGAGTGATGGAGACCAAAACTGTACGGCATTTTCTAGATGGGGCCTTACCAGTGCTCTATACAGTGGGACCCCCTCCTCCCGTGACTCTCTGCCCCATTTAATACAGATCAGGACTTTATTCCATTGACAGTTTTTGTCCCCCTATTTTTTTTCCTCACAAAAACACATTTTGTTCCCCACAAATCACCTTGCAAAATGTCCTGTCTTCCTATATTGGACATTATTCCTGAACATAACAGGACCGTTACACACTTTCCCTGCATCTCCATCAACCCCGCAACAAGGGAAAATACTTTGATGAAAAAATAATTATTTTTCTTTCATCCAGGAAGGACTCATGGCAAGAGGCAAGAAGAGACACTGAGCAAGAAATCCCTGATGACCCTCATTGAAAAGGCCTGGGCAAACCATAGGAGAATCTGCATCCTATGAAATTGCTAAGAGCAAGGTTCTCTTTCAGAGTTCAGTCTGGAGAAACTAATGTGACAATTTTGTGACAAGAAAAAACATGGCTGTTGTGTTGCCAACAGACCTTTGTGAGTGTGGCAGGTCCTTGCAGAGATGTCACTTGTTGAAGGCCTTTATTTTCAATCACTAGCAGTGAAAGCAAAAATAAAAACAGCTAGTTCTTTCATCAAAATGTCAGCTGTAAAAGCTGCTTTATCTGTTAAATTGTCTTAAAGCAGGTTAACAAATATGTTTTTTCTCTGATACATTGAGGAGTCAGCAGTTGAGGCATCAACCAACCCTACTGTATCGGTGATAATGACCCAAACTCCTCTTCAATATAGTTACTTGAAATGTGGCCCAAAAAAATACCCAGAGCAGACCATTAATACCCTCATACTTGATCATGTGTGGATCATGCGTGTCTCTCACAAATAGTGATATACAGTAAGATGAAACATTCTGTGGCACTTCCAGTTGCAAATAATGAAAAAGGTCTTTATTGAGGTCAAAGACCAGGACACATTTTGGGCTCTATTTTGCCCTTTCTCAAACCTTGAGAGAAGGCAAAAGAGAGACTAAAACTTTGCCTCATCTTTCACCTAAAAAAAGATTTTTTTTTACATTTTTTGCAACTGGAAGTGCCATAGTATGTTTTGTGTCACATGACTTATTAACCCTGGCAAAGGTTTTAAGCTGTTCAAGCACCTGCCCAACTGGGATACTTAAGGTGGCTGATGCTCGCACAATTACTAAAAGATTCTCTCTCAAGCAGTGAAGCTTATCAGGTAGATTTTTACACTTTCCTGGTTTTACAGATAAGTCTAAGCAGGACCAACTGGTCTGACTGTGGCTTTTCACTCATGTTGCCTTTCTGGAAGGCCATTTTGGCTCTTAAATATGTAACAGAAGAACTGAAAAAAGCTACGTAGATAATGCATCTCCCCTATTAAGTAAAGAGCTACTTACAATTATGCTGCCTCTAGCGAAGTGCCCCTGCAGCAAGGTGCGAACATTGATAAAATATTGCAAAGTCCATATATATACACTGTAGGTGACATTCCTTTGCAGATTGAAAACTGCAAAATCAGGGCTTCCAATCACTGTGTATGAACAAACAATTGTCTAGTTCCCCTAGGCCAGCGACAACGTTCTGATCAGGGGGTAAAAGTGAACATAATCCTTCACAGCATAGGGTCTCAACCTAATGAGCAATAAGGGATAAGCCACAGAGGATCCCACTACTAAATAAATTGATTTTCCTATGAATATTTTCCAGCATATTTAAGGTAAGCAGTACAAGTTCATTAGGTGGGTGATGGTAGGCTCACAGTCTCCAAGCTGCAGCATTCATATAGGTCATATTGTTATTGTATTATAACCTTACAGTAATATATACACCACTGCATACATGCACACCCCAATACCTGCTTAATATTTCTGAGATATAGGAGAAGTTTAAGGGTAAGGGCAATTTACAATGGTCCTTCAGCATCAAAAAGACCTCTGGAGGGATAAAATAGTTTAAAAGACATCCTGAAATTTGCTAATAAGAGAGACCAAATATTAATTTATCGTACATTATTATCTCATGGCTGAGCATAGAAAGAGGCAAAAACAAAGATTATCTGGGCATAAAAAACAAAAACAAACCTGTCTTACCTGTGTGTAGCCTAAAACACTGAGAATCTGGGCTATGGGTACAGTTGTCTCTGAGGTGAGATCCCCAATAAATCCAGCAAGTGTTCCCTTTCCCACACAGGAGTAATTGGGAACCGGCTCCCTGGATCTAGATAATATCTGTAATACACTCTTTATAGCCTTCCGCGGATCTCCACAGGAATCATATATATGGTATCCAAGAGTTTTGTTGCCTAAAATGTCAGGATTCTTGTTAATATATTCATTTCCATAAATAATATCCACAAGATATTTGTAATTTGGGGCACTTGGACTGAGAAAAAAGAAAAAGAAAATAAATAACTAAATCACTTTAATGCTAAACCAAGAATTTTATGAACTGATATATAAATATTGATCTTGAGAGTTATTGCTCTCATATTTACTCTCTTATTGTTAGAATTCATTCAATACCACTGACTCACTGCCAAAAACATTTAGGAACACATTGCAATTCACAGCAAGAGAAACCTAATATTATCCATGGAGAAAACCCCTGTATACAGTATGTTAGTGGGAAAAGTATTTGAATCTTATCAATATTTAAGTTTTAAACATGGTAAATTCATTAAAGATTTAATTAGATCTGTCACAGTATAGAGAATATGTTATAACAAGGTTTGCAATAAATAAAACACAAAAAAAGTTCAAAAGAAAAAGGTACATTACAGGGTGATGATACTGAAAGGCTAAAGATTGGTTTGTTGAATTACCCACAGCAGCCAATCAGATGAGGGCTTTCAAAAAGGTGACCAGTAAATGTTTCCTGATGTTCAACCTTTCCACCTACTATTATATTATTCTCTTAGTTCTTTCTTTTCTGCTCAGCAAACCCAGAGCACAATGAGTTGCCCAATTACACAATATCCAACTGTTTGGTGAGTTAATTGCAGTTAATGTGAGCCACCTTGGGTTGTTTACTTGCAGAAATGACAACTCACTAGTTACACGTCAGTCCTGTGAAATAATCCATTGGCTGAAACATACTGACAGTCAGCACCCCTCCAATCATGATGTCTCCTTCCTGAATATATTCATATTCCTCAGCTGATTTAATGATCTCCAGGTGACAAGCAGGTTGGATGATTGGGGTCTCAGATCTGCAGGGTCCCACACACATTACAGTTACATAGAACAATATTTTGAGGACAGGAGCCTCTCCAAGCATTGCATGGAATATAATGAACCACAAAACAAGGTAGAGCATTTCAGCAGCTCAGGTTCCAATAATGAATGTGGTATCTGGCAGCATGTGTAGAGCACTACAAGAGAACTGGCTCATCCAACCTCATTTTATAGAGAGCCGAGAGTGGATTTAGACACAGGCACCAGGGAATATCTTCTTTATTCTACTTGCTACAGTTGTTATATATGTTCTGTAGTTAAAGAGTCCAAAATAAAGTCTTTCAATTTATTGGATATTTTGGTTTATTGACAACATAGCAATTTGTTCTTTTTTTTTATTGGATGAACAGAATAAATATCACTGGTATAACTATCATAGAGCAGTCATTGCAGCCATGGAATCAAATGTAAACTTCATGTAAACAAAGGGACCGAAACGTTGGAGTAAAGATGCAATAAATGATTATTTGTTTCACATTAAAGGGAGTGCTGGTCTATGAAACATTGGTGTATACAAGACTTACCGCGCACCCCAGCTTGTTTCAAGATTGATTTTGGAGTGCGGATACTCATTTGGAAGATATATATATATATATATAGTCAAATACAAGAGTCCTCTGCACTGAACCCATTATCAATATATTTAAGGCAGCAACATTTTGTGCTACTGCTACTGAAAAATGCCTTACCCTTTAAACAAAACAGGGATAGTTTGTCCATATATTGCAATGTATGGACAAACAGTCCCTGTTTTGTTTAAAGGGTAAGGCATTTTTCAGTAGCAGTAGCACAAAATGTCTCTGTCTTAAATATATTGATAATGGGTTGAGTGCAGAGGACTCTTGTATTTGACTATATGTATTTTGTGGTCACAGCCTCATTGCACCCCCGCCTAATGGTTTTTAAAAAATAGTGGTGAGCACAACTTTCCCTTGTTTGTTATAGTTTATATATATATATAACAATAATTACATATCAGAATGATATTATAATGCAATATTAACAATAAGAAAGAAAGAATGAAGCCAAAACAAAATTCAAAATCGAAATGCATCCAATGCTTCTCATCCTCATCTCTTGCCTGATCTCATTAGTCTTAATAAAATCAATTAAGGTTTTTGTTAGTTCTATTAATTCCTTGTCTGATAGAGATTTTATACATCACATAGACCAACGGTCATATAATTACATAGTTAGATTGTGTTGGAAAAAGACCAGAGTCCATCAAGTTCAACCCTTCCAAATGAAACCCAGTGCACATATATACACACACTCACACTGACCCCTCCATACACTCACATAAACTGCACATACCAATAGCTATACTAATTGTAGATTTTAGTATCACAATAGCCTTGGATATTCTGCTTGTCCAAGAAATCACCAGAGCCCCTCTTGAAGTCATTAACAGAATCAGCATCACAACATCATCCGGCAGTGCATTCCTTGAAAGATAAGGGAAACAACAAGGAGGTAGGAATATGCCTCTGAAGAAGTTTGGATAGTGAAACGCGTTAGGTGCTAAATCACTTCAAGTAGCAAATGAGTGGAACTTAAGGTAGAACAGATATGAGTAGGAATGCTGGCAGCTCCATTACTGTAAGAGTACCTGGGGGTCTAGAGATCCCTGGTGGTCTGGTGGGAGGCAGCGTGGACCCAGGTGAGTGTTGTTGTGTGTCCACCAGCTCGCCAGCTTTCTCCAGTGTTTTGGGGACCAAGAGGCAAAACAGGATCAGATTGTTCAGTGTCTGCTAGGCTGATTGCAATTCAACAACCAGCTGCTCCTCCTGCTGCAGTGCCAATGCGTAATCCACTGTTTTTGTCTGAAAGTTCTGCTCAAGTAGAGCCTAATATCCTTCTCCTGGATAAATTCAATGGGGACAGGGGTACATTTTTTTGTATTCCAGGAGGCCTGTATAGTGTACCTCAGTGTTTTACCCTATCGCTTCTCCATCGAGCTGGAGAGGGTAACATTTCTCATGACCTTACGCCAAGGGGACCCCCAGATTTGGGCTTATACTTTGCCCTCTGCTGAACCAACCCACTAATCATTAGAAGCCTTTTTTCAAGACAACGGCTAATATTTATGATGACACTGACAGTACTGCATCTGCTGATTCTGCTATCTGTAGTCTTAAGCAGGGTAGAAGGGAGGTGGAGGTATATTGTATGGAGCTCCACTGCTGAGCAGTAGAGACAGGCTGGAATGATAAAGCACTCTGCAGATAAAATTGAGAGTAGGTTTCTCTGATGAATAGTCTAATTAATTATCCTGCTCCAATATGTTTAGAAACGTTAATGCATCTTGCTAGAGAGAGGGCTGCAGGAAAGAGTTCCATAGTCCTTCTGGAGCCCCTGATGCCATATCAAAATGGTTCCTTATCAAGCTAAGGAGCCAATGTAGTTAGACTCAGTTTTGTTATCCCCTGAGGAGAAAGCTTGTAGGTGCACCAATGGCTTGTGTTTATATTGTGGGACCAAGGATCATTCCTGCAGTACCTGCCCTAAAAGCAGGGAAACTTCAAGGCCTAAACAAGTCTGGGGAGGCTTCTTTGGACAATAAGGATTGTACTCTCCAAAGTTCTAATACCACAATTACAATTCCCATTATTCTGAATTGGGAAAGAGAGCTCATTAAAGGTTCAGCCTTTTTAGATTCTGGGGCAGCTGGGAATTTTTTGGATATTAACTTTGGTTGGGGATTCCCATTTTTCCCTTGATACCTTCAGTCAAGCTTTTAGCCATTGATGGGAACCCTTTAGTGGTCTCCTACAGAGACTTGAATAAGATCATCATAAAAACATTAACCCCCTACCTCTGAGTCAAGGGTGCAGCTATTTTTTCTAAGCTAGATCTTAGTGTGGTGTAAAATGTCATTAGAATCTGAGAGGGCAATGAGTAGAAGATCGCATTTAACACTTGGGATGGGCACTATGAGTACCCAGTAATGCCCTTTGGGCTCTGTAACTTGGAATGGTGAGTCTATTTAGACTTTTTTTGACATTTTTCTTCTAAATTGGCAGAACATCGCTCTCATGTACAAAAAGTGCTGCAATAGACTCAGGGAAAATCAGTTATATGCTAAGTTAGAGAAGTGTATTTTTGTTCATTTCTTAGGGTACATTATTTCTCAAAAGGGACTGGAGATGGATCTATCCAAAGAAAATGCAACTTTAGATTGGATAGAACCTCAGTCGTTATGGGCTATCCAGAGATTTCTAGGTCTTGCTAATTATTACAGTTTATAAAAGACTTTTCCACATTGGTAGCTTCTATCACCTCTTTTACCAAGATGGGAGCAGATTCTAGCATGTGGCTGGGTGAATCTGTGGAGACTTTCAAACTCCTGAAAGAGGCATTCACCTCTGCACCTGTATGGCACCATCAGGATTCTGCTCTTTCTTTTCTGGTAGAGGTCAGTCTACTTTCAGTTTTAGCTTAGGATGAAGTGATCTGTTATGGCTGGGGCTTTGGCAACAAAAGGCCCCAGGCAACAAAAAAGCCCCAGGCTATGGCAATAAACCACATGGGTGGGGATGCTCTTGGTGGGTAATCGTGCGAGAGGTCATGATATAGAGAGAGATACCTGGAGATAGATTCCAGTGAAAGAGGCTTGGGAGAATTCACACTCTGGATGAGTTGGAGTTGGAGATGTTGGAGTTGGTCTGAAGATTTCTTTGAGATGCTCTGAATTCCTTTACTAGTTCTGTGTGAGTCCTCAGTGAGTTTTTGCCTGAAAAAAGGGTATTGAAATGTCATAACATGTTGTGCTCAATAATCTTTTATATGGGAGCTACTGCCTCTAACCAAATGAGAGGTATGGGGGCAGGTAGCACTTGTGACTGTGTCTCCACCAGGAATGGAGTGTGAGACTTTGTCTTGGGAAAGACTGTGTCAGGGTTGGGCTTACCCCACAGGTACATAGGGCAGGCTTAATATCTATATTGTTAGTGCAATTTGCTTTTTTTTATTTCCATATAAAAATATATTTTGTTAAGAGGGCATGGCCTGCGCTTGAGTAAGATGGCCGCATAATTTGGAGCTCCATGCACCCATAACCCACTGACTACTATAAGCATCTGATGCCATGGGAAAATCACAAGGAGTATGATCCAAAAAGGACAACACTAAAACCCCTAAACATTTAGGGCAGCAGAAAGACATACTGGCGCTGTTCGGTGAGAAAAACAGGGACACATCAATTTCCAAGATGGCGCCCGTAAGACCTGCAGCGAGTGGCAGGAGAGAAGCACTAGAATACCAAATGCAAGAATCATCAGAGGGAGAAAGTGATGCGAACAGCACCGTGGACGCGCAAGCTTATCTCAGACGCTTGCCTTCCAAGAAGGTTATAAAAGATATGCTGCACTCGGTGTTAGAGGAAATACACAGTGACCTCCATGGCATCAGACAGGAAATGGAGAACTTAGGGGCAAGAACAGACACGCTGGAGAGAAACCAGACTAAAATTGTGAGTAACTTCCCCTTTCAGTCTATCGGCTAATAAAGATGGAACACAGGCTATCATCAGACATCCAGAGGAAACAAAAGACTTGATTTTAAAGTTTCAATTGGAGGACATACATATTCCAAGCTGGAATGAAACTGAAACTGAGGGAGAGAGAGGGGACGTACAAAGGGAACAAAGGGAAAACCGACTAGACTAAAACTGTTTTTTAGAAAAAAGAAGGTGATTCCTCTTACTACAGTCTAAGCTAGATGGGGCGCCCATCCACAAAATTATTGGAATTACCTGCAGGTCCATAATTGTCTTAAATCATTGGGCATAAGAAAAATATCTAGACACCGAATGGAATGGGAACTTCTATTACTACAACCGCAAATAAGCCACCCCATAGCGAAGTTTTATAAAAAGTTACTCAACAACCCGCATACCGAGGAACCAAGATTTCAAAAACAATGGGAAAAGGAGATTAACATAAGATTTACAGTTGAGACCTGGGAAGACATAATGCATTTAGCTCACAAAGGATCGAGATCAACCAGAGCACAGGAGGCAAATTTCAAGCTTCTGAGCAGATGGTACATAACACCTGCAGCACTACATGAAATATATAACAATGTACCCGAGACATGTTGGAGATATCAGAAGGAAATAGGAATGTTCAGCCATCTATGGTATAAACGTGACAAACTCAGAAGCTATTGGGATGAAACTTTCAGAATAATAGAAAAACTAAGACCCAGAACCTACAAACAATGTATAGAATTAGTAATATTCAATGTAAATGGAACCACAGAAAGAGTGATAAAAGACAAATTAATCCTTCACATTCTACAAGCAGCAATAAATGGAAAAAGGAGGAACCCCCTAGAAGAATAGACTGGATCAGAGAATTAGAAGATACAAAGACAATGGAAGAACTACTAGCGATAAAAAATGGCAATATGAAACAATTTGAAAAAGTCTGGAAAGACTGGCAAGAACTGCAAAAACAAAACACACAAACAAGTTAAAAACAACGAGTACAGGCATATTAATAGATAAGCAATGCTCAAGAGACCAAAATAAAACAAGTTAAGATAGTCAAATTAAAATTCTAACTAAGAAAAGATGCGCAAAAAAATAAAGAGAAAGTTGTAAACAGGAGAAATTCACTTTCTGCTTCCTATCGCTCCCCCACCTACCTACCCTATCTTTCACCCTTCCCTAGTTATATTGCAACAGTACAACACCAGGAAGAAATACCCCGTACTTGAAGAAATGCTAGGAGTCATTTCAGAAAGAGACAGAAGTATAGGATATAAGAATTGTTTAAAATGTATTGGTTTGTGCTGTATGTAACCTTTTTATGTACTTACCTTTGGTATATTAATGTTCTTCTTCCCCCCTTTTCTCTCTTCTGTATCCCTAAATAAATGAGAAAATCAAAAATAAAGACTTACAAAAATATATATATATATTGTTTGCAGCACCTTTTGTGTTTCTCGGTGGAGGCACTATTTGAGAGAAATTCCCAGAATCCTTTTATGGTAAGATATTGAAAATGTTTTGGTTAAAGGGGAGGGTATTTTTAGTAGCTTAAGGAACACAATGTCTCAATGTCCTAAATATATTGATAATGGGTTGAGTGCAGAGAAACTCTTGTATTTGGCTGCAACATACATTAGCCATTGGATGGTTGCTGTAGAAAACCTCTTTTGAGTTCTTTCCTTTGATGACTGTTGTACAGGCCTTCCATATTGGCATGTGTTCATGGGATAGATATAATATTTGATATCGATATCAAAAGAACCAGACAGTCATGGGGAATATCGGGTTTGAAATATTTCATATGGTTTTCACCATAAACCATAAAAATCAGTATGATAACGAATAGTATGCAGAATAAGAAGATTAATACAATGACATATTATACAGAATGTATAATTTACAGTGAAGTAATATGTAAAATAAAAAGGGGGAATATCAATATATCACTTACTGTATATCACTGCACCAGGCACAGAGTAGTAGTTATGACCATTATTGTAAAACAAGGCCATGGTCAGTTTCAATGACATTAATTAACCCTAAGCTACCCCCAGCCTTCACACATTGTAATAAGAGGGTGTTCCCAAAACTCAGCTTAAATTCTGAAAGGAATTCTCAGCTAGGATCATGCTTTATCAAGATGCCAGTACTGCTGGGGACATGGGCACTATGCCCTTTACCTCAAGGGGCACGTAACTACTGACTACTTGGAAAAGTGTAGGGTTTTCTTCATGATTTTATCATATTTTATAACTGTTGTACTGTAATCTATATAATAATATAGTTTGATATTATAACAACAATATTTGTGTACCAACCCAAAGTTACCAAAGCTCTATAAAAATCAAGTTCTATGCCTCTGAAGATGCCCACAGTAGTTCTCCATCTTTTGTTTTGCCAAATTACTGCACATGCTCAGTCTGCTCTTGGCTGATGTCAGTGACCTGAGCTTAGGGACTGACTCACAATATTCTTTTTTTCTCTGCTGACTTCACTGCCTATTCACTATTAAACATGCATACAAGCCAACCAATCACAGTCCTGTCTGGCTACAGACTGAAAAACTAAAGCCCTGCTCTGGCACTTTAAACTTGGAGATGGACTTTTGCTGAATTCTTAATTCAGTCCATCCCTAGTTGTTTGACTTTCCTTTCCACCTTGTAATGATCACAAATGCTGAACTGTGTTATTGTTCCCTCCCTCACATAATCAAGGGGTGAGTTGTAGAATATACAGTAAATAGGACTTTATTGGGCAGTGAGACTGCAGTTTCCTATCAAGCAGAGTCTTTGGGCAGGATATCAGGCTTTACCCTGTAGACACAAAGATTGGAAATTGAACTCACAATTGCTTAAAAGCATTAACGTTGTAATTAAATAGGTGGGAGCTATCATCTATATACCATAGAATGAAAATTTACAGAAGACAAATAAAAATCCCAATTGATTGCAGCCAAAGCAAAGTGAATGGGGTTTCATACACAGCCTGTTTATTATAGGGAGAGCATAAACTGTGCCCAAAGTTTTCCCTCCCACACCAGCTCCGCTCTTACACACTATTTTCAGGAATAATTGATATAATCCTCATGGACCAACCAGTCCCTTTGCACATACCCAGGGATATCATATGTGCAATTAACGATTTGGGATCATCGCCACATATTGACATCAGCTGTGATAGCACACACTTATCCCTCTCCATATGAACATTCAGGCTTGGGACTGTTGTGATTAAAGCCTGGTACATTGTATTTCACTTTACCAAAGCTAGAGCTGGCTTAGTTGCCTCAAACAATACAACATAAACTGCATGAATCGGGTAACAATTATAGATTTGGGGGCTTAGGGATCCTTGTCTCCAATGCAGCGCTGCTTGTTTTAAATGATTTTAACTATATATTAACAGTTCAGCAGTCTGAGGTTAAGTCCCATCATTCTTTGTGTTCAGATTTAGTGACTTTGCTTATGCAAAACAGTCCATCTGGGAAGGAATTTCCCCATTGCAAAGGTTTCTCTATACGTAATATACTAATTTGCATATGCACCTTGTGATCTTCCCATGTCTAATGTACAGTCAAGGGATGGGCACATTTTTTCGCCTAGTTGGCCATAGACTTGCATGGCATTGCATGTAAACAAAATGATGCCCATAGACTTTAATGATGATATTTTTAGATTCCCTTAGTTCTCCTATGTTCTATGTTATGTTACCTGTTACTGTTTTGATAATTTACTATGATCCCTAAGCTTCACCTCCAACCAGCAGCCCAGAGCACACTGAACATGTTCAAGGGTCTTGGTCTTGTAAAGATGGTCTGACTGTAAATGAATATCTGACACCCAACTCCTGCATGAAGAGTGAATGAAGATAACAGATGTTGAGAGAGGTATAGTGAAGATAAATTTGATTATTTTAGAAACAGTACAGATTTTTTTTATTGATTATATTTAGAAAACTTCTTATTCTATTATGCTAAAGCTTATATTAAAATTTTATTTTTGCAGTAGTTCCCCAGGAATTGCTACTATTCCCTAAGCACAGTTCCATGGAAACTCCAATTGTTCCCTTGTAGCAGGCACACACATAAGACCTGTCCTTACTCAAGGGACACTCATGTATAACAGTGGCCATAGACGCACAAATAAAAATTTGTTTTGTACAATATTTGATGTGTCTGTGGCTGGAGATGAGGATATCGCTTTGCTGATTGGGCTGCCCAGAAAATTTTGATCAGGAGCCTTTGAAGGCACCCAAACATTTGCCACTGTTATTACTGAATCATCAGATACAGGTAAAATTCTATTTTTTCTACCTGTATAAATGACAACAGTTAGTATTAAAACAAATGATCCCAATGCTCTCAGATAATGATTATGGATACCTTTATTCTGCTAATATCCTACCTTTGGTAAGTTACTAACAGTGTTTTATCTAGAAGTCACAGGGCTCCCCAGTAAAAAAAAACTGCTACACTGAAATCTCAACTCATTCTAGTTGATGCAATATTTGGAAGATACTATATCCTCATTTGGCTTTAAATATCTGCTGTATGCTAATTATAGCATAATTTATTTTTCAACCCCTTGTAAGAGATGTGCTGGATAAGATCATTTTACATGTGTTAAACTGGTAAACACTTAAAGGGATACTGTGATGGGAAAACATGTTTTTTTTTCAAAATAAATCAGTTTATAGTGCTGCTCCAGCAGAATTCTACACTGAAATCCATTTTTAAAAAGAGCAAACATATTTTGTTATATTCAATTTTATAATCTGACATGGGGCTAGATATATTTTCAATTTCCCAGCTGCCTCCAGTCATGTGACTTGTGCTCTGATAAACTTCAATCACTCTTTACTGCTGTACTGCAAGTTGGAGTGATATCACCCCCTCCCTTTTCCTCCCCAGCAGCCTAACAACAGAACAATGGGAAGGTAACCAGATAGCAGCTCCCTAACATAAGATAACAGCTTCCTGGAAGATCTAAGAACAGCACTTAATAGTAAAGCCAAATCCCACTGAGACACATTCAGTTACATTAAGTAGGAATGCCTGCCAGAAAGTAATTCCATCCTAAAGTGCAGGCACAAGTCACATGACTGGGGCAGCTGGGAAACTGACAAAATGTCTAGCCCCATGTCAGATTTCAAAATTGAATATAAAAAAAAATCTGTTTGCTCTTTTGAGAAACTGATTTCAGTGGAGAATTCTGCTGGGGTAGCACGATTAACTGATGTGTTTTGGGAAAAAAACATGTTTTTTCCATGACAGTGTCCCTTTAACTCTATGGAGATGATCTGGTGTTGCATAAAGTAAGGCTGTGTCATGGCTAAGGAAAAATGGATACATGGGTGTGAATAGGGGAGAGCAGGGTGGGCCTTATTCTATATTTCATTTAGTGTTTGCAACTGACCAGCTATAGGTAGTTGCCTAATTAAGCTGTAGGTGAGCAGCAAATAAAAGGGGTATGGGATTACACCTCAGTATTCCCTGGATACTTTCTTGTGTAAGAGAGGGTTGTGGTGCTGCCAGAAGTTGAGCCAGGCCAGAGGCTTAACCTATGACAGCTCTTTTGGACTTGTAATAAGTGTCCATCATCTTTAGCTTTTCTTCCTATTCAGGTCTCTCCGTGCATGTGCATCAATTGGTACTCTTAGCTGTGCATTGTTGTACATACTTTGATGAGGTCATATACAGTATATATATATATATATATATATATATATATATATATATATGGATGCTCTGAAGAATGCACATTGCATATACAAGGCCCTCAGTTCTGTGTGAGTAGATTGTCCTTCCTGACTGACACTGGTATTTCCTTTTCCTGTTATTCTGAGTTTTGAATTTGACTCCTGTTGTTTAATCCAACTGTTCCCTGATTCTTCTGCTGATTTTCTGGTTTGATCTCATCTGTGTTTCTTCACAATGTTGATTCCTTCCTGCCCTGATTAGTGACGGGTGAATCTTACCCATTTCACTTCACCATAAATTTGCAAAAAAGCAAAAATAAAAGATACAAAATGTTGGAAATGAAGTGACCTGTTAATGGAACTTTATCAGCCTAAAACCCATATACAGTAAGTACCAAAAGAGAAACAGATCCATGAAGTAATTAATGAAGTGTTTTTCGTACAAGTGTAGGTTCAATATATGATTTGGGCAAAGCCCTTAAACAAGGACACATTTTTCTTGGAAAAGGTTTGTTTTTTATGGTTAAGATGTAACACAGACACCAATAACATACAGCCATATGGACTTCAATTGAACATGCTTGAATCTAAACCTCTATTTTAATAGAATTTTATGTAGCCAAGTATGAAGGGGACTTACAGGGTTTAGTATTCCTTGACACGACCAGAGGTGTTAATCTTATAATGCAAATGTCACCCTACAACCTGACAGAGAGGTGGATGGCACATGGGTCTAAATTAAGATTCACAATATTCCATTTCCCATGCTGCTTATTATTTGTGAAACCTTATTTCACCGTGTGATTTGTTATGGGTATTCTAAACGCAAATCAAAAAGTGTAGTCTGCCTTCTTGTATTGGTTTTCTAGCATTTTTAGTGGTTTAGTGTATATTTGGTTTTGTGCTACATTACACCACTGTGATCTTATACCGTAGCATTTTCAGTTTTGTGCTGCATTCCATTAGGGTTTGGTACTTGTCCTTGTTTGTTTCTTGTGTTTATTGAATGTTATAGTTCTGCATTGCCATTTATTACTTTTTATCACAGTGTGACTAGTGATCAGGAATTCTGAACGCAAATCACACGGTGTAATCTGCCTTCTTGGTTTTATAGCATTTTTAGTGGTTTAATGTATATTCGGTTTTGTGCTGCTTTTCACTACTATTTCTGACTTGTTGATTGTTCTTTCTTGTGTTTATTGAATTTTCTGGGTTGGCATTTATTGCTGCTTATTATTTGTACAGCCTTTTTTCACAGTGTGGTATTCTAAACGCAAATCACACGGTGTTGTCTGCCTTCTTGTATTGGTTTTATAGCATTTTTAGTGGCTTAGTGTATATTTGGTTTTGTGCTACACTACACTACTGTTTTTTACTTGTTTGTCCTTGTATTGAATTTTCTTGGTTTACTTATTACTACGTATTACAATTCTCAGTGTGATTAGTGATAATAACGTAAGTAATCACTTGCACTGACATTTGGTTGAAGTTGTTGAGTGGCGTTTTATTTGGTGTTGATTGTCTTGTGAGTAAGAGTAAAGCATTTGCCAGTAGGTTCCAGGGAGTTCAAGGGGGAAGGCTCTGTTGTGTTCATTACTGATTCTTCTTACTTTCTTTGTTGTGTTTTTTTTAATTACTTTTCATTGCTTGTGCCACCTTTATTTCACGGTTTGGCTAGTTATCAGGAATTCTGAAAGTAAATCACTCAGTGTAATCTGTTTTCTTTTTTTATTTGATTGGTTCTATTGTATTTTTACTGATTTATTGCAAATTCGGTTTTTCATTACTGGTTCTGCGTTGCTCTTTATTTTTTATTGCTTGTGTTATAATTGCTGTTTTAGAACTTGTTTTTGCCCATAAAATTATTGATTAGTGGGTTTACTGACCAGGTATTCAAATCACACTATATAATCACTTACGTTGATATTGTAAGGCTCATTCGTGCACGAGCGTCAACATGGACGCGAGCGCGTCGAAAACTGTCGCGCGCCGGGGTGGACGCGGGCGACGAAACGTCCGCTGACGCAACGGCGTGCGGCGTAATGACGCTAGCGTCCTCACGTTTGGCGCCAAAACATTACTTTAAAAAGACGCTCTGGGAAAGGATCCTTGCTTGGTTATAATCCTAGCTCCTGGATGTGACTTGATTCCTGATTCGGCTTTGACCTTCGGCTTGTTCCCTCGGATTTCTGATTGACTTCTTCCTGTTTTGACCCCTGCCTGTTTCTGGACTTCGTTTGCTATCTGCCTGCCCCCGACCCAGCTTGTTTCCGGTTACGCTTGAATTCTGCCCGCCTTGACCTCGGCCTGTCCCTGACTATTCTTCTGCTGATTCCTCGGTGCCTCGCTTCCGGCTAAATCTGGGACTATTGATCACTCCTTGTCTCCTCACATCTGGACTTTTTTACCCGGGCTTGACAACGACTTCGATCCAACTGGCACTTGAATCATCCCTACGGGTTCAGTGAGCTGTACACTAAAACAGCAGTTCTAACTGCTCTTCCTATCTTGTCTCCAAAGAGCCTGACAGTATAACCAAGCCAAGATGGAGTCCAAGGAGGAGAGGTCGGTGCTGAAAACTATTTCCCAGCAGATCGCAGGTCTAGCTCAAGCTGTCCACGAGTTACAAGGTGGCTATCAAGTTATGCAAGATCAGCTACAGGCTCTGCAAGAACCAGTGACTCATTCACGTCCTGCTTCGGGTCCTTCCTTCTTGTCTCCTGAGGATTCTGGGGCCGGTTCTGGATCTTCCTCTGAACCCAAAGTGGCGTTACCCGACAAGTTTTCGGGGGATAGAAGCACCTACAGGACTTTCATTAATGGGTGCAAACTCCTGTTCACGCTAAAGCCTCATACGTATGCTACTCAGCACGCTCGGGTGGGAACAATGATTACCCTTCTACAAGGACAACCCCAAGCGTGGGCCCACCGCTTGATGGAACAGGACAGTCCTATCCTAGCTACTACGGAAACTTTCATTCAGGCTTTGGGTGCAATTTATGAGGATCCTCACCGCATTGACACAGCAGAAATTGCCTTGGGGGCCCTTCGCCAGAAACAGAGACCGGTGGAGGATTATATTGCCGAATTTCGGAGTTGGGCCCCAGACACGGAATGGAATGACAGGGCTCTAAAGAGACAATTCCGCATTGGGCTGTCTGACGGTCTTAGAGATGAGTTGGCTCGAGTAGGTATTCCCGATACCTTGGAAGAGTTGTTTCGGCTGGCGGTTCAAATTGACCGAAGACTGCGAGAGAGGCAGTTGGAGAAGGTGCCAGTTAATTTTTCACCATCTCCTTCATGGGTCATCCCGGTAGCTCCGCCTCCCATCCATCAACCAGCCCCCTCCGCTATCTCTTCAGAGTCTGAACCTATGCAGATTGGTGTGGCCCGGGGAGCTTTGACAGCTGAGGAGAGACTTCGTCGCAGACGGTTAAATCTGTGTTTGTATTGTGGCCAATCCGGTCACTTCCTTCGAGGCTGCCCAACTCGTCCTAAGGGTAGTACATCCGCTAAATCATCTTCAGTTTATAATTCTTCAATTCCAACGAACTCTTTTGTGACTATCCGTCTTTCGTTACAGATGGGGCCAAGAAAGATTGAGGTTGACGCCATTGTGGACTCTGGGGCTTGTGGTTGCTTCATGAACAAGACTTTTGTTACACTGCATAATCTTCCGTTACTTCCCAAGTCCCAGCCACTTGGTATTAAACTGGCGGATGGTTCCTTGATGTCTTCGGGTTCAATTCTTCATGAGACTCCACTTTTTGTTGCTTCCCATGTTAAACATTATGAAGAAATAAAGTTTGATGTGATGGATTCCTTGTTGTTTCCTGTGATCCTAGGTCTGCCTTGGTTGAAACTCCATAATCCTTCGATTGACTGGCACACCGGTTCTCTGATATTTAACTCTTCTTTTTGTCTTCAAAACTGCCAATCAAATCTTCCCTTGAAAGAGTTCATTCTTCTGGATAAAGGTGAAATTCAAGCAGTTCCTCCTGTTTATCACGAGTTCTTTGATGTCTTCGATGAAAAAGGAGCGGATTCCCTTCCTCCTCATAGGGACTATGATTGTCCTATAGATCTTCTCCCTGGTGCTCCTATCCCGTTTGGCAGAATCTATCCGCTTTCTGAACCTGAACTTCAAACTTTGAAGAAATATATTGATGAGAATTTGGAGAAGGGGTTTATCCGAGCTTCTACATCTCCCGCTGGTGCAGGAATATTCTTTGTGGAAAAAAAGGACCATTCCTTAAGACCCTGCATCGACTTCAGAGATCTTAACAAAATCACAGTCAAAAATCGATACCCCTTACCACTTATTTCAGAACTTTTCCAAAGGTTGAGTCAAGCTAAAATTTTTTCAAAGTTGGATTTGAGAGGGGCCTACAATTTGATTCGAATTCGCAAGGGAGATGAGTGGAAGACAGCTTTTCGTTCACGCTATGGACATTTCGAATATACGGTGATGCCATTTGGTCTCTGCAATGCCCCTGCTACGTTCCAACATTTCGTAAACGATATTTTCCGCAATCTCCTTGATCAATTTGTTGTCGTTTACTTGGACGATATTTTAATTTTCTCTTCTTCTCTGGAACAGCATCGTGAACATGTCAAAGAGGTCCTGTTACGCTTAAGGAAACATAAGCTTTATGCGAAGGCCTCTAAATGTGAATTTGAAAAGTCATCCATTGAATTCTTGGGTTTCGTAGTGTCAGCTTCTGGGGTCTGTATGGATGTGAAAAAGGTGGATGCTATCCTTAAGTGGCCACCTCCCAAGGACCGTAAGGGGGTACAAAGATTCGTGGGCTTCGCTAATTTTTATAGAAGGTTCATTAAGAATTTTTCTGCCATAATCAAACCGATCACGGACTTAACCAGCCTTAAGAGAAAATTTTTTTGGTCTTCAGAGTCACAAGAAGCTTTTGAGAAATTAAAGACACTCTTTATCTCCGCTCCAATTCTCGTTCACCCTGAACCCTCTAAGCCTTTTTTACTTGAAGTTGACGCCTCTGAAGATGCGGTTGGGGCAATTATTTCTCAAAGGTCTGGAATTAAGGACAGTGTTCATCCAGTTGCTTTTTTCTCTAAGAAGCTCAGTCCCACTGAAAGAAATTATGGTGTGGGTGATCGAGAGTTATTGGCCATTAAGTATGCTCTAGAGGAATGGAGACACTTATTGGAAGGTGCGCTACATCCAATTTTAATTTTTACGGATCACAAGAATCTTGAGTACTTAAGGTCAGCCAAACGTCTAAATCCTCGCCAAGCTCGTTGGGCACTTTTTTTTTCAAGGTTTCAGTTTCACATTACGTATAAACCCAGTTCTAAGAATGTGAAGGCTGATGCACTTTCCCGGCAATTTTCCGAAGCAGAATCAATAACTCCTCCAGCTACCATTCTTCATTCAGGAAACTTCCTGCTTCTTCAAGCCTCTTTTCTCAAGAAGCTGGAGGACAACCAGCAGTCTGTTGAAGATTACCCTGATTCTAAGTGCTTACATGTAAAGGATGGTGTCCTCTTGTTTAATCAACGAATCGTGGTTCCTCCTTCACTTCGGGCTGAAGCATTGAGTTTTATGCACGATCATCCTTTAGCAGGTCACTCTGGAATAAGGAAGACGTTAGATTTGGTGAGACGGTTTTTCTGGTGGCCATCGGTAGTGAAAGACTGCATTTCTTACGTTCGTTCATGTGAAAATTGTGCCCGGTCTAAGATTTCTCACCTCAAACCAATGGGCCTTTTGAAACCTCTACCACCTCCAGAGGCACCTTGGAGTTCAATTTCCATGGATTTTAGTGTGGAACTTCCTCTTTCCAATAAACATAATACTATTTTGGTGGTGGTGGATCGTCTTACAAAGATGGCTCATTTCGTCCCTCTCTCTCATCTCCCTTCGGCTTCTGAGACTGCGGATGTTTTCATCAAGGAGATTGTACGGCTTCATGGACTGCCCCGAGAAATCATCTCGGATAGAGGCACGCAATTTACGTCCAAATTCTGGTCTGCTCTCTGTAAAGCTCTGGGAATAGTGTTAATGAAATCCTCTGCATACCATCCTCAGACTAACAGAGAGAACTAATCAGACTTTGGAACAATACATTCGATCTTTTTCTTCTCATTTGCAGGACAATTGGTTGTCAATTCTTCCTCTGGCTGAATTTTCCTACAACAACACCATTCATTCATCTACGAAACAAACGCCCTTCTTTTCTAATTTTGCTTTTCATCCTACCATGTTTCCTGGCCTTTTTCCAGAAGTATCCCTTCCTTCGGTCCAGGACAGACTTACATTTCTGAGGGAGAATGTGGAGGTGCTTCAACACATGATCCGCAAGGCTCAACTCCAATTTAAAGTTTTTTCAGATCGAAGACGGGGAGCAGATCCAAACTTCCAAGTGGGAGACAAGGTATGGTTAGCCTCTACCAATCTTCGCCTTCCTTATCCATCAAAGAAGTTTGCCCCTAGATTTGTTGGGCCTTTTCCAGTTAAAAGATGTATTAATCCAGTCACTTTTGAACTAGAACTTCCAGGGACCATGAAGATCCATCCAGTTTTCCATGCCTCCTTATTGAAGAAATTTCATTCTAGTCCTTTCTCCTGCCAGCATCCTGTTCCTGCTCCTCCTGTTGTTTGTCAAGAAGGGATCGAGTTTGAAGTGGAACAAATTTTGGATTCTCGGCTTCGTTGGGGGAAATTGCAGTATCTGGTCAAGTGGAAGGGGTTCTCGGTTGAAGAGAATTCTTGGGAACCGGTAGGAAACATCCATGCTCCAAGGCTCATCAAAGCTTTTCACAAGAATCATCCTGAGAAACCATCCAGAGGTGTCCAGAGGCCACCCCTCAGGGGGGGGCAATGTAAGGCTCATTCGTGCACGAGCGTCAACATGGACGCGGACGCGAGCGCGTCGAAAACTGTCGCGAGCCGGGGTGGACGCGGGCGACGAAACGTCCGCTGACGCAACGGCGTGCGGCGTAATGACGCTAGCGTCCTCACGTTTGGCGCCAAAACATTACTTTAAAAAGACGCTCTGGGAAAGGATCCTTGCTTGGTTATAATCCTAGCTCCTGGATGTGACTTGATTCCTGATTCGGCTTTGACCTTCGGCTTGTTCCCTCGGATTTCTGATTGACTTCTTCCTGTTTTGACCCCTGCCTGTTTCTGGACTTCGTTTGCTATCTGCCTGCCCCCGACCCAGCTTGTTTCCGGTTACGCTTGAATTCTGCCCGCCTTGACCTCGGCCTGTCCCTGACTATTCTTCTGCTGATTCCTCGGTGCCTCGCTTCCGGCTAAATCTGGGACTATTGATCACTCCTTGTCTCCTCACATCTGGACTTTTTTACCCGGGCTTGACAACGACTTCGATCCAACTGGCACTTGAATCATCCCTACGGGTTCAGTGAGCTGTACACTAAAACAGCAGTTCTAACTGCTCTTCCTATCTTGTCTCCAAAGAGCCTGACAGATATTAGGTTGAAGTTGAGTGGTGTTTTATTGACTTGTGAGTAAGAGTGAAGCTTTTGCCCGAAGGTTCAAGGGGTTAGGCTCTGTTGTGTGCCAGATTGTTGGCTCTTTTGCCATGTGCATAGGGCTAACATATTTTTTAGTTCATCAATAGTGCATAGGTTTTGTTTATCTTGATTTTTTTCTACCTTTGCAAGTGCTGCAGTAGTTTTACTAGAAGTAATTTTTCTTTTTCTGGCTACAGGTCATACTGTGAAATTACTTGATGTTTTTTCTTTTTGTCCCTCTGATTGTGAGCTTTTTGGACTAGGGTATATATAGAGTCTGTATATATTTTGTTGGCAGCATGACCAACAGATTTTATTCAGTCGAAGAGGCGGTTGATCAGGGTGTTGAGGATGAGGGCAATAGGGCTGATTCTGCAACTGTAGGAGAGCCTGCTTGGGGGCCTCCTGGTAATTTTTCCCCTGAAATCCCCCCCATTTACTGCAGTCTCAGGTGTAAAGGTGGACACTAGAAATGTTGAACCCATTGATTTTTTTCCAATTATTTCTGACTGAGGCCATCTTACAGGATATGGTCCTCTATACAAATTTGTATGCCGAGCAATATATTGCCCAAAATCCCCTACCAGATATGCTCGAGCACATGCGTGGCATCCCACAGATGTAACCAGTAGGGATGGGCAAATTTTTTCGCCTCGTTTCGCCGAAAAAATGACGCCCATAGACTTGTCTGGAGACGTGCGTCAAAAAAAAAAGACGCGCAACAAAATAATTTCGCCGCGCGACAAATTTTTTTTGACGCCCATAGACTTTAATGGGCGTCAGCGACATTTCACCGGTGGCGAATTTTTGGCGAAACGAAACGGGTCAAATTCGCCCATCCCTGGTAACCAGATGTGAGCCTCACTTAAGCAATGGGTCTCGTTAAAGCAAATTCATTGGAGTCCTACTGGGATACCTGTACTGTGATGTCTATCCCTGTTTTTTCAGCCACAATACCTAGAAACTGGTATCAGCTACTGCTCCAGTTTCTAGTGATGGACGAATTTGCGCAGTTTCACTTTGCCGGAAAATTCACAAATATCGCACGAAATTTTTAGTTGTGTATCAGCAGCCAAATGCTGGGGAAACCTCACTAGCACCCTTGTGCTTAGGAAAATTGTAAAATTTGTACCTAAAAGTCATATGGCGTCTTTAATATTAATGGTGGTGCACATGCTTGAAGTGGCCACTGTTTCAAACATGTCCAATCAGCCATAATAAAGACAGAGGATATCCTCTAATGTCCTAGAAAATATAAAAAAAAAAAAAGATAAAAAATCATAGTTGGGATCATGTACAAGCTACCATTTTATTATTAAAGAGAAAAATGAAATCATTTTTAACAATTTGGATTATTTAGATTAAATGGAGTCAATGGGAGTTGACCTTTCTGTAATCTAGATAAAAAGTTTCCAGATAAAGGGGGATCCCTTTATAATAATAATAAATCTAAACACCAACTGATAATTTGTGGCTGCTTTTTGTTGTAGTGCAGCTCTGAATTTCATTCACCTTCTCCAGCAGGTGGGATTCCAAGAGGCTAGGTCTTCTACTTTTAAAAGACAACAACAACATCTCCTGACACGTTACTGAACTGCCAGGAAAATACTTTAATCCAGGAGAGGATAACTTCTCTCCCTCCCAACTCTAAATTAGGACCACACCAAAACCTTAGGGAACTGCCTGAATAAAGGGTAATTAAACCTAATGTCCACTACACTGTTTAACCACTTTTCCTAGAAGTTGGTCAGCATTGTTTACATGGATTTACGTAGGAAAAGGGAGTCTTCTTTGTTTTTTTTTATTAAAGTCAGATTTTTTATGGTTGGATATATCTGGTATAAGTAATAGTTATAAGTCTAGTCTAAAACAACTGGACTTTCTGAGTAATCATTGAAGACATTTCTCACCCGAGCAGCTTCTTCAGTACAACTGACTGGTGTGGGAAGTTCTCAGCATTTAGACTGTAAGCCCTACGGGGTAGGGTCCTCTAGCCTTTTGTTTCCTTGACAATGAGCACTTAATCTGCATTGTAATTATATTTTATATTATGTGAATTGTATTCTAATAATGCATTTATTGTTACTTTTTATTCCAATGACCCATTGTTTGTTACTACTAATTTATTGTTTTGTTGTACAGTGCTTTGCCCTCAAGGAGCGCTTTACAAATAAAAATATGCATACATACATATATATATAAACTCTTCCACTAATCCAATCACAATGGCACATTGTAACTCTTCAAAGAGGTGACATCTGAAATTCACAGAGGTGTAGATTCTGTGTAGTTACTGTGATAGGATTATCCAATGTGTCATGTGACTCCTAGATACAGCTGTTACTTGTGAGAGTCTGTGAAGTGTTCTGAAATTGCTCAGGTACAGATGTTAGAACAGCATTTTCTGTAAAGGGAAAAAACACAATGTTTTCATAGAAAAAAAAAACGTGCATTTTTCGTGATTTATTGAACTTCCAATGGTGTTAAAAGCCAGAATAAAAAAGTATTCCAACTGTCCTGCCAAGTTCATGCAAAAGTCAATGGCAGATGTCCCCTTGATATCTTGATCTGCGTTCGGTTTCATTCAATAATTCGAAGATTTTGTGGTTTTGGGTGACAAATCCCTAAAATTAGTACAATTCAGATTTTTACCCCACATATGAAATTTATTTATTTTTGTGATAATTAAGGGAAAAAGTCAGTGCAGGTTTAGTCAGAGTAGTTTTCAGAAAATAGTGAGAAATTTGGGGATTTTGATAAACAACCATCTAATTGTCTTTTGAACAAGCCCATTATATAAATGGGGTAATTTATTATTTATAAGGCACAATTGCTCTTTGCATGGAAGATCTGAAACCAGAACAATTAACAATTAGCCCTGTTACTTCAGATTCCAAAATCCGACATAGGGAGCTCATGTGACAATTTTTAATTAATATATGGCATATCTAGCCATATTCATTTTTAAGGTTTAGTCCGCCTTTGATGATTGTTTCCCAGCACTAGCAACCTGTGAAATTCTGCTCTTTGCACTGAAGGCCAAATAAAAAAATCTGGTGTGAGAGCCCAGCACCTGGAGCCACAGCTTAGACTTTTCCTTGCTTGCCTTTGGGCTGTTTCTCCTTCAACTCTCTAATTTGATGAAAAAGGCAAGGTATCAGATGGAAGGGGATGATGTCTACATGTCTCCTTCCCACGCATCCCTCAACAATACATTGCTGACTAATGCTGACTGTGCTGTATTTTTGGGGAAGCTGCATGTCTCTGCACTCCAAATGCACATTCATCATTTTTGTGATAATTAAGGGAAAAAGTCAGTGCAGGTTTAGTCAGAGTAGTTTTCAGAAAATAGTGAGAAATTTGGGGATTTTGATAAACAACCACCTAATTGTCTTTTGAACTGTTATTGCTTAGATACCTTAACATCTTTTTGACTAATACTATTGTAGGGACCCTGAGGGTTAATTTCCCCTGTGGTCGGACCCTCATGGCTAAGAGTGGGACTTCCTAGAGTTTCCAGGGGCAGAGCTCTTGGATTGGTGCAGCCTGGCTGATCCCAAAGGAAGCCACAAGATGTCGCTGTGCACCAATATAAAATGAGAATGCCATGTGCTCACACTTCCATTTTGATTTGGATCTTGATTTGGATGCAGGATAGAGTGATTGTTGTCTCGGGTGCTACAGTGGCAGATCTCAGGCTATGGAGACACACCCTATTGCTGGGATGCCCTGTGTGGGCTCAGGGATAACTGGACCCTGATGTTCTGAAAGATTGATGCCAGACACTAGACTTTAAGAGCTTGTGCTATAGACAGTACTGGGAGCTACAGTTCAGCCAATGGATCAAGCAAGTTATGTGCTCGACTGGGAGAGTCTGGAGCCTATAAAGATTTCATCGCTGTGGATGCCTGTCAGCCATGTCTGAGACTACCTGTCTGTGTGACTCCTTTGGGGTGAGTGTTACCTGAGGGAAGGGGTAGGAAAGGATGAAGATCCAGCGATCTCTTGTTTGGAGAAACAGGCTGTTGGTGTGCCACGTGGGAGCAAATACTTTCCATCGGGACAGATGTAACCAGTATGTGGGCAGGTAGCGCTACTTAGGACTGGTACTCTTTTGGGGACAAGGGATTGAGACTCTTGGGCTGCCAAAATTGAGTAGAGCAGGACTTTTCCTGGCAGGGAATTACCAGGACTGGACTGCTACAGGTTCCTAGGGTAGTGGGTCATGCTAGTTAATTGCATATTGTGATGCATTGTATATTGCATCCCCTTTAAATTTTCATAAAAAATATTTGTTATATAATAAAGTGTGTGATTGATTTGTTGTCCTAATGGGGCCATCGCAGGTGTATTCCCGGATTCCATTAGGTGGAGGCACTGCCAGAGAAGCATTCCCAGTACCCTTTCACCTTGAAAAGGGGACTCGGGACTCGAGTAGGTAAGCAGGTACGACCTTGACACCAGAGGAGTGGGCCAAATGGGCGTTACACTATGTTTATTCAACATTGTTTATTATAACAGTTAGTATCACTTTAATTATGGCAACCATCATTTTCTTATAAAGTTCCTGGAGGCAGAATTTACAGACTTTAATGGTGTAACGCCTCGAGGGGTTAAATTACTAGGTTCCGGAGTACGTGGAACTGGACAGGGAATGATAATGGAGATAATTCATTGCTTTTGGGAACTTACAGCATTGTGTAGTATTATGTGAGGGGTGACCCTGGTTTACACAACATTTGTCTCAGATGACACTTAATCATTATTATGAATTATACCCAAATAGGCTTTTGGAAAGAAGAAAACTTTTGGAACTTAAAATCCCATTCAGGTAGAAAGTACGAAGATTAACAACCATTTTCAGCATGAGTTAGTGGTTCTCAAAGATGGCTCACCTGAAGGGCACAAGTACTCTTACATAAACCTTATATCTCAGTATTTTGAAACTCAGGGTTGACTGAAGGCAGTGGATAGTGAGACCTATTTTTCTTGGCAAAAACAATTGTGTGGAGAGGAGAGAATAATACAGGTTTGTTTATCATTTATTTAGAAATCAGTGTGGGTTTACTGAAAAAATATCTTTATATATTTCTTTAGGGAACCACTGTTTATGCTACTGACTGTTTCAGGAAAGTTGTAGCAATGACATTTTTGGAATAGACCAGTGATCCCAAGTGCATGTACTTCAGTTCAGGATAAGATAAGAAGGCAAAGACTGTGGCTTGGATATGCCAGACCCTTTACACTGTTCTACACATGCAGGGGAATTCTGGGGCCAGGAATCTGTTATACTGACTGCCGCTTGGGCAATGCTCTTTGAAGGGTTAAAGTTCTGGGGCACAGTGGCATGTAACCCATTCAATGTTCTCATTTATGTGACCGTCCTGTGTGTGGGACCCTGCAGACCCAGGGATCAGTCAACCACTTCTGTCTGTAAACTGGAAATCAGTAAATTAGCAGAGGAATATGAATATACTAAGGAAGGAGACATTGTGATTGGAGGAGTGCTGACTTTGATGACTTCAGTCTTGTATGCCAGAGATCGAAATGAATTCTTCACTGAAGCCACCTGTGTACAGTAAGTTCCACACACACAGCAAACAGGGAACTTTGGGCTATGGGTAGGGCAAATCCTGGAGACAATATTTACTCTGGTGCTCCAGCCTACTGTACGTTTCCACTGTCTCCTGAGTCAATATCACAGAGGGAAGGTGTGTCAGTGTCCCACACAGGTAAGTAATGGTTCCTGGAGTTGGGATATGGGTTTGTATAGTGCCTGGTTTTAGACTGATCTGACCTGTAATTGTGAAAAGCTGCTGAACATGAGGCAGGTAAGTACTGAGGAATATGATCAGAATTAACTCACTAAATATGTCATCTGAATACCTAAAGAGAGTGGTCTCATGGCGCAATCCCACTACAGTCATTTTCTAACAAGTTGATCAAATTTGGCTTTTTTTAAAAAAAAAAAAAATTTGCATTAAAACCTCACAAACTCGAATTATGACTTCAAATCAACTGTATTAAGCTAAACAAGGTTGAAAACTGGAATGTAAAGCTTTGGCGTCTAAAAGATTACAAGGTCATGTAAAAGTCAATGCCGGTTGTCCTGGTCAAAATTTCAACACTTTATTTAATTTGAGTTTTTCAAGTTTTATTTAAGCTTGTAAACCCAATCTTTTTTCAATGATTTTCATCATTTGAGTTTTTCTTTATAAATAAAGTAACATTATTTTTTTTTCTGAGTTTATTCAAAGAATAAAAAAACTCTAACATGATACCAATCTGAATTTTTATTCAAAAAATGAACACAGTGCTGTGCCATAGTCCACCCCCATGTATGTCATCTGTTTATTTATAAAGACAGACAATGTATGTTGGACATGTCACCCTTGCAGGGGAGATCTGGTCAAGCTGTTGTAGGTGGCAGTTGTTATTTAGTATTGAATGTATTTTTACTATGTAAGATCAGGCTACTTGTATTATTATATTCAGTTCAGAGTTGATACAGAGACCAGTCTGATCTTTAGTTTGATGGTTCCATTGCACCATTTGTAATAGTTATATAATATTTATATATAGTTTTCAGGTGCAATTTCTCCATGTGTTATATATTTATTACAGAATCTGAAGATCTAATAACTTCTTATTTAGAGCTTTTCCTCAGAATTACAGACAGCTAGTGGATTTTGCTTTTTCTATTGAACAAATCAACAAGGATCCATCTCGATCTGCCAACCTGACTCTGGGGTACCATATATATGATTCCTGTAGGGACCCCCGAAAGGCAGTGTGGAGCTTGATCAAGATATTATCTGGCACCAGGGAGCCGGTTCCCAATTACTCCTGTGTGGGAAAGAGAAACATTGCTGGATTTATTGGGGATCTCACCTCAGAGACAACTGTACCCATAGCCCAGATTCTCACTGTGTATGGATATTCCCAGGTAGTAAAACTGCTGCATTTACCTCATCTAATGTCAAAGTTTTCTCATACAAATGACAAGTGTACTGTGTGCCCAAGTCTATTTGGGATGGATTGTTCTCACCAGGTACTTCTGTAAAATACTCACTGTTCTGCTTTGGGTACAACTAGATGAATCTCAAATTGAGTAGTAGTGGCAATTGTACCTCACAATATTTCAAATGCAAAGGGAAATGTCTTCTTCTGTGGCAATGTTACATCTTTTTTAATACAACATTTAAGGTGAAATGGAAATGGAGTGGATAAATATAGTCCCCCCAGTACATAAGCATGTAAAGTAGTTACCTGTGGCTGGTAGCTCCTGACATAGGGAAAGGTACAAGGAAGGCCTATACTTTGTAACATGGACATCTCACACTTCAATGCAATGAACCAAGCAGATTTTTATTTTGCACCTCCAACACATGGGATGGCAAAGTACAAATATATCAATACCTAAGCACAAATGATCCGACATTGGTATATATTCAGTTAAATCACTATCACATATACTATCACAGAATTCTCTCCCTGATGCCTCCAGTAGCCATTGGACATGGATAAACACTAGCTAAGTGCCTTCAGCCTTTTCAGAAACCCTCCTCCTTTAGTCTCTAGGCTTCCCTTACTCTGTCATGTCCATATACAGTGTGCAAGCTTCCACTGGCTGTCTCCCCACAACCCATTGATTCCTGCTCTAACCTACTCGCTGAATGCTCAGTCCCTACCTGGTGCACTATTGCCCAAGGTACTAACCCCAATACTAGGGATAGGCGAAACCCGTTTTGCTTCGACAAAAATTTGCCGCTGGGAAAATGTCGCAGACGCCCATTAAAGTCTATGGGCGTCAAAAATTTTTTGTTGCACGGTGGAATTGTTTTGACGCACACCACCATACAAGTCTATGGGCGTAATTTTTTCGGGAAGCGAGGCAAATTAATTCGCCCATCCCTACCAATAACTACTTCCTTGTTGGGGCCAATGTTGCCCTTGCTACCCAATAGCCATTTGTCTACTTCTGAGGTGATCCTCACACCAAACTCCACATCACCCTAGTCCTAGTAGAGTGCAACCCCTTTTCCTTTGGACTGACCATCAGATCTTCTGAGGCCTAAAGAGGAAGTGATTATTTGTGCTCTTCCTTTGTATAAGCTCCTGCAGGGGAATTCCCCTAAAGGCCAACCTAGGGGTTGGTGGGACCTGCTGGATGTCTTGAAAATTGCCAAACTATTTACACTGAAATATAAAATATATTTCACCTCCATACAAGCCCATTAGATAAATGGGGTCATTTATTATTTATAAGGCACAATTGCTCTGTGCATGGAAGATCTGAAACCAGAACAATTAACAATTAGCCCTGTTCCTTCAGATTCCAAAAAATCGACATAGGGAGCTCATGTGACAATTTTTAATTAAATTATGGCATATCTAGCCATATTCATTTTTAAGGTTTAGTCCGCCTTTGATGATTGTTTCCCAGCACTAGCAACCTGTGAAATTCTGCTCTTTGCACTGAAGGCCAAATAAAAAAATCTGGTGTGAGAGCCCAGCACCTGGAGCCACAGCTGAGACTTTTCCTTGCTTGCCTTTGGGCTGTTTCTCCTTCAACTCTCTAATTTGATGAAAAAGGCAAGGTATCAGATGGAAGGGGATGATGTCTACGTCTCCTTCCCACGCATCCCTCAACAATACATTGCTGACTAATGCTGACTGTGCTGTATTTTTGGGGAAGCTGCATGTCTCTGCACTCCAAATGCACATTCATAATTGTAATTGAAAGCAGTGTCTGTTTAATAATTACAGAGGGCGCATTTCTGGACCCCCAGATATTTTACTTTTGTTCTACTTTCAGAAGAATGATGGAGGTACTGTAAGACACCTGCATCTTCTCTAATGAAAGAACTACTTATGATATCTAATATAAGTAATATGAATATTATTGAAAATGTTTCACTACTCATCCGAGCAGCTTCTTCAGTACAACTGACTGGTGTGGGAAGTCCTCGGCATATAAACTCTTCCAATAATCCAATCGCAATGGCACATTGTAACTCTTCAGAGTTTTTGAATTACTTATATTAGATATACCATGACCTGGATGAATGAAAATCTTCATAGTCATAACCACAGCCAAAAGTCATTCTTGGTGTCTCCTGCAATATGCCTATGATTAAGGTAGGGGTGGTAAAGCCCAAAATGCATAAAGAGTTGGTCTAGCAGTGGTCTGTTTTTTAATAGACTACACAAATGTTTTAATTTTCAGACATTGTCATCTGCCTTATATATTTTGCTGTGAGTCTTTAAATTCTATAAATAATAAATGATTTATGGTGATGTTTTGCCAAAAAGACCCCCCGACATTTTAAAACTCTTTGCCTTTCCAGATCAGTTATGGAGCCACAGACCCAGCCCTCAGTGACAGAACCAATTTCCCGTACATTTTCCGGATGTTACAAAGTGACAATGGGCAGTATTTGGCCTTAAGTAAATTGCTGAAACACTTTGGATGGACCTGGGTTGGAATTATTGAACTTGGAAATAGAGGAGATAAAGATCATCAAATGCTGACAAAATCTTTTTCCGGTAATGGGATCTGCATTGAGTTCACAATAAAATTGGACCATTATTTACGCTGGTCAAACAATGAATTCATTTTTACATCTACTAAGGAGACCATTGAAAAAACTTCCACCAGTGTCATTGTGCTTGTTGGACAAATTTCTTTGGAAATTATATTTGAAGTAACAAAATTGAGGAATTTGTTCCTTGAAAAGACTTTTATTGTTTGCTCATCTGTGTCAGTTCATGATTTCATTATGAATTACGGGTTACAGATGTTTCATGGCAGTTTAATCTTCCAGCAATACTCACATTATCATCTAGACACTTCAAAAATAAGATATTTTATTCTCAACAACCAAATTTCAACAAACATAGCAGACAAGATGCTTGGAGAAGAGTTGCTAACAGATTATTTGAGTCCATCACAAGATGAAACTTTGTGCACTCGAAAGAGGCATAATGTAAACTGTACCTTTCCCAGCCAAGTCTTTTTCTACACACGTGTCTATCTTGCAGTTGATATGATGGCACAAGCACTGCAAGATATGAATAAAGCACTTCTTTGGCAAAGTCCTGTAAAGGTTACAAATGAGTATAACTATAGGCACAAGGTAAATGTTCCATAGCATTATTTTTCATAAAACTTATATCACTAGTAACATAGTTATATATAAAGTTACAAAAAAAGACACACGTCCATCAAGTTCAAACTTTTAAGTCTATATTTAACCTGCCTAACTTATAGTTGATCTAGAGAAATGCAAAAAAAAACCATTTGAAGCCTCTGAGGGGAAAAAAATTCTTCCTGACCTCACATGGCAATGGGACCAGTCCCTGGATCAACTTGTACTATGAGCTATCTCCCATATCCCTGTATTCCCTCACTTGGTAAACACCATCCAAACCCTTCTTATACCTATCTAATGTATCAGCCTGTACCCCTGATTCACTTCCCAGCTCTCCCTGTAACACCCCTTTCCCTCCTCTAATCTCATTGGCTCCCTCCTGTCTGCTGGGAGGAGCTACTGGTGAATAAAGCATCCGACCCTTCCTTGTACCTATCTAATGTATCAGCCTGTACCCCTGATTCACTTCCCAGCTCTCCCTGTAACACCCCTTTCCCTCCTCTAATCTCATTGGCTCCCTCCTGTCTGCTGGGAGGAGCTACTGGTGAATAAAGCATCCAACCCTTCCTTGTACCTATCTAATGTATCAGCCTATACCACTGTTTCAGGGAGACAATTCCACATCTTCACAGCTCTCACTGTAACAAACCCCTTCCCAATATTTAGCCAGAACCTACTTTATTCTAATAGGAATGGTTGACCATTTCATTTAAAGTCCTTTTTACAGGGGACACAAAGGGGCATCTAAATCCCAAGCATACTTGTCAAATTCCACTCTAAATATATTAAATATGCAAGAAAGGCTTTGAAGGGCAGTTAGCACTTACACTACAGCAGTAAATGTTCCCAAATAGAAGAGACGTATGGAATTTATGAGATTTCTCCTACAAATATTTGTGACCTGGCACATGTGCATTTCTTTGGAACTTACCATTTTTATTAGTTTTGAACAGTACGATGCAGTTATGTAGGCACATGTGCATTTTTAAATGTATGTCCTGTTCAGTGTCCTGACTTAGGGCAATGAATTTGAATATAACATTCTCTGAAACAAATTTATCAGAAATCACAAACAAATAAATCAGAACAAAATTGCTAACATATTCCTGAGAATCAGCATTCTCATTGTTTTTATTCTTTTGCACCTGTAATTAAGTTTTTGGTCAGCTGAATTCTCATTGCATTAAGTTCCATGTATAATTATGTTTTTCTCACCTCAACAAATGAGAAGCATTAGTTAAATCTAAAAGAGGTTGACAATGAAAATGAAAGCCCATGGCCGTTCCTTCTTGAGAAGTAAAATCTCATCAGGCAGGAAAGGGACACACATATATAACCTGGTAAAAGAGAATGAGTTAAAATCATCATATGAAAAACAAACAAACCTGAGCAGTGCGAGAGAGGAGATTATCAGACAGAGGAGGCTTTTATATTTTGCAGGAGTGGGTGTGAGATAAGAGAGGCTGAAAAGTCGCTCAAGTCAATATTGACACAAAAGTCAATGGGTGTCCAAATAGTGTTGATGCACAGCGATTTTGATGCAAGCGACTTTTTGGATGTGTGTCCAAAATTTTTTGATGCTGGAGAATTTTCGCGGGAGATTGCCGAATTCATTCGCTAGTGGCGAAATCCGGAAATCCGCCACAAATTTGTGACAGGCAAATTTATTCACCCATCACTAGTAAACTGACTATATTGATGCTGTTCCCTACCAAATAGACACTTACCTGTTCCAGACATGGGTTCCCACACACCTGTGGCTATACAGGTACTCCACTTACCAAACTACATGTGTGTTTGAGGGGAAACATGGGGGTGGATGCTATGGAGATTTTTGGCAGCCATTGCTTCAGGAAACACAGACATTGTGTAGAGGGAAAAAGAATTCTCCTAAATATCAGAAATTCTGCACAATGCCAATGTGAAACAGTCAGATCAGATTTTGTGGGTCAGATTTTTTTGTTGCCATACAACAGCATGAGATTTTGTATGATGCTACGAAATCTGATCCCCCTAAGTAAAGTTAAATCAGATAAAGTTGGATGGAGTCTTTTAATCATGTGTTGAAATCAATGTCTTCCCGATGCCATCTTGTTGGATGAAGGTGCAACATACAGTGTTTGTATCTGACGGTCGTGTTGTGTTGGATGAAAATGTTTGCATGTACAGTAGTTTATGAAGCTTTTCTCATAGTCCAATTTTATTTTGACCCACATGACTACATTCGACTTGTTGCATGCTCTTAGTCGATCCGACAGCATCTGACAAAAGCTCTTGTGGAGATTAGCCCTTAAAGTTTGTCAAATAAAATGTAAGTGGGTATTAACATTTGTAAACAAATATTTATTTTACACACTGATTCCTGCAGTAGTTGTGCCCTACTTTTGACTTACACCATTAACATTTAGCCAGTGAAATTCTTTTGCTTTCCACTGTATGTATAACTAAAGCATTAATTAGATAATGAATGAGGACAGGAATTCATCACTAATTTTGAAAATGTTCTAATTTTTTTAGTTGTTAGAAAAGTGGATAGGGGAATCTATCATCTGAATCACTACAATTAAATAGTTTGCTGTCTTCCTGGTGCCAGGGTTCAGCATGTCGTTGATCGGGTAGACAAATAATTGGGTGGCTGGGCATGACCCAACTGTCTTAGTGCATTTTGGTACTAATGACAAAATAAATCGCTAAGATTAAGGGAAGGTCTTCCAATATAATTTTTTCAGAAATTTTGCCTGTGCCATGTGCAAGTTTAGGGAAACAGCGAGAGCTTAGGGAGCTAAATGTGTGGCTCAAGTGTTGGTGTAGGAAGGAAGGGTTTGGGTTCCTAGAGCACTGGGCTGATTTTTCATTGGGGTACAACCTATACAGTCGTGACAGATTGCACCTCGATGGAACTGGGTCCACTGTGCTAGGGGAAAGCACATTGCAAAGATTTCTCTATATGTAATATACTGATTTGTATATGCACCTTGTGATCTCCCCATGTCCAATGTACTCTGCATTAATGTTCCAAGTAACCTGATGATTGCACTTTAATTGCACATTGCACTGTGGTGTTTGGATGTTTTATGTTAGTAGTTTAGTCTCCATGTTGGTGTCAAGCTCTGCTGTAATAACTGTATATGTACCTGTTTGTATGATACACCTGTGTCTCTATTCTCAGGGGATTGTTCAGGCACAAACATTTATGAAATTCCTTCCAACATTGATTTTTTACATCCCCTTAGTTCTCTATTTCTCTACAGAAGTTGTAGAAATACTTAATTATAGATACAAGAGAATTGACCAATGAGAATGCTGATTCCCAGCACTGTGTCAGCCATCTTGCTATTATCTTACATACTGAGAGAATTACATTATTTTCGGCCTCATTATATGACACTGGAATCAGACAAGGGGATATAGGACAGACATGTTTAGTGTTAGTAATCGTTGCTTACTCCAGTTGCTGGAACAAAGAACATGCAGTCAGATTCACACAGCTCAGCTGGGATTCTCATTGGAGGATTATTATGCATATTAATAGAGCCACTGGCTTTGGAGAGCTGGAACTTTAAAAGCATGAATTGTTTTTTTAATTAGACTTTTCAACCTCTGGGCCAGTGCAGAAAGTTCAGATTTTTTATGTTCAGTGTACAAAATACAGCATTTCTAATAATATTCTATTTTAGACTTTAGTTCCCCTTTAATCTCTCTTGAAACAGTGTAAATTTTTATCAGTGAATGTCACTAATTGTTCTTGTGTTCAACACAGTTTGATAACATTGGCAAATACTAACTGCAAGCTCTGAAGTGTACGTGTGCTGTTTCCCTAGCGCAACACCATAGAAGGAAAACTGTAAAAACAAAATCTATATTAAATCTTCTAATTGAATCTTTTACAGTTACATAAATATTTGAGGAAACTTCAGTACCAAACCCCAACAAATGAAATTGTCTCTTTTGAAGAAAATGGAGAGATGATCACTGATTACGAAATCTATAATTGTGTTATGAACACCCAGAACAGTTTCATTATGAAGCTCATTGGTTGGTTTAAACCACAGACTCAGGACTCAAAAGAGAAACTCACAATCAGTGCAGATGAAATAATATGGAAGACTGGAACCCACAAGGTCAGACTCCATTGCATCCCTTACAGTTCTACTGAAATGATAAATTCCATAATTGTGTCCTTAAAACTACAGATGGTCAAATGATAAAGTTTATTGGATGGTTCAAACTTGGAGATAAGTCATAGGACAAGCTAATGATCAATTCAGATGAATATATATATATATATATATGTATATAATCTTAAGCTGTTTCCATTATTTATTGTAATATTGTCTTATTGTCTAGTTGCACATTATAAATAATGTTATATATTCATATAGAAGATCAGAGGTCGCAAGAAGCAGATTTTCTATAGTGATACATTATTAATTGGTTGACTTCTCCACACAAACGCCAAAGGGCCGATTTATTAAAAAAAAAGCACAACTTTTTATGGATTTATTATGCAACAAAACGGTGACAAATCCAATAAGACTCCATCTAAAACCTGTGGAAGTCACTTAGAAGTCAATGGCGATGTCCCTTTTACAATTGGAAGGTATTTCTTCCCTTCATGATCTTTGACGGTTTCAGGCATTTTGACGCTGGTTTTTGTGTAAGAATCCAAAAAAGTTGTGGTTTTCGAGCATCAAATTCTAAAAAGATTCAAAATTTGAATTGTTGCTGGATTTTAGTAAATACCCCCCTGGTGTTTCTAAATGAGCACCAAAAAGGTACACTTGTGTGCCTCTTGCACTTATACCTGGGGTAAACATACCTTCCAGATTTATTATCATTCATTACTATTTCTATGTTGATAAAGAAAAATGAACTCAACCAAACAAAACAGAGTAAATGAGCCAGTTACGATCAGTGTTATGTGACTATTCATGCTGGTCAGTTCAGAAAATATCTGACTTATTTAGTAATTCTGAGAAATGACACCAACAAGCTCACAGCCATATTAGTGCAATTATGCAAATTATGCAATTATGCAAATATATATATATTGCTATTATTTTATTTACTTATACATCTTAGATCCCACAAGCTCAATGTTCAACCAACTGCATCCCCAGCTTCAGAAAAGCACCGAAAACTGGTACCCAGCCCTGCTGTTATGACTGTGTCCGATGTTCAGAAGGAGAGGTCTCCTTTATAACCGGTATAAACATTTCTATGCATGACTTAAAGTTTTAAATTCGGCTGTTCAGCAGGAGACATCTCTAACATTTTTGAAAATGATTTCTTATTTTACATTTAGCAGACACAAGGGATGCATTCATTGCTATATATTTAAGGGGGTGCATGGACACTGTCATCTAGTTAGTGTCTTAGGCTGTGCTCTGCACCTCTTGGTGGATAGAAAAAATACTTTCAAAATGTTATAAACTGTGACATAACCTGATGACCTAAATGTAAAAGGACATTAAAGGGGTAGTAAACCCTGCTGCATGTCGCTGCTCAACAAAACATTACTGAACTGTTGTTAGACAACAAATACAAGAACAATGTAACATATTATATAAGTTAAGGCACACTGAGAGTTGTAGTCCATCAACAAACTTTTAAAAAAATGTTTCCCCAATATTCCACAGCAAGTAGCTTAAGATGCAAAAAATCCTCCAATGAGAATCTCAGCTGATCTGTATAAATCTGGCTCCATGCTCTTTATTCTAAAGGAGGGCTTTGGGTTTTTAGACAACTGGGCTGATTTCTTGATTGGCTATATGGTACCAGTATTAAATGTATGTTTGCAAATGCAACAAGTCTGACTGGTAAAATGGGAGAGCTGGAGGTGCTGGTGATGGAAGGAAAATATGATGTGATTGGTGTGGCCTAAACATGGCTGAATGAGTCACATGACTGGGCAGTAAATATCAGTGGCTATACAGATGCAGCCACTTTGGTTTGTCTGTTTGACACAGAATAACTAAACACAGATATCCCATTTATCTCATTTAACACAGAAAACTGCGTCACAACATCCCATCTAATTAAAGCATTCACCATTGTGAACAATGGAGCTTTGGTATGCTAATGAAAAGGTTAAATGCATTAAATGAGTTAAGATGACTTAAGATAACACAGTTTCTTCAATTACCCCTGAGTCATGACGCATTTAACTCACAAATCCAAGTGGCTTCATCTGTACTTTGTTTCCCAGGGACAGCGGCAATAGAAAAGGAGGAGGGGTATGTCTGTTTGTAAGGCAGGATTTAAATCTAATATAAAGAAGGAGGTTATGTTAGAAAATAAGGGGGCAGAAGTCTTATGGGTGGAGTTCTTCACCAATTGTAAAGAATCCAGCAAATTAATTGTAGGAGTCGCTATAGACCCCTAATGTAAGTGACGAGGAAGAGACAAAACTCCTAATGCAAATAGAAAAGGCTACTAGTTTAGGTAAAGTAATGATAATGGGGGATTTTAATTACCCAGATATTGACTGGAGCAACGGTACTACTAGATCAGTTAATGGGAACAAGTTTATAAACTGTTACATGACAATTTTATGGCACAGGTTGTTGAGGAGCCTACCAGAAATAATGCTATTGTGGATCTAGTGATCTCTAATGAGCCAGAACTTATAGCAAATGTGCAAGTCATTGAACCCCTGGGTAATAGTGACCATAATGTTATATTATTTAATGTCTGGTGCAAAAAACAAAAATATACTGGGGCAACAAAAACCATGAATTTTGGAAAAGCTAATTTTAGTGCCTTTAGGGCTGCCCTACAGAGTATTGATTGGGGCATTAAGTTTTTAGCTAAAAACACAGAATAGAGATGGTTGTCATTTAAAATAATATTAAATCATTACTGTTCTCAATGTATTCCCTTGAGTAAATGTAGAAGCTCTAAGAATCACCCTATGTGGTTTAATAGAGGTAAAGAAGTTAATAGGGAAGAAGAGAAAGGCATTTAAAAACTACAAGTTTGTGGGCACAGAAACTGCATTTAATGAATATAAACACTATAATAAATTTTGAGGTGGGAAAGAAAAGACATGCTTTTAAGGCATTCAAGTTAGCTGGGACAGCCAAAAGGTATCAGGTACAAGGAGGCCAATAAATCATGCAAAAATCAAACAGGCTAAAATTGATTACTGCAGCAAGCAGTAAAAATAATCCAAAATTATTTTTTAAATATGTAAATAGTAAAAAAATCAGAGGGGTGTCAGTTGGTTCATGAGAACAGAAAAAAAGCTGGGATTCTGAACTATTATATTTCATCTGTCTACACAAATAAGGAAGCAGATAATAAAAGTTTCTAGTAATGAAACGAATGATGCATGGTTCACCCCCAAGGAAATTCAAAAGAAACTAGAACATGTAAAGATAAAAAAAGGTCCAGGACCAGATAGTATTCATTCCAAGGTACTAAACTCTGTGATTGCTTAATCTTTTTACTTACTTTTAAGATTCACTGAGGTCTGGCAAGGTGCTAATGTGGTGCTGCTATTCAAAAAGGGATCCCGTCCTCAGCCTCAAAACTGTAGGCCGGTTAGTCTGACTTCAATAGTAGAAAAACTTTTTGAATGGGTATTAAGGGATAAGATACTTGACTTCATTGCAAATAACGATACTTACTTAATGACACTTTTATGTGTAATAGATCTTGCCAGAATTTCTTTTTATGAGAAGGTGAGCAGGGACCACGACTCTGGGATGGAAGTTGATGTAACCTGAAGCATAATCAGAAGGTTACTGGTTAAATTAATAAAATGGCCCTATCACTACCAGGGTAATTAATTCATTGGTTTCATAAAGGTTATATATAATTTGTTTCATTATTGATTGGTAAACTAAAGTTCCCTGGTAGTCATGGTATTGTTTTCACTTTTTTAGTGGGTTTAAGTATGAGCTGTAATCAGCATGGCTTTATAAACGATAGGTCATGTCAGACAAATTTGATTGCTTTTTATGATGAAATAAGTAAGATGCTGGATAGTGGGGGGGCAGTAAATGTGATATATTTGGATTTTGCCAAAGCGATTGATACTGTGTCACCACAAACGACTGCTTTCTAAACTAAGGTCTGTTGGGCTTAATGAAGTCTTTGTACATGGATAGGAAACTGGCTACAGGATCGGGTACAGAGGGTGGTTGTTAATGGTACATTCTCTGTTTTGAGTAAGGTTCTTAGTGGGGTCCCTCAGGGCTCGGTATTGGCTCCCCGTTTATTTAACTTAGGGGAGGGTATTGAAAGTAATGTATCAGTGTTTGCAGATGACACAAAACTATCAGCCCAATTAATTCCATCCAGGATGTGGCACTTGCAACAGGATCTTGACTAACTGGCAATCTGGGCAGCTAAGTGGCAAATGAGATTCAATGTTGATAAATGTAAAGTCCTGCACCTGGGATGTAACAATATCCACTTATACCCTTAATGGGACTGCACTAGGCAAATCCATAATGGAGACGGAGCTTGGAGTCCTTGTAGATAATAAACTTGGCTGTAGCAAGTAATGCCAGTCAGCAGCATCAAGGGCAAATAAGGTCTTGAGTTGTATTAAATGGGGGGAGGAGACACGGGAGGAGGGGGTCCCACTGTATAGAGCACTGGTAAGGCCCCATCTAGAATATGCCATACAGTTTTGGTCTCCATCACACAAACAGGACATTATTGTATTAGAGAGGGTATAGAGAAGGGCAACTAAGCTGGTAAAGGGAAAATCTTAGCTATGAGGAAAGACTGGCCAAATTGGGGATGTTCACTCTGGAGAAGAGGCGCTTAAGGGGTGATATGATAACTATGATTATGTAATAATCTCTCTAATGATTTATTTACCAGTAGGTCTTTCCAGCTGACACAAGGGCATCCATTCCATTTAGAAGAAAGGAGGTTTCAGCTAAATATTGGGAAGGGGTTTGTTACAGTGAGAGCTGTGAAGATGTGGAATTCACTCCCTGAATCAGTGGTACAGGCGGATACATTAGATAGGTACAAGGAAGGGTCGGATGCTTTATTCACCAGTAGCTCCTCCCAGCAGACAGGAGGGAGCCAATACGATTAAAGGAGGGAAAGGGGTGTTACAGGGAGAGCTGGGAAGTGAATCAGTGGTACAGGCTGATACATTAGATAGGTACAAGGAAGGGTCAGATGCTTTATTCACCGGTAGCTCCTCCCAGCAGACAGGAGGGAGCCAATGAGATTAGAGAAGGGAAAGGAGTGTTACAGGGAGAGCTGGGAAGTGAATCAGGGGTACAGGCTGATACATTAGATAGGTACAAGGAAGGGTCGGATGCTTTATTCACCAGTAGCTCCTCCCAGCAGACAGGAGGGAGTCAATGAGATTAGAGGAGGGAAAGGAGTGTTACAGGGAGAGCTGGGAAGTGAATCAGGGGTACAGGCTGATACATTAGATAGGTACAAGGAAGGGTTGGATGGTGTTTAGCAAGTGAGGGAATACAGGGATATGGAAGATAGCTCATAGTACAAGTTGATCCAAAGACTGGCTCAATTGCCATCTTGGTATTTATCCTCCTTCTGGTGCAAATTTAAGAGGCTGCAAATGTTTGTTTTGTTTTCCTCTGGATCAACTAGCAGTTATGCAAATTAAATATACAGTATTTAGACATAAAAGATTGAACTTGAAAGACTTGTGTCTTTTTTCAACCTTCAGTAACCTACTGTATATTACATGTTTCCCAGCACTAAAAAAAGTCTGCACTTTATTCCCAAGTCTGAATCTAGTATAAAATTTGAAAAGATATATGGCACAATAATCTCGATATGTAAGTAACAAAAAGATGCCTGACATAATGCCAGGATTCGGCTGTCACGGCCGGCACCCAATACCAGAACAGGTGCCAAGCACCCTGGTCTCGGCTCGGCTTTACCAGTAGTGTGACCACCGTTGGGCTTCGGGAGGAGCCCTCGCTTACTTGGGTGCCACCTGGACTTAACGAGGGGTACAAGGCGAGATGTTCTGGCTGGCAAAGGGGCACGGCAGGTAGAAAGTCTTTTGGGCCGAAGGTCACGGTACAAGTGGAGCAGGCAAGAGAATCGTCAGACAGGCAGGGTCGAGGCAGGCAGATATCAAGAATCGTCAGGCAGGCAAGGGTCAAACCGGGTAATCAACAGATGGGGTCAGGCAGAGAGAGTAGTCGAGATGCAGGCAAAGGTCAGGATTCGGATATCAGAATAGTCAGGAACAGGCAGGGATCAAAACCGGAATAGCAGATACAAATACTCAGGAACAGACAGCACAAGGCTTCAGGAACCACCAGAATCAAGATTCTATCACGGGCACTTGCTGGGAGTCAGAATGGGCCTTAAATACTTTCAAATTTCGCGCCAAAACATATGCCAATGCGCGCTGGCGTAATCACGCCAGCGCGCCTGCACCTTTAAGAGGCACGCAGGCGGCGTGGCGGCTGTCCACGCCACCGCACCACTAGACCACCAGGTATTTTTATTACATCGGCATTCTCATTGGTTAATTCTTTTGCAATTGTAATGAAGTTTGTGGTCATTAGACATCTTATTTGTGAATGTAATTCCATCTATAATTATATTTTTCTGCAACTTCTGTAGAAAAGTAAAGGGCACAGTGGGACAGCATTATAGTTGGGTTTAGAACTTTTTTAGGCAATGAAAAATGAGAATGGTAGTACTGTTTTTCAATTACTGTATTTCTTATTTTATCTAACTTAATTCAACAGACAGTGAAATCTGTGTCAGATGTCCATACATGGAATGGCCCAATGAAAAGAATAATCAATGTATTGAAAAAAATCAAGACTATCTCTCTTACACAAATGAGAAGATTTCTATATTTTTTATATCTGTTTCCGTCTTTCTTTACTTGATAGTACTATTAATTTTGGGAGTTTTTGTAGTATACTGGAATACCCCCATTGTGAGAGCCAACAACAGGAGCCTCAGCTTGGTCCTCCTTGTCTCCATCAAGCTGAGCTTCCTCAGTGTGTTTCTGTTCCTAGGTCGCCCTGTGGATATAACCTGCATGCTGCGTAACATCACTTTTGGAATCACCTTCTCCATAGCTGTCTCTTCTCTCCTGGCCAAGACTATCATGGTTTGTGTTGCTTTCAAAGCCACCAAGCCAGGGAGCTCATGGAGAAAATGGGTGGGAGTCAAACTGTCCAATTCTGTAGTCTTGTTCTGCTCATCCATTCAAATAATAATCTGCATGACTTGGTTGGCCATTTCTCCTCCCTTTCAGGAACTGGACCTTCACACTTACCCTGGAACCATCATCATTCAGTGCAATGAGGGCTCAGCTATTGGCTTTTACTCAGTTATTGGGTATATGGGGCTTCTGGCAGCTGTTAGTTTTGTTTTAGCATTTTTAGCTCGGACATTACCGGACAGTTTTAATGAGGCCAAGTACATCACTTTCAGCATGTTGCTCTTCTGCAGTGTTTGGATCACAATGATCCCGGCCTATCTGAGCACCAAAGGCAAAAACACTGTGTGTGTGGAGATATTTGCCATACTCACCTCAAGTGCTGGACTTTTGAGCTGTATTTTTCTGCCAAAATGCTATATAATTTATTTTAAACCTAAAATGAACATAAAATCACATTTACTTGGAAACAAAACATCTTACATTTTCAGAAACCGACAGCATATACAGATATGCATTCAGTAAACCACTTCTTTGTCATTGTTTTTTTCTGACTTTCCACCTTCATGCCTACAGTACTTCATTTCCAACCCTTTGCCTTTTGCTACAGTGCACATCAAAATTATTTCATTAAAAAAAACATGAAGTAATGTTTCCACCCATGGTCTCCATTGGTAAATTTAATTTACTGAACTGACTCAGGAAAATCCTTCTGTTTGCTTTAAGCTAGAGGAAACGTATTGGACAGACCAATGCCCTAATGTCTTGAGAAATTGATAGCATAGAGTAGGATTGATGAAACCATTCCTTTAAAGGAAATTAGGCTGTATATGTCCAACAAAATAATTATGAAAATAAATTTAAATATAATATTTTGTTTTGGCTTTATACTGTAATACACATACAGGTACATAATTATTATAAGACAGTAAAATGTATCCTTAGAAGTCATATTTGTTGATACCATTTGTTACACATAACAGAGTAAACTAAGGTACACAAATTTGCCTAAATTTAATGTGATATATTTAATATAATAGAATATTGCAAAAAACACATTGTGTGTCACAGAACATTGTCCCAATCATAGGCATATACTGTTTAGTGTAGGAATTATTTCTTATTTCAACTCTTGTTTATGGTGCAAATAACACAATAGAAAGAAGGCAGCACACTCCTGGGTATCAGAAAATAATCGCTTGTCTCCAAGTCAGTAAAAAAATATACTTTATTTCGACGTAGTATCAATCAAATAAACATAGCATCTGAGGTCTGACGTTTCGTGATACAACACCTCCTCAGAGACCTCCTATGGTGCAAATAAGCTTAGGGCTTCTAGATCGGGTATTCCAAACTTGGATATCATACAAGGCTTAAGTTCGGAATTGAGTAATAATTTTTGAAGTTTTTAACTACATTTATATAAGTGAGGAGGCCGATACAGCTGTGAACAAAGAAGACAGTTTGGCCAGGTCATAATGTGTGGTTCCAGAAATTAATGAGAGGCAAAAACAAGGCAATAAAGTCAATTAAAATGTCTAGTGATCTCTCCCATTCCTCTTCATTGAAAAATTCACTCACAAAAGCTTGGGAAAATTGTCAAAACACATTGAAGTCAATGGTGTTTTTCATGACAGTTTTTTGTGTTGACTTTTTCAATGCAGCATACATTGGGGTTGATGTGTAGATTTTTTTTATTTGCAGTGACCTTTTCCATGGTAAGTTTTTTTTTTCTACAGTAAATTTTGCCACACAAAATAAATTGGGGTCTATAGCCCCTTTGTTGACCCATTTTTCCCCAGTAAAAATGATGTTTACGGGAAAATATTCACCAGTGTCGAAATACAAAACATTGTCTTGAATCCATACCTGCTGAAAAATGTGACCACGAAACGCGTAAAAGCTATGTAGCTATTGGGCTCATTACGCTCTGTTAATTTTTAACAATTTTCCAATAAACGGATGTTTTAAACTTGCTGGTGCTCCATGGTTTCAAGATTTGGTTGATGGACATACACTTCGGGAGCGCTTTTCACGAAGCAGCACAGCAGCTGTACATCGATGGGTCTGTGAGTGCTCCCTATTGTTTCTTTCCCTGCTGAAAAAATGTAGCTCATTGCTAAAAATAAATTATTATCAAATGAATTTTTTGAGAGTGTTCCATTGATTTAAAAATACTGTATCGTTTGGGATCTTATCCACATGTTGTGCAACAGCAGCGCCAGCAAAGAGAATACTTGTAGCCATAACTCGGCACTCACCAAATTATGAGCATTAGCCAAGTGCTGACCAAATAATAGATAAATGCACCACTGAAACCACTCACAGGCGATGTATGTAGAAAAAAATTCACTGGTCTTTATTGTATCAAGCTCATATCTACTCGTTTCAATCCACTAGGGATCATCATCATGGTGATCATTAACCCTAAACGTGTCACAATCCATCCATATGGTTTTCATATGAATAAATGAAATAGAAATAGAAATCAATTCATACAACTAAACAATATCCACAGTATTATCGCTATATTTGTGTTATTACATAATGATGCATTAATAAATAAAAATAACCAATAGAAAATCGTGTATTGAAATCTCCTTATTGAACTATAAGAAGAGGTGGCCACCCTATGCTCCTCTGAATAATCATTATTTAATGGTTTAACCCCACCTATACATCAAGAAATGCATATCACCTCCCTGTGTAGGTATAGTGGGACCTCTAAATCAGAAAGATCTGTCATCATAACTTCTCTTAACTTCCTGTGCGGCCAGAGGCCAGGGAACCAGTATCAGCCATTGAACACACACATTGTTGCCCTGACACATTATTGGTCTGTGTAGGCTTCGGTAGCTGCAGAAAACTCCCTTGTTCATGGAGCTTTTGTAACAGGTCTACTAGTGCCACCATGTGCTTCATGTGAAGAGCTGCAGACACCTGCAATGCAAGAGCAAACACATATTGTACATCATACACTCACACACATGCACAATACACTAACCGGCAACAGTCTAGACACTTTCATGCAATTCTTTTTTCTTATTTTTATAGACTTGTGTTGCTTTGTCCTGAATTCAGAGCCTCCCGTGGCCAGTGTGATAGAATATTTCAAACAAACTTTAGAAATGTTTCCAGATTTCATTCACCAGAAAATATCACTTTCAAAAAATGTGTTTTTTGGGGGGTTATTTACTGTTTAGGGGGTTTATAAAACATCAAATATGCTCAGTAAGTGCCAATGTAATGAAAGACCTTGAGCAGATAGCTGTGTGTACTAGTACTAGTGTTTGCATTTATATTCTTTGGGCTTTCCAAATGTGAGGGTTATCTAAGCGGCACATTTACTTAGGGTCGAATATTGAGGGTTAATTAACCCTCGATATTCGACTGTCAAAGTTAAATCCTTTGATTTCGAATATCAAAGTCGAAGGATTGACCGCAATTTGTTCGATTGAACAATCAAAGGATTTTAATCCATCGATCGAACGATTTTCCTTCGACCAGAAATTTGTTAGAAAGCCTATGGGGACCCATATGCTTACATTGATGCTCGGTAGGATTTAGGTGGCGAAGTAGGGGGTCAAAGTTTTATTTTAAAGAGGCAGTACTTTGACTATCGAGTGGTCGAATAGTTGAACGATTTTTAGTTTGAGAGAGAGAGAGAGAGATCAACCCTGGTACTGCTTCCTTGTCTAATGTGAATGTTTGCTCCCTGAGCTCTCCTTCTCTATAATTAAAAAGACTTGTGCCTACTATATGGGGCACATTTACTTACCTCTGAAGTTGCACCTGCACTGACTTAGCTGCACTTTGCCAGGAGTAGATCTGCCAGGGCTGCCCAAATCCACAAAGATCCAAAGTTGCGCACAAGTTACCGATCATTTGCAAAGTTGCGCTAGTGATGTTATGATCAGCGGTTCGAAGTTACGCTAGCGAAGGCTAATTTGCATATGGCGTGCAGTTAAAGTACAATGGCCATATATGCAGCAGAAAACACATTACACTACACAAGGTCAGGAAACTTTAATAAATGTGTTCTAATGCCCTACACATGTGCCCTCAGTATAGTTTAGGTGCCATATGTTATCAAATGTAGGGGGGAAGGAGGGTACCCTAAAAAAAATCGCTCTTTTTCAGTCTATCACCCTATAAAAAGTAAAAGACACAAGGTTTTTTTTTTAACCATCCCTATCTACTCTATTGCACTTCGCCTGGTCTGAGGTGGCGAAGTAAAGTCTGGCGCAAGAGGTAACGTTCATGAAAATCCACAAGTAAGGGTGCGAAGTGGCGCTAAAGTAGGTGCACTTTGCTAGTGAATTTACACCAGCACCCATTAGTAAATTGGCGAAGTGGCAAAATGACGTCCCGCTGGCGAATATTTGCTAGCGTTTGCCACTTCGCCCTTTAGTAAATGTCTGATTGATTTTATTTCTGCATGATTTATTGGCCTCCCTGGATCTCATAAATGTTTCAGGTGTCCCCGATAACTTGAAAGCCTTTCAAGCAGGTCTTTTCCTACAGACCTCAATATTAACACTTTGTTTTCTCTATATCATCATCTTACTTTAGTTAATCCTATTTGCAGTGCTGCTATTCTCTCTTGCAGTTGCCATGTTTTATTTCAATCCACCACTTTCTTCTGCCACTTGGGATAAACATTTGCCGTCTGATCCCTTTGTGGCAAAGATTTCATATGTGTAAGGAGACTGTGCAAATGAGCAGGACTTTGTGTAGGGGCTAAAGTATAGTTAGTAGTTAGTTAGTATAGGTTAGTGTGGAACCATTTATAGTCACTAGAGATGGCGCGAACTGTTCGCCGGCGAACTTGTTCGCGCTCGCCGGAAGTTCGCGAACGTCGCGCGACGTTCGCCATTGTTGGCGCATTTTTTTGCCCTCTCACCCCAGACCAGCAGGTACATGGCAGCCAATCAGGAAGCTCTCCCCTGGACCACTCCCCTTCCCTATAAAAACTGAAGCCCTGCAGCGTTTTTTCACTCTGCCTGTGTGTGCTGAAGAGATAGTGTAGGGAGAGAGCTGCTGCCTGTTAGTGATTTCAGGGACAGTTGAAAGTTTGCTGGCTAGTAATCGTTTTGATACTGCTCTGTTATTGGAGGGACAGAAGTCTGCAGGGGTTTGAGGGACATTTAAGCTTAGGTAGCTTTGCTGGCTAGTAATCTACCTTCTACTGCAGTGCTCTGTATGTAGCTGCAGTGGGCAGCTGTCCTGCTTCTGATCTCATCTGCTGACTGCTGCAATAACAGTAGTCCTTGTAAGGACTGCTTTTATTTATTTTTTTGTTCCAATACAGAGCAGTATCAAGCAGATTACTAGCCAGCAAACTTACTATCATCTGTCCCTGAAATCACTAACAGCTCTCCCCCTACACTATCTCTTCCAAGCACACACAGGCAGATTTTTCAGATACATTTTTGCCCTTGATCCCCCTCTGGCATGCCACTGTCCAGGTCGTTGCACCCTTTAAACAACTTTAAAATCATTTTTCTGGCCAGAAATGTCTTTTTTAGATGTTAAAGTTCGCCTTCCCATTGAAGTCTATGGGGTTCGCGAACCGCTCGCATTTTTGCGCAAGTTCGCGAATATGTTCGCGAACTTTTTTTCCGACGTTCGCTACATCCCTAATAGTCACATGTTTCATCCCACCAGGTCTCTTTAGCTGGTAAACTCTATGTCCTCCCCCATGACCCTTACTAAGCCTCCAGCCCATATCTGTACAAGGTATAGGATTTGTTATCCAGAAAACTCCATACTGCAGAAAGAACATCTCCCATACACTACATTTTATCCAATAATCCATTTTAGAAATTATTTTCTTTTTAACCTCTAATAATAAAACAGTCGCTTGTACTTGATCCCAACTAAGATATAATTAATCCTTATTGGAGGCAAAACCAGCCTATTGGCTTTATTTCATGTTTGTATGATTTTCTAGTATGAAGATCGAAATTACGGAAAGATCCATTATCCAGAAAACCTCAGATGCTGAGCATTCTGGATAACAGGTCCCACACCTGTACTGTTTCATTATACAGAACATTTTGATTCTGACCAAGAAGTACTTAATTGAAATGGTCATTTTGTTCTGTATAAGGATGTGTGTATATTTGGATAGATATAAATATATAAGTTTTACCTAAAATTCTTGATTTACATTCCAAACACCAAGATACTTTGTGAGGGTGTAGTTGAACTGTAACAAAATAAAAAGGGGAAGAAAACACAATGATCTCATGGTTTATACAATTAGCTTCTCTTTAGAGACACCTCTCAAGAACGTTCACATTCACATATACTGCACCCCCCATGGACAAGAACTAGTGGTTTTTATGGAAAAGGGCTACATCGACTGTCCCCGAGTTTTTATAGCGGGGTGTGTGTAAAAAACTCATGATAATAAATCGTGTTGGTTATTATTTATGGTAGGAATGTGCAGATCATGATTAATCCCCAATTTACTGGCACAATCCTGATAGAAAACAGAAAACCCATTCCTCTCTTAACGGCAAGGGCTGCGAACAACTCGTTGAACTCAGAATGTGTTGCCATGGTAACCAACTTGACAGACATGCAGAGTGTTGTGAATGAAGGATTAGGAATACGTGGCCTGGATTCCTCCAATCAGCAACCAAGGGAAACACAGGGAGGGTGTCAATGTTGATAGGCTAATTGAGACTGTAGTGGGGTTCCTATTGGTGGTGTATAGAGACCAATTACATCTTTTATCAGAGCACAAGTAAATGATTGATACACCCTTGGACCAATGAGAGGGATTTTCTTCAAGCTGATGCACCTGTTTAAATGGCTAATTATAATAACGGCTGAGGGAAGCTGCAGGATAAATAGATGGAGCACAGGGAGGGCAAACCATTTGCCTTTGATAAATCTCAGCTAAGATGTGGGTCGGGTGGGTTCTTAAAACTTCTCAATCTCTTTTTAAAACGTGAGCTTTAAGCAGATGCTGAGGTAAAAATGTGGAGTAAGAGTAGGCGTCTGTGTGTGTTTTGGCCGTTGAACTGCCTTTTTTGCCTTTTAGAATTCCAAGAATCTGACTCAACCTTCTCTCTCTAAGGTGCCCAGGGTTTGTGTGTTTTGCAGGTTATTTAGTTTGTCCAACTGAGATTTAGGGAAGGTACATTGAGACCACAGCCCTGGGTGTCCTGACTTCTCCAGCTTGGTGGTGTCTCGAGGGACCAGGTAGTAAAAAACGGAGGCAGTCGTTTTCTCTGGGATATCTCCAAGTGTACAACATTGGGTGCGTCGCTTTAGTCATATGGGGGGAGGCGAAATCCTATTTTAAGTAAATTGAAGAGAACTTGAGAGTGTTGCCTTTCTCTCCATTGTTATGGTTCAACTACACCTTTATACTGCAGTTTGGTTCTGGGAATGACATTGGGGATGTGCAATTAGTCATTTCTGTAGAGAATGAGAACTTGTGACTTTTTTTTTTTTTTTTTCAAATAAAGTGAACTTGGAGTAAATGAAATGACTCCAACTCTCTAGTACTGGTGGGAATTTTACATTTGAACCACGGACTAGTGTAAATCTGTTTTACTGAGTTTCAAATTGAGAAACTCAAACCTACACTTAATAATATACCATCTAACGTATGTATATCTAATGCCTAGTTTTTAGCCCCACCTTCCAAGGGTGTTGGGTGGCCAGAGCTGGGGCTCAGGCCTCAGGCCTAAACACCTGTTTTATTCTTGGTTTCCCAAGTTAAGTTGAACTACAACTCCCATCACTCCCAGAAACCTGTTGCAGTTAGAAAATATGAAACTGCTTCTAGGTGTTCTTTCTAACCACAATATTTCTGGCTTGACTATGTTCAACTAACTTCAAGCATTGTTCAACACTTGATTTAAAGTAAGAAGACCTTAAGAATACAGGAGTTCTTGGGTTCAGGGCCAAAAAGGCAGAGCGCATCTAAATAAGAATTTTGGTTTAAGCTGAAACTAGTCTGTAACTTGTCAAGTTTTTCTAACCACAAAAGCTGATGGCAGAGGATTTTGACTTGAACTGGCAATTGCATGTTACTTGTACCGTGAAGGGGAAGCAAAAAATTAGTGAGCACAACTTCCCCTTGTTTGTTATAGTTTATACAGAAGCAGTGACCAGCTCCATGTTGTAGCTCCAACCTTTCCCAGTTATAGTCAGGTGATCCCAGTTGTGGCCAATAAAAGGGCAACCTACCTTAAAAGCAGCAAGTAAGTTGCAGGTGAAACTTAGTCCCTGTGTAAACAGTATAATGAAGCGATAGAATTCTTAATGAATCAGAGTGTAGGACTGGCCATATCGGAGATGACTAATGTAGTTGTACAGCTTAAATATATTGCAATATATGGACAAACAATCCCTGTTTTGTTTAAAGGGTAAGGCATTTTTCAGTAGCAGTAGCACAAAATGTCTCTGTCTTAAATATATTGATAATGGGTTGAGTGCAGAGACTCTTGTATTTGAAGCAATTCAAGAACTTACATTACAAATGACACTTTATTCAGTTCAAATCCAGGCCAATACCAATATTAACCATTCGCCATTCAATGAAACATTTTGGCATAAAAACTTAAATCACTTTGGGGAGGCCAGCGGGTGTAAAAAGGGGTGGCCCATGTGTCTTTTGAAATTACTTCTGGACAAAAGGAGGATACTTCACTCCCCCCCTCTTTCAAATAATTGTTGTGTAGCTTTATTGGTTGTGGGAATGGAAATTTTCAAGATGACCTTTTGTTTTATAGAACAAATCATGTGTAACATGAGCCAGTGTATAACTGATGTAGAAGTTGTACTAAACTTTAATGAATTAACACTGGATTCTCACTAAAGTTTCTGTTCCCATTGAGGTCAAATTTGACTGATACCTCATATCTCCATTAAATAAAATAATATGGTAGTGAGTGAGGGTGCAGCTCATTGACTTTATTAGTGTCCAAAGTGTTCATATTTGTTAGATTTCTTGTGGGAATACAAGTTTAAAGGGAAAAATATACTTCAAATGGGGCACATCAGGCTGGGACCATGTGGGCACATGTGGGGGTGACACTCATTTAAGCAGTGGAAGAAGAAAGCTGCAGTCTCTGTAAGGAAATTTAATATGAGGATCTAATGTACAACACACAGGCTGATGAAATAGATTTTTGAGGTTGAGAAAAAAAATGCCAATACTCCCCAGAAAGGGAGCCAGCTTTTTCTAGTGACTTTTTGCAAGTTATTTTTCCCTAATAAATTTGACCTATTTAATGTTCTGAATAGTAATGGAAGGATCTGAGCGGTTTCACTTCACCAAATAATTGGCAAAGCGGTGAAAATTCGTGAAACGCATTAAAATGAATGGGTGTAAAATTGACGCGCGCCTTTTTTTCTGTCCAAATGCATTAGTCTATGAACATCTGAATAATTGACACGCAACTGTTTTTTTTTTTTTTTTGTCACAGCGGATTTTTCACCTGCTAATTTTTGACGCAGTTTCACAAACGTTCGTGAAATGCGAAAATTTTCAGCAAATCCATGCTTTGGAAATTTATTTGCCCATCACTAGTTCTGAAGAAGTCTTTATTTTACATTTTTCACACAATTCCAGAAACACATTAAACTAAAATTATATTAAAACTGGACCTGTAGTATATGCACAGAATATGCATTGGAATTTATAGGCTGGAGAAAACCTATGCTCATTATGTCAATGGCAGAAGGGGTGTTTGGTTGCTCATGGGAAATTATTGGGGGTCCTACAGTATTTATAAAGATTTGGAAAATGTGGGGTTGGAATACACTAAACATTGTTGTTTATACTCAAACATACTCTTAGTTAAATGTGCATTTGTCAAGCTCTACAATGAATATGAAGCCAAAGGCTGTAAAGCAGTGTCCTATTATTTATGTATATATTTATTATTAAAAAATATATCAAATGATCACATATATTCTTGCTTATCTTCCCCTAGGATTCTCCACTAGGGACATATATGATTCTCACCCACAATGATTAAGTCTCTCTTGGATTTAAATAAATACTTAAATGGAGCCTGACCTGAAGTTCCCCCTGGGTCTGACTTGAACCAATCAGATTCACTCAGGAAATTAACCAGACAGCTTTATTTGAGGTATACGTTAATACAGAGTATTAAATAATAGTTTGTATGTCCTGAAAGCTCATGAGGACAACGAGGAACAACCAGCAATACAGCATGTTACAATTTGACCACTTCTTCTTCCATGGGGCTTTTCCCAGTCATCATTCTTCTTTAGATAATGGCACCTCTCTGTCCATCTTAAGTAAAACCACTTCTAGCCTCTGAACCTTACACTAGGAATACTTGTGACATAAGACAACAAATGGATTCCTTGTCCTGTGGAAACATTCTAAGACCCTAACAAATAGAATGACCTGTAACCTGGAGCTTGTGCTATAACACAGCAGTTCTGTACAAGTGCCTTGTTCTATAATCTTTGTTCTTTGATAGTAAAATTCATATCTAGCAATGAGCAAAATTTTTCACCAAGTTTTGCCATGAAAAGGACTCCGGTAGATTCTAATGGATGAAAACATTTGTTGCGCATCAAACTTTCAAAACAGGTCACATTTCCTCATCACTATTCATAACAAGAATCTCTGTTATCTACAATGGTGTCAATCTGAATCACTCTATATTCAGGTTTCTGTTTGAAAATCCCACCATAAGCGGATCCTTCTCATTTCACGCTCCAAACTCCAGAGGAGTGTTCTTGGATCCACGTTTCCAGGGGTTTCCGAAAGAACACTTGAGTCAGGAGTCTTTTCAAAGACCAGCGCTGCTTGCCGTGTCTGTTGCTGGTCCGCCATTCTGCTGGGAGTTTTTTTAATCTTGTTTTACCAAAATAAATCTGTGAAAATCACTATATATACAAGGATTTTTGTTTGACAATAAATGGAAACAATATATATGCGATTACAGTCGGTTTTGAGGAGCATCAGCCACCTCCGTGCATTCACGTGTAGCCTGTTCCCCACAGTTATAAATATATTGGAAATGTCCAAACACGGAGCAGTCAAGAGGGAGTTAGTAATAAAAGATTTTCACCTTTAATAGTTCATCTTTAAACAAATTCCATGTATCATAAATTCTTGGATCATACAATTTACGCATTTCGTGGCCTCTCGCCACTTCCTCAGAAGTGATCACACGATCCAATTACACCGACAAAAGATTTAAATACCCCTGAACCTGCCCCTAAAAACATTAACCGAAAAAGGAATTTAGGCCACAAATCTGCCTTTAATGTAATGAAGAAATCAGTTTCTTTAGGATGTGCATAATCCTTGGTAAATTTACATTCCATCGTTTCAACAGAATAATCTGCTGACAATTTTGGAAATGCTTTTGTTCTTAAAGGATGAGGAGGGCCCATCCATGTGTAAACAGTTTATGGATATGTTTCATTTCTACATACATAAGGCTTAACAGCGACAGTCCAGTCACATTTTGTGTTGATGTTTTTTTTTGTTTTTTTTTTGATCAGTCAGTCAGACAAATACAGGTAATGGACTGGAGAAAGAGCCCTCTAATCCTTTAGGCTTGATTCCCAATGGGAATACTCTTTTCAATTTTAAGATGTTTCTTGCCTTGAATTGCCTGCTTCAACCAACGCATATTGGCATTTTCTGGCTTCTTTTCATTTTTTCATTCATGTATGTGCTTTTTCAGTTATTAAAAAAACAATTAACATTTTTAAGTGAACAGTTTTGTGTTATAAGACAGACGGACAATCTCAAATACAAAAGTTAACTTTTTTGTGTCAATGCATGTGAAGACAAAAAAGAAAATGTAAAAGAAACGTATGCTGCCTCCTGTTTGGTCTTTCTGAATGTCTTCTGGTTGGCAAATGGAAATGTTCCAGTTCTTTTAAAAAAAGTGAAAAAAAAATGTATCTGTTCGTCTTTAAGTTACTAACTGATCTACAAAGAATACGGAGTGCTGACAAAATGCACAAAGGTATGAGACCCAGTGCAATATAAATTGTGACAGCGTCTCAGGTAATATGAGATCAGTATATATTTATAATCAAATAATTTTTTAATTTTCATCAGAGGATTGATCTGGACTCACTATTTATATATGAGTTATGCCCTTTACTTTCACCAGTATTAAGTCTTGGGACCTGCAAATACAAATTCTATGATGTCTTATGTGGCACTCATCTGGAGTATGGGGGCAGTTTTGGACCCCAGTCCTTAAGAGGGATATAAATGAGCTGGAGAGAGTGCAGAGACTAAGTGCAACTAAACTGGTTAGAGGGAGGGAAGAGTTAAATTATGAGGGGAGACTGACAAGGTTGGGGTTGTTTTCTCTGGGGGAAAAAAGGCGCTTGTGAGGGGACATGATTAGACTTTACAAGTACATTAGAGGACATTATAGACAAATAGCAGGGGACCTTTTTACCCATAAAGAGAATCACGTACCAGAGGCCTCCCCTTCAGACTAGAGGAAAAGAAGTTTCATTTAAAGGAACAGAGTAGGGGGTTCATCACAGTGAGGACAGTGAGGTTGGGGAATGCACTGCCGGGTGATGATTCAGTTAATGACTATAAGAGGGACTTGGATGATTTCTTGGACAGACATAATACAAAGGCTATTGTGATACTAAACTCTATAGTTAGTATAGATATGGGTATATATCATTTATGTGACAGTAGGGAGGGGTGTGTGTATGGGGCTGGGTTTTCATTTGGAGGGGTTGGACTTGATGGACTTTGTTTTTTTTTCAACCCGATTTAACTATGTAACTGTGTAACTGTAACTATAACATGTAACATAACAAAGTTTATCAGTTACACACCATTGGTGCAACAGTGCAGGAGGTGCTATTGGAATACAATTAAGCATTGGCATAATATTACAGATATTACAGATATTATTCTACCTCCAGAGTAATTTTTTTTTTTTTTTGTCAGTTGGGCACAGGAAATCTGTTGGATCCCCAAAATTGCACTTGTTACAGTCTCTGTCCTACAAAGTGTGGCCCATTATATTATTATATTACTATATACTATACTATAGGAAACCCATGGCAAGTAAACACTTGAGTCCAGAGTATCTTTGCAGTTTGCAGTGTTTTTCTTAATAGGGAACACTAACCATTTGGAACACTTATCAGTTATCACTAGTGTATATCTCCTTTTGCAGCTGGCAGGGGTCTTCTAAAATCTGTTTTGTTCATGGACCTTCTGCAACTGGTACCCTTTGTAAAATGACTGTAGGTTTGGCAGTTGTCCCTTTTGCATTGAATTACAAACAGACCAGGCATAATCTGCCTTATATTAGGTGTATACAATTTCTTTCCCATGATTTTAAATATTTTTTTCCAGATTTATGCGACTCAGGAGTTTGTGGTTGAACTGAATCAAAGATGATCAGTGCCAGTATATCCGGTACCATTTAACCTTCAATTCTTTGAAATCCTTTGCTATAGCTGAGCCAAGTCCCTATAAGGATCTCTCTGCTGGTTTTGGAGTTACCTTGGAGACAATAGGATCACTAGCACTAGGTCTGGGTATTTAGGGGTACCATACAAAGCATCTTCTTTAGCAGACCAAACTTCCTTCAAATTGTTGTATTCAATTTTATTTTGCATGATATATATAATCAAATATAAATGATTATATAAATATATTCTTGTATAGATTGTTGCTCATTTATCCATATGATTCTCAACTAGGGATTCACTCAGGAAATTAACCAGACAGCTTTATTTGAGGTATACATTAATACAGAGTATTACAATACAGAGTATTAAATAATAGCTCACACGTCCTGAAAGCTCGTGAGGATGTTGGGGGACCATTAGCAATACAACAGATGACTATTTAACCATTTCTTTTTCCATGGGGCTGATCCAGAGACATCCAATCATCATTCTTGTTTTAGCAGAACTGTGTCACTATTTCCATCTTAGGGTCAGACTCACAGTCTCAGTACAAAAGCCAAATAAGGTGCAACTACTGTGTCAGCTCAGTGTCCAGAATGGTATCTATGCTGTCGTTTCTGAAACTATATGTGTCTTACTTGTCCTTGCACTATACTAGTGACATGAGACAACAGATGGATTCCTTGTTCTGTACAAACATTCTACATTCTAATAACGATTACGGGTTGAGACGTATAGACTGTACCAGCCCCTGTATTTCTGCACCTGGTTCATGCCGTAGCCCTACGGAACCTGCAAACCCAGCGAGATAACTGGGTTACCTCAGGGAATGCATCGGTGCTGTCTCAGCCGGTTCCAGTGCTAACCCTGCCGTCGGGCACTGACTTTTCGCTTAGGGTTTCTCATAAGCCATAAAGTAAGGTCCAGATTGCCTTCATGTTAAGAAAACCGTCCTTTGTTCACAAACCAAAACCAAAACAAAAAAACAACCCCATCGGTTCATACAAAATTGAATGAGGATAGTTCAAAAGAAAGGAGACATAGGTAGAGTCTCATTAAGACCTTTGGGAGCCAAAGTGTCCAATTTATAAATCCACATTGATTCCCTCTGTAAAAGTAACAAGCCCCTGTCACCACCCCTATGGGGCGCTGGAACGTGATCAATCAACATGTGGCGACCCTGAGGTAGGGTATGTCCACATTTTAACCAGTGCTTGGGTACAGGTTGGTCCACTTTACCACTGGAGAGGGCCAGCCGAATTGCACTTCTGTGGTTGTTCATCCTCTCCCTATATGTTGTTGTGGTCTTACCCACATAATGTAAGCCACATGGGCGCCAAGCCATGTAAACCACATGGTCCGACATACAAGATAGCCTGAAGTTAATGGAGTATTTCTGTCCCGACCTGGGGTGTGTGAAGTGTGACCCTTGCAGAATACTGCTGCATGTTAGACAGTTTGTACACTTGAAACAGCCCTTTTGTAGTGGTATAACCAACCACATTGTCCTCACCTTGGGATCAGTCTGTATGTCCTTTACCACCAATAAGTCACTAAGATTTTGTCCCCTCCTGTAAGCCAAAAAGGGCCTCTTTTTTTCAAAGAAAGGTAAGTGAGCATCAGTGTTAATAATCTCCCATCTATCGGCAACTGCAGTTTCAAGTCTATTGCTCACCCTCGTCCATTGGGAAGTAAAGATCAACTCTGGTTGGGGTCTCCCAGTGGCACTAGGCTGTAACATAAATATACATAGATAGACATTTAGTGTTTCAACCAGTCAATAGATTAAAGTAGAGGCCAGTGCTTTTTTAAGCAGCATGTATCTATGGGGGGTTAATGATTCAGCGGTGCCTAAAGTACTACTCTGATTTGTTCTGTTTTATAAGCTTTGGGTTTGAATGCGATGACGCTGATGAGGTTACAGAATCAATATGTATTTTTAAATTATTGAAATATTCACAATTCCGAGTTCCGCCATCACACAAAGCAATGTATCCCAACCATGTGGCATTTTATGTTCAGCAATATAATGGCTCTGAGTAGCACCACGGACCAAGTCCAGTGTATTAGAACCTGATACTGTCATTTTTATAACCAAGTTCCCCCTTGTCATTCCAATCCACAATATGTTTTGATTGTGATATTTTGTTAAGTAATAACTGAGCATTTTTTGAAAGCAGGGGTTTACATTGTTTATGACCTCATGAAACAGTTCAGTGGCATAAGTGATGGTATCACCATCTGAATTCAGTTGTGTCCTAGTTATGGCAGGATCTCCAGGTGGCTTTAAGAGGGTTAATCTTATCTTCTCCAGATCATCCTTACTTTTGCAATATAATTGTATAATGATATATTTTTCACTATCTAATAAGTCTTTTCTCTGTACATACATTTTAGCATCAAGTTGCTGTAGGACTGGTGCTTATGAAAACCCTGATCTGTAAGCAATCTAGATCCTGTTTAGGAACGAAGTACATTTTCTCAGCGTGTGCCATGGTCGGCACCCTAAATTCTAGAACCAATGCTAAGCACCCTGTTCACGGCTCTTGCTTCTGCCTTTAACAGCCGCCTTTCACCTCGGGAGGAGCCCTTGGCTAATCGGATGCTGCCAGGTCTTAACAGAGGTGCCAAGCTAAGGGTTCTGGACGAGCAAAGGGGCATGAACGTAAAGAGAGTCTTTTGGGCAGAAGGTCAACAGTACAAGGCATAGGCAGAAAGCGGAGTCAATTCAGACTGGGTCGGGGCAGGCAGAGGTCAAACCAGGAGATCAATCAGGAGGGATACGGATATAAAAGAGTCGGTTACCAGGCAGGGTCAGGATTTCAGAAGTCAGTATTGTCAAAAAACAGGCAGGGGTCACAGCAGGTATCAGATAACAGAAGCTTTACAGCACAGAGGCACCAGGAAAACTCACAAAAGATCCAGTGAGAAAATAAAATTTTTAAATACATTTAATTTTCACGCCATTGTGCACTGGCATCAGCACGCCAGTGCCTATAAATAAGAAGACTGCGTGCGTGCCCTAGTTTACCAGAGTGGAAGAGGCGTGATGGGCATCCCCTCCACACCACTAGACCACCAGGGTGAGTTGTGACAGTGTGCTCCATTAATGGTTAGTCAGACCAGTTAGCAATTGTATAGCAAAACCCAATAGAGATACTATAAAACCTCCAGACTGTTTCACTAGATGTCTCTTCTTAAAGTTAAACTATCACCAGTTAATCTAAATATTTTGTAAAATGTGATTTGTTGACCCCTGGACGTGATGTCCAACACTACCTGTAGATGGTACTATTGCCTCAAATATTGTGGCCTAAAAATATCTAAAAAATATAAAATAGCCTTTGACCTCCTTAGTCTGGTGTTAAACATTAATGCTGATATTGCCTCAGACTGGAACAATACTTTGATTCCTCAATACCTTTGGCACATACAATATACTTGTAAACACACTAGCCGTTCAAAATTGGTCTGGTCTTTGATTAATTATTACCCTAACAAACACATAGGCTCTATTCTATGGATAGCTTTTACAATTCTTTAAGATGTTCCCATCTTATACTCAAACAGACACCAAGGATCCTACAACCTTTGAAATTTGCTTAAGCTTAAACACCTGGGTCTGGTAGAATAAATTTCATGGATCTTCACCATCCAACATTAATTTGTATAAAACAAAATAAAACACTTATTCCTCATTACTACATGATAGATCAAACATGTATAATATATAAATCATGTATACATAAAATAATAGGTTATATTATAAAAAAATAGAACCAATTATGTTCTTATTGAACCTTAATATTCTTATGACTAATTATTCATTTATTTGAAAATCCGACACTTTGACAAAATATATTTTATACAAGGTACATGATGCTGAGATTTCTGTGGTGTACATACTTGGTAAATGCTTTTTCAAGCTCAGAGTTTTCACTAGCCGCCTCCATGAGATCTTCAACAATAGTCAGATTAACTTTATCTGGGGGAAATAGTTCATCATTACGGATGGGCAAATGTTTTCACAGCAAAAATGACGCCCATAGACTTGTATGGCGTTGTGCATCAAAAAAACAGATGCACGTCAAAAAAATTTTTGCCGCGCAGCAAATTTTTGACGCCCATAGACTTTAATGGGTGTCTGTGACATTTTCGACGGCGGCACAGTTTTGCCAAAACGAAATGGGTCAAATTCACCAATTCATCATCATTAAAGCTATTTGGTAATCCTTCTATAAACTGCACATTTGGTATTTTCTGTAATGACTCATCATCAAGTGATTGCTAGCATGAATACAACCAAACAATATTATCAGGCCTGTGTATAACTGTCAAGGATTAGGTAGGGGGCGCTGTGGAGACTGATAGGGAAAGGGCGAGTCCTTGAGGCAGGAGCTGTATGTGCCGAGGGAACACTTACAGGGGAGGAAGGAACAAGTTGACGAGGGTGAAGAGTCAGACTGGATCAGGTACAGAACAGAACAGGATGGAGAGGGTGAAGATCAGGACTGGAACAGACTGGATGGGGAAGGACGGTGCGGGCGTAGATCAGATCAAACTGGGGATAGAATGCAGAGGGAGACTAGAGCAGAAGGAGACTAGGGAAGCAACAAGACAGGGTACAAGGCAGAGCAGGTCAGGAAACGGCAAGGCAGGTACAAGATGAAGTGAGTGAAAGGTACAAGATGGAATATGAAATGTCAGGATTATTATGATAGATAATTACAGTCACATAAACAGTAACCAAAATATTAATATCAAAATTAAAATTTCCTGGAAAAATTGTAATAGGAGGAAATCTTATTATCATATGCCCGATTAAGTTCACTCTTATTGAGTCTTCTCCAAGCTACTGATACAAAGAAAAATCACGACAACAAATTAAAATAATTAATTTATTATAAATATATAAAGTTGTTAGAAGAATAAAATCACAAAACACTTTTTGATATAAGCTGACTATATAAATTCAGAGCAAAATTGAACACAGTTGAAAACTATTATTCACAATAAGCTGTGCAACATCTACATGGCATACATTTACTTTCAGCAAGGCTTAGTTATGATACACAGGCTATTTTTGAAAACAAAGTGGATATAAAAATGATCTAATTTGTCTAGAATCTCCAATGGATAATCACAAGAATAGCCCACATTACATTTGACTATAAAACTTTAATTATATAACAACACCATTGGAAAACAAAGGAAGGAATATGAAAATTGGACCTGATCTGTTAACAAAACTTTTATATTAGCCAATCTCTTTCCTTATTAAGTTACACGCTTGGACATCTATATTAATAATATATTGGGAAAAGTATGGACCCACAATAAACACGTGTCAATGGTTTGCAACTCCATTGAAGTTAGTGTCTATTAGAGTCTGACTTTATGATATATATATATATATATATATATATATATATATATATATATATATATATATATATATATATATATATATATATAGGGAATCAACAAATATCCAAGCGTATAGCTCAATGTGCTTTAATATAATTGAAATTTATAATTACCAAGTATAGGATTGTATTGGCGTACGATGTTATCCCAATTGTCCTTTCTATCCTTGCAGTTGTCGGATCTGGCAGAGTGCCTAGCAATAGTTTGTAAAAGTATGAGAGTATGTGTGTGGGATCTGAATCCTGTCTTCTAAAATTTTTGAGAGTCCTTCCCCCAATTGTCCTTATTATCCCCGTGTTTCCCATTATATCCTGTTCTTATCTATCATCCAGTCCCTAAAGGATTAACTACTACCCAATCGGAAATGATGGGGAAGTCACTGGGTAAAATATTATTCAGTGAATCTCCATAAATCAATATATACATTGTCCATTTATTTATTTTTTTAAATTGGGAACATTTTCCAGCAGGGGGCACTATTTTACATATATTACATATATTTTATTCTCCCCAAATAAACTTTGACCTGCCAGCTGTTCAATAGACAATATGTTTACATTTCATTTTGAGTAGACAATGGTCTGTTATCTCTTAATACCTTCCAATACTTGGGAATACTCAACTGGATGAAGTCAATTATTCTGGCAAACAGTTGGTCATCTGGGTCAATATAGTTGTGTCTCTGTGTGTCTGGCCAGCAAAGGAGAGCTTAATTATTACCCTATTAACAAACATACAGCTTTGTCTGTCTTCTGTAAGAACAGACCTTTTAAAACTGTATAGATATGTTCCTGTGATCAATATGGAATAGTTCCATTTTATTTCTACTATCTATATATATTTGGATATGATATTTTACTCCTAACATTACCTTATATGTGATATATCCTACGAATAATGATATCTATCTATATATATATATATATATATATCAATGAAAACTCATATAGATTTCTTATGTCTCTCCAGTTTTGAGCTGATTCCAAACTTCAGGTCATTTCTACTCTTTGGACTGAGTAAACAGAGATACTTGGAATCATTCAGACAGAAACACCTGGACAAATATTGGTTCTATTCTAAGGTTGTGTCAATACCTGTCTCAGCATTCTGTCACTAGCTAAAGAACCTCTCTGAATTTCTTCCTAACTTCAGATTTTTCAATATTAAATTGTATAAAAACGGGAATAAAATATCAATTTCTTCCATAACCATGTGACCAATTACGCCTATACGAATATCAAAACACACTTACTAATATCTATAACAAACTAAATAATCTTGAGGTTATATTCTATAAGGATAACAAAATTGTATATCATTTTATTCAATTATAAATGTATTAATCTCTTGATTTGGAAACCCGACAGAAATGAGAACAGGTAATGGTCAGATCAAGGTCATGTCTGGGAAGGTACAAGATAGAGTAAAGCAAGACAAGACAAGACAAGACAAGACAAGGACAGGCAGACAAAGGCAAGGAGGAATAAGGGAAAAGGGGCAAGAGCTAGAACTACGTAGTTAGGGCCACTGCCACAGTACTAGGGAGAAACAATGTAATGCTCTGGCAAGGAGTGTTCCAAGTGCTGCCCTTAAATAGGGAAGAGTAAGCCCTGATTGGCTGATTGCAACTAGGCAGCAGCTGGGTTGGGACTGTAGAGGCTAAACAGGCTGGAGCTGGGGTGGGACTGCAGAGACCAGATAACACATAGCGAGTAACCCTACTGACTGCTCACCTGGCCAAATGGTTAAGGTATCAAGCCAGAAACCCAAAGGTCCCCGGCTCGAATCCCAGCAATACCTGACAATAACAATGTAGTTGCAGTCTCGTGTCCATGGTTACTGAAAGTGACACTTTCATAACAGTCTGTCAGTCATCGTTTATCATAAACACATTTTTGTGTTTTCTGCAGCGTCCAAGTCTCTCTTTGCCAGCACTTTTTCTTTCTAACTATACAAATGATGGTTTGAGTTTTCTGGTTAGTCTAATACCAGATCCTTTAGGTTATCAAAGTTTATCAACTGGATATTATTGGCATTTACTGTGATGCATTTAACCTTCAGACAAGTCTTACCAGTGGATAACTTATAACCGTAGGTTTTGGGTCCACCCAATACAAATTCAGTAATGTAAGTGTCAGTAGGTACAGATGCAGCCACTTTGGTTTGTCTGTTTGACACAGAATAACTAAACACAGATATCCCATTTATCTCATTTAACACAGAAAACTGTGTCACAACATCCCATCTAATTAAAGCATTCACCATTGTGAACAATGGAGCTTTGGTATGCTAATGAAAAGGTTAAATGCATTAAATGAGTTAAGATGATTTAAGATAACACAGTTTCTTCAATTACCCCTGAGTCATGACGCATTTAACTCACAAATCCAAGTGGCTTCATCTGTAACTCACTGGTCAGTTCTCCTAGATGGTCACCAAGTGGCAGATTCCAGTCACCATCGTTGCTTACAGAGTCATGATATAGACTTTTTCAGACTGTCCAATAGATTGTATAATTCAAGCCTGGCGTATGCTGTGGTAAAACAAGCCATAAATATGTTTGTGTTGCGTGAAAGAGTTTGACATTTTTTTGCATACTTCCAATTAACCATTGCAGTGGCATCATCTAAAAAATCTAAGCATGACACTTTGTACTGAGATAGAAATGCGTACTTAAAGAGATCAGGATTAGTAACAATGTTGTAGGTAGATTCGATTTTTGACCAAATTTACCCCACAGAGAATTTAGACACAGTTTAGCTATTTGTCTTTTTGCTTGGTTGGGTGCTATATGTTCTCTGTGTAATAATCCAAATAATCATCAATATACATCTGTATTTTCTCATCATCTGAACACCAACGAGGGTAGCCTGAGGCTTCTTTATCACAGAGATGTATTTTAATGTAGTCGGTAAAGAGCTTGTTAGTACTTGATTCAAAATGCCAAATTTCAAAGATTTCAACAAGTTGATAACTCATATCTAAGGCCTTCTGAATTTCTTCTGAAATGTACATTCATCAAACGTGTGACATCAATCCATATCTTGATGTGTAGAGGCACAAGTATAGCACAGTGAAAACATTTGTTTTTCTTTACAGGCAAGACAGGAAAAAACAAGTGTTTAGGGGGATATATTTTTTCACTTTAGTGATGCCAAAGTAAGAATCAAAAAGACTTAAGATAATTGTTGGATGACCAATTGGATATATTTTTGTTTTATTCACATAGGGATAGAGATTGGTGAAATCTTAATAGTAAATATAGCATTTTTGTGGCCACCATTGAGGGCATCATGGGGTGACAAAGGTTGGGAACTTTTATTTCTTGAATGAATTCCTGTAGGTCCTTGTTAGATTCAAACATGGCATGCCATTCATGTTCCCAGAGTTCATGGACCTCCAAAGCCCCTTGTTTTTAAAAAAAATCATCTTGATTTGTGTTTAGTGGTTCAGTTGACTGAAATGTGCCAGTTACCCGACCAAAGTCATCTTCACAATAACAAACATGGCATCCGTGTTTAAAAGCAACCTTGAAATTCAATGTATGTTTACCATTAACAAAAGCATAACCATCCAGCCAGTATTTACCAACCTTTTTTTCACCACCTTGTAAGGTGTGTTGTATAGAGATCCCCTCTTTGTGAAAAACGTTTGTTATTGTAATTATCAGGGGGTAAGATTGCAATAGTTTTTGGGTAAAAACGTTAACCTGTACATTGCCATACACACTTATGCTAAGATGGTATACTCAAAGGTGGTCGATTGTGTAGGTAATTACCTCCAGCTCATCATTCAAGTTATATTTAGTAACTGGTTTATTTGTTATGTTTATAATGCTTTCTCTATAGCATTCACAAGCCTTCTTCAGAATTTTAACATCCTGAATGCAGTTCCAATTGAAAATTTAATTTATTGTGGCAGTTTTGCTTGTACCAAGTAATGAATTCAGTCTTCTCATCAGGCGTCATATAATTAGCCCCATAAAATTGTATGGCTGGCATGATACCTATATAGTCCTGATTATCAGCCGAGTTTAAATAATGTGGAAAGAATCCTTTACTTCCCTCTGTATCCCTAATGCTGTATCCCTAATGCCGCAGGTAATTTACTAAGTCTCATGAATAGGAAATTTAAAGAATCTATAAATCTAATGCCCAAGTCAGCCAGTGTAACGCACAACAATTTACCATCCTGAGATAGTAGGTTTATTTGAATATTCTCTTTTTGTAATTATTTAACCACAAAGTATGAGTCATACCAACCGCCATTGTGGGCTATTTTGTTGCCGCTAATTATTTTTTTCCATGAACGTAATGAAAAAAGTCATTTAAACATGTAGAACCCTGAAATATCTAATGTTCTTCACAGTTCATTGGTATGGCATATATATATATATATATATATATATATATATATATATATATATATATATATATATATATATATATATATATATATATATATAGGGATCATTCTCAGGTTTGGTATGTCACAGATAGCAAGTACGGCGATCATACATTTTAATATTCTCATTACAAACCCGACATTTGAGACACTCACATTTAGGCTATTCAAGCTATTTTTTGTGTACTTCGACTAAGGAATAGTCCAAATTTGATTAGAATTTGAAAAAAATTTGAATATCAAAATGTATCATGTACTGTCTCTTTAAAACTTTGACTTTTACCATTTGCCATCTAAAACCTGTTGAAGTGCTGTTTTACCCTATGGGGGACCTCCTAGTCCTATTTGGAGTCAATTGGTCAACTTTGAGAAATCAAAAGTTTTTTGGGGGAAAAACTTCGAATTGAATTCGATCGAATGTGCTATTCCTTCGATCGTATGATTGGAATACGCCCAAATACGGACCTCTTCGACCCAAAAAAACCTTCAACTTCACTTTGGTTGGTCTTTTTAAATTTCAATTTGTAAGTATTTTCAATTTGATATTCGACCCTTGATAAATATGCCTCTAGGTGTGGTTGGCGCAACAACTAAACGCCCACATGAATCACAATAAATTTTAGTTTGACACTGTAATTAACCCAAGCGAGCATCTTGTGATGGTCTAAAACTCATTCGAGCGACACAATGCATGAGAGCTGCAGAATCCAGACATTTCAGAAGCTGTCTCACCACATTCACGCCTGAGATACGCTCCACAGAAATAACGGAAAATGTCTTCATTTTTGAGGGTAGACAGAGTGATAGTAAACACAGAAGTATTGGTACCCTAGAAAAGAATACATTTTTGTTGATACAATAATAATGCTGCCCTTCATGATATATAGTAAATATGATCTTTTCTCTACAAGATTCAGGTGTCTGGAAAACTTGCCATGACCCTTGTGGTAAAACACCTTAATAGTAATGTTTAGGGGTTTCTCAAAAGCAGGTATATCAATAAAACTAACTAAGTGATTATCAGGGATACCCAATGATTTATGGATCTCACGAGCCTCCAGTAATACAGTGTTGGGTGTGTCTTGCTCTGCTAAAACAGCACAGCTACTACCAGCTCAGCATCCATTGATGTCATTATTTAAATCAAATAATCAGCAACTTTTCTTGGCAATAATACGGCTATAGGCTGACGATCTAATGCGCCGTCTAGTTATTAAACCCCCTTCTCTGTTTTTCACAACCATTACAACAAGTCTTAAGATCCTTCATGAAACCTACGCTCTGCTTCTGATCTTCGCCTCACTTCTCCTCTGGTGACTTCTGCCCATTCTCACCTACAAGACTTCTCTTGGGCTTCTGCTTTTCTCTGGAACTCTCTGCCACAAGCTGTCAGACTTTCTCCTTCCTTCCAAACTTTCAAGCGCTCCTTAAAGACCCATCTGTATAAAGAGGCCTATTCGATGTACCTTAATTAATCATTGCTGTATCAAAAATTACAAATTGTTTATACAATCCTAATGTCTCAATTGTACCCTAACCTTTTAGTTTGTAAACCCTATTGTATCTGTAATCCTTGTCTGTTATCCACCATTTATTCCCTGTTTGCTATAACTGCAGTAAAGCACTGCATATCTTGACAGCGCTATATAAATAAATGATGATGATGATGATCCATTCCCAATAAGATCAGCATTACTCTGCAGAAAATTTGCTATATCATTTAAAAAGGACTCGGCATTTAAAGGGATCCTGTTATCAGGAAAAAAAGTTTTTTTTCAAAAAGCATCAGTTAATAGTGCTACTCCAGCAGAATTCTGCACTGAAATCCATTTCTCAAAAGAGCAAACAGATTTTTTTATATTCAATTTTTTTTAAAATATATTTCTATTCTTATTTCATTAAAGAAAAACAATAATTTTGTAAGATGACATTTAAATATAAGATAAACAAATGAACTAAAAAATCATAATATAAGTAACATAAACATGGATCAATATCACAAAGAATAGGCATTCAAATATTCATAACCATAAGGCTAGACTACAAGTTAACAAGTAGCAATGGAACAATCAAGAATCTTGTTGAGTTTTATATTCAATTTTGAAATCTGACATGGGGCTAGACCTTTTGTTAATTTCCCAGCTGCCCCTGGTCATGTGACTTGTGCCTGCACTTTAGGAGAGAAATGCTTTCTGGCAGGCTGCTGTTTTTCCTTCTCAATGTAACTGAATGTGTCTCAATGGGACCTGGATTTTACTATTGAGTGCTGTTCTTAAGCTCCCCATAGACCTGCATTTCTATATAAGATTTTTTGTAATCGTACGACCGATGATATTGGTGAAACGATTGTTTATAGATACGATTTGTCCATCAGCGAAAACTATCATTTTCAACGATATTGTCCCAGCCGAAAAACCAGAAGATGATATGACGTGCGATATCGTCCCGCAACAGCCCAAACCTGGAAGAGGATATGACGTGTATACTTTCGTTAAACTGCTTTTCAACGAACGTTCCTTTGTGTTACATTCATTCAACGAGTCCATTCGGATCTCTTTCACCGATCGTTCGTGCCGATGAGCATATTTATGGATTATAGCAGGAGGGCTGCACTAGCTATACTGCTATTAACCTCCATAAAGCAGAAGAAGAGGAAAAGATCAATATGGAGCAAATAGTGGTTATTACACAGTCATACATTTTCTTATATGGGACTTGTGAAAGAACTGAAAGAAAATAATCCAGATGATTTCAGAAATTACCCATGGATGTCTGACTCAATTTGAACACCTATTTGAAACAATTCGACCAGCCATAACCAAACAAAATCCGTGTATGATTCAGGCCATCTCGCTAGAACAGAGACTCATAGCAACACTACGTTATCTGGCAACTGGGAGAACATTGGAGGATCTTAAGTTTTCTGCACAAAGTCTAGGCCGAATCATTCCGGAAACATGTAATGCAATTATTGAGGCAATGAAAGCTGAATATCTAAAGGTAATTAGTTAAAAAAAAACTTTATTTAAAACACTTTGTACTACAAGCGCACTGCAATGTTAACACATAAATAACAATGTGAACCAGTAAAATAACAAAAACCATAAATATATAAAAACAGATACCAATAATAATAATAATAATAATAATAATAACAATAAAAGTGCAAAACAGTGTTTGGTTGTGTAAATAAATAGTGGTTACAAATACATACTGTGTGCTTTCATGTGGTGTCGGTGGGTATTGTGAGGAGTTTGCCACTGGTGGGTAAAAACTGTGAGCCGGGGAGTACCAGGATGGTTGTGGTTATTGTATTGATGTCGGGTTATGGTCATTCATTGTGGTATTGTCTGATAGTTTTTTCATCAGGCCTTTCTGTAGCACTTGTGTGATCATGTTTTCAGCAAACAAGCGATGTTCCTCTTCCATACGCCTCAGTTTAGAGGCAACAGTAAATGCATCATGTTCATCTCTTCTTTTGGATAAAAGTGAAGCAGCATCAGTTATTCATTTCTGTGTGTTGTCATCATTTTGTAGTATTTTCCTTTTTTTCCCCTTTTCGCCAAGGTTGGGTGTTTGTGTGAAACTTCTGTAGTGCTTGTCTGTTGTGGAGAATCCAAAGAAATAGTGTTGATAATTGTCTGAAAAAAAATAATTTAACAATGGTTTTACATGTGTTTTTCAGTTTCCGGAAAGCGCTGAAGAATGGAAAGCCATAGCAAAGCAGTTTGAAGACTATTGGAATTTCCCAAACTGTGGAGGGGCCATTGTTGGAAAACACGTTCGAATACAACCTCCTGCCAACTCAGGATCCTACTATTATAATTATAAAGGATACTTTAGTATTGTGTTATTGGCAATAGTAAATGCCAAATATGAATTTATAATGGTGGCTGTTGGGAAAAATGGAAGAGTATCAGATGGAGGAGCCATAGAACAGACTGTCTTCTATTAGAAGCTAAAGAACAAAGAAGTACAACTGCCTACAAATAATGAAACTACAGAAGGTCTAAACTTTGTATTTGTTGCAGATGAGGCCTTTTCACTGCAGGAACATATTCTAAAGCCATTCCTGGTAAAAACACTGACAAAGCAAAGGAGAATATTTATTTATAGACTATCACGGGCAAGACGTGTTGTAGAAAATGCATTTGGAATTCTTGCTAATCGCTTGAGTCTTCCCTACATCCATTACTCTGTCACCCGCCAAGGTAGATCTTGTGGTTTGAACATGCTGTGTTCTACATAATTTCCTACATTGTACCAATGGAAATGTTTATATTCCAAATAACATGGTGGACAGAGAAGACATTGAGTATTGCTCTCTTGTTTATGGGGACTGGCGATCAGACCCAAATGCAATGCTGGAACTACAAGCTGGTGGTACACGTAATGCTAATGTGGATGCTAAAATAAACAGGGAAAACTATGTAGATTATTTTAATGGACAAGGTGCAGTGGATTGGCAAGATACAATGATCTGAATTGATACTACGAAAGGACTATGACACAACCATATATATATTCCACCAGTATTTTCCTTCTTGATGTATACAAAACATAATAAATGAGCATTTATTAATTAATTGTTTGTGTGTGTGTCTTTACCTGAGACTGGGTCTCTGTACTGGTCTCTGTACACTCAGTTGACTCTGTGTTGCTGGTGCTTCAACATCCACATAGGTTTCATTGTGGTTTTCAACTGATGATAAATTTAAATTTGAGTTTGAATACCGTGCTATTTCTCGATCCACTGTAAACAAAAGTAGATCAAAGTACCACAGTTTGGGTACATATATATCATCTGTGGAGGCTCCAGATTTTTTTGAGGCCTGCCCTTTGTTCAGTTCTTTTCTGAAAACTGTTCTTAAGTTGGAAATTTTACTCTTGACAAAAGGTTCATCTGCAGTTGGGCAGACAGTTCGGCAAAGTGGGACAAGTTGTTCATATGCTTTTTCCCTTTTGTTCCTGTTGGAGTAGTCACCTGACTTAACGTTCCATAAAGAAGGTAATGTTTGGTACAATTCAATAAATTCACCAAGAAAGTCAGGTTTCAGGAATTTGTCACTTGGCATATTGTCCAACCACACAGTCTGCAAGACAAGAAAACCGTATGTTTAACTAATTATAATGGGAGGTTAAAATGTTTGTTACAAAAGAACATTCGCGCTACCAGATGTTTTTTGTACTAACGAAAAAATACGTCGTCGACCGAAGAGACCACGCCAACACACAAAAGAGAAATGCGCAAAAGCACGCGAACTTTCGTTTGTACAAACTGAAAAAACTACGTTGACGACCGAAGAGACCCAGCCAGCACACAAAAGAAATGCGCAACAAACGCGCGAACGTACGTTTGTATACCAAGGTAACTATAAGCTCCTCCCACTTCCGCTCGGATTCTATTACGTTCAGACGTTCAGACAGCAGAGAAGGTACAGCAGGCAATGATGGAAGAGGAGTGAGACAGGAGGAAGGCAACACCTAGAAGCTAAACTGAAATGACCTATATGGTGGCAAGACTAGGACTATCACTGGCACATTACACAAGATCTAATACAAGAAAGAACGCCATTTTGGAGAAAGTTATAGAAGGTCTGCAGAGAAGATATGGCATCACAAGATCCAAAGATCACTTGAGGAAAAGCTGGTCAGACCCGAAATTACGAGAGAAGGAGCAGCTGAAAGATCATAAAAAAGTACGTTGTTATTTAGGTGCTATTATATTTTGTGTGTACTTTTTGTATCTGTGGGTGTGGCTATACATAAAAATGCTCTTTTATGTCTCTTTTACAGTTTTTTTGATAATTTATATATATTTTTTATGCTTTATTCCATTTTCTCTATTTTTCTTTTTTTCACATTAGTTTATAGATTTTTCATTAAGTATTTACAATGGGTGGAACTATATATACATTAGTATCATGATAACTTTTGGTTAATTATCAACATGTTTGTTATTTTGAAAGGACACTAAGGGAGTATATTTAATTAACAGTGGTACTTTTTAACGCTTATTAGGAATCAGGTGATGTCATTGCACAATTGAGATAAATAGTAACACCATGCGTGATACATTAGGGTCAGATTACCTTTATTCCTAACATAGTATGTATTATACAGACATAATAAGGTGACCCTACTTTAAAATGATGGTGAGTGGATAAAGGTGATTTATCAGGTGATCACACAGGAGTTAACGTGGGGGAGGTGATACGGTTCAGTCAGTGTTTGATACAATAAGATCAGCGCAAGGAGTCTCTTAAAACAGAATAATGTAGACTTTAACTTATAAATAACATGGGTGGCAAGATTTAAAACCGAGATGAGCGATTTGAGACATGTTCACACTAGATGTTTAAATGTTGTAAATCACAATTTACTAAACGAATGGTCTCATTGAGCAATGCGGGACCGATTGGTATAACGAAACAAATATGTTTTAAAGGGAAAGTAAGGCCTAAGAGTAAAGTGTAAGCATACTTATAACATTTCTTGTCAGATAGCTGGCAGTATCATTTTTATGAGCCACCTCCAAACCTAACTCAAAGATTGATACTTTAGTAACTATAACAATTGTGTTGCCTTTATAATTGGGAGAATTTGCTACATGACTAATATTAAGATAATAAAGTTACAGGGTATTTTCTTTTTATCTTGTTTTTATCTGGATGTTTTGTAATAAGTGTTGATGTAAAGATCTGATTGTTTGTTTGATGTTAATAGTATTTTATCTTCATTCTTGATGTGTTTATTATGCTCAATTTCTATGGAGTCGCCCAGTGGTGACGAGGGGGGGTACATCTTTGTTACATCAGCTTTTTTTTTTCTACACTTTTGAGAAACCCCTAAACATTACTATTAAGGTGTATTACCACAAGGGTCATGGCAAGTTTTCCAGACACCTGAATCTTGTAGAGAAAAGCTCATATTTATATATCATGAAGCATTATTATGGTATCAACAAAAATGTATTCTTTTCTAGGGTACCCATACTTCTGTGTTTACTATCACACTAATGTCTACCCTCAAAAATGAAGACACTTGCCGTTATTTCTGTGGAGCGTATCTCAGGCGTGAATGTGGTGAGACAGCTTCTGAAATGTCTGGATTCTGCAGCTCTCATGCATTGTGTCGCTCGAATGAGTTTTAGACCATCACAAGATGCTCCCTTGGGTTAATTACAGTGTCAAACTAAAATTTATTGTGATTCATGTGGGCGTTTAATTGTTGTGCCAACCACACCTAGAGGCATATTTATCAAGGGTCGAATATCAAATTGAAAATACTTACAAATTGAAATTTAAAAAGACCAACCAAAGTGAAGTTGAAGGTTTTTTTGGGTCGAAGAGGTCCGTATTTGGGCGTATTCGAATCATACGATCAAAGGAATAGCACATTCGATCCAATTCAATTCGAAGTTTTTTCCCCCCAAAAACGTTTGCTTTCTCAAAGTCCACCAATTGACTCCAAATAGGAGGTCTAGGAGGTCCCCCATAGGGTAAAACAGCACTTTGACAGGTTTTAGATGGCGAATGGTAAAAGTCGAAGTTTTTAAGAGACAGTACATGATACATTTTGATATTCAAATTTTTTTCAAATTCTAATCAAATTTGGACTATTCCTTAGTCGAAGTACACAAAAAATAACTTGAATAGCCTAAATGTGAGTGTCTCAAATGTCGGGTTTGTAATGAGAATATTAAAATGTATGATCGCCGTACTTGCTATCTGTGACGTAGCAAACCTGAGAATGATCCCTCTGATATATATATATATATATCACTTATATATCACTTGCAAACATGTCATTTATCCTTGAAAAAGGTCCCAGAGAGGACCGAAACGTTGGAAATGAACTTGTGAATAAAGCACATTTATTTCACTAATATGAACGAGTGCGGGTCCATTTACTGGATAATAACATTAAGCTTTGACCAACGCACCACCATGGACAGAATTGAATCCGGGAGGATTGAGTTCACTGTACCGACATAATATATGTAAGGATTACTTTCCTTGCATTTGAGTGTCCAGCCCCCCGGTATACGACTAGCATGGAGACTAGTGGACAAAGCCTGACACATACACAGTGTGACAACTTCTCTGCAGAATAAATAGAGACCATTTTGTTCCGTGAAGCCTACGAGGAAACTTTTGGAACACTAGGCACAAAAGAAGTATATCACGAGATCTTGCACCTAAAGAAAAAAGAATTCGAGATACATCTACATGGGGTCTCCCTTTCCGACTATTACAGGGAGAAGAAAATCCCCAGGGGATTCCGAATCAACAATACACCTACCATAGGAAGAATGAACCCCGAATTCTGCAAGAGGTGGTGTAACATACTTGATTGTTGCTCGATCTCATACTCCTTGTAGTTGAAGAAGTGGGCCGAGAGCTGAGATCGGGGAAGAGTGAACTTTCTGGGTTCCAGGACGCCAATCGCATTATCCTGCACAGCGGCAAAGAAACTGACTGGCCTGGGAAGCTACAGACCCAGATCGCTAAATACAGAGCTGAGCTGTTGGCGTTTAAGAGTGCCAAATGACTGAGGGTGCAGCAGGACTACAAAGACGGCGCAGTTTACCGGTGGCAGCAGGGTGGAGCACTAGGACCCAGGAGGAGGCGAGCGGATTGGTGCACACGCAGGTCACCGTCCAGAAGAGCCGACAGCAGAACCGGCAGCAGAACCTCTGGCAGCGAGAGTGGGAGAAGTGGATCAGGATCACCGTGTGAGAGATCTCCCACCACATCTTCTTTTTTAGGGGAGCGCGCACTGAGTGGGGACGAGGAGTCGAACAGACGCAGCAATACAGGAAAGCCGCCCGTCGGGGGAAGGGGCCAACCGCAGCAACAGCAGTTTCAACCCCCTCACAGCAGGCGCAGGCCAAGAACAAGAAGAGGGACATGATTTTCAACTTATCCACCTACTGCCTGACATCGGCCGAAAAATCCCTGCTACAGAAAGGCTTTGGGTTCGTCCCCTCGGTGAGTCTAAATCCTTTTGCCCATACTATTGACAATTATAAATTTACTGGACAATTGCGCCTTAAGGAGCTTTATGGGGCTGAGAAGGGAATTGTGCCACTTGATTGTGCACCCGGGCAGGACTGGGATTTAACTAACGTGACTGGTGGAATTAATATTGCTGATAAGGGGGACAAAGAAATGCAACCTGATGTGATAGGGAGAAAGTTCAAACCCAAAAGTGAATATGACCCTGTTAGCACCAATACTTCCATTAAAACCTTAAACCGTATACTTGACTTGGACATGACGGCTGGTATAGAACAAATAGGAAACGAAGGGGAAATCTTCCATTTGAACAAAGAAATGCCTTGAAAACCCTTCAGTCCAACAATGAAATAATTGTTAGAAAAGCAGACAAAGGGGGAGGTGTGGTTATAATGGACTACAAATATTATAAAGATGAATTGATATCCCAATTAAATGATAGTTCCAATTATGAGAGATTGACGTTTGACCCCACTAACATTTTCTTTGGTGAATTAAAAGAGATATTAGAAGCCGGAGTAAAGGAAGGCCATGTCTCTAAAACAATGTCTGAATAATTCTTACCAACGTGTCCCATCAGACCTGTCATTTATACTCTGCCCAAGATCCAAGATACACACAAATCTACATTCCCCTCCAGGCAGACCCATTATATCATCCAACCGTTCCCTGAATGGGACCATTGCAGAGTTTGTAGATTTCCATCTCCAACCAATGTGTGTGCAGCGAATAGGCAGCTATTTTAAAGATACTAATGATTTCCTTAAAATGATTAAAAGTATCGACATCCCGGCATCTAAATTGACTGTAGTAACTATGGATGTACAGAGTCTATATACATGTATTATCCTTGTCTGTTATCCACCATTTATTCCGTTTGCTATAACTGCAGTAAAGCACTGCGTATCTTGACAGCGCTATATAAATAAATGATGATGATGATGATGATGATGATGATGTATTCCACACAAACAAGAGTTAGAATCAGTGCGACAGCTAATTGATGGCAATGAGCATTACACTTACATTCATTCTGTCCCTGTTGCACTTTATCCTCTATAAAAACGATTTCAAGTTTGAAAAACAATACTTCTTGCAGCACACGGGGACAGCGATGGGATCGAAAGTAGCTCCCACATTCATGTATATATATAAGAATGAGTATATCTTGAGTCATGCCCTATTCAGAAGAAATGGCGCCCTTTATAGGCGATATATCGATGACATTTTCTTTGTATGGTCTGGCCCGACTGAGGAGCTAAATAACCTGGTAGAGCACCTGAATTGCATCAATAGTCCAGTTAAGCTTGTAAGGGGAGTAAAGGGTTAATGCCCCGCCGTCACCATGGCAACCATCCTTCACTGGAATGATGGATATCCACACGATGGTAAAATCACAAAAATTAAGAACTTTTATTGGTAATGCTTTCCAGTATCCATTAACTTTGTACAGTCCATACACAGTCCCATGGGTTTCACTTACTCCCTTCCTTGCAGAGCAATAACTTTTACGAACCCCTCATACGAAATCACTGGCGACACAGGAACACCCCTTTCCAAGGCGACTTACCACCTTCCTACTTCAGTCGGCTGACACCACAGCAGTGCACCGCTGACCTTTTAGGATAGGAATTTTCCACCTTCTGGTCCTACCAGTCCGGCATACGTCCTATGCCCTCTGGCTACTCCACATAGGATTTCTCTTGTGCCCCTCCTTCAGGATGTTCGTGTTCCCCCCTAACACTCCAGCCCTCACTGGCAAAGCCTTGGCTCCTAAGCCACTTACTCCTTGTTGGGGTCTTGGCTACTCATTCTAGTGGTCCACTCACTATCTATAGTACCTAGTACTTTTACAATAGCCTGTTACTATCTACTTTTCTTCAGAAGCATCCACTGAACACCCATTACTGTGTTTCACCCTTTAAATACTATCCCTAATTAACCATCCCCTTAACATTCACTGTACATGTGCTTTTAACATTTCCCTATCATGTACTGTCCTCCCTGCAGTGCATGTGCTTTCCCAAGTTCATCACATGAAATCTTTCCCATTCATTTGCATGATAACACTGCCACCTTGTGGTGCATTTTACACATTACAGTCTCCAAAAAAAATGACCTGGAGGTGGCCATTGAAAGTACTGTTTCTATTTTTGCAGATGAGACTAAATTGTGCAGAACTATAGGTTCCATGCAGGATGCTGCCACTTTGCACAGTGATCTGTCTAAACTGGAAAACTGGGCAGCAAACTGGAAAATGAGCTTCAATGTTGATAAATGCAGGTTATGCACTTTGGCAAAAATAATATAAATGCAAGTTATACACTAAATGGCAGTGTGTTGGGAGTTTCCTTAAATGAGAAGGATCTTGGGGTCTTTGTAGATAACACGTTGTCTAATTCTGGGCAGTGTCATTCTGTGACTACTAAAGCAAATAAAGTTCTTGTATAAAAAAGGGCATTAACTCAAGGGATGAAACATAATTGTGTCTCTTTATAGGTCCCTGGTGAGGCCTCATCTGGAGTATGGGGGCAGTTTTGGACTCCAGTCCTTAAGAGGGATATAAATGAGCTGGAGAGAGTGCAGAGACTAAGTGCAACTAAACTGGTTAGAGGGAGGGAAGAGTTAAATTATGAGGGGAGACTGACAAGGTTGGGGTTGTTTTCTCTGGGGGAAAAAAGGCGCTTGTGAGGGGACATGATTAGACTTTACAAGTACATTAGAGGACATTATAGACAAATAGCAGGGGACCTTTTTACCCATAAAGAGAATCACGTACCAGAGGCCTCCCCTTCAGACTAGAGGAAAAGAAGTTTCATTTAAAGGAACAGAGTAGGGGGTTCATCACAGTGAGGACAGTGAGGTTGGGGAATGCACTGCCGGGTGATGATTCAGTTAATGACTATAAGAGGGACTTGGATGATTTCTTGGACAGACATAATACAAAGGCTATTGTGATACTAAACTCTATAGTTAGTATAGATATGGGTATATATCATTTATGTGACAGTAGGGAGGGGTGTGTGTATGGGGCTGGGTTTTCATTTGGAGGGGTTGAACTTGATGGACTTTGTCTTTTTTCAACCCAATTTAACTGTGTAACTATGTAACTATGTAACTATTTATACTTGAAAAAGGTCCCAGAGAGGAACGAAACGTTGGAAATGAACTTGTGAATAAAGCACATTTATTTCACTAATATGAACGAGTGCGAGTCCATTTACTGGAATATATACACAAAAGCCATGAATATCTTGTAAATTTTATCCTTATAAACGGTGACTAGTGATGTCATCAGTTATAAACAGTGAGTAGTGATGTAATTTCTGTCACATGACTCACTAAAATTTGTGTATTATAATTAATAAAGTACCCCGTCTTGTAAACTATAAGGATATTATAATTTACCTCGGAGTTCCATGACCTGTATAAAAAAACACTCTGCCTTCGGCCTCGTACTTTTATATGGTCATGAAACTCCTTGGTAACTTATAATATCCTTATAGTTTACAAGAGGTGGTACTTTATTCACTTTATATATTTAAAAGTTTTGGGGTTCATGTTTGCCTAAGCTCGGTGCTTCCGGATTGCTGATTTACAACATTTATTACAGTGTTTATATTCATTAAATGCAGCTTCTGTCCCTACAGATTTGTAGTTATTAAATGCCTTTCTCTTCTTTCCCATTAACAGTAATAGTTTAAAGGACAACCATTTCTGTTCTGTGTTTTTAGCTGAAAACCTAATGCCCCAATCAATGCTCTGTAGGGCAGCCCTCAAGGCACTAAAATGAGCTTTTCCAAAATTCCTGGTTTTTGTTGCCCCAGTATATATTTGTTTTTTGCACCAGACATTAAATGATATAACATTATGGTCACTATTACCCAGGGGATCAATGACTTGCACATTTGCTATAAGTTCTGGCTCATTAGAGAACACTAGGTGCAGAATAGCATTATTTCTGGTCGGCTCCTCAACAACCTGTGCCATAAAATTGTCATGTAACAGTTTATAAACTTGTTCCCATTAACTGATCTGGCAGTACCGTTGCTCCAGTCAATATCTGGGTAATTAAAATCCCCCATTATCATTACTTTACCTAAACTAGCAGCCTTTTCTATTTGCATCAGGAGCTTATCCTCCTCCTCGTCACTTACATTAGGGGCCTTTTCAGACAAATCAAGGTAAATTCAGTAAGGGGGGGGGGGCTGCAGAAAGAGGTGCTGCTGAACTTGGACCATCACCAGGGTCAGAGGTACAAAAAATAGGATATTGGAGCTAGTAATTAACATGTGAAGAAGAAAGTGTTTGAGGTTATGTTACTTGATAAAGAAAAAGATATTGAACAGGATCATGATGACGTTGGATATGAGAGAACTTGTGTCTCCTTTCAGTTCCTTGGACATTTCAACAAAGAAATCAACTCTTCCACCAATTTCTGCTGCATCAATAATAAATCCCTCCATGTGACCTTTATATACCCACACATTTTAAATTGACACTAGATTAATTACAGATTAAGTCACTTGAATTTGTGTGTTAAATGCATTGTGATTTTGAATTAACTGTTATCTAAAGTCATCTTAACTCATTTAATGCATTTAACCTTTTCATTAACCTACCAAAGCCCCATTGTTCATAAATGGTGAACTCTTGAATTAGTTGTTTTCTGTTAAATGTGGCTTGATCTTGTTTACATGAACTAACAGTGTGGTCTGCAGAAGTAAATCACTGATGATTTGTCAGAAGGAAAATGGGTGCCAGCTAAAAACTGCCATTTGTGTTGGAAAAGTGGTGGTGGGTCACCTCTGTAAACTCTTCTAAATTGATCCATTAGTTGATACATCCCTTATCTTTTGCATTTTCTCATGAGAAAAATCCCTGAATTTCATGAATTAAATGTAAACTTTATATATCTATAATATATATATATAAATATATGAACAGGCAAGGTACCAGTTATCCAGAATACTTGGGACCTGGGGATTTCCAGAGAAAGGATCTTTCTGTAATTTGGAGCTTCATACCTTAAGTCTGCTACAAAATCATGTAAACCTTATATAATCCCCCTAGGCTGGTTTTGCTTCCAATAAAAATTAATTATACCTTAGTTGGGATCAAGTACAAGTCACCTTTATACACACATTTGAATAAAATTGAGTCTATGGGAGATGGCCTTCCAGATAATGGGTTTCCAGATAATGGATCCATACCTGTATATATAATATGATCTTTAGGTGCCTCCACATTCCTGAGAACTTAGTCAGCTCAACTTGGTTTTCCAATGGTTCTGCCCATTACCTCAGGCACCGTCACACAACAGACCACCATAGCTTTTAAGAAGCTTCTCTTCCATCTATCCCTAGGTCTGTTTCTTTCTGAAAGTTTCTAAGGTTTTGAATGAATATTCTTCACTGAGCATTATGGGAAACTGTACAAAAAGTCTCAATACTTGTGCTCCACAATATTGTCCTGCTGCTTGAAACCCCCCGCACTAACCTCCTACCACTGGTTCTTAACTAGTTTTGCTTTAAAACTTCATCCAACTCCTCCGGACACAAATAGTTTTGCAACCTATTAACAGTCTCATGTTAGTAGTTTTAGAGGGGCTTGAAACGGAATAAACTCTTTCTCTAAAACCATATGTTATGGAATTTATTAAAAAGATCTAAATTTTAAAACACACAAATAAAACAAAGCACTGAATGATCCGAGAAATAAGTCTCTAAACCGCTAAGAATTTTAGTTTTTTGAACAATTCCTAGCGAAAAAAATCAGAACCTCTAAAAGTCTGAAATGATCTAAAACAGTCCAATTAGATCTAAAACAGTCCAATTAGATCTAAAACAGTCCAATAAGATCAGTGTGGCTCCCACTGAGGTCTATAGGACCTCGACAACTTTTACCTGGCAAATTGTTGGGTTTTCATGGTTTTTACACTAAATAAAACTTGATATTTTAGCGTTTTGCAGAAATCTAGAAAAAGCACACATTGTTAGAGGTTTTAGAAAAATAGAAATTCGGTTGTTAATAAATAGTCTGTTAATATGTAAATTAATAGCAAACTTCAATGCATATTAACCCAGCATGGCACACTGTACCAAACCAAATTAGCAGTCAATTACCTTTACTTTATTTGTGGAAACATTAAAAGATTGATTTGAAGTGAATTTCCTGATTGAGGCCACTCAATAGTAATTCCTCCCAGTTGACTTTGTATAATCAGTGTATCCCAGTCACCACCTCTAGTAAAGTACTTAACTTGTTCACTTCCCCACACCTGAAGCCTATCTACCTCCGTGTATACCCAAGAAGTGTCCAGAGGGCTCAACCCTGAGAATAATTCTCATCTTTAGCAAATATAGAGGTAAAACTAATAGTGTAACCTTGCCACTCAATTTACTATGGCCTTACAATATATTCACATTGTAGTTGAAGTTCTGAGTAGCACAGGAGTAATAGGACAGAGATTTGTTGTGTATATGAGCAGTGCTTTTTGTGGCTGTTTATCTCTAGAGTAGAGGTGATAACTGTATAATTTACATTTCCAGATTAGAATGTGATGAATGTACATTTTTTAGAAAAGAGCAGAAGTCCCCTAGGTGCCTGTGTCTATATTCATTCCTCTTTCTTTATAAAATGAGGGTTGGTTTAGGCAGAAAGCTTACTCTGTTCTACACATGCAGTCCAATCCCAGAATCTCTGTTACTCACTGCTCTACTGACTGCTGCTGTGGTGACTCTCTGATACATTATCTTCTATTGGGATACATTGGTTTCTTGGGGACTGCAATGCTGGGAGGCTCAACTTCATCCAACCTCCTAAAAGTGCTGATGTATCTGATGGTCCTGTTTGTGGGACCCTGCACATCCGTGGTTCAAACCAACAAAACTGCTTGTCGCTTGAAGACCATTAAAGCAGTTGAGGAATATGAATATATTAAGGAAGGAGACATCATGATTGGAGGGGTGCTGACTGTCAGTGCTTCAGCAGGAGTAGAGCTGAAACGATTACAAGTGGAGTGTATTCGGTGAGTACAATTTAGTAGAAAAAAAGTGGGGGAAGAAAGACATGTTCTGCTCTGTATTATTTCCATGTAGAGCCATGTAGGCAAACGGGAAGGACAGAATCTGTACATACTGTATATGTTAGGGATGCACCAAATCCACTTTTTTGGATTCGGCCAAACCCCCGAATCCTTTGTGAAAGATTCGGCCGAATACCGAACCGAATCCGAACCCTAATTTGCATATGCAAATTAGGAGCGGGAAGGGGAAAACATTTTTTACTTCCTTGTTCTCTGACAAAAAGTCATGCAATTTCCCTCCCCGCTCCTAATTTGCATATGCAAATTAGGATTCGGATTCGGTTCGGCCGGGCAGAAGGATTCAGCCGAATCCGAATCCTGCTGAAAAAGGCCGAATCCTGGCCGAATCCTGAACCGAATCCTGGATTCGGTGCATCCCTAGTATATGTGTCAAAATACAATTTCCGTATTTCACCACAGCAACAAACTCATCATTTCACATTCTGGGTGTGAATTTTCTCCTCCTCTAACTTCTCCATAGTTTATCCTCATTTTTTTTAGTTATCCTTCCCTGACGCCCCCCCCCCCCCAAAGTTTTTATGCTTGGCACAATTAAACACATGGTAAATCCCTGTTACGCATTCTACCCGTGTGCTGTGGCTTTGTAATATATTTTAGGTACAGCGGATGTACCGTCCTCCTAAACTCTGCAGCCCCGAGATCTACACGTACTACAAAAATAGAGGCATGGGGGTAGATTTATCAAAGAGTAAAGTTATAGATATCTACAGTCTGCAGAGTGAAATACCATCTCTCTCCATTCATTTCTATGGGATTTGTAAAGGTGTATTTATCAAAGGATGATAGGGAAAGTTTACCATTTGATAAATACGCCATTAAAAATGCCATAGAAATAAATGGAGAGAGGCAGTATTTCACTCTGCAGACTGTGGAGATCTCTTATCTACCCCCAGGTCTGTGTGTGTATCTTTAAGTACATTGGCATTTTCACCCCATCTCTCCATATTTCCACAATCACTCGTATACTGCTGCTAGAGAAATGGGATGAAATTTTCCCTTGGTTTAAATTCTCTGTGAAAATTCACCAGTTAATTTTCCCCATAATATTGTAGTGGTGAACAATTTCTAGAGAATTTGCACCATAAAGAAATTCCGTATGAGGGATATTAACATTTAGGAGGTGCTTTATGATGCAGGTCACCAGCCTGAACATGAAGCTTTTTCTTGGTCAAATATCACCGTCTTTGTTAATTGGTGAATATTCACTGGACAAAACAATACACTGATTTTTAATTTGAGAGATGAGAATTGCAGCTTCTTATTCATATCATTTATATTTGTTTAAATGATATAATGAAATCCTGGTGCTTTCCACAATGCACACAAATCTTAAGAGGGAGTTATTCTACAGAAACAGAACACCCTCGGAATCCCTGGCATAAATCTCTGTATAAAATGTGGTTTACGACCTACACTTGGGCATAATTAGTAAAGTAATGTGTGATCTGCTGAGGGGACTGTGAGCCCAGCAAGATACAGGAGACATACACCCAACTCTTAACTCCGAGTAAGAGTGAGACACAGTTGAGTCATACGTTGTAGAGTAAGACATATTAGAAAAGTGAGATTCAACGTTTGCATATTGATATAAAACAGTTGGTATAAAATTAGGGATGTGCTGAATTGAACCTTGGACCCTATACAAGTGTATATTTGTGAGCACTTTGTGTGCAAATCAGCATTTTCCGACCAATTTCTAGGGGTCGCCGAGGATTCAGATTCGGTTTGATAATTTGTCAAAATCTATTTGCCAGGGTTCAATTATTCACTCCATCTATAGTATCAATTGCTTTAGTGATTTTTGCGTTTGTTTTTTTTTTTTTCCCAGACCTAGTGTCCAGAAATATCAATATCTTGTGGAATTTATATACCTTCTTAAGGTAATTAATGATGACCCACTTAACTTAAAGAATGTAACCCTGGGATACCATATACTTGATTCTTGTGGATTCCCACTCTGGGCTTTGAGGGGCGTATTACAGATATTATCTGGTACCCGGGAACCAGTACCAAATTACTCCTGTGTGGGAAAGAGAAAAATTGCTGGATTTATTGGGGATTTAAACTCGGACCCAACTATATCAATGGCACATATTCTTGGTACACTTGGTTATTCTCAGGTGAGAACATTTCAGTAAGATTTAGAACTTAATACTGATAACAAATATTTGTCAGCCACCTGTTTATGAAAAATGTATAGTAAAAATGGGGACAGTTTTGCTGAAATTTCAGGTTGTGGTTGTTACTGAACAGGACCTTTTTTTTTATGGGGAATTTTATGGGAATTTTATGGGGAAACCATTTTATTATAATATCTCCTTTTAGTTTGTTTTTTGTTATTTTTCATGAATGATATAGTTTTGATACTATCATGCCATTGTCTCCTTTGCAACATATTTTCTTCATCTGCATAACATTGTCATTTTGATTTCATTTGTTTAATATGAAAATCAAATAAAATATTTTAAACACTATAATATCTCCACCTCAAACTTTTTAAATACATTCTATGTGTGGGGACTTACGTTCAATTTCTCCCGAGGAAGTGGGGAGCAAAACCCACAATGTGTCAAGGGCTTCATATACTTTGTGACTATCGGTTCTATACAATTTGGTTGTAGTGATTGGCAAATGAATTCCCCAGACATGGATTCACAGTGAATTTTCTTTATTTCGCCAGCTGCAATTATAAAAATAAAAATTGCGCAATTGACTCTGATGCATTTGGACAAAAGTTGCGTGCGTCAAATTTGCAGCGCATCAAAATGATTTTGAAGCACATTAACAAATGCATTACATGGATTTTTTTTTTCAAATTTTTCCACAAAACGGGACAGATTCGCCCATCACTATTAGGTTGCAGATAAATAACATTTTATGATAACTAATGCATCATAAATAACTTCTATTTTCTTGAAACTGCCAAAGGTTTACAGAAGGCTTATCAAGAACATTTTCAAGACTGTAAGAATAATCATTTAATTTTGTTAGAAAGTGCAATGTTCAACCTTATCCAATGTCTGCTTGGCTTTCCTCCCGTACTCTGGTTTCCTCACACTCCACAACAATATACATGAATTAATTTGGTTCCTGGTCTGTGATAGGAACCTTAGACTGTAGGCTCTCCTGGAGCAGGGACTGATATAAAGTGTTAATAGTGTAAAGCACTGGGGAATGACACTATATAAATAAAGCAATATTTCATCAACAAGCTCATATGAGTGGATCCTACTGTAATTTATAAACATTAAAAGTTATGTGACCATATACAGAAGAGGCCAAAGCCCAAAATAATTGATAACTGAGATTTTTCAATTCATAACCAGGTTTAATTACAAAGAATTTGGATCTCAAGTTCAACTTGAAAAGGAGTTTTATTAAACAGCTTCTTAATGTGACAGGTGACATGTCCCCTTAGAGAAATATCTCATGAGCTGTGCACATCTCTGCACAATTATATCTACAATTATATCGGATTTCAACAAAATGCATTATTTGTTATTCTCTAAACAGATGTCCTAGCCAAAAAGTATATGGTCTTCTTTTGTTTCCCTTTAGAACCCAAATTGAGCAAAAGCTATAGAAGATATGAATGAGGTGGACCAGTCTGTGTAGTGATTCTAACCAGTTTATAATTTCGATACTAGGTAGGCCTAGTCCTTACTACTACAATAAATGGCCTCTGTCCAAACTGTTCTCTATATGCCTAAAAAATATTTGTGGGAGGACCACTTGTAGCTGATCTTTGCTTGCTCACTGTACAGCAGCAGTACCTGGTAGCCCCAAACCTAAAAGTGGACAAACTATAAATCCATTGCACCTAACACATACCACTTACTCTTAAAATGTGTCTTTCTTTTACAGATCAGTTATGGAGCTACAGACCCTTCCCTAAGTGACCGAGTCATGTTCCCATACTTTTTCCGCACGGTACAAAATGATGAGGAGGAATGTATTGCTTTAGCTAAACTATTAAAATACTTTGGTTGGAATTGGATTGGAATGATTTATTTTGATGATTATAGTGGGTACAGAGATCATCAACTGCTGATAAAGTCTCTTTCCAGAGAAGGCATCTGTGTTGAGTTTTCAGCAAAATTAAGGTACAGAGATATACTACAGACTCGCTACATGATCAAACAATCGTCTAGTGATGTCATTCTGATATGCGGAGAAGTTAACTTTGCTCATTCTTCAAGGTTATTCATGCTTCAGGGGCTTGTAAAAAAAACTTGTATCTTTTTATCAAAATTCTTAAATAATTTTGAGGAATTAAATGACTATGAGGATTTGTTTTCTCATGGAAAATTACTAAGTGGCAGTTTGACGTTCATGCAGAATAGATTTTATGACCCGTCTGATTACCAATTTAGAGAGTTTTCAGACAGCATGCATCCATCTAAGTACCCTGAAGACAACTTGCTGGAAAATATTTGGATACGGTACTTTTCCTGTTTGTCTAAAAAAAAGAAACAAAAGATGCATTCCATTAATTCCCCATATTACGGTGGTCCTTATAATTGTTCAGGAAAGGAAAAACTTACAGATATTCCTAATTATCTTGGCCTTTATCACTCTGAAAGCTTGATAAATGCTGTGGATATAATGAATATTGCACTACAGGATATGAAAACATCTGTAAAGCACAGACCGATGCCTAATTATAACCACCAGGTAGGCTGGGTGCTTGCACTGCATTGTCTATTGTTTGTTTTTGGTGTTTTATTGGGCTGATTGGGTCAACAGAATCAGAGTAACTGAATTTAATAAACAAAAAAGAAATTCAACTGTTTTGATCAAATCATAGTTATCTTCCTCAGGGAAAAAAAACTAACATGTAAACATTGCAAACCCTTAAGAACCCACCCCCTGTGCTAAACATACATGTGGAGGGAGGGTTCTTAAAATATTAGGTTTAGTTGGAAACTTCTACATTTGTGTTGGAAGGACAGCGACAGCTCATTGAACTTCTTTCAAGGTTTATGTGGCTCTCAGCATGCTTAGAATATCCACAGACCTAGGAAGCTTGCAAAGGCCACAAGGACTTAAGAATTAAGGAAGAAGCTGCTACTGGGGAAATGGCAGATTGGGCAGAAGTCCACTTGTCATATAAGAAGGTTTAATCAAAGGCAAAGAATCATTCGCCGAAATATTAGATATTATAAAACAAAGTAGAACACCTAAAAACTTGGGAAAGTAAGACCTAGTTAAAGACAATGCAATGGTATCAGTGGGGGCAATAATTACAACAATCTAAGCACGGGGGCTGCACTAAAATCCTTTATGGGGATCACAGAGCTACTGTTACTCACTCACACGGTCTACCTAATACTTATAGATGCTTCTATAACAGGTACTATCTGCCACTACCTTCACCTTAGTGTCCCTTTTACGCAACTTCACTAAGGATTTTAAAGGGGTTCTATTATGATTTTATGGTGTCGTTTTTCTCTAAATTGCACTGTTTGCACAAATTCACTGTACAATATAAAATGTCATTCCTGAAGCAGCAAGTGTATTTAGTTGTAATATTGGTGTGTAGGTGCATCTCAGCTCATTTTGCCTGGTCATGTGATTCCAGAAAGAGCCAGCACTTTAGGATGGAACTGCTTTCTGGCAGCCTGTTGTTTCTCCTACTCAATGTAACTGAAAGATTCTCGGTGGGTCATGGATTTTTACTATTGAGTGCTGTTATATCTAAAAGGGAGCTGTTATCTGTTTACCTTCTCATTGTTCTGCTGCTGGGAGGAAGAGAGGGGGCTGATATTACTCCAACGTGCAGTAAAGTGAGACTGAAGTTTATCAGAGCACAAGTCACATGACTGGGGGCACCTGGGAAACTGACAATATGTCTAGCCACAAGTCAGATTGGAAAATTAAATATTAAATGTGTTTTTTATTTTGAAAAACAAATTTGGTGCAGAATTCTGCTGGAGCAGCACTATTAACTGATGTGTTTTTAAAGAGTTTCCAGAGACAGAGTCCCTATGTTACATCAGGACTCATTACAGTATTTAGTAGACAGGTCTAAAGTAACTGGACTTTTTCAATATTTTTAAAACCTTTTATCCATCAGTTGAGCAGATTCTTCAAATGAAAATACCCCTCCCACAGGCAATAGACAGTTCCCCACAATATCTCCTATAGCTCACTGACTCTGATGTGAGTGTGCATCTTACATAAAATACAATATGCCCTATTAATCAAATAATATACAAATCATAATGATACATCTGTCTGCAATATTTTAAATACTATATTTCTTGCACTCTTTAGCTACATCGCTTCCTTAGATCTGTCTCATATGCAATGGATTGGAGTCCAAAAGCATCGTTTAATGAAAAAGGAGAATTGCCTAATAAGTATGAAATTTCAAATCCACAACTTGGTTCTTTAGATGAGTGGTCTTGGAATATAGTGGGACATTATGTTCCCTGGGCTCCACTGGAGCAACGATTAACATTAAACCCAAGTAAAATAATATGGAAAACCCCAAACAAGGTCAGAAACTGCTTCTTTCTCTTTCCAGTATAAAAGAAGTGTCAATGTGTGTAATGAATAGAACAATCATGATTATATACAGAACTGTTTCAACTGAAATGTCTCTTTACAATGTCATGATTGAAAATCTAGAAAACATCAAGAACAGTTGAATGAAATTGTTGTTCCTGTATAGAAATGAGAACTTTATTTTTTTTTTTTGCCCTGCACCATCCTTCCTGAACGTTAATTATACAAGTGGTTAATTAATCTTTATTGCAAATGCTACAGGGACTGAAGTGCTTATAAAACAGAGCAATTGCATGGAAATGTGATTGGTTTTGTCACAATGTGATGTATTTGAGACTGTCACAAAACAGGGACATGTTGACAGGTGAACAGGGTTTATACAGGGGCTTTATTGCACCAGGGTAAAAAAGTGGGAGAAACAGAAACAAAGTAATAACACGTAAGATTTACGAGTTGATAAGTGATGCTCCATAAAACGGTCTCCAGATGAACTAGATACAATCTGCTGATGGCAACCCAGTGGGTACCTAATATTAAGTTCTCATTATTAACTCCAAGGCACAAATCCTTTGATACAGATAATGGGGCAAATTATTTTTTAGACATAAATACACAAGAAAAGGTACAGCCCAGGTGTGTTCCAAATAGTAGCAGTGTGGGGTTCAATTAGTGAGCTCATTCATTCTGGGGGAAAAAAGAAGTCAATTCAGGCCCTAATTTACGAAAGGAGCAAATGATGTGCTACTGGTTAATGTATTTCTTTCTGAAACTCTCACTCGATTGGCTCCACATTGTTCAGAAGAGCAGCCAACTTGGATTCAAAAGTTCATTGGAGAGGGGAAAACGTAGAAACAATTGCAGAAAATGAGATGCTGCTCAGCTAAAATTATTTTAAATGGCACCAAAACCTGAAAGCCGTGGGAGAAAATTGAAAGCAACCATTGGAATGGATAGAATAGACAAAATGGAAAAGACTATGCAAATGACCAGCTCCATGAAGATCATTAAAGGTCGAAAGTTACGTGTGATACTGTTACAATTAGAAGATGTCTATATGAAGGCAAGCAATTGGCAAAAAGCCCCTGCATGCCCCGTTGTGTTTGACGTGTGCTGAAGAGCTTACAATTTGCCAAATAACACATTTGAGAAATGGTGCAACATTTTGTGGACTGATGAAAACAAGATATTTCTGTTTGGGTGTAGGGGCTACAGACAGTTTGTCAGATGCCCCCAAACACTACATTTAAGTCACAGTACAGAGTGAAACCAGTGAAGCTTGGTGGCACAAGCATCATGCTATGGGAATGTTACTTATATTTTGATGTTGGGCCTGTTGATCCCTTTATACCAGGGATCATGGATCAGGTTTAATCCAAATACGTTGAAGAGCTCATGTTGCCTTATGCCCAAGAACAAATGCCCTTGAATGAGGGTTCAACAAGACAACGAGCCCAAACACACCAGTAACTAAGCAACATCTTGGTTCCACAACAACAAGATTAAAATTATGCCCCCCCCTCCAATCTAATAGAAAACTTGTGGGGGCAAGAAATACAATTGGAATTGTAGAACAGGTTGTTGGAAGTTGGTGGAGTCCGTACAACACAGATGTGCAACACACAAACACTGTTATACAACTAAATATTAGTTCCCTCATTCAAAGCAACACAAACATCTTTCACTTGATACAGTCCCGCCATTCTGTCAGTTCCTGCACTGGCTTCCGTTACCTTTCAGAATCGAATTAATGACACTGACTTTCAAAGCACTTCATAACTCTGCCCCACCCTACATCTCTGAACTCATCTCTATATACTCACCCAACCGCCTACTACGCTCCTCTACTGACCTGCTACTCAACTCTTCTCTCATTACCTCCTCACATGCTCGCATTCAAGACTTTGCAAGGGCTGCACCCCTCCTCTGGAACGCTCTCCCACGGTCTGTCCGACTTTCTCCCAACCTTTCTGCTTTCAAGAAATCTCTGAAAACGCACTTCTTTCAAGAAGCCTCCCCTCACTCTGCTTAACTACCAAACGCAACACCACATACAGTACCACATTTCTCACCCACTTAATTCAATCTTGCCCACTCCCACACCTTGTGTATTACTCCCTTCCCTTTAGAGTGTAAGCTCTTTTGCATAGGGCCTTCCTCACCTTTTGTACCGGTATTGATTGTGATGTATGTAACTCCATGTATAGAATTCATGTGATTTAGTTGTATAATCACATTTACTTTACAGTGCTACGCAATATGTAGGCGCTATATAAATACATGTTAATAATAATAATAATAATAATAATCTTTCACTTGATACAGTCAATGAGTTGGGAAAGAACAATGATATTCCCTAATATTCCCTTCACTTTCTCTAAAGGGATAACACAAAATGGTGTGTATATATACGTTATCACAATCCAGCACCAAGGGTCTTGCAGTGTCATTATTATTGTATTGTATGTACAACCAATGTTTTGGTCCATTCTGGAACCTTTTTTAAAATAAGGGGTCTCTGTAATTTGGATCTCCATACCCTGAAATTAATTTAAAAAAATGTAAACATTCCATAACCCCAATAGGATTTCTTTGGCAGCAATAATTACTCATATCTCAGTTGGTATAGAGTATGAGCTACTGATTTATTAGAGAAAAGGCAAATAATGTAAAAAAAAATTGCATTATGTGATTAAAATGAAGTCTAAAGGAGATGGCCTTTCCATAATTCATGGATAATGGATTTCCAGATATCCGATACATACTCTGTATATGTCAACTTAGAGACTCTTATTTCCCATACATAAAATAAGCCATCCCAACCTCACTGTCCTCACTGTGATGAACCCCCTACTCTGTTCCTTTAAATGAAACTTCTTTTCTTCTAGTCTGAAGGGGAGGCCTCTGGTACGTGATTCTCTTTATGGGTAAAAAGGTCCCCTGCTATTTGTCTATAATGTCCTCTAATGTACTTGTACCCCCACATGTAATAAAAGGCACTAAGTTTGCCCAGGAGCAGTAACCCATATCAACCAATAAAATGTTTGCTTTTAAACATGTGACTAGGAAATTCTATCAGCTGATTGGTTGCTATAGGTTACTGCCCTGGGCAAACTTAGTGCTTTTAATTACATAACCCCAGTAAAGTCTAATCATGTCCCCTCACAAGCGCCTTCTTTCCAGAGAAACACTCATTTTCATTCTTCTGTTCACTTTTCCATTGACTACAATGTATTTAGGAGGAATCCCCATGTGTCAACTCTTAACAAGATGGATCTGCATCATTGTAACACTCACTGTTTTCTATATTTAGGTCCCAAGAGCACAATATTCTGACAGCTGTGTCCCTGGCTACAGAAAGGCACCGAAGTCCGGAATCTTTCCCTGCTACTATGACTGTGTCCCATGTCCCGAGGGAGAGATATCTAATACAACTGGTACAAGTACTTGATTTATTCACTTCACTTTTCTCAGTGTAACAAAATAAAATGAGGGTAATGCAATGTAATGCTATTTTGATCTAAAATAGTCTGGCCAAAGAGCAAGGGTTCCACTTGACTCTAACATACAAAGCAGGGCCTTCGCTAGGTGGAAGGTAGGAAGGAAAGGTGTAGTTAAACCTATAAGTTACATGGACTCCATGGAACAGATCCAGCTGGGTCAGCAACTAGAAGCCAAAAAGGAAGCTCCACCCCTAACCAGGCGCTATGTTACAGTGTGGCAGGAAGTGGTCATGGACCAGTAGGCCAATCACACCAATAAGTAAATGAAGAAACTAGATACATGGGCATCTGCCCAGCTACTAGGTAGATAAGAAAGTGTGTAGGGATTTAAAGCCATATAGGCATATTAAACCTATGGGTCCCTTCAGCAAGATAGCCATTCATTGGGAGAGGCATAATATGAACCAATTTGCTCCAATTTTATGTGTGTACATTTGTGACTATTTTTCAGATTTTATTTTGCATTATTAGCCATCACCCAATTTACATAACATACATGTAAACATTTCCACAAAACAAATAAACCACCCTGGGTAGACCAGTTTTGTATTTTAAATAGAGCAAATGACAAGTAAGCAAATGCTTCTGAATGTAACAATCACACCAGAAGAAAGTACAATCCTTGTATTACTTGTATAATGAATGCAAAAACATCTTTGAGGGGTATTGAGACTTAATTTAAATAATGTCTGGCTTTGGCAGTAAAGTACCTGAAACCAATGATGGGGAGGGAACACCATTTAGTAGTAGTTTCTAAAAATTCGTTTTTTATTACCAAACTACAAATATCTCTTTCAGACTTTTCAAACAATTTACATTTTTATTGTGTCCATTAAAGTGTGCCATGTCTGATATCCAATACAAGGGAATCAACTCCCCCAGCATAAACATACAAATAATGGTGTATGGTTCTGTCCAATTAATAAAATTTTTTTTATAAATAATCCAGAAAAATGCAAAAACTAGTAAAACTGATAAAATGATTTCTCACCAAAACAACCCCCAGTCCAAGGGTTGCCAAACAATTTTTTCAATATAGTGGATTGAGGACCATTTTCAAGTCTTGATGAATTAAAAAGACTTTATTAGGACATGGATAAGCCCAACACGTTTCTTGCCTGTGTGGGCACTTACAGATGAAGCCACTTTGGTTTGTCTGTTTGACACAGAATAACTAAACACAGATATCCCATTTATCTAATTTAACACAGAAAACTGCGTCACAACATCCCATCTAATTAAAGCATTCACCATTGTGAACAATGGAGCTTTGGTATGCTAATGAAAAGGTTAAATGCATTAAATGAGTTAAGATGACTTAAGATAACACAGTTTCTTCAATTACCCCTGAGTCATGATGCATTTAACTCACAAATCCAAGTGGCTTCATCTGTAGTCATAGAAAAATACCAAACAAACGATATGATTCCAAGAGGCCTTCGAATCAAACTCCCCCAGCATCCTTCCAATGAACTACAATCTGAGCTTTTCATCCACTGCAGATTAAATATCCCTATAAATAAAGAAAATAACATATTGGATTGGTTTGAATTAGTTTAGTGGGTTGGACAGTTAACTAAAATGATGTTATGCACCTTGGTAATAGCAGTCTATAATGGAGCATTAAGGATATCTATAAATAAGGCTGGATTCTTCCCAACACCAAGAAATAAAACTTATTTGTGGTTCATAAATAACCTCTTGATCAAGAGAATCATTTAATAGACAAAACTCAAGGGGTAATTTTCAAAGCAAAACTACAAAAACATTATCCACCATCAGCAATTTGCTTTGTCAAATACCCATAGGCCTGTGCACTTCTTTATGGAATGTTGAGACCTGTGGCTCCCCAGTGAAATTAGACAGACATTAATTTTATGGTAAATTAGACATTAAACAAGTACCAAGTCCTGTATCAACCATTGCCAACGTCCCTGAGCTGAGCAACTACAGAACATTCCTGAAACTCTTCTCTCCTCTATTCTAGAAATCGAATGAATGAACTGCTGAAGCACAAGTTCTCATTCACAGTCCATTATTCTCACTTATCTTACATTTTAGAATGTTGGTGGAATGTAAAACAATCTAGAATATGTTTTAATCCAGAGAAGTGTTTATGCACATTGATCCAGATAAATATTGCTGAGGAATATGTTGGTGCTTTATCAATACATATTGAGAATGATATTAATAATAAATAAAACTTCTTATTTTGACAGTTTACTCAAAATTATTATGCAGCATACACTTTTTAAACAGGGTACAAATACAACATGGTCCGGTACTTTAGCACTGGATTTTCCTGCAAAGTTTTCAAATTCCTGATGTAGCTGGCTTCAAATATTTTTTTTTTTAGTAAAATGGGCAGTGTCAAACTATCTATAATTTTTAATGCAACATATACAGTATGAACAGAACTAAGCTTTCAGTTTTGCCCCTTTCTTATAATTATCACCCTGCAGACAGTGAAATGTGCATCAGATGCCCAGACTTGGAATGGCCCAATGAGAAGAAGAATACATGTTTAGCAAGGACCGAAGAATTTCTCACTTACAATAAAGATGTGATTTCAGTATTTTTTTCATCATTTTCTGTTCTCTTCTTTATTTTAACTGTGCTGATATTAGGAGTGTTTATTACATACCGGGACACCCCCATAGTGAGAGCCAACAACAGGAGCCTGAGCTTCCTCCTCCTTGTCTCCATCAAGCTGAGCTTCCTCAGTGTGTTTCTGTTCCTCGGTCGCCCTGTGGATATAACCTGCATGCTGCGTAACATCACTTTTGGAATCACCTTCTCCATAGCTGTCTCTTCTCTCCTGGCCAAGACTATCATGGTTTGTGTTGCTTTCAAAGCCACCAAGCCAGGGAGCTCATGGAGAAAATGGGTGGGAGTCAAACTGTCCAATTCTGTAGTCTTGTTCTGCTCATCCATTCAAATAATAATCTGCATGACTTGGTTGGCCATTTCTCCTCCCTTTCAGGAACTGGACCTTCACACTTACCCAGGAACCATCATCATTCAGTGCAATGAGGGCTCAGCTATTGGCTTTTACTCAGTTATTGGGTATATGGGGCTTCTGGCAGCTGTTAGTTTTGTTTTAGCATTTTTAGCTCGGACATTACCGGACAGTTTTAATGAGGCCAAGTACATCACTTTCAGCATGTTGCTCTTCTGCAGTGTTTGGATCACAATGATCCCGGCCTATCTGAGCACCAAAGGCAAAAACACTGTGTGTGTGGAGATATTTGCCATACTCACCTCAAGTGCTGGACTTTTAGCCTCTATATTTCTGCCAAAATGTTACACAATATTGTTTAGACCTGAAATAAACACAAAAACCCATTTACTTATAAACAAACCTTGAGAAAATGATAAATACTATAATAACATTAGCACATGAACCTTCTAATCTATCCTTGAGTAGAGATGTCTGCTACACAATAAACATTTTTCTAAAGTTGAACAGATTAAAATATCATACCAGAAGTGTACATGTAAAATTATCTGTCACATTTCAGTATTTATTACATCATTTTGACAATCATGAATCTCTACTTTAAATGGGTTCAGTCCAATCAATCATAACTAGTACTGCAGTGGACAATTTAGAAGTAGAATGTGCTTCCACACTAGAAATGGCATGTTTTTGCATCTGCATACCCATGCTGGAGTGGTTGTGTTTTTGACCGACAGGATCCTATCAAGGCAGGAAAATCAAAGATCTGGTTTTAAACCTTTTTCCACCAACAAGAAAAACACCAGTCTGACACAGTACATCTAAAGTGGCTATTTTGGGAGCCTTTTTAAGCTACAATTATCCATTTAATGTCTGTACCCCCAAAATGGGCCACCCCAAAGTCCCAGGAGCATAAAAAATTATGGAAAAAGGTTTATAGTGTATTCCTTGAAATTTTGGTCATAGGTTACAAAGTTCATGAGATCTTTTTGCAGGGATAGTAGGGGCAAAACATCTATACAACACAATAATTAGTTGGAAGAATGTGTCATAGCTGAACTGAGCCATGATGACATCTTTTCTCCTATTCAATTGGGAGAACCTATACATTTGTCAAACAATCTCTGCAACCAGTAGTGACAAACAAGAAAATTACATCTAGCGATGCTAACAAGCCAATTTGTTGGTGGTAGGGCTTCTGTATTTTCTAACTGTCCTTTTATTTCAAAGTATATACCCCAAAGTGGACCGCCAAGTTTCAGGAGACAAAAAATCAGTAGGTATGCTGAGGAATATCTGAAGTGTTTTACTCAAAACTTGCTTTTTGCTCACATAGTTAAGGGGTATTATTGAGACAGAAATCATGGTGGTAGTTGCATTTACTGTGTTATCTGCTTTAATTTAATTAATGAGATAGGCACAGGCTATTCTTAGAGGCCATAAATGGCTTAGAGATAAGGCATTATAAGCCAAAGTTGAAAATCATGACAATCCAGTCTCTACAGCACATCAACAGGTGTTTCCATGCCAAAAATGCCAGAAACTAGTTTGTGGTAATTTGTCCATGCCAACCTTATGTGGTGAGCCTGGACAACTTCTCTAGTAGCTCACCTCACCCCCACCCCATTGATGTTAGGAAAGCATGCTGGGAGTGGAAGTTTAACTGACCTCGAGAATTATGGTTAAGATGAAGGGATTCAGGACTGAACCATTTTATTTCATTTAAATTGATAAGACACAAGAAGAATAATTAATATTTTATTTTCTGGTCTTGAGGGAGGTGAAACCAAAATACCTACCAAATTGTTGGGAGAAAAAATTCTCCTTGACCTCAATGAAAGTTATTGGATTTTTCCCTGGACCAAGTTGAAAGTTTTAGGTGTAGATAACATGAATGCTACAGAAGCTGAATTCCCCCCCCCAAATAATATCTTATAGACTACCAATATCTTCAACTTCTCCATTGCTAACTGTGCTTCGTTCTTTAAACCTGAAAAAAGATACTGTATACTACAATGGTTGAACTATATGCAGTAGAGAGCAGAGGGAATACGCGAGTGGAAGGTGGATAGAGGATGTAGGAAGTGGAAGTTAGGTTAAAGAAGAGTAGATATATGGTGGGTTAAACTAATAGACTAGGAAATCACAAAGTTTAAAAGGTTTAGGGCGCAATAAATTAACCTTTGGCCATGATTTTCTTTTCCACAAACAAACTGTTGGTTTCGGGTGTAGATTTAATGATTATGATAAGTTATGGCTACTCCTTCACTCAAGTGCTGACATTGTCCTGGCCATTCTGATTTCCCTCTTCCTGACCTCCTTTTTTCAGTTCTAAAGTATATAATATGTATTATGAAAGAGAAACATAAGGGATGCAGGAAGTTAGTGTCTGATAGATGTCGTATTCAAATTTAGTATTCAGCTGTTGAATCTGTCTGGTAGATTTTTAATAAACATGCCCATGTGCCAGTCAAAAAGATTCAGCCAAGAATAGAAGAATGTAAGTAAGTTGGTGTTATCTACAAAGAAACAAATATATAGAAGATATAAGAAATATTTTATATTAAAACAGGATGATGACTGAGGTGTATGCTATTGAAAATACAGTAACAAATATTTTGTAAACATACATTTATCATATAATTTATATATAGGCTTTCTGATTTTTTTGTAAACATTTAGCATGCACACATATAGTGTTACGCAATATGTTGGCGCTATATAAATACATGTTAATAATAATAATAATATACACATATATAAACATGAAACATTACACATAAGTAATTGCTAAGTAAGTAGAATTGTTGTTTTCAACAGAATACTTTTATGAATAGTTGTTATCATTACCCTGATGATGGCCTGCTTGTGTTTCACAGTTACTAGTGATCAATGCTATCACTTAACCATTTCCATTAAAAACTTTGAAATGGAATAGATTGGAAAAATATAATTAATTACACTATCTTGATGTAAACAAAAGCCATTTGTTGTAAAACTATTCATCATATTAAAAGTAATCACAATAAATAGGTTGTAAATATATATACTGTTGAATCTGATATATGTAGTTGAATTGTGGAATGGTACTTAGAGATGGAATTACAGTTACAACAAACAATATCAAGAAATGTTTTAAAGAGTTAATTAATGCAAAGTGATGGTACATTGATAACAATAAAGTTAATTGATACTAGAACTATGCAACATGTACTGACACTCTTCCACATGGTCTAGAATCATGTCCCAAATTATACATGATATATAAACAAAACCTTTTCAGATATCACATTTTTAGACCATACCATAAATGAAAAAATATCCCATATAAACCCTAGTACAATGTTATTATACTAGAATACTTATGTTAAAATATCACAGTAAACTATGTTTAGGATAATGTTTATGAAAAAATAAAAATATGTCAATAGAATATGTGATAGCAAAAAATCTTGAGCTTTTGCTTTGCCAAATGGTTTTTTACATATTGTTTTACATTAGGGGGCCGATTCACTAAATTCGGGTGAAGGGTTAGAATAAAAAAAACTTCGAATTTCGAAGTTTTTTTGGGCTACTTCGACCATCGAATGGGCTACTTCGACCTTCGACTACGACCTTCGACTTCGAATCGAACGATTCAAACTAAAAATCGTTCGACTATTCGACCATTCGATAGTCGAAGTACTGTCTCTTTAAGAAAAACTTCGACCCCCTACTTCGGCAGCTAAAAGCTACCGAAGTCAATGTTAGCCTATGGGGAAGGTCCCCATAGGCTTGCCTGTGATTTTTTGATCGAAGGATTTTCCTTCGATCGTTGGATTAAAATCCTTCGAATCGTTTGATTCGAAGGATTTAATCGTTCGATCGAACGAAAAATCCTTCGATCGATCGATCGCAGGATTTGCGCAAAATCGTTCGACTTCGATATTCGAAGTCGAACGATTTTAGTTCACAGTCGAATATCGAGGGTTAATTAACCCTCGATATTCTACCCATAGTGAATCGGCCTCTAAGTGTTTAGACAGGAATTGGTTAGTTTAGTAGGTTTAGTAGGGATACTGCCATTCATGCAAGTTAGTTAACAAACAATTAAAAAGGAAATGCATTAGTGATATTAGAGAAATTAGTAATTTTACAGTAGAGCGACAAAAAGAAATAAAAAAAATTAGAAGTAATAAAAAGCATATAACAGTAACTATACAGAAAAGGAATATTAATTAAACAATAGAAAGTTAAAACAAATACAGAAAGAATAAGAAGAAGGAAACAAACATGACATTAACTTAGAGATGTCAGATCTCTTCTGCAGACAGATATCTGTGATCTCGAGGTTGAACAGCTGTTAAAGAGATAAACTTTTATACTAATCAATCTGTGTCATTGTTGTCAAATCTTCTAATAAGAAAAGAGAAGAAGGGAACAATTAAGAAAAGTAATTATAATGCATCAAAATTTTAAATGCAAACTAATATTACTAAAAACATTACATTTAGTCCTTAAGTATTGTTTGAATGTCTTTCAGTAGTGTCTAAAACTACTCAAACAGATCTGGTTCTCTGGTCTGAAGCTTTAAACACCTGCAAAATAAAACCTACATTAGAGAAATTCACAACAGTGCTGATGGTTTCCATTAATCAAATAAAACAAACATTATACTAGATTCCCAACTCTGATATAAAAAGAGATGTATAAAGGCTAAATTATTTAATTTAATTCATTTACAACCTTTTTCAGAGATCATAGAACCCAGAATATCTTTCTTCTACTTTAAACCTAACCTCCATTGTCCAAACAGAACACGAGGTTTACATTTCTACATTTACACCTTTGATGTAATTTATTTGTATGTATAATTGCTGCTCCTATGATTTTTACATATACATTGCTGTATGTTTGAAATTCACAAGGAAATGTGGGAAAAATTGCAGAATTCAAGTTGTTCAAATTGTTGAAACCCACCAATACCTTTTCATTATATTGAAATAACACTGGTGCAATATTAGATACTTCAGAATCAGTTGGATTAACCTTGTTAGTTGCATCAGTTGAAGTGTTACAATGATCATTTTCTTTAGTAACAACACAATTCTTATTACTTCTTCTATTTAAATGACAGCTGTCAGTTTGTTGATCCTGTGCTGGAGGAGGACAGCTGAATGTCTACAATTTTTTTGACTGAACCAGCAGTCTTACTATATAAGAATTCTGTAAATTATAACTGACCTGCAGCTTTACAGTTAATGATAGGGAAAGGATTACTAAATCCATAATTTACCTGTAAATCCTTCCCTTTTTTATTTATTCATCATTGGGATACAGTAACCAGACTGTCCTCAATTATCTAGAAATGGCCTGCCACTTATTCATATAACATGCAACAAGACAATGGGTTACAAAAGGAATAGTTAACAAGACAAGGGTATAAAAGCTTCTGTGCTGCCTGATGAAACAGTACTATTAGATACATCATTCCTTAGACTAATAATATCTTCATTAGGTTGCGAACCTTGTGGCACCATTCTCTCAAGTTTTTTAAAAAAAGAAACTTACTTAGCAAGAGCTGAGATGATCAATCCTCATGTGATCAGAACCACAGGACCGTAACGAAGACCCCATAAATGTCTGATAGATGTCATATTCAAATTTACGGATGATATATATAGAATATATTCTTGTATATATTGTATCCATATGATTCTCAACTAGGGATATAAGATTCTCAGCCACAATGAGTAAGTCTCTCTTGGATTTAAATAAATACTTAAATCGAGCCTGACCCTGAAGTTCCCCCTGGGCCTGACTTGAACCAATCAGATTCTCTCAGGAAATTAACCAGACAGCTTTATTTGAGGTATACATTAATACAGAGTATTACAATACAGAATATTAAATAATAGCTCATACGTCCTGAAAGCTCATGAGGACGTTGGGGGACAATTAGCAATACAACAGATGACTATTTAACCATTTCTTTTTCCATGGGGCTGATCCAGAGACATCCAATCATCATTCTTGTTTTAGCATAACTGTGTCACTATTTCCATCTTAGGGTCAGACTCACACTCAGTACAAAAGCCAAATAAGGTGCAACTACTGTGTCAGCTCAGTGTCCAGAATGGTATCTATGCTGTCGTTTCTGAAACTATATGTGTCTTACTTGGCCTTGCACTATACTAGTGACATGAGACAACAGATGGATTCCTTGTTCTGTACAAACATTCTACATTCTAATAACAGAATGGCCTTTAACCCTGAGCTTCTTCTACAACACAGCAATTCTGTAACTAGTGTTGTGTTCTATAATCTTGTTCTTTGATAATAACCACTTATGGCTTAAATCTAAAACCCTGATATCTACAATCTCCACCCCAGGAAAAGCTGTTGAAGGGGTTGTTCACCTTTGAGTTAACTGTTAGTATGCTGTAGAGAGGGCTATTTTGAGACAATGTGCAATTGTCTGGCTTTTGAGTTATTTAGCTTTTTATTCATCAGCTCTCCAGTTTGCAATGTCAGCAATCTTGTTGCTAGGGTCCAAATTACCCTAGCAATCATGCATTGATCTAAACAAGAGACAGGAATATATGAATAGGAGAGGACCTACATAGAAAGATACTTGTATAGCCTTACAGAGTATTTGTTTTTAGATGGGATCAGTGACCCCCCATTTGAAAGCTTGAAAGAATCAGAAGAAAAAGGCAAATAAGTAAAGTATAAAAAATCAGCAATGAAGACATGTATCCCAACTGGTTCTCATCAATATCAGAAAGATTTCCTGGCTGAAAAAGAAGCAGTTGTTTGAACTCTTGTACAACTGCTTGGGATGGTAGGTCATGATTTTCCAGAAATGTTTTGCAGACACCTATACCAGCCTCTATCAGAGTGCTAATCCTAGATACTAGAAGTCATGCAGGGTTACCTACTTTGTGCATTTTAGGAAGGATATAGGTGCCTGTTGTGATGTGATTGTGTGTCTTGATTACGTTTTTTGCCAGGACAAAACAGAATTGACAAATTGCTGTACATAGGCCTAACTAAACAGCAAGGGTTTTTTTTTTTTAAGATGTACAAGTGCCATTTAAAAATATACACCATGGATAAGTATACCTACTTATGACCCTAAGGTTCTATTTTGATAAAACTTGTACCACTGTATAATTGGACACACAATAAAACCAAACAATATTATCAGGCCTGTGCAATAGCAATGTAGTTGAGCTAAACAGTAATTGTCTCACAAAAAAGTTTTTCTAAATTAGAAGGTCCGGCCAATATGCAAGAAAAAGGGCAGTCTAGTGTCCATGGTGACTGAAACCAAAAGAGACACTTTGATGACCCTCTGTCAGTCATCTTTTATCATAAACAATTTTTGTTTTCTGCACTGTCAGCATTTCTCTTTGCCAACAATTTTTGTTTCTGAATATGTGGAACAATTCCACTATCACCCCCTCTCCCTAGGCCTTGGGATTATCCTAGATTCTGCCCTGTCATTCACTCCTCATATCATAGGCTTCAGAACCAGGGGGGCCACAGGGGCCGTGGCCCCCCCAGAATTTTCCTCCTCCAGTTTGAAACCATTTTTTAAATAAAAAAAAAAATAAAAATTTTTTTTTTTACAGGTTTTTTTTTGCCTTTTTTCTTTTAAGCCGGTGCGTGTCTGGGCTGTCTCCCTTACCTGGCCTCTCCACTTCGATTTTGCACCACCCCCTAGAAACCGGTAGTGGAAGTGGCCAGCGATGGAAAGGAAGTATCTGGGCTGGCTCCCTTACCCAGCCAGTCCACTTTCATTTTGCACCACCCCCTCCAAGCTGGTAAAGTTGAAGTGGCCAGCGAATGAAAGGAAGCTCCGCCTGCCGCACAGCTGCAGTCCGGAAGAGAAGCGAGCATCGTGTTAGCGCCTGTCAGGAGTAAGGAGTACATAGGAATGCACGGATAGGCCTGCACATGTGTTCCATACAGTGCAAATAGAGCGCAGTATCCAAAGTTGTCTCTGTGCAGCACAAATCGTCAAAATGCAGCTTCACCCCTCATCCCTCTCTTACAGTACAATACTCTTCATTGCATGTGATTATTTTAATGGTAAATAATGCTATCTAAAGAAAAATCCCTTATATATTTGTGAAACATGAAGATGCATACATCTTCCATTGTAACAGATATATCTTATACCTGGACTCTGATATACACGTATTGGCACAATTTAAATGGAAATACTGTGCTAAGGTCTCAATCCCTGGCCCTAACTTATTATAAATGTATTATAATATAATCAGAGGCGACAGGAATAAAAGGAACAGCAGACAACTAGAACCGTGTTTACCCCAGGCAAATCTATGTCAAGGAATCTATAGCAAATCTATTTTAATAGCTTTATGCATTTCTTAATGGTGTGGTTCACCTTTAAGTTCACTTTCAGTATGTTATAGAATGGCCAATTCTAAGCAACTTTTCAATTGGTCTTCCTTATTTATTTTTTATAGTTTTTTAATTATTTGCCTTTTTCTTCTGTCTCTTTCCAACTTCCAAAGGGGGTTCACTGACCCCATTTAAAAAGCAAATGCTCTGTAAGGCTACAAATGTATTGATACTACTATTTAAGTACTACATTTTCTATTCTCTCTTATTCATATTCTAGTCTATTATTCAAATCAATGCATTGTTGCTAGGGTAATTTGAACCCTAGCGACCAGATTGAATTTGCAAACTGGAGAGCTGCTGAATAAAAAGCTAAATAACTCAAAAAACATAAATAATAAAAGATGTAAACTAATTGCAAATTGTCTCAGAATACTATTCTGTACATCATACTAAAAGTATTCTCAAAAGTGAACAACCCCTTTAACACCCATTGGTGAGGGTGAGTGGCTGATCATTGCCAATTTGTCAATGTGCTCATCTACTTTTCTCTTCTCCTTCTATGGGTTCTGTGGGGTATTTATACAAAGAGTTGCCCCTTTGCCATCCTGCTATGGGTTCTGGGGAATTTTATACATGGAATTGCCATGGTGCTATCCTGCCATGAATTCTGGGGGCATTTATACATGGAATTGCCACTGTGACATCTTGATATAAGTTCTGGGGTTATTTATATTTGGAATTGCCACTGTCCCAACTTGATATAAATGCTGGGGGTATTTATACATGGAATTGCCATTCTACTATGAATTCTGGGGTTATTTATAAATGAAATTGCAATTATGCTGTGAATTCTGGGGGATTTATAAATTAAGTTGCCATTCTGCTATGAGATCTAGGGGTATTTATACATGGAATTTCTACTGTGCCATCCTGCTTTCTGGGTGGGGGGTATACAGAAAATACAGGGTTAAAGATCTTAGTACAAAGTTAATCCAGAAAATGGTCAAATTGCATCTTGGAGTCAGGAAGACATTTTTTGAAGCAAATTGGATAAGCTTTAGAAGGGGCTGTTCTCCTTCCTTTGTATCAGCTAGAAGTTAGACAGGTTTTAAAAAGGCTAGACATGTCTTTTTTTCAACCTAAATTACTATGTTTATATATAATTATTATGCTGATGCTGTTGGATTGGAAAATTTGTACAACTGCCCCATAATAATATAACATTGCTGTCTGACTAGCAGAAAAGGTATCCATGTAGTGAGAGATTTTTCACATTACTTCAGTCACTTCATGGCTTTCCCTACTACAGGTTACACACTGCTCCAGGCCTACAGTTCCTCATACCTTGCATTTTGGCTGAGCAATAGAGTGAGGCAGTGCATGGGGAGGTGCTAGAACTTTGGAGAGTGCCTGTGCTCACTGATTCTTACTATATAATGCATTCTTGTATGTTTTTATTATGCTTGGCCTGTCAGTATTCTCTATATCTTACTGCTTGTGTGGCTGTTGTCCATTGTTCTATATGTATGTATTTGGTGTGCCAGTGCCTCGGCTTCTTACTATATAATGTTCTTTATAGTGTTTGTGGTGCCTTCTCTATATTATGTTCTTGGGAGATCAGTACCTACTGCTCCTTTATGTCTTTTTAGTACCCCGTAGTCTCTGCATGTAATGTACTTTAGGTGCCAGAATCTTTTTCCCCCTTTACCCCATAATGCGCTTGTAGTGCAGCATTCACAGCTCTCAGTTACAATTGTACATGTGGTGTTATTACCCCCTTCCTGCAGTGCCAGACTTTAAGCAAATTTTGCCCCCACTGCTATGGTTTGATTTTCCTGAAAATTCAGTGAAAGCACACAGGAAAGGGGGTGGAGTCCAAAAGGAGTGACCAAAAAGGGGCGTGGCACCATTGCCCTTCGTCCTGGCCACCCCTGTCAAAACCATCTTCTGCTGCCTATGCCTCATATCCAGTCACTTATTAAATCATGTCACTTCCACCTAAGGAACATATCCAAAATACCATCATTTATCACCAAAATTCTTATTCACTCTCTCGTCATATCACGTCTAGACTACTGTAACTCTTTTAATTGGCCTCCCCCTCCAGAGACTGTCAGCTCTCCAGTCCATAATGAACACTGCTGCGAGGCTCATACACCTCAGCAACCGCTCCTCCTCTGCCTCGCCATTCTGTCAATCCCTGCACTGGCTTCCGTTACCTTTCAGAATCAAATTCAAATAAATGACACTGACTTTCAAAGCACTTCTTAACTCTGCCCCACCCTACATCTCTGAACTCATCTCTATATACTCACCCACTCGCTTACTACGCTCCTCTACTGACCTGCTACTCAACTCTTCTATCATTACCTCCTCACATGCTCACATTCAAGACTTTGCAAGGGCTGCACCCCTCCTCTGGAACGCTCTCCCACGGTCTGTCCGACTTTCTCCCAACCTTTCTGCTTTCAAGAAATCTCTTAAAACGCACTTCTTTCCATAAGCCTCCCCTCACTCTGCTTAACTACCAAACGCAACACCACATACAATACCACATTTCTCACCCACTTAATTAAATCTTGTCCACTCCCACACCTTGTGTATTACTCCCTTCCCTTTAGAGTGTAAGCTCTTTTGCATAGGGTCTTCCTCACCTTTTGTACCTGTATTGATTGTGATGTATGTAACTCCATATGTTCTATGTATAGAATTCATGTGATTTAGTTGTATAATCATTTACTTTACAGTGCTACGCAATATGTTGGCGCTAAATAAATACATGTTAATAATAATAATAATAATAATAATAATAATAATAACCTCATGATATATATAATGATCCTGGCAGTCTAAAAGATTGTATAATTCAAGCTTGGTGTATGCTGTGGTTAAACAAGCAATAAATATGTTTGTTGCATAAAAGAGTTTGGAATTCGTTTGCATATTTCCCATTAACCATTGCTGTTATCTAAAAAATCTAACGCTGACACTTCAGACTGAGGAACAAATATATACTTAGAGATCATCAGGTGACGATGCTAGTTGTAGGCAGATTAGATTTTTGACCAAATTCCCCCCACAGACATTATAGTTATAGTTTAGCTATTTACCTTTTTGCTGGATTGGTGCTGTTTTGTAACACCAGCAGAGCGCCAGCGCATAAATGCTGGAGCGCGTCAACTTAGGCGCCGGCGCATAAACACTGGTGCACACCAAAATGGATGCTCCCACCAAAACACTGAGGAGCTATGACCTCTAAATTGAGCGCCTGGCTTCCTATTGGTCCCTGATCTGTCTGTCTTCCTCAGCCTGCTCCTGATTGGTTCCTGTCCCCTTAAATACCTTCCTCTTCCTCCTCACATTGCCCAAGCTGGCTTCTGTTTCCACAGTTCCTGCTCAAGCCCCGTTTGCCTGCTTTCCTGTTTATTCGACCCTTGGCCTGTTTATTCAACCTTGTACCTTCGCTGCCTGGACCGACCACTGCTTGAACTTGACGACGCTTTTGCCTTATCCCTTGGTACTTCGCTTCTCTGCTTCCTGAAACCGACCACTGCCTGTAATTGACTACGCCTTTGCCTGATCCCTGGATACTTCGCTTTTGGCTCCTTTGCTGACTCCGCCGCAGAAAGTCCGGGGCCCCAAAAGGGCGTCGGTGAAGACCGGAGCCGTAGAGGAATTCCAGTTGCCATCTGTCTGCATAGGACCAGCTGTCCTCCTCTGGGATCCCAGGTAACAGATCGTTACAGTTAGCTTGGGCCATTTTAAATGGATCCCTCCCAAGCCGCTGGTCGACCTTCCTCTCTGGAGACTGTTTTGGAGGCTCTCATGAAGCGTCTTGAGGATTCTGAGACCCAGCAGTTGCATCTCGCTCAGAGTATTCAACATCTGTCCAGTCGCCTAGATGTCCTGCAGGCCTCCCAGACCCCATTGCCTCCTGTTTCTGTGGCACCGCCTGCTCCAGTTCTGGTCTCGGCTCATTTACCCAGTGGGGAGAGTTTTTGCTGGAGACCCAAGATTTCTGCACCCCTTCGTTACTCCGGGGACCCCGAGACCTGTCGAGGATTTTTGAACCAGTGCAAGATCCACTTCGAGCTTTCACAGTTTCCTAATGAAAAGTCCAAAGTGGCCTATGTCTTGACTTTGCTTTATGGAAAGGCCCTGGCCTGGGCTTCCCCTCTCTGGGAACGGGACGATCCTCTGGTTCACAACTCCACGGCCTTCCTGTCCACTTTCCGTGAGATTTTTGATGCGCCTGGCAGGAAGGAGAATGCCTCGACTCGTCTCTTAAAGATCTCCCAGGGGTCACTCTCTGCAGCCGAGTACGCCATCGATTTCCGTACCATTGCCGCGGAGGTATCCTGGAATAACGAGGCCCTTGTGGCAGCTTTTTGGAACGGTCTCAATGAGTCCCTAAAAGACGAGTTGGCTGCCCGAGATCTTCCTCCGCAGTTTGAAGACCTGGTCTCTTTGGTCATCCGAATTGATGTTCGACTGAAGGAGAGGCTTTCGGCCAAATCATGTGCTCACAGACTGCTCCTCGACTCCAACATACCTTCTCCAGCTAATTCTCTTCCTGTGCCGGAGGAACCCATGCAGCTGGGGGCTACTAGACTTACCCCCGAGGAGAGGTCTCGTCGTCGTACGGCAGGTCTGTGCCTTTACTGTGGACTGAAGGGTCATTTTGTCAAAACTTGTCCTAACAAGTCTCAACCTCGGCCGCAGGGAAACTCCAAAGCCTAGGTCGGCCGGTGGAGACCGTCCTGGGCACTGCCGCTTCTTCTCCACCAAGAAACTACTCTCGCCTATTGGTTCCCTGTCTTATTAAGCACTCCTCCAAAACCATTCCTTGCCAGGCTTTCATCGACTCCGGTGCTGCTGGGAACTTCATTGACCTCTCTTTTGCCCGAGCCTCTTCCTTGCCCCTTGTTCCTCTTCAAGTGCCTCTGGCGGCTCAAGCAATTGATGGACATCCCGTCTCTCCTGGACTGATTACTCACTCCACTTCCCCCCTGCACTTGCAAGTTGGTTCTTTCCATAAAGAGAAGATTTCGTTTTTGGCCATCTCCTGCCCTTCCACTCCGGTCATCCTAGGGTTGCCTTGGCTGCAACTGCATAACCCTGCTATTGACTGGTCTGCTGGAGAACTGTCTGCTTGGAATTCCTGCTGTTCTTCCAATTGTTTGCTCTCTTCTTCTTCTTCTCCAGTCTCCGTTTGTTCCTTATCCACCCTCGAGTCTCTTCCTGCCTGTTATAGAGACTTTTCTGATGTCTTTGAGAAGAAAAGAGCTGAAGTCCTTCCCCCCCATAGACCCTATGACTGTCCCATTGACCTGATCCCTGGAACCGTCCCTCCTAGGGGAAGAACTTACCCTTTATCCATACCTGAAACTCAGGCTATGAAGGACTACATCCAGGACAATTTATCTAGGGGGTTCATCAGGAAGTCTAATTCACCTGCTGGTGCCGGATTTTTCTTCGTTCAGAAGAAGGATGGGGGTCTTCGGCCATGCATTGATTATCGTGGTCTCAACAAGATAACTATCAAAAACAGATATCCTCTCCCTCTCATTCCTGAACTTTTTGATAAGCTCAAGGGCGCCAAAATTTTTTCTAAGTTAGACCTCAGGGGAGCCTACAATCTTATCCGTATAAGGCAAGGAGATGAGTGGAAGACAGCCTTCAACACACGAGACGGCCATTATGAGTACCTGGTCATGCCTTTCGGCCTCTGCAACGCCCCCGCTGTCTTTCAAGACTTCATGAACGATATTTTCCGAGACCTCCTCTACTCCTTTGTTGTCATCTATCTGGATGACATTTTGATTTTCTCCCCTTGTGAATCTCTTCATGTTTCTCATCTGAGACAGGTCCTTCAACGCCTCAGAGAGAATAATTTGTTTGCCAAGATTGACAAATGCGAATTTCATCAGCCCAAGATTTCCTTTCTTGGTTACATCATTTCTGCCTCTGGTTTTGAGATGGATCCAGCAAAAGTCTCTGCGGTCCACAAATGGGTCCCTCCTTCTAATCTGAAAGCAGTCCAACGGTTCCTGGGCTTCGCCAACTTCTATAGGAAGTTCATTAGAAATTTTTCCGGCATCGTCCTTCCCATCACTGCCCTTACTAGGAAGGGTACAAGGTTTGTCTGGACCCCTGAAGCACAGAGAGCTTTTGATGACCTGAAACAAGCCTTTTCTTCTGCTCCTGTTTTGATTCATCCAGATGTTTCTCGTCCTTTTGTTTTGGAGGTGGATGCTTCTGATTCCGGAGTTGGGGCCATCCTCTCACAACGGTCTGACTTTCATGGCCCGTTACATCCCTGTGCCTTCTTTTCACAGAAATTTTCCTCTGCTGAGAGAAACTATGACGTGGACAACAGAGAACTTTTGGCAGTTAAATTGGCCCTAGAGGAATGGCGTCATTTACTGGAGGGTTCGGCTGAACCTATCACCATTCTTACGGATCATAAAAATCTTGAATACATCTCTTCTGCCAAGAGACTGAATCCCCGCCAAGCACGTTGGGCTCTCTTTTTCTCCAGATTTAATTTCATAATTTCTTTTCGCCCTGGTTCAAAAAACTCCAAGGCTGATGCCCTGTCCAGATCATTTTCGTCGGATGAAGCCCCTGTTCTCTCTCCTACTCCAATTATCCCTCCTGAATTCATTGTGGCTCCTGTTTCTGTCTCACCTCCAGTATGTCCTCCTGGGAAGACCTTTGTGCCTGCCTACTCTGTCCCTCAAGTCCTGTCCTGGGCTCATTCCTCCAAGTTGGCTGGGCATCCTGGTGTCAACAAGACCATCGATTTGTTATCCAGGTACTTTTGGTGGCCCTCCTTGAAACAAGATGTCTCTTTGTTTGTGTCTTCCTGTGTCACCTGTGCTCAACAGAAGACTCCTCGTTCCCTTCCTTGTGGCCTTCTTCAACCTTTACCCACTCCCTCCCAACCCTGGGTGGACATTGCAATGGACTTTGTGGTGGATTTACCCAAATCTTCGGGGATGACTACCATTTGGGTCGTCGTGGATAGATTCTCGAAGATGGCACACTTTGTTCCCCTCAAGAAGTTGCCCACAGCCTCCACTCTCGCTCAGCTTTTCGTCAAAGAGGTTTTTCGTCTGCATGGCATTCCTTCCTCCATTGTCTCTGATCGTGGCGTTCAGTTTGTTTCAAGATTCTGGAGGGCTTTTTGTAAACTTCTGAACATTCATCTGAACTTTTCCACGGCTTACCATCCTCAGAGTAATGGGCAGACTGAAAGGACGAACCAATCTTTGGAGCAGTTTCTCCGATGTTTCATCTCACAAAATCAGGATAACTGGTCTGATCTTCTTCCTTGGGCTGAGTTTGCACATAATAATCTCAAACATAGCTCTTTGAACTGCTCTCCCTTTTTCTGTGTCTATGGTCTCTCTCCCTCAGCTCTTCCTCCAACTGCTGTCAAAGTGGACGTTCCTGCAGCTGACTCCTTGTTTCGGAACTTTCAGAAGATCTGGACAGATGCTCATTCCGCCCTTGCCAAGGCTTCTTCACGCCAGAAGGTGGCTGCCGATAAACATCGTCGCCCTGCTCCCGGGTTCAAGGTAGGGGACTCTGTCTGGCTCTCTTCTAGGAATATCAAGCTCAAGCAGTCCTGTCCTAAGCTGGGTCCCCGATTCATCGGTCCTTTTAAAGTAAAGGAAATCATTAATCCGGTGTCTGTGAGGTTGGACCTTCCTCCCAACATGAACATTTCCAGCTCTTTCCACGTTTCATTGCTCAAACCTGTTGTCCAGAATGCATTTTCTTCTCTGGAATCACCTCCTCCTCCTGTTTTCGTGAATGGCCATCAGGAATTTGAGGTACAAGATATTATTGACTCTCGTAGGTCCAGAAGAGGAGTCCAGTACCTGGTCCACTGGAGAGGCTTTGGTCCTGAGGAGAGATCGTGGGTGAGTGCTGCCAATACCCATGCCCTCAGATTATTGAGGACCTTCCATAGGAGGTTTCCCGACAAGCCCTGGGAGCCCCCGGAGGGGTCTCCTGAAGGGGGGGTACTGTAACACCAGCAGAGCGCCAGCGCATAAATGCTGGAGCGCGTCAACTTAGGTGCCGGCGCATAAACACTGGTGCACACCAAAATGGATGCTCCCACCAAAACACTGAGGAGCTATGACCTCTAAATTGAGCGCCTGGCTTCCTATTGGTCCCTGATCTGTCTGTCTTCCTCAGCCTGCTCCTGATTGGTTCCTGTCCCCTTAAATACCTTCCTCTTCCTCCTCACATTGCCCAAGCTGGCTTCTGTTTCCACAGTTCCTGCTCAAGCCCCGTTTGCCTGCTTTCCTGTTTATTCGACCCTTGGCCTGTTTATTCAACCTTGTACCTTCGCTGCCTGGACCGACCACTGCTTGAACTTGACGACGCTTTTGCCTTATCCCTTGGTACTTCGCTTCTCTGCTTCCTGAAACCGACCACTGCCTGTAATTGACTACGCCTTTGCCTGATCCCTGGATACTTCGCTTTTGGCTCCTTTGCTGACTCCGCCGCAGAAAGTCCGGGGCCCCAAAAGGGCGTCGGTGAAGACCGGAGCCGTAGAGGAATTCCAGTTGCCATCTGTCTGCATAGGACCAGCTGTCCTCCTCTGGGATCCCAGGTAACAGATCGTTACATGTTTTTTACATAATATTCCATTCCATTCATGTTCCCAGAGCTCATGGATCTCAAAACCCCTTGTGTTTTATGGTTCAGTTGACTGAAATAAGTGCTGTTAACTGATTTAAAGTCATCTTCAAAATAATGACAACCATGGTAAAAGCAGCCTTGGAATTCAAAGGCTAAACACTTGCCAAAAAGCATATTTACAAAAGCATAACCTTTTCCAGCAGGTATTTACCCAACATTTGTTCACCTTCTTGTAAGGCGTGTTGTATAGAGATCCCCTGTTTGTATACAAGGTACATTAACCACTGTATTGAGGGTGTTGAGAAATGTTTCGGTTTCTTATTGTAGTTGTCAGGACAAGATCACAATGGTGTTTTAGAAACATTTTTAACCTGTACATTGCCATATACACTGATGCTAAGGTGTTGATTGTATAGGTACATTCCTCTTGTTCATCATTTGAGTTATATTTGGTAATTGTTTTATTTCTCATGCTTATGATGTTTTACCAGCTGCCATTGTGGTCTATGAATGTGTAGCCGCTAATTTTTCCAAGAAAGTAATGACAAAATCATTCAGACACGTAGGACCCTGAAACTTCCCATGTCCATCACCAGCAAGTGGTGTGCCATATATATAATTTTATATATGTATACCTATCTCTTACATATAATCAATCATAAAATATATATTTACCACAGAGGGGTCATTATCAGGTTTGATACATAGTTACATAGTTACATAGTTACATAGTTAAATTGGGTTGAAAAAAGACAAAGTCCATCAAGTCCAGCCCCTCCAAATGAAAACCCAGCCCCATACACACACCCCTCCCTACTGTCACATAAATGATATATACCCATATCTATACTAACTATAGAGTTTAGTATCACAATAGCCTTTGTATTATGTCTGTCCAAGAAATCATCCAAGTCCCTCTTATAGTCATTAAAGGACCAGTAACACCATTTTTCATAATCTGAACAAACGAAAGTATATACATAACTTACCTACAATATGCTGATCTTTCCTGCTGTTAGGGTAAGAGGATGGAGAAATCGCAAACCGGCACTGTCCCACGGCGTCCAAGGGGTCTCCGCCATCTTCTTCCTTGTTCTTCTTCATCTGCTGTACGTGCGCGCTGCTGTGGCTCTCTTCCGGGACCGACTTCCGGTTTTGTGACGTCACTTCCGGAAGTGACGGCACTTAGCAACCGAGGAGTCTTCAGATGGCGTCGGTAGTGCGGCTTCATTTTCCAGCTGCATCTCCAAGGGAACGGACGTCTTTTGGCTGCTCTCTCTTCACTGCTGACAGGAACACGCTGCTGAATCTTTACGCAGGACAGGATCTCTGCTTCACTTTTGGGTCATCTGATCTGAGGTCTGTTATTTTGGTCCTGATCTGAGGTCTGTTATTTTGGTTCCACAGAAAGGGGGGGCCGCCTGGTCTGGGGTCTGGTTTTATTATTGGTACATATAGCAGGGGGGGTACCTGGTCTGGGGTCTGGATTTATTATTGCTACATATAGCAGGGGGGGTGCCTGGTCTGGGGTCTTTTTTTATTTTTGGTACATATAGCAGGGGGGATACCTGGTCTGGGGTCTGGTTTTATTATTGGTATATATATTGCAGGGGGGATACCTGGTCTGGGGTCTGTATTTATTATTGCTACATATAGCAGGGGGGCCACCTGGTCTGGGGTCTGGATTTATTATTGGTACATATAGCAGGGGGGCCACCTGGTCTGGGGTCTGGATTTATTATTGCTGCAATAAAGCAGGGGGGATTTATAATAAAGCAGGGGGGATAACTGGTCTGGGGTCTGGTTTTATTATTGGTACATAAAGCAGGGGGGGTACCTGGTCTGGGGTCTGTTTGTTCTTTACACATTTTATAAATAATTTTCTATGTTGTGCTTATAGGGATTGGATACTTTATCTGAATCGCTCCACCTAGATCGCTTTGCTTGGATCATCTTCACAGATCGAATCTGTTGCATCTTCCTGACTTCAACTTGGATCGCTTCACTTCTACTATTATTGGATACATTGGGAGGGGGGGCACCTGGTGTATAACTGATAACTGTTCTTCACACAATTTGTGGTATATATATCAATGCAATTTTCTAAATAAGTTTCTGCATTGCAGCTCACTGGGATTTGATCGCTTCTTCTGGAACACTTCACTTGGATCACGTTACTTGGATCATCTTCACAGATCGAATCGGTTGCATCTTCCTGGTTTCCAGAGTTCCTTTGACATTCAACTCTGCATCAATTACGGGTCCCCACTGATCTGAGGTCTGTTATTATGGTACCATTTGTGTGAAAAGGCATTCATTCGAATTGATGTATTTTATCCAGTCTGGGGTCAGCCGCTAATATTATAGAATACAATGGGCGGGGGTCTGCTATAACTAAAGGCATCACTTACTAATAATATATTATATTGTTCTATACACATTTTACTTCTTTTTTTTGGGGGGGGGGCATGGTACGGGTCTTCTATAACTATATGTGCCTTACTTACTGATAAATGTTGTTGTTTACACATTTTGTGGTATATATGTCAATAACCTTTTCTGAATACATTTCTATATTGCACTCCCAGGGATTGGATTGCTTCTTCTTGATCACTTCGTCTGGATTGGTTCTTCTGGAACGCTTCACTTGGATCGTGTTACTTGGATCATCTTCACAGATCGAATCGGTTGCATCTTTCCAGGTTTTCTTTGACAACTGGACTTCACTTTCGGGTCCCCTCTGATCTGAGGTCTTTTATTTTGGTACCACTTGTGTGATGGGCATTTCTTCGAATTGATGTATTTCATCAGGTCTGGTGTCAGCTGCTACTATTATAGAATACATTGGGGGGTCTGCTATAACTAAAGACATCACTTACAAATAAGAAATTATATTGTTCTTTACATATTTTGTGGTAAATATATCAATAAAATGTTATAAAAGACAAAATGAACTGCGTTTTACTAGTGTGTTTTTTGGGGGAGGGGCTGCTACTACTTACATTCTTTAGAGGGGGTGGAACATAGTCTGGGATCTGTTATTACTGTAATGGGGCCAAAAGTCTGGGGTCTGCTACAATTATTATTATTTCATACATGGGTGGGACCCATGGTCTGGGGTCTGCTATAACAATAAGTGCATCACAGAAAAATATTACTGATAAATGTTATTGTTCTTTACACATTTTCTGGTAAATATACAGTATAAATAAAATTTTATAAATAGACACAATGAACTGTGTTTTACTAGTGTTTTATTATCAAAACAAGGGTGAAGGGAGGAGTCAAGGCAGAGATTATCGGGGTCACTTCCACATGGTGCAAGTGCGTGGGTACACCGTTGTAGGTGTATACTATAGAAAAGCTGATTTTGGGTACATGCTTATATAGATTTTGTTTTTCCTTAGTAGAAATCATGCCCAGCTGCATTGTGAGTGACTGCTCTCACTGCAGTGGCAAAAAGTCCTCTAAAGGCATCATAATGCACACCTTTCCAGTATGTCTAATGAAGATTAAAAGGTGGCTTCATCAGATCGCACTACATTCAAATCAAGATTTTGGTGAGATTGACGGATTTGCCCAAACGATATTGGATAACAAGAAAGTGAGTTCTTATTGTGTATGCAGTGATCACTTTAGTAACGAAAGCTATAAAGTGATAGGCAAGAGAAGATCACTAAAACCTGATTTTCAAAATATCAAGTTACAGGAAGCACCAAAAGAATAACTCCTCTTCAGTTTGTGATCAACCCTCACTAACAGCCATGCACTCTTCTTCAGTTTGTGAACAACCGCTACTAACCTCCACACAAGTTAAAATGGTTGATGCCAGCACATGCACCGAAGCACATCTTTTCCAAATGGATAAAGCGGTACAATGGCCAGAATATGAGTTCAACACAAAAGGAGAGGAGTGGAAGGTTGAACATGATCATATCTATGACACATGTCCAAGAATACTACAATCAACCGCAATGAAAAGATTTAGAAATTCACAGCCATTAGTGAATGTTGGCTCCTTGCATGACACTGCAATGTCACCAAACCTTCACAGCTCTGTACATGAAGACCTAAGTTGTACAGTAACATCAAAGTGCTCCACAGCTTCTGACCCAGAATATGTTCCAGACACAGATGAGTGTAATGAATTTTCAGTAACTGACACATCAACTGTTATTGAAGAAGATGAGCAGAGCTTTGTGAAAGAACGGAAATTTATTGTTTTTGAGTCTTGTCTTGATTCTTTGATCAGAAAGATATCCTGCAGTGTTGTGTGCAACAATCAAGATATTTGCAATGCTCCGTTCATAGAAATTAAAAAACATGCACAAGGCACTGGTTACAGTGCCAAGTATTGTGTGTACAGTTTTATGGAAGCGGACACAAAGAGAATAGTGGACTTCGAGGTTGTTCAGGTAACAGAAGCCAAGACTTCTCCAGCTATGGAAAAACTTGCATTCACAAGGTGCTTGGACAGGTTATTGGCTCAATCATATAAAGTTACTGCAATAGCAACAGACCGTCATTTAGGAATTATAAAAATAATGCGTGAGAACTACAAAGACAAAGGCATCGCACATGAGTTTGATATGTGGCACTATGCCAAGAGTTTAAAGAAACGCTTGGTTGCTGCAAGCAGAAAGAGAAACTGTTCTGCTATAGCTGAATGGATCCCAGCAATAACAAACCATCTGTGGTTGTCATCCAGCAAATGTATTGGTGACTTATGTATGATGCATGAAAGGTGGCAATCGGTTGTTCTGCACATAACAGATCAGCATGAATGAGATCATGGAAGAAAGTACCATGCATGCTCACATAAAGAATACACAGATGAGTAGAGATGTCGCGAACTGTTCGCCGGCGAACTTGTTCGCAGCGAACATCGGGTGTTCGCGCTCGCCGGAAGTTCGCGAACGTCGCGCGACGTTCGCCATTTTGGGTTCGCCATTGTTGGCGCTTTTTTTTGCCCTCTCACCCCAGACCAGCAGGTACATGGCAGCCAATCAGGAAGCTCTCCCTTGGACCACTCCCCTTCCCTATAAAAACCGAAGCCCTGCAGCTTTTTTTCACTCTGCCTGTGTGTGCTGAAGAGATAGTGTAGGGAGAGAGCTGCTGCCTGTTAGTGATTTCAGGGACAGTTGAAAGTTTGCTGGCTAGTAATCGTTTTGATACTGCTCTGTTATTGGAGGGACAGAAGTCTGCAGGGGTTTGAGGGACATTTAAGCTTAGGTAGCTTTGCTGGCTAGTAATCTACCTTCTACTGCAGTGCTCTGTATGTAGCTGCAGTGGGCAGCTGTCCTGCTTCTGATCTCATCTGCTGACTGCTGCAATAACAGTAGTCCTTGTAAGGACTGCTTTTATTTCTTTTTTTGTTCCAATACAGAGCAGTATCAAGCAGATTACTAGCCAGCAAACTTACTATCATCTGTCCCTGAAATCACTAACAGCTCTCCCCCTACACTATCTCTTCCAAGCACACACAGGCAGATTTTTCAGATACATTTTTGCCCTTGATCCCCCTCTGGCATGCCACTGTCCAGGTCGTTGCACCCTTTAAACAACTTTAAAATCATTTTTCTGGCCAGAAATGTCTTTTTTAGATGTTAAAGTTCGCCTTCCCATTGAAGTCTATGGGGTTCGCGAACCGTTCGCGAACCGCTCGCAATTTTGCGCAAGTTCGCGAATATGTTCGCGAACTTTTTTTCCGACGTTCGCTACATCCCTACAGATGAGGAGCGAAGTTTGCGACCATGGATAGAAAGACTCTCAAGCCTATTTATCCCTGGCTGAAGTAGTCCTGTCAAAGACAATGACAAAGGACTTTGAGCACATGACAAAATTTCGCCACACTGGAGCATTGGAAGTATAAAACAGCTTTTCCCTAAAGTACCAGTCTAAAAGAATCCATTTTACAATGGATGGAATGGAGGCCCGCACGAAGCTTGCAGCTCTAGCCCATAATGCAAATGTGCATAGACCGCAAGCTCGTGTCCGATTGCCCAGTGAGGGAGGGGACCCTGTTGGTTCACTTCGACATAGACTTGTGTTTCCCAAATTCAAAAAGAAATGGGTTGCTAAAGCAATATATGAGCCCACAAGCAATGCACATGTATTTCCAATGTTGGTGGATGTGCTCAGATTACTGGAGGGCAAATTGACCCATAGTTGGGATCCCAGAAACAGCACCATGCCGGACAACATTGCAACAGAAGAGAGACCAGATAAAAGTTTGACTGATCAGCATCATTTGTCAAGATTTCAAAACTGATGCATGTTCTAGTGAATGTAACAGTACTTGTGAAATGTAATTGTTGCTAAGTGATGTTTGTAATGTGTTCCAATGTACTTTATGAAACCTGTCTTGTAACGATCTAAGCACCCCCTGTTGTAAAAAAAACTGTATGATAAAATGTAGACCCCTGACCCTGTATATGCCAGCTGTATGCACTAATAAAATTAGCAGACCCTGTAGCCCAATCACTTTGCAGACTCAGTAACAGCTGACCCCCCACAACGCTCTGTGCACTTATAGTAACAGCTGACCCCCCCAACCTCTGCCGCTAATGGTAAATGAACAGTACTTGTGAAATGTAATTGTTGCTAAGCGATGTTTGTAATGTGTTCCAGTGTACTTTATGAAACCTGTCTTGTAACGATCTAAGCACCCCCTGTATGATAAAATGTAGACCCCCTATGTTCCCAACTGCATTTTAGGAAACTTGTGTTACAAATACTTGTGTGTATCTATGTCCACTGTATCATGTTGTTTGATTAAAAGAAGAACAAAGAACTAATGTTTGTATGTTTTTTATTGAAAAAAATCATAAAGAATAATTACTACAAATTCAAACATCAATGACAAATAAACAATCACAAAAGTCATCAGTCCAGAGCCATATCAAAAGCATTATAGTCAAATGCCTGTAGAAATCCTCTGTACCGGCCTTTGGGGTCTGGATAAGAGCTGAGGACTTTTTGAACGACACAGGCTGGAATAGGCACACGTTTCTTGGGCCCTAAGTAGCCATAAATCGAGGCGATGAATGACCGATAGGAAGTCTGTCGTAATTTTCTGTAGAAGAAAGAGAGGATTAGTGATCTGTACAAAAATGTTGCTCTGCACTAGTCATCACACGCCAAGGGGATAGGTTGTGTGACATTATTTTATATAGGGCTAACACTGGCACGACTTTATGGCGCAAACCGTTGTTGGAGCTAAAGTGGATAAAAAAAACCATGCCCAATTGTGCCATTTACAAAGCAGTTTTGTCTAGAACAGATGTTCTTCACATAAGGAACTTCAACTTTGGCTCCCGCACACCCGGTGCACAAAGGTAGAGGATGGGCCGCCTCACAAACAATCTAGCAGAAAGAATCCCAAGGTTTATTGCGACATGCAACGTTTTCGGGACGCCCCTTTCTCAAGCATGCTTGAGAAAGGGGCATGACTATGAAACGTTGCACTTCGCAATAAACATGCAAGGCAGCTCGCTTGCATTTATCCTGTGTGCCTTGGGATTCTTTCTGCTTGACATAAGGAAAACACACTGAAATGATTCCCATAATCCTCAATCTATAGGTAAAAGTCAGATGAATTTGCCTGTTGTGGCTGCTTATTCCACCTGTGGGGCATTGCATGTTCCAAAATATTTGCAAGTATTCCAGGTGGGATTTACGTAAACACCTCAGGTAAAATTTCCTGCTATGGCAGATGCAGCCATGTTGTAGATATTTCTTTTCCACAGATGATACTTCCAGGCAACAAGAGGATTCCTCCACAGTTTTCATGGCCACACAATTGCCACACCTACACCACTCAGTTGTCCCAATTCCATTATCTGCTGTTTGATGTTGATGTCCACTTGGTCTGTCTCGCACACTTGGTCTGTCTCGCACTGGCTCATTGCCAAAACATGTTGGATCACCTTGCCCTTGGGATTGCTACAAAAAATAGAACACAGGTTAGTCAGAACAAATTCAAATGGATGAAAAGGGAGGAATCCGTTTCCAATCATATATTATATACTAACCATGTTAGTTCTTTGTGCTTCAGGTTCCTTTTCATTCAATAAAATTAGTTTCTTTGGTGCCATAATCTAAAAATGTAAAAGAGTATATAATATGAACAACAAGACAGAACAAATACTCTGCTTTCTCCCCCCCCAATATAGAGCCTTCAGCCCCTCATACACAGTCTTTAGCCCCCCCAATATACAGTCTTCCCCAAGAACAGCTTTCAGCCCCCACAAAGCCACCCCCCATTTGTCTCTCTACCCCCACAGCAGCCTCTCACCCATAGCATTTGTCTCTCACCCAGTCTCTCCTCCAGCAGTCTCTCTCTCAGCCAGCAGTCTCTCACCCAGTCTCTCTTCAGCCACAGCAGTCTCTGCCCCCCACAGTAGTCTCTTTCCCCACAGCATTTGTCTCTTACCCAGTCTCTCTCTCCAGCAGTCTCTCTCTCAGCCAGCAGTCTCTCACCCAGTCTCTCTTCACCCACAGCAGTCTCTGCCCCCCCACAGTAGTCTCTCTCACCTACAGCATTTGTCTCTTACCCAGTCTCTCCTCCAGCAGTCTCTCACCCAGTCTCTCTTCACCCACAGCAGTCTTTGCCCCCCACAGTAGTCTCTTTCCCCACAGCATTTGTCTCTTACCCAGTCTCTCCTCCAGCAGTCTCTCTCTCAGCCAGCAGTCTCTCACCCAGTCTCTCTTCAGCCAGAGCAGTCTCTGCCCCCCCACAGTAGTCTCTTTCCCCACAGCATTTGTCTCTTACCCAGTCTCTCTCTCCAGCAGTCTCTCTTCAGCCAGAGCAGTCTCTGCCCCCCCACAGTAGTCTCTTTCCCCACAGCATTTGTCTCTTACCCAGTCTCTCCTCCAGCAGTCTCTCTCTCAGCCAGCAGTCTCTCACCCAGTCTCTCTTCACCCAGAGCAGTCTCTGCCCCCCCCCACAGTAGTCTCTCTCACCCACAGCATTTGTCTCTTACCCAGTCTCTCCTCCAGCAGTCTCTCACCCAGTCTCTCTTCACCCACAGCAGTCTCTGCCCCCCCACAGTAGTCTCTTTCCCAACAGCATTTGTCTCTTACCCAGTCTCTCCTCCAGCAGTCTCTCTCTCAGCCAGCAGTCTCTCACCCAGTCTCTCTTCAGCCACAGCAGTCTCTGCCCCCCCCCCACAGTAGTCTCTTTCCCCACAGCATTTGTCTCTTACCCAGTCTCTCCTCCAGCAGTCTCTCTCTTAGCCTGCAGTCTCACCATTTTTCTCACCCAGTCTCTCTCCCCCCAGCCTTTCTGTCCCTCTCCCAGCTCTTTTGTCCAGCCATTCTGTTCCCTTCCCCCCACAGCATTTCTCTCTCTCACCCAAACCTTTCTTTTCCTTTTCTTTTCTGCATCGGTCGCCCTTGGGGGGATGAGCTCACATAAGTAGTTCAAGTATTTCCTGACTTGTAACCAACCAGAATCTGTGGCTCTCTTCTCCCTCAGCCTTTCTGTTGCTCTTTTGCCAAGGCATTCGTTTACTTACACGCAGCATTTTTTTTTTTTCTCACAGCAGCACAGCCTCTCACCCGGCTCTTCTGTTCCCTTCTACCCTCCCAGTCTGCCTCCCCAACAGCCTTTACCTCCTTGTAGTGTTTCTCTAGCGTCTCTCCCTCCCCGCAGCAGTTTGCTCGTGAACTCAGTAAGGCACGACCTTACCTCCTGGCTTCTCCTCTGTGTTCTGCGCGCTGTACTGTGACTTCCGGTTCGTCACTTCCGGTTTTGTGTGCAGGGACAAGACGGGAACGCGCACACAGGGCGAACTGGTCGCCTTTTCGCCGTTCTACATGGTAATGTAGCAAGGCTATTTTGAATTTTTTTTAAAAAAAAAACCTGTGTAATTTATATGAATGTATTAGGGCATGGCTATTATTTTTAGCTTTTAGAATGGGATTTTTAAGTAAAATTTTTTGGTGTTACTGGTCCTTTAACTGAATCAGCATCACAACATCACCCGGCAGTGCATTCCCCAACCTCACTGTCCTGACTGTGATGAACCCCCTACTCTGTTCCTTTAAATGAAACTTCTTTTCCTCTAGTCTGAAGGGGAGGCCTCTGGTACGTGATTCTCTTTATGGGTAAAAAGGTCCCCTGCTATTTGTCTATAATGTCCTCTAATGTACTTGTAAAAAAAAAGTGGTCTCCTGTTCCTGAAATTCCACGACAGTTCCTAAAAGGGTCTTTCTCGTTAAATATTCTGGAGTACAGAAGACAAAAGGGGGAGGGGTTATAGATTATAATAATAAATAAATACAATAAATACAATGTAACATATAAATGCGCAATGACAAACAGAGTCATAAGTCATGCTAGTAATGAATGAATCCGTGTGTGTGTGTGTGTGTGGGGGGGGTAATTGCTGTGACTTATGTTAGTCAAGGGTAATAGGGGCCACTCACCCCAGGGGGGCAGCACAAGAGAAAGGTACACAGACAATAAAATGAATGCTGACTGCAAATTATCTGAAAACACTGATGCATGTTTATGCCAAAAGTTCTTTAGGGCACATGTGCCCTTTAATACCCAAAATGTCAATTGCATTAAAGTAAAATCTCAATAAATACTCATTTATGTCCTAAAAAACTGAACAGCTACACCCTAATAAATGTCCTTAAGACTGATGTATTTTAAGGAAAATCCGTTCTGACTAACACAATCACTTGGTAACAGACAATGGACACACATTGGTTTTTGCACATTGTTTTGCAAGATTCAATTCAGGCAAATACTTCATTTTCAGCAGAATCCACTGCTAGTGCTGAGGTCTGAATCTGAAAATTACATATCTATTACATCCCTAGTTTTATATGATCACTGACCTCCAAACTGACAGTAGCATATAATACCATGGCAGTTAAAGGGAAGACAGGCTTCAGTTCCCTATCAGGTCTTGCTCACTGCTGATTGGTTCCTGTCCTACAGTGCAGTGAGCTGAGTGCACAGCCTGGGAATTCAGGGGGTAGCAAGTGGAACAGAAGGACCAGTAACATCAAAAAACATTTTAAAAAATTCGTTACTAAACATCAAAAAATAAACACCAAGACAAATAAAACTTTATTTGTCTTGCCGCCCCCCAACTTGCACACAGAGCCGGCTACACAGAGAGGAGCGGCAAGAACTTCAGGAAACATCACTGGCTTTGAGTGAAAGAGAAGCCAGTGCTTGGAGCGGACCCTTGTTAAGCCGGCTCTGTGTGCAAGTTGGGGGGCGGCACTGCACATACAAGAGATACCCCAAAGGCTTCGAGAGTGATTCGGAGAGTGGTGGGTTATTTGTGAGTCCGTCTGGTACAAGATGAACGCCATGCAGCTCCCCTCTGCTCACCGTGCGGGAGGATAACGAGAGATATCGACAGGGAACAACTGTGCCAGAAGAATTCCAACTGCTCCATAGAGTTTGATGTGATGCTGTCAGTAGCCAGGCAGGAGAAATCCAGCGCCGCACAATGGATGGTCACCCTTTCGCCTTTTCTGGCGACAGGAAGTGGAGTTTCGGTAAGTTATTTCTTAATAAAGTCTTTGCAATTTTAAAATTTTATTTGTCTTGGTGTTTATTTTTTGATGTGTAGTAACAAATTTGATGTTACTGGTCCTTTAAGCACAATTCTTCTATATCTAAATGAGTATAACACACTGGTACATTCTTATTTTACTACAGCGCCACCTGCTGGTCAGTTTCCCACCAGTCTGACCAGCAAGTAGTCAAGGAAGTTGTCAGGAGAAAGAAAGAGGCTGATGTTCTTCTGCTTAGGAAAGATGTGAGAAAGGTTTCTAATTTTATTCCTAAGCAGAAGAACATCAGCCTCTTTCTTTCTCCTGACAACTTCCTTGACTACTTAGTGGTCAGACTGGTGGGAAACTGACCAGCAGGTGGTGCTGTTGTAACACAATTCATTCATATTAACAGTACATGTATCCCTTAATATCTTGGAATAAAGAAAGAATAAATAATGAATGTAAATTAGAAAAGTGCTTAGAATAGCCCCCTCATCAATTTTACATTTACTTATTATAAAGGTTTACTTTTTCTTTCAAGATCCCAGGCCAATATCCGGTTTGCTGAAAACTGCAGCAGCATCATGTCGCAATCGTCTTCTACTTCTATCTTCTTCCATTTAGCCCCAGGGCAGTACACATGCACTTTAGAGTGAAGAGTCAACTTTTTATTTCTACGTTTTGGCTTTTCAATTCACTGCCTATTCGTCTGGCCCGGGGTGAAGAACATGGTTACATGGTGTTCCTACAGAAGTGCCCCAACTGGTGCAGGATTCTGCAAACAGGAGCATCAGGCTGGGGTCACAGGAAAGGAAATAGGTTCACTGGGAGTTGCTAACATTTTGGCACCCCCTTCCCCCGGTGCTTAAAACTTTCCTTTATTGGAGACAATCCAACCCTACTCCTACCCTAAAGCCTTTGGATTGTCTGGTGAACTCTCAAATGTTTTTGAAGGCTGTAGAAATAGTAAACTTACTGTCTCCAAGTTTATATAAAGAAAATAAAAATAGAAAACAAGATGATTTTTTGAGATTCAGTGGGTGTTTCAAGTGCGAGCATAATCGTTGTATTACATGCAAGTACTTGAAAACCTCTAAAGAATTTAATTCAGCTGTGACCAAAAATCCATATAAAATTAAACAACACATTAATTGTTGCAGCAAAGATATTGTTTACCTCATTACTTGTACCAAGTGTGGTAAGCAATACGTGGGCTGTACTATTAGATCATTAAAAGAATGTATCAGAGAACATATATTTATATTATTTTATATTGTGTAAATTATACTTTTTTAAATGCCCCGCAACATGGATTATTTAACACATAGATCATTTGAAGTTTAACAAAGCCATTAGCCCTGTGGATGATATATGGCAGTTGTAACACATGTGTAAGATTGTGATTGGTTTTATTTAAGGAACAAAAAAGGAGAGATTAGTCAGATTTTGCCTATGACTAAGTGCTAGGTAAGCATGAAATGCGTTAGGCGCTATAAGGGGATTTTCTAATGTTTTTTAATACCTTGATTTGTCAAAAGAATTAATAAAGGGAACTCTTTGTATTTTACTCTTATTAGTAAACATTTAGTGACCAGCAATTTATTTCTAGGGATTTGTTGCACCTGCTCTTTTTCTCTTTGAGGTGATCCACTTTATAGCCTTTTTCACAAAATTTAGATAGCATTTTGGTTGTTTCTATCTCATACAAAGAATCTGTAGATGTGATATGTCTGGCTTGCTGGAATTGACTTTTAGGAAGGCCTTTAACGAAAACTGGCAGATAGAAGCTATTAGATAATAGGTTATTCCTATCCGTAGGTTTTGTGTAAACAGTAGTTAAAAAGGCTGACCCTGTAAATGTGATATTGAAGTCCAAAAAGTGCAATTCGGTAGGACTTACCTCTAATGTAAATTTAATAGAGGAATGTGTATTGTTAAGATAATGTAAAAAATTATTCAACATGTCAAGGCTCCCTGTCCAGAGAAAAAAGGTATCGTCCATGTAATGCATGTATGAAATGGGCAAACTCATTCTTGGAAAAAATAAACATTTTTCAAAGAAATCCATATAAATATTGGCATATGCCGGAGCCATGTTTGTCCCTATGGCACAGCCTTGTAACTGTAAATAAAAATTCTCATTGATTTGAAAATAATTTTTCTTCAGTACATTTTCCGGTAAGTCACATATGAGGTTTATCTTAAAATTTGGCAAAACCCCCTGGGATAGATATGTGCTAATGCCCTCAATACCTTCATCATGAGGAACAGATGTAAAAAGATCCTTTACATCGAGGGAGCAAAGGAAAAAAGCCTTAGTTGGCAAAGTTACATTAGCAAGTCTGGTTAATAAATCAATGGTATCAACTAGACAAGGTTTTACTTTTGCATATCCACATATATCGCTATTGGTTGCCAAATTGATCCAACATTAGAGACAATAGACCGGCAAGGTGAATTACTTCAACTTTTGTGAATTTTTGGGAGAAAATAAATATATGGAATTGATGGATGTTCATTAAACACAAGAAGATAAACTTCATCTGTAATTAATCCCTCCATAACTGCCGCATTTAGCATGATATTGATTTCATTTTTAAATTTCAAGGTAGGGTCTCCCCCCATTAGTTTATTTAACATCGTATTAGTCAAATGGCGATCTGCGCCTCTCTCATAATTGCTGGTATCAAGAATTACTATACCCCCTCCTTTATCAGCTTTTGTAATGGTTCTAGCTGTACTGGTTTGTATAGTTTTCAATGCCATTCTTTCATCCATAGATAAATTATTAAGATAATGTTTAGGCTTTCTTTGTAAAACCTAATTCAATTCCAGCATCACAACTGTTTCAAAAGCTTCAATTGCTTGATAATTACCTGGTGGAACAAAATTACTTTTATAACCCAATTTGTTTTTAAGTGCCAACAATGATTGATCACTAGGATTAACATTCGGTTTTCACAAAAATAAGCTTTTAATTTCAATGTTCTCACGAATTTAAACATATCGATATGCAATGAAAACGGGGGTGCAGTATAGGGAGGTACAAAGTTCAGTCCTTTGTTTAGCGCAGTCAATTCAGCTTTGTTAGGGCTGTAGGTGGAGAGATTAAAGACCGTATTTACCTGCGGTTCTTTAGTGGGCCTCTCCGTCATCTCTGCGTGATGGCTGGTTGGCTGCCGGCGACCCCTCCGGGTTTTGCTTAGGCCCCGTTTGCCTGCCCCTAAAAAAGAGACCACAGACTGCTGTGATGGGACGGGTGAGTCCTGCATAGACTCTAAGGACTGTTGGGAAGCTCTGTCCGATGAAGCTACTGATAAAGTGCAATGTCTGTGGGTTGCGCGTCTAACCTCCTTCCAAGTGTATATGTCTCCTTTGTTGTAGTGAATTGTGTCCCGCTTGAATTTGCGCAATTTCACCTCTAGGATCTCCTGTTTCAAGCGCTCCATTTTCACTTCGATATCCTGCACTTTTGCACAGTGATCCACCATGCTTGAGAAAGGGGCGTGGTCCTGAAATGTTGCCCCGCACTTACGCATTAAAAATTTGTGCAAGGTTTAACCAGCAACAACATTCTCGTGTGCCAGCGTGTTTCCATGTATTTCCATAGAGACAAACATTGTGTAGGTGCCTAGTCTTCTGTTAAAAATATATATCGGTGGCAAAGATACTAAAGTGACAATGTGCAAAACACAATGGTTTCATTATTTGTAAAAGATCATCAATGTGCAAGACACAATGGAATCAATAGTCTTGGAAATAAACTGGAAACACCATATTTTACCAAAACGAAAATTGTTTATTTTTTTGCACACAAGTACAGAGTGATATTAATTGTCCCCTGTGTCCCTCTTTCAGCCGTTTTTTCATCTGCCCTTCTGTCTCCACGATTTTTAATTTTCCCATATCATCTCTATAGCATTAAAATCAGGAGACTCTGGGGGTGTTCTCTCCCATTTTATTCCACGCAGCTCCATGTGGGAAGCAGCAGCAGAGTCTTGGGGTCATTGTCCTGGAACAGTCTGTGGCTGGAAGGTCAATGTTGCTGGATGTATGGGACTAGTGAATTGTCCACAATATTTTCAATAAAGAATGCTTTGTCCATTATACCTTCAAATATAACAAGTGGTCCTGCACCTTTTTGAGAAATGCCTCCCCAGGCATGAGCTTCTATTGCTTTGGTCGTGGTTTAATGGACAGATGGTCTTTTCTTTTGAAGGCACGTCTGGCAAATCGTTCCAAAGCTACAGAAGTTTCATCTGTAAAAATGACATCATTAAATGTTTCACCCGAATTGAGCCACTGCTGAGCCTGAATCACCCTCTTCGCTTTGTTTACATCCCCTATCATTGGAGAATATCTGCAGAAAAATAAATAAGAATTAAAAGGTTTTGCCAATATTTGGATTTCTAAGAGACACTAACTTTAGACTAATGCCAGACATGGGTCTCTTCACTGGCATCTTTCTACTTAAGGGTAATTACACATGGGAATTTTTCTCAGCCACTGAAAATGATTCCAGTATTGTACATACCTGACTTTTCTATATCTCCAACCAAGCTTGCGACGCATCCGCTGAATTGTTATACAATATTTTGTAGCAAGGATAACCCTGATTTGTCTGGCAGTGGTTTCATCATTTTCCTTTGTTATTTCCTCCACAAGAGACATCATTTGTCTATATATTGTACTATGCAGTGGAATACAAGAGTAGAATAAGTGAAACAATGAAACATTGTGCTACATAAAATATCTATACAGCAGTAGGCAGGATGGTGGAACAGTGGCATATCAAGTTACTGGACCCAACTGTAAAATATTCCCAGCCCCTGCCAAATTTTGAAAATAATACATAAGGCCACATTAACACTGCTTATTTGTCAGTTGTGCCTCACCTGCCAAAGTCCTAAAGCCACAAAAGGAGCCAAAGTTGAAGTCCTGAAGCCACTAAAAGACCCAAAGCTACAAAAGGAGCTGAAGTTGAAAGGGCCTGTAAAGGCAAAAAAATAAGATCCCATTTATTCTTAAATGAAAAAGAAACCTTTCTCCAATATACTTTAATTAAAAAATGTGTACTGTTTTTATAAGAAACCTGACTGTATGCATTGAAATTCTCCCTTCATTTACTGCTGTGAATAGGAATTGTCAGACGGTCCCTAACTGCTCTGCAGGGAAACAATAATACTTATGAACAGCAGGGGGAGCCCCCGCCTTACTTCCCAGCCATGCAGAACTCAAGCAGCTTTGTTTAAGTTCATGTTTATATTTAGTATACAAAATACAGCATTTCTAGCCTTATTCTATTTTAGACTTTACATGCCCTTTAAGTCCTGAACCCACAAAAGGAGCTGAAGTTGAAGCCATGAGTTCAGTTCTACTGAACACCAATGTGTTTTGTTGTTTTTTTTTATTTTTATAAACCCCTGGCCACTAATGTATTATATTACTACTCTATAGGCCTCTGCCAACAATGTTTTTTTTAAAAAAAATATTCTCTGGGGCCCCAATGTTTCTTTTTAGCTTGTAAAGGGGGCCCTCACCATCAATGGATTTTATAACTTGTGTTTTTAGTGCTAATGCCTTTGTATGTGATCCACAGTTCACAGCTCCAAAACATAAGCTCAGGCAGCAGCTAATACAACTATGTGCAGGTGGGAACAGACACAGGCTGTGGAAGAGGAGGGGCTTCCCTGCTACAGCAAAGTTCATCCTGTCAGTCAGTGCTGTGACCACTTCCTGTGAGAGTGTCACCATCATTGTTCTATTCTATAACCTCTACTGAAGTATTTTTGTTGCACCTTGGTTGGAGGTCTTTGTAGACTCAATGAAAATGTATTTTGTTTGGTTTCAAATCTAACACTTTGAGTGGGCACCACATTATGAACCAAATGTAACAAGTGCTTGGGAGGTACCTCAAAATCACTGTTACTTTGCATGATGTACCTTGGGTCCAGTCCAAAAGGACTAAAATGCCCATCAACTTCTGGGCACAAAAGACTCTGTTTAGGGAGGGCCCTTGTTACACTATTGGATGAAGAGTTAATCACATTGTATAGCCACCAATACACTGACTATTCAAATAAACTTGATGGACCATTGAAGACAGATCTCAGAGTAATCCCACACTTTCTATCCAGAAGCCTATATGATTGAGTCCCTAACTGGCATTGCTTGCTACAGACAAGTTTATTATCTACAAGGACTCCAAGCTCCGTCTCCATTATGGATTTGCCTAGTGCAGTCCCATTAAGGGTATAAGTGGATATTGTTACATCCCAGGTGCAGGACTTTACATTTATCAACATTGAATCTCATTTGCCACTTAGCTGCCCAGATTGCCAGTTAGTCAAGATCCTGTTGCAAGTGCCACATCCTGGATGGAATTAATTGGGCTGATAGTTTTGTCTCATCTGCAAACACTGATACATTACTTACAATACCCTCCCCTAAGTCATTAATGAACAAGTTAAATAAAAGTGGCCCCAATACTGAGCCCTGAGGGACCCCACTAAGAACCTTACTCCAAGTAGAGAATGTCCCATTAACAACCACCCTCTGTACCCGATCCTGTAGCCAGTTTCCTATCCACATGCAAACGACTTCATTAAGCCCAACAGACCTTAGTTTAGAAAGCAGTTGTTTGTGGGGCACAGTATCAAATGCTTTTGAATTTTAATTTCAACCCATCAATAGTTATGGTACATATATCCCTTTATCTCTGCATCAGTAGCGATTTTAAACTTGCCACTATCTCTCCATTACTATGTATATATACCTAGACCTAAAGGTCTTAGGAACAAACTGAAATGTTGACCCTCTGTTTTAAAGTGGATTAAATAAAATAATGGATTTTTAAAGAATTTTTCAAAAATTCTTAATTTTTTGATGTTTGGAAGGAGTACTAGATGGCAGCACCGGGGTCATGAATTTTTTGTTACTGGTTTGCTGAACCTGTTTGGATCTGATGTTTGGGTCATTGGCTGTGACCTTTTTCAAGGGATTGAGCCCCTCCCCCATATGAGTGAAAAATTGTGCCAAACAGTCTCTATGGCAACCTATCAACAATACACAGTGTAAAGTAACTAAAAAGAAAATGAAACAACAAAGAAAAAAGTCAGTAATAAAAATAGCTGTTGCACAGGGTATAATAGCCACAGAGCACAAGAGGTGTGTAATATTGTGTTTAAAGTGTAGCGCATGTTGCCCAGAGAACAAGTGAATAGCGCTTTGGAATAGAGTCAAATGGTAGGAAAGAACTGAGAAAGAAAGCAGAATAATTCAGGTGAGAGAAGTTGTGCAACAATAAGAGGCAAGTTTTCTGTGAATAAACCATAAACCATTGGATTGTAGTTCTGGTTACACTTTTCCCCTCAAGACATTTTAGTTAGTTATCCAACTGGCTTTCTCTATTCCGAATGACTTGTACAAAGATATTTCTTGCACCATCAGCATTATCTGACCAACTGACTTTCTGCACAAAAAGCAACCGGCCCAACAGCGTTAAAATTATATATTGTTGCAAAACACTCATTCTAGTCAATAGAACATTGTTAAATTCTCTTACAAACAATTAAACTGCAAAGATATGTTACACAAAGTATTGGACAACAATTCTGCATTGATTGTGTTACAGGACCGACACAACAGCCCCTTGACTCATTGCAGAGGGGATTAGACGTAACTTCAGCAGTTACATTGAAAAACTAAATATAATGTGGATGGGGGGGGTAGGGTCAACTAAAAAGTAGAATTTGGAAATGAATAAATTGATGGCTGATCTAGAATTGTTTCAATAACCAGAGGGATTTGAAGTGTACAGGAAAATAAGATTTTTATGGCAGAGCAGAAATAATGAGTAAATATTCCATTCCCAGAATAAAGCAGAGCTCCCCCGGTGGCTGTGTCTATATTCAGTCTACTGGATAAATCCTCTGTCTGTTCTCTATAAAATGAGGGTTGGATTAGCCGGGCCCCTTAACTCTGTTCTACACCTGCAGCCGATTCCTGGGGCCCCTGTGTCTCTGTGCTACTGACTGTTGCTGCTGCTACTGGGGAAATGTGTTGATTTACTGCATTATTTGGAGGTGCTTTGAGCTTTATTGGGGTGCAATGCTGGGATTCAATGCGGCATCGAAGTGTCTGACAGTGCTGATCCATATTATAATGCTGTGTGTGTGGCCTTGCAAATCTGGGGATCAGCCCCCCAATCGTGCCTGTCGCCTGCAGATCATTAAAGCAGTTGAGGAATATGAATATATCCAGGAAGGAGACATCATGATCGGAGGGGTGATGACTGTAGACATGAATGCTCAAATCATAACTTTACCATCGGACAAATCTAAATTCAAAACCAAATTGTTATGTTTTGGGTAAGTATCATATTTTATAGATACTAAGGGAAGGAAAGAAAGGGTTAATGACTGGTACAAGGGGAAGAGGTCTCTGCCTGGATATGGGGATGGGAACATGCTGATACATTTCTGGGAAACAATAAAATATTGCCATTTGATTGTATTCTAATGGAATTTCCCTTTCTTAAAACAAACATTCTAGAAGTATTCTATTGTGATTTAGGGCTGCAAACATCACACTCGCAGTCATTGTACAAAGTATAACTTTAAAGAGCCAATATCCCCCCACTTTGTTCATCATGACCCCAATAAATTGTGCTTAATCTGGACATATTTAATTACTGTTCCTTTCATCATGCAAAACCCATTTTTTGTTATTTCTTGAGCTAAAAATGCCAAACAAGGATCTTTCTGTTATGAGGAGTCCATCAAGTCCTTTCCCAGATTCCCAGGCATCTCTAACCTTGTTTATTGGCCTCATAGAAGTCAATACAGGAACGGTGATGCCTCTCACTTCAGTGACAAAAAGCAAACCAAACTCAATGTCTGAGATTTAAATAACACGGGTTCTTCCAAGATTCTCTTGAACAAGGATCTAATTATTTGCACTTGATCGTGTGCACTGCATTCTCATTTTTGAAATGTTAAGGGGTGCTTACTTTTTTTCCACATTTAAAACTTGCATTTATGTTTATTCAATTGATACAATCACCAACAAAATGTAAAATAAATCTTGGACAGAAAATCTAATGGTGTCACTAACTAGTGCAAGCCAAGCTAAAATTTAAAGAGAAAATAGATGCTTGGGACAGAAACCAAGATTGTATAGCACATCATTCATTCTATCAACAAAACTAAAACTCAGTTTCACAAAACTGAAAAAATATCAATTCTGTGAAGCAAAATGTTTCTGTCCAGTTAAATAGATGAAACCATTGGGATTTCACATTTTCTCTCACCATTTCATTTGTTAGTGCTAAATCCTGTCTGTAGGTGGTGCTACAGTGCAATGGGCTGAGTTCAGAAGCAAAGTAATGTACTGGGAAGAATTCAACTCTAGCACCATCTAGAGGCAAGATTTACTACTAAAAACTGGTGTCTGGACAGGGAGTGACAAAATGTGGAATTTTATTTGTACATAATGAGGTATTGTGAATCTAGATTGTCAGTTAACTGCTTCTATGCCACATTTTTTTGTGCCTCTGCCTATTCTAGAGATTCCCTTTGAAAGAATAACTCCATAAGTGGAGTCTGCTAGAAGACACCAATATATTCAGGTAATTCTGATTCATGGCCCAGGCTATCCAGAAGCCATTCCTTTACAGTATTCATCTTCTTGCACTGGTATCCCCCCAAAGAAATCCTTACTGATCAGGATGTTCCTAAACATTATATTATGTTAATCATGTAGAATAATCTAACACAGAAACTCCCATGCTCAAAATAAATGCCTAAAAGTTGGTCTCCAGTTTTCCCCACATAACAATTATCCTGCTGTTCAAGACTCTCACATGTATTTCATGCAAGATTGTAGTTCCACACTATTTGCCTGATATAAGATTCTATGGGGGTTTGTATATAACCTAATCTATATTATTCAGCCCCAATGGCCAGAATATGAAGTACTTGGTGGACTTTCGATTTGCTGTGGAGCAAACTAACAAGGATCCAACCCGACTCCACAACCTGACTTTGGGGTACCATATATACAATTCCTGTTGGAGTTCACTGAAAGCTGTGAAGAGTGTATTACAAATATTATCTGGTACCAGGGAGCCGGTTCCCAATTACTCCTGTGTGGGAAAGAGAAACATTGCTGGATTTATTGGGGATCTCACCTCAGAGACAACTCTACCCATAGCCCAGATTCTGACTCTTTATGGATATTCCCAGGTAAGACAAGCAGAATTTATTAGAATTCATTCTGAAAAATATTCCCAGGCAAGAAAGGAGCAATGTCCAGGGGCTCACCAGTCATGGTGGAATTTCCCCGCAAGTTACTGGGGTGGTATTTTGCTCTCTGTACTATTGATGCACCCCAACCCCTCCCCGCAGAATGTATTATGGTATATACCTGTACATGTTTATCTGCAATGACATTTTTTGTATTAATTACATTTATTTTCCTTTATTTTACAGTTTCACTGCTTCCTAATATTCAAATTAAGTCTACAGTGGTCCATCAGTAGTTACTTTTTTAGGGGTGACTATTTGTAAGTGGTGGGGGGGGTTGATAATACTCTGTCATTGTAGCACCTTCCTCAACAAGGTTCATGTTCAGTTAAAGGGAATGTCACCCCCCAAAAAATAAAATCTTGCCTAATAAAAAGTAAAACAATTCTAAACGGATACTGTCATGGGAAAACATTTTTTTTAAACATATCAGTTAATAGGGCTGCTCCAGCAGAATTCTGCACTGAAATCCAGAGCAAACAGATTTTTTAAATTAAATTTTGAAATCTGACATGGGCTAGACATATTGTCAGTTTCCCAGCTGCCCCCGCTCATGTGACTTGTGCTCTGATAAACTTCAGTCTCTCTTTACTGCTGTACTGCAAGTTGTGTGAGTGATATCACCCCCCCCAGCAGCCTAACAACAGAACAATGGGAAGGTAACCAGATAACAGCTCCCTAACACAAGATAACAGCTGCCTGGTAGATCTAAGAACAGCACTCAATAGTAAAATCCAGGTCCCACTGAGACACATTCAGTTACATTGAGTAGGAGAAACAACAGGCTGCCAGAAAGCAGTTCCATCCTAAAGTGCTGGCTCTTTCTGAAAGCACATGACCAGGCAAAATGAGCTGAGATGCACCTACACACCAATATTACAACTAAATACACTTGCTGCTTCAGGAATGACATTTTATATTGTACAGTGAATTATTTGCACTGTAAACAGTGTCATTTAGAAATAAAACTACACATGTCTCTTTCCTGGTGCTAAATAAAAAAAATCTGTGAGGTACAGAATGTGGTGTCTATGGGTACAGGCCAGTCCTGTCCTTCCCCCTTCCCATAGGAAAAGCATTACAGTCTGCATCCACAGAGACACAGCAATTGACTGAAACTGGAAGCCAAGGTGCCAAGTGCAAAATAGTCTTCCTGTTTGACAATGATCCCTTATAATTTGTAATTTATATTATTTACCCCCTGAACCAGTTTATGAACCTTTAGCATACTATTAAATTTTTAGTGAGAGAAGTTCCAAAGGCAGATCTGACTTATATGACTTTTACATTATGCAGTGTCTCTGGCCAATCTGTAGGACTCCTCATCCTTCTCTCCATCCCTACAGATCAGTTATGGAGCTACAGACCCAGCGCTCAGTGACAGATTCACCTTCCCGTACTTTTTCCGCACCGTACAGAGCATTAAAAGTGAGTTTTATGCTTTAGGGCAATTACTGAGACATTTTGGCTGGACCTGGGTTGGAATAATTACATCTGATGATATCAGTGGAGAGGAAGAATATAAGCTCTTGGCCAAGTATCTCTCCAGCGCTGGGGTCTGCATTGAGTTCACATTAAAACTTCACAAAAGTCATCAAAACTATGTTCACAGTGTAACTGATCATTTCAAGAAAACTATCGCCTTTTCCTCTACCAATGTCATTTTAATTTGTGGAACTGTCATTTTATTATTTTTTACCTATTTAACATCTGGAAATGATTTTTACCAGAGAGAGACAATAATCCTTTCATCAAACTGGGGGGCTAATGATGCATTGATTACATACAACCCAGTATTATTTAATTACAGCCTGGTGCTTGTGCCAGGATACCATTATGATCTGGATACTCCTGAAATGAGGAGCTTTTTAGAGACTTTCCACCCTTCTAATTACCCAGAAGACAAATTACTTGGAGATATATGGATGATTTATCTGTATTGTTTGTCTAAAGACCCAAATAAGAATTATATTTACCAATATATTTACTTTGCTGTTCCACTTCTCCAAAACTGCACTGGGCAGGAGCGAATTACAGACATTTATAGTTTTGGAGGAAATTCCAACTCTCCCCGAGTGCATCTGGCAGTTGATATGATGTCTCGGGCTCTGCATGATATGAACATGAAGCTTAATAAGAAACCTTTAAAGAACAGAGAAACATTTTTGAAGTCTGAGGTAATAATTGTGATGTGTTGGTAGCTGAGGATGAGAAGAGTATAACAGTCTTTATTAGCAGGTTCACGCAGCCATTACACTTCAACTCAAATACTTGAAAACAGTATAGAAAGTACTATGTACACAGTATAACTCTTGTACACAGGGACACCTACAGGCCCTTTGTATAAACATCACATATTCCCCTATAATAGGAAAGCATTTGGACAAATGTAACAAACAGCAACAATTAAACAGTATGCATCTTAAAGCAATATTATGCATTATTCACAATAATGAAAGGCGATTGGGAAATCACATGATGAGTGATAATTTAGAAGGAACTAAAGTCCAGTAAAGAAATAGAAATATAAATGCTTTACCTTGAGTGTTGGAGTTTCTGTAGAAGAAGCATCATTGTTTCCTACTTGGGCACTGCACATGCTCAGTTGTTAGCTGCTGTCAGTTACCTGAATTTAGAGACCAACTCATTTGTCTATGTATCATCTGTTTAGATAAGTAAAGGCTCAATAGTTAACCCTGTTCAAAAAAAGTAGATTGGCAGCACTCACTCACAATTTAAAAATGTAATTCCTAACCCAACAAGTGTATTTAGTTATAATATTGGTGTGTAGGTGCATCTCAGGTCATTTTGCCTGGTCATGTGCTTTCAGAAAGAGTCAGTGCTGCACTATGGAACTGCTTTCTGGCAGGCTGTTGTTTCTCCTACTCAATGTAACTGAATGTGTCTCAGAGGGACCTGGATTTTTACTATTGATTGCTGTTCTCCCTCACTACTATGGAGCTGATAGGTTACCTTTCCATTGTTCTGCTGATGGGGGGAAGGTGATATCACTCCAGTACAGCAGTAAAGAGTGACTGAAGTTTATGAGCTCACAAGTCACATGACTGGAGGCACTTGGGAAACTGACAATATGTCTAGCCCCATGTCAAATATCAAAATTAAATATAAAACATCAATTTCCACTTTTGAAACAACATATTTCCCCTGAAAGAAATGGTGCTCCAGAACATCAATGTAAATAGCTCACCAAGTACCTCATGTGGTCCAGGTGCACCGGCCCCAGACCCTGAACTTCAGGGAGCAGCAATCAATGTACAACAAGAAAAACGTGGCTATCCGGCACTCAGAGGAATCCACAGGGTAAAAATAATGTCTTTATTAGTCAAAATTAAAAATATTCTTACATATCCATAGGCCCTATATGTTTTGTACCCCAAGGGTAGTTAATCATGGGCTGAAAGTATCCCCCATGTCCTGAAAGTATCCCTTTAATATTTCATCTCATTCAGTATGGTTTTGTATTTGTTGTAAATACTCTTAAATATAAAGCAAATTACCTTGAGAAAAGTCTTCAGCATAGTTGGAGAATATTTCCATCGGGTGTGTCAGTTTTCACTTTGGGTTTTGGCTAATGTTGTCATGATAGAAAGTCTGCAATATGCATTTGCTTTTTTAGTAAGTCACATACTGTATAGGTTGTACTGTTGTAGCTGAAGCATCATGCACTGTAAGGGGCAGATTTATTAAGGGTTGAATTAAAAATTTGTTTTGAGGATTGCTGTTTAAGTCAATGGAAGAGGTCCAGGGATCAATTGTGAGATGTTTGCAGCCTTCCTGACATTCAAGTTTGTTTTTTTTTTTGAAGAAAAAACTCAAATCAAGTTTGATCGAATTTGAATCTAATTGGATTTGAATTTTCAGGTAGTTTACATTTGTCTGAGTTTGCCAAATTCGATTTTATTAATAAATTTCCCCAAGTTGAATTTCAAATTCATTCAAATTCTACATTCGACCCTTGATAAATGTGCCTCTAAGTGTTTGAGGCTCCTAGTAGAAAATAAACAGTCTCAAAGCTGATTAGGTTTTTTTCCATGTAGATAATGATCCAATTTCTAATAGCGAAACAATTCAATCTGTGCATATCTTTGCTCTGTGGGACACATGGTGCATAATATGAAGGAAACTGGTTGGACTTATTGCACTAGAGTTGCCCCTAGTTCCTTTTAACTGGCATCAAATTGTCATGTCACCTACTCATTTACTGTACATCATTGTATCATTTCACTGGTGTGGTCGTTACAAGTTTTTTATTTGCTCCATGGATTCCTCATGTCTGGATTGCCATCCTATACACCGGCTGTCTCCTTAATAGCTCATATACATCAGAAAGGTGGGGTAAGAATTTACCTAAGTAGTTTGGAGATGCCAAATTTAGAGAATGTGCAAACAGTCCAAATAATGTCAGGATCTACAAAATTGCTTTCACCTTGTCTGGATCTGGGTGTAATCCTTTAGATTCCTTCCACAACAAACAGTAAAAACCTACACACCTGGCAGACCTAGAAGTGCTTAGTGTTGTCTATGCTGATATTCCTCTGGAACAGTCATAATCCCAAAAGACATGTGTAAGGCTTGAGCTCCACCGTTACTTTAACTATTGGCTTTACCCCTATAGTTGCTCTGGATGAGACCTATTACTCCTAGAGATTGAGCCCTCGCAACGGTGTGGAGGCAAGGTACAACATAAGAGTAATCAGTGATATATCCAAACAATGAGCACCAGTGGTTCTTGGAACATTACCAGAGCTGAATTATTGTCTGATATATCATAACCAGTGAAATGATGCTACATAGGGAATTTCTTGTCAGACCCTTGAAATGGTTCAACCCTGTCATACAAGTGTTTCCTTTAAACATTAAACATTTAACATTGTATATGTGTAATATGCTATTACTGCTAAAAGTTACCTACATAAACTTTTTTTTAACTCTTTTTCTCTAAAGTTGCACCAAAATTTAAAGAAACTTCAGTTTAAATACAAACATGGTGAAATCTTCTCATTTAATGAAAATGGAGAGTATCTCACTAGGTACAAGATCTATAGCAACTTTATTACTCTTGATGGAATGGTGACCAGAAACTTTGTTGGTGAGTTCTCTCCATGGGCACCACTAGATCAGCAGCTGAGTATAACCTCAAAGGCAATTCCATGGAAGACAATAGACCGCAAAGTAAGATAAGTTTAAGATTTCTTAAAACTCTTCTTTTAGAACTCTATTGGGTTTTGTCAGCCTCATAGACAATGTGGAATTATTTGGGGTTTTATAAGCCATATAGAACTATAGGAGGTTTCATTAGTTACACAGAAGTCATACATTTATATATATCACTACTGTGCTCCACATACTGCCTTACAGAACTTTCCTGCTACTCATTAGCCATACGTCATACGTCATACGTCATACAGTTTTGTATACATGAATGAAATATATGTAAGAAACTGTTTTATTTAGTAGCCACAGTGCCATAATCTTGTCTTAGCATCTCCTCTTTTAAGGGCTTAATCAACTCTGCACTCAATGAAATAACCCAGTCACATCTCTGGAAGCATCTCCATACAGATAGATAACATTTTCTGTAATATATATTGCTTTTGAAATGTTTAAGGGAAAAAAATATAAAGTGAATGACAACATAAAAGAATAACAGATATGTTCTTTGGAAATTTACATTTAATGTTTTTAGATCCCAAGAGCTCAATGTACAGACAATTGTCTCCCAGGATACAGGAAGATGCCAATTCCTGAAGTCCAACCCTGCTGTTATGATTGTGTTCCATGTTCTGAGACAGCGATCTCTAATATAATCGGTATAAAGAAAATACTTCCAGTTTAATGTTTTGCTTCAGAAATAATTGAAGTTTTCAACCATCAGGGTATTAGGTGTTATGCCTAAGGAAAATATCTTTAGGCATAAGAGATTGCCTGCTGTTGGGTTGCTCTTCAGCTGTTGGTCAGGCACAAACCACTTATACCTGTATCATTGGTGGGTGCAGATTTGTTTTTGCACCTTGCAATAGATAAAAAATCTAAAGCAAAGTCCAAAGCACAGAGCTGTCAGGTACAAGGGAGGGATAATTGACAAATGGAAATAAAGGATGTGCGTTGCAAATAATTCATTACTATTAAACATTTTATTTTGCTAATTTTTTTTAGCAGTGGTGTTTGGTAGCCATCTCAATTCATTATGCATGATCCTGTGCTAGCAGAAACAGCCACAGCCATGCAAATATTTTTTTTATGCAGATACTTATTCAGTCATCAGTTCTTTTCTCCTATCTTCGGTTAGGGATAACATTTTTACCCAACATGTGCCCTTTAAGGTGCCCATACACAGTGAGATCTATTTGGAAAGGACACTCACATGCAGGGCCAAGTCATGTTGATCTAGCCAATGATCAAATCATTTAATAGTTCTATTGAGACCCATCAGTTGAAGACAATATTAACATCAATATGGTCCTCAACTAATGGGAGACACAGTTCTCCTTATTTAAAGTAAAGAAGCCTGGTAAGAACTATAATAGAGAATCTTATCAATTACACCCAAAAACCAACAGGACTAAATGTTCTACTTTGCCATATGGAAGATTGGTCCTGAAACTCTTTATTTTTTTGTCAGATACCAGTTCTTAACCCTGTACCCTTACTTGTTCAACCAAAGCCATTTATTATTCTGTGGATTCTCAGCCTTTTCCACCACTCATTGTGGCAGAAAGTGGCAGAAAGTCTGTTACTGAGTGGTCAGGCTAGTACTCTGATAGTAAAATCGCAGTGTTAGGTCAGAGTAGTGTTTAGCATTGAGCTGGGCTATAACACTCTCACTGAAGCTTTCAGGTCTTCCAGGGAACATGGAGTCTTCTACTCAAGCAGAGGGCAGGAATTCCAAACTATATTATTGGGTTATCAGGGATATACAAATAAGGACTAATTGGAGATTTTAGTAAATGGCAATTAATATTTAATAAAGATCTAAAAAAACCTATAGATTATGCCTACACTATATAAATGAAAAGATATCCTAGGTTTTAGAGGGTTAGTATTGGTTCTTGTTCTATTGTTACTAGTATAATGTGCTGTATTGTTAAAGTTATAATAAGTTTCTTTATAATATTAAAACACACATATTTTACATAACATAATCTTTATCTTAATTTTCCTTGCTATTCATTCAGACAGTGTGAGCTGCACCCAGTGCCCTGACATGGAATGGCCTAATGAGATGAAAGATCAGTGTGTACAAAGAAAGGAGGTTTTTCTATCATACAGTAATGATGTGATTTCCATATTTTTCACAACTATTTCTATTCTTTTTTCTCTAATAACTCAGTTGATATTTCAAGTCTTAATTACCTACCGGAACACCCCCATTGTGAGAGCCAACAACAGGAACCTGAGCTTCCTCCTCCTTGTCTCCATCAAGCTGAGCTTCCTCAGTGTGTTTCTGTTCCTCGGTCGCCCTGTGGATATAACCTGCATGCTGCGTAACATCACTTTTGGAATCACCTTCTCCATAGCTGTCTCTTCTCTCCTGGCCAAGACTATCATGGTTTGTGTTGCTTTCAAAGCCACCAAGCCAGGGAGCTCATGGAGAAAATGGGTGGGAGTCAAACTGTCCAATTCTGTAGTCTTCTTCTGCTCATCCATTCAAATAATAATCTGCATGACTTGGTTGGCCATTTCTCCTCCCTTTCAGGAACTGGACCTTCACACTTACCCTGGAACCATCATCATTCAGTGCAATGAGGGCTCAGCTATTGGCTTTTACTCAGTTATTGGGTATATGGGGCTTCTGGCAGCTGTTAGTTTTGTTTTAGCATTTTTAGCTCGGACATTACCGGACAGTTTTAATGAGGCCAAGTACATCACTTTCAGCATGTTGCTCTTCTGCAGTGTTTGGATCACAATGATCCCGGCCTATCTGAGCACCAAAGGCAAAAACACTGTGTGTGTGGAGATATTTGCCATACTCACCTCAAGTGCTGGACTTTTAGCCTGTATATTCCTGCCAAAATGCTACACAATACTTTTCAGGCCAGAAATGAATATGAAAACTATTTTGCTTGGAAACAAATATAAATAAAATTCTAAATAACAGTTCTGTCATATGCTGTAATACATAAACATCATTATTAGACAATAAAACACATCCTAATGTGCTGTAAAATAGGAAATCTTACATATATGTTAAAATATAAATGACCTACAGTATGTGCTTCCCTTCATGAATATATATTACACTACATTAATAAATTAATAATATTAAACCTGTTCCTCATTGATACGGTGTGAGGGTTCTTGTACTTTCAGTGCATTTGATCATATGGCTATGCATTTCATGTGGTTAGCTGTACCTTTGGAAACTTCTTGTTTTTATTTATATCTTAAAAGGAAACACCTGTAACACAATACAGAGTGTTATCTATCCATTGCTATGCAACCTTTACCTATTTTTATCTTCAAATATCTTCTTACCTTTCTCCTCCTGAGATTGTTGGATAACACTTCAGACAGCAGTAGATGTTGGTGGTATAAAAAGATGGTGAGATCCAAAAATATATAGAAATAATCTGTATAGAAATAATAAACATTCATTATTCTGTTTATTAATATTCACTAATGAATGAAGTAGCATGTAACATGAAAGTGTGAGAAAGGTTTGAAAGGTACCCCTTTTTTTCTTGTTTGATTAAAATTATATCCCCTTAGCTATATCGGAGGCCTGACAAAGTCAGTATACAGTGCTTGAAAAAGTATTTTCTGATAGAAAGAAGAAAGTACCCCGCATAAGCCAATTACTATACCATTGATCACAAAATTAGATCTGAGTTTCCTCTTACCTACTAAACTTTTCTAATGGTGCGATTGGTGATAATCAATTAGGAGCCCACCTGGGTAATCATCTAGTTTATACTACCAGTAGGTCACAATTAAATACCGAAATTCATTAAATAAAGTGCAGTGCCATAAATACAATCAGGATCCCATTATGAAGTTAATTAGTAGTAGGTTGGAATCAACTTAATTAATTGGGAATTGATTTAATCTATATAAATGCACTGCACTTTAATTTAAAACAAAACAGCATACTAATTAGCTTATGCGGTGTACTTTCTTCTTTCTATAAGAAATTATATCATATGACATGAAGGGTCATCTACAATGTCCCTGACATTGTGCAAAGTTGATAAAAGACTTCAATTGGCCTGTTTTTGCAACTCTGCGGAACATATTCTGCGCCAATGTCCCAGAAATGTCCCAGAAAATGTGGATGATGATGGTGACTGTGATGACATATCTTCAAAATACTCTCCTCCAGCAGATCTCCAGAATGTTTGCCATGTTATATTTTACTTAATAATACTTAATTTCTTAAATGCAGGCTTTGGTTTTCCTTTTTTAGTAAAGCCTCTTAGAAAACTACACCAAGAAATGTACTTAAAGCGATACTGATGCGTTCCATAGGCTGATCACGAATGAAAACAGGAATTTGGCCTGTGGAAGGATCGCTCCGCCCCCAGCCCAGCGTCAATGAAGCAACCCGGAAGATCTGTTAGTGGTGTCAGCGGGTCGGCAGCACACAGGTTCGTGGGGCTGGGGGTGGCTTTGTAGGGGCTTTGAAGGGGGGGTTCTGGGGAATGATTATGGGTGCAGCATTTACTTGATACTGACACGTTCCTATAATTTTTATAAGAACATGTCAGTATCACTTTAAACAAAATCCATACCTTGTGTTATAAGCAGACAGTTCATAATTTCTTATTCTTTAGATTTATCCATGTTTGGTCTTCTTTACAATTTGATAAAAATAAACAAATGATGTGATATTATATTTTAATTTGTGACTCTTCAGCTATTTTATGGTCCAACGGTGGGACCAGTGTTGTATATTAGCTCAGTAGTGGGACCAGAGGATGAGCCAACAGAACCTTAGCTGTACTACAGATATACTACAGATATGTTGTATCATTTCAAAAGTTAAAAAGGGAAAATATTGGACTCTTGCTACTTTACACAAAAATTCACTTTTACCAAATTGAGAAACAACTTTGTAGAAAATAGTAAAGACCCCCTCTCTCCACCTCCAGACCAATTCCCAGTCTTTACCTACTGACAAAGTGCTGTGTGCAGTTATCATTAATTTAAATGACTTGAACTGTCATCACGGGTGTAGTTCATTAGTAATAAATCAGTACTTGAATATATTATAAATTAATTGACTAGAGTAATAATTGCATGTTGAGAGAAAGTGCTGTGTGCCAATTAATTACCTAAATAGATTTTTAAATAGATACGTAGGAAAACAATAAATTGTACATCTTTAAAAATTGATTTCCTTAATTTAAGGTGCGAGTGCTAGTACTAATTGCAATCTCAGATTGCCAGTGATTCAAAAATTGATCAGGATTAGTTATAAAAAGGATTAAATTCTACGGTGTTAAAAAAAATGAATTCATTAAATCATTAAAAAAAAACCTGCATTTAAGAAATTAAGTAGGAAAAGGAAGAAAGTGCAGAGGTGGAGCAGTCCCAAGAAGCTACTGCCTGATTGATTTCTAGGCCCTGGGACCCCACACGGGGAGAATGTAGGACACTGGAGACTGTGGTCACAGGACTACCTTTCTATCTCAGAGGAGAGCGAATTTTCCCTGAAAGACCACAAATCACCCAGTGCCATATAATAAAATGAGGTTGAGGGAGTTTAAATGCAGTAAAGGTAAGGCTAGGTTGTTCAGTCAACATCAATTTGATTAAAAGCAAGTTCAGGAAACAATTCTGTTTTCTAAATGAAAGTTGTTCTGCCAACACACGTTTCACCTGGGCTTTGTCAAGGCAAAAACTTTTTTAAAAATTAGCTTTCCTCTGAGATAGAAAGGTAGTCCTGTGATCACAGTCCCCAGCATCCTACTTTCTGCCTGTGTGGGGTCCCAGGGCCTAGAAATCAATCAGGCAGTAGCTTCTTGGGACTTCTCCACCTCTGCACTTTCTTCCTCTTCCTACTTCATTTCTTAAATGCAGGTGTTAGTTTTCCTTTTTTAGTGAGATTGCAATTAACACTAGCACTCTCGCCTTAATTTAAGGAAATACAATTTTAAAGGTGAACAATTTATTGTTTTCATAAGTAACTATTTAAAAATCATTTTAGGTAATTGGCACACATCACTTTATCTCAATCATTTAAGCACAAGCACTTTGTCTAGTCAATTAATTAATTTATAATATATTCTTTTGTATTGATTTATTACTAATGAACTACACCTGTGATGACAATTTGTCAGTACCACTGCCGTCGGGAGCACACAGCGGCGGGTCTCTTCCCGGCGGTGCGGAATCCAAAATGGCGGTGCCCATAAGGCCATGTGGATGCGGCGCCAGCGCAATGTCATCGCTGACGCCGAAAGGGCGCCTGTGACTTTGCATCATCGCCCAATTATAGGTTTCTTGTGCTATAGAACCTGGGTGTATTATTGTAGTATTGTTATCCCGATATTGATCCCTGCCTGCTCTGGACCTTGACCCTTTGCTGCCTGCCTTTAGAACCTTGCCTGTGACCTGACCATGTCTTCTGTTAACCCCCTCGGATACCGCAAGCTTGGCTTCCTCCTTGGTCCGGACTACTCCCTTAGGGAGCCGCTAGGCCCCTTGACACAATTCAAGTCATTTGAATTAATGATAATTGTAAACAGCACTTTGTCATTAGGTAAAGACTGGGAATTGGTCTGGAGGTGGAGAGAGGGTTTTTTTACAAACTTTTTCTACAAAGTTATGTTGTATAATTTCTTCATGCTATATATGTTATATATTACAAATATTTGATTCTACAGATAGTAGGATGGGGATAGAATAATCTTTTATATGATGCCTTCAAAAAGCTATTTTGGTAAATGATGTTAAACAATACATGTTATGTAAACATTTACATCTTGGTTATGTGGCCTTCTATACACAGGGTACCTCTGCATAAGGCACCATATGCTGTAATGTGTGGTGTTTATTTTTTTACACATTGGTGTTTATTGACACCACTAATTGTCTACATTTTTGTAAAAATACAAAGAGAATGGCACAGACAATGTTTTTAAATTATTTATTTGCAGAATTTTCCCAAAGAAAACCATACATTATGCTCCCAGCAGGTTTGCTTAAGAAAAACAATATTACACACACAACAAACTTGTTTTTTGCAGCATTACAAGACAAAAAAAATAAAAAAAATTAAAAGCTTGCCTTTGTTTTAATATAATCTTCTGTTCATCTTGTCAGAAGATATTAAAATATGATCTCCTTGTCAGCATCAGTAGGTATAAATATGGAACAACCTTGATTCATTTGCTAATATTCTAAAGGTTAAAGCTAGGTTTAGTAATATTTAGGGTAATATTTAAAAAAAATTTTTCAATAGATTCACATTCAACCTAACACCCAATGACAAATTGCCTTAATTTATCATACAATTCAAATTGTGTGACTTTTTCGAATTTGACGTCTGAATGATACCGCAATTTTCTCGGATTATTGAACCAGTGCAAATCACAATGGGAAGAAACATCTTCTAATTGTAAAAAGGACATCTGCCATTGACTTCTAAATGATTATGACAGGTTTTAGCTGGAGTTTTTTCAATTTGTTAGCAGCTTCGGAGTATAATAAATCTCTAAAAATTCAAAGTTTTTTTTTTCCCTGTAAAAATTCGCGTTTTCCCCCTTTAAAAACGTGACTAGAAAAACTTGATATTTAATAAATAGGCTCCTTAAATTTTGGTTAGGCTAAGGTCTCATAATATGGTTAGAAATGGCAAAAGCTTCATCTGCCACTATAACATGTAGAATTACTGGTTTATGTGTAGCCGGCAAATGTTTTCATCCAGGAATCTAAAGCTGACTATTCTGGATACTTTGACACAAATTGGAGGAGACTACAGTCTACACTGCTTCCATGACCTCCAACATCAATGATACTGAAATAATTATTACAGTCTGCCAACAAAAGTATTGAGAAATTTTTTGTACTAGAAAAACTTGGAGCCAGAATGAGGTTGTTTTTCTTTTTTACAAATGATTTCCCCAATTGGGAATTTTTTTTTTTTTTTTCTTTCATAAAATTCCTTCTATAACCACACTCTCTGATGTTTCAGGCATCCCAAGATTCTTTAAAACACTCCAAGAATTTTGCAAGTGTCTCTAATGATGGATAGAATTGTAGCTTTTCCAGTTAGATAATAAAGAGAGAGACCTTTGTTTTCAGTTGGAAGAAACATGCATTGTTTTACCAAGATGTATGCCATTTATAGACCCCAAAACATACCTTGGGCATACTAATTTTATGGGGTACACTTCAACTACTTCAAAAACACAATCCCTATTTTATGTGTGGTAAAAGTTGCAAAAACAGTGGGCTGACCCCTGAAAACCATATATTCACCGAACACATTTTCTTGAATCCAAAATGGGTAAATACTGTATGTCTCCAAGCAATCACAACAGCAAAACTTTGCTAAAATTTGTATTTTTGATGAAATTTATGAAATAAATATTCTGAATAAATATTCTCAAAATAAAAGCCAGAAATATATTAAGCACTTTGACACCAATATGCAAAGTTTTACCTACGGCATGGAGGGACCCTAAAATAACCATGAATTAATTTCAAATGAGCAATTTCTTTAAATTTGATAGGAATTTGATGTACTTACATGGTGAATCCTGTATTGAAGCAGCAAGGAAAAATTAATACAATTGTGAACTAACAAGTCTCTCAATCTCCAGGTCCTTGAATAGAAACAACCCCTGTAATTCCAAGAAGGCAAACCCGCACAATGACAAGAGATTAGCAGGAACTTTCAGGAAAGTAAAGCTGTAGCGGGTAGGTAACTTGGTTGGAGATATGTGGTCTTAATAATGATGACCTTTTTCCAAAGCGGTATTGGAGAAACTTCCTTCACTAGATGAACCACTTCACGGAGAAGGAGAAACCAAACAGTCGGAGAATCACAGGGACCCTTGAAAACTCAGATAGGTATTCAGGCCTGGATTTAGGAGCTGATAGATGATATAAGCCCGCACAATCTTAAAGTCCAGACAGCAGATAATAGAAGGTTGAGCAACTTGTAACTCTTTATTAGGTAGGAAGAGGGAAACTTGAGCCTTTGCCATGGAGAATCCTCTTAGTAATGGTGCAGACAAGGAGTGAGAACAGCCAAGGTCAGGAACTTGCTGAGTCCAACCTGAGAATCCATCCAGCCGGGCAAAGGTATCAAGGAGAAGAGCTGAAACCAGAGTCTTGGACGAGCCGAAAATCATGACCGAAGAAAATCACTTTGAACACGGAGACGCTGAGGTTACTTCCAGGTAGACGTAAGTATAACTGTGCAGCTTCACTGCACCTGCCCATATCTTAAATAGCCAGGGGGAAGGCGACCGCAAGCTCCGTCGTGGAGCTGCAATGCCTTATACAATATGGCTGCTGCAAAATAAGCACCCTGTATGCATTTTATGTTTCATAAGAGCCCTACGGTTAAGAAGACCCCTAAAACCATATATTTTGGGAACGTACTTTACACATTCTGAAGAAACCAAAATGGTTAAAGATGTATTTCCACTCCAAATGTTAAAACTGCAAAGCTACGGTTTCCATGACATTTTTTAAAATCATCTAAAATATTGCAATTTGTCAGATTTAGATCAATTTCTTACATACTCAGGTTAAACCTCCTAAATATGAATACCAAAGGTCTCCCTATGTATCCCAAACAGCAGTGGAGGACTGAAGCCTCATGTGGAGGGGACCATTAACTAATATGAGAGAGACCATTAACTGTGAAGACTGTAGGTCATACATGTTTGGCAGTTAGTGCCTTTTCCTGCCAGAAAAGAAAAAGCATACATGCTTGGCAGGTAAAGGGTTAAAGTTGTGTTTGTATTGAACTAGTATGGGCATTTCTGCATCTATCTCCAAGCCTTCAATTCACCTTTATTAAAAGTATAAGTGGATAAATGTAATACACTGGAATGTTTTTTGATGACTGATTTCTCATACAGATGCCACTCAGCAGACTCTGGCTCTCCCTCCATGTTGTTAGTCAATGTGCCATTGGTGCAGTTGCAGTGTATATGTATCTGGCACATGATATAAAACACCAACAGTTACATTTAAAAAAAATAAATTCCAAATAACGGCATTTTCATAAATGTAGAGGTGAGATAAAATGAAAAGTCATAATTTGATAAATAATAAATAATGTTGGCAGGTTATATTATACAGAACACAAGCCATAGATTTGCTGGAGGGTTTGTACAAAAAAAGAAGATATTGTTTTTATGGCAGAGCAGAGATAATTTTAGTTAAATGTTCCATTCTCAGAATAAAGCAGAGCTCCCCCGGTGGCTGTGTCTATATTCAGTCTACTGGATAAATCCTCTGTCTGTTCTCTATAAAATGAGGGTTGGATTAGCCGGGCCCCTTAACTCTGTTCTACACATGCAGTCCAATCTTGGGGCCCCTGTGTCTCTTTGTGCTACTGATTGTTGCTGCTGCTACTGGGGAAATGTGTGGATTTACTGCATTGTTTTAGTGTACCCTGAGCTTTATTGGGGTGCAATGCTGGGATCCAATGCTGCATCTAAGAAAGTACTGAAAGTGCTGATCTATATTATAACCCTGTGTGTGTGGCCCTGCAGATCTGAGTTTATGGCCCCTGCCTGTCGCCTGCAGATCATTAAAGCAGTTGAGGAATATGAATATATCCAGGAAGGAGACATCATGATCGGAGGGGTGATGACTGTAGACTTGGCTGTGAAAAACTTCAATTTACCATGGGACCATTCTACATTTACAAACAAACTCGTATGTACTGAGTAAGTATTATTCTTGCAGATACTCAGGGAAAGAAAGGGTTAATTAACTGACATAAGGGGAATGGTTCTCTGCCTGGATTTGGGGATGGGAACATGTTGGTATATTCCTGGGATATTCCGATTATTACCAGCATATGCGATGTTGCAGTTTGATTGAATTCTAATGCTAATTCTCTTTCCTAAAAGAAACTTTTGCAAAGTGGAAACTTTGAGGTGATCTTTGGAAATGTCATCAAATTACCAATTTTAGTAAAGCTTTGAGGCTTGCTAGTTTTTGGTAGAAAGTCTGTGTACCCATTTTGAATTTGGGGGGAAAAGATATGGCTTTCTTGGGTGAATTGATTTTTTTTGTGGGTTTAATCCCAATAAAATGCAGTAAATATGTTGATTTTTCAGTAACTGGAAATTAGAGAGCACATGGGGGTACTTTCATTTAGGGGTCCCTACATGCTACATACTTGGGTAAACCTCTGTACATTGTACATTGAACTGTTCAGTGGACATTGACATTCACATTGACATTCACATTTACCTAGTTATCTAAACATTAATAGGAGATTAGATGCTATAGATTCTTGGGGCTCTATTTATTAACCCTCATTTTTTTATGGTCAGGTTTTTAAAGTGGAAGAACTCAAATTTTTTGAGGTAAAAAGAGAATCCAAAATTTTCAAGATTTATTATGATCCAAAGCTGCTGAAAATTCTAATCTAAAAATACCAATTCCAGCAAAAACCTTTCAAAGTCATGAAAAAGTCAAAGACAGATGGATCCTTTATTAATTGGAACATGTTTTTGCCTTAATGGATCTCGAAACGTATGTGCGATAATCCAAATGGTTTGAATTTTTCAGACGACAACTTGGAAAAGGCATATGATTTGAGCGTCAAAACAAAAACTATTCGAATGAAAGCACAATTTTGTCTAAACTTTTTCTAGTTAACTTTCTGGTAAATTAAGAGGATTCAGGTTGGGGAGTGTGGTCTAATTTTATATAGTGAGAACAAGTTGTGTCTTAGTGAATAGGCCTAGAAGCTTTGAGGTCATTTTTCAAAAAAAATCAAAATTTTATAAAAATGTGACTTGGGAAAACATTGCAACTTGGTAAAATGGAGTAGAAAAACATATTTACATATTTTGGATTGTCAGAATCAGTTCTTTCTAAAAATGTAGTGTTCTCTAGGTTAAACCTACCTTAGTAAAAATTTTAGCCCTGAAATGCAAAGTACACAGATTTCTGGATCAGTGCTTTAGACTTTTTTGTAGGGTACTGCTGGGAGTTGTTCACCTATACAAATGTGAAAATGATTCATATTTTGTATTATCATGTTCAGGAGACATGGGCGTTTCCCAATCAGTTGTATTTTCTTGCATAAAATAATGTTTCTGCTATATGTGGTTATATTATGGAAAATATGATTTTTTTTTTTAAATGAGGATGTCTGGCATGGGAACCTACATTTGGATGGTATCTCAGATAACTGGGGTCAAAGCGGTAAAATATCTGTAAAGCCAAGTATAAGCTGGCAAAGATTGTTACTTCTGTTTGGAAAATATGTTTATACTGTACATAAAACTAGCTCTTGTCCTATTTCGCTGAAAATTTTGCAAAAAGGCAAAAAAATTCAATGGGCCTCAAAAAATGTTTTCAGTGTGACAATTTTTTTGCTCCAAATGCATTTATTTCAACAAGCGTTTTTTTGTTGCAGCGTTTTTTTTGTTGAAACTGAAAAGATCACTGTAAATCTTACTATAGCAAATTTTTCTGATCATCAGTACCTATCTCTGATTTTTATATATATATATATTTGTTATGTACTTTAAATTATATAAGTTAAGGTTATTTAATCCATTAATGTTACTTAGCTTAATAGATATGTGATTATTTCCACAAAAACTGCCAAAACTAGATATTTAAAGAGACATGCAAGATAGGGAAATACAGACTTTGTGATATAAGAGATACAATTGAGATAAGAGATATAATTGTTTATCAAGATCATCACTATAAATGAATAAAGGATGTTTATCATGGGGAGGAAATTTCTTCATTGTGTTCCTCTTGACCAAACATAAAGCGAGTAAAGAGTATAAGAAAAACTCGCCCAATTAAAGAGTGTTTTTCAGTTTGATGTAGATATGTAGTGATATTCTGTAACAATTTAAAATTGGTTTTCATTTATTATTTGAAGTTTTTTGGTTATTTAGCTTTTTATTCTTCAGGTCTTCAGTTGGCAATTTCAGCCATGTGGTTGCTTGGATCCAAATTACCCCAGGACAGTTCTGAGTGAATTAATATAAATTAGCAATAATAATACATTTGTAGCCTTACAGATCATCTGTTGTAAATGGAGTCAGTGACTCCCATTTGAAAGCTGGGGAGAGTTAGAAGAATACAAATAATTCAAAAACTATAAAAATAAAGGCCAATTGAAAAGTTGCACATAACCAAAGTGAAAAGTACTGGGAAATATGGTCACCTTGGGAAAGCTATACAAAATCATTAAACCCTTCGGGAAAAACATTAGGCTGCATAGTATATTTGCATACAGAGGATTAATTTGTAACCAACGTTATGTGTACTTGATGTTATAAGTAGATATATGTGAATATTATGCCCAATTACCCTCTTTTCCCCTTCCCCCCCTTTTTATTTTCTGTACCCTATCCCCAAAAAAATATCTATAAATAAAGAATTATAAAAAAGTTGCTTAAAATCTGCATTATTCAGTTCCAGCCAACAGAATTTAAAGTACTTGGTGGACTTGCGATATGCGGTGGAGCAAACTAACAAGGATCCAGAGCGGTTACCCAATGTGACTTTGGGGTACCATATTTACAATTCCTGTGGGAGTTCACTGAAGGCAGTGAGGAGTGTTTTACAGATATTATCTGGTACCAGGGAGCCGGTTCCCAATTACTCCTGTGTGGCAAAGAGAAACATTGCTGGATTTATTGGGGATCTCACCTCAGAGACAACTGTACCCATAGCCCAGATTCTGAGCCTGCATGGATATCCCCAGGTGAGAGAAACCTTTATTCTGGAACAAACTTCACAGCTAGGAAAAGCCCAAATCTCATTGACAAAACAGTAACCTTTATATTAAGGGGACATTACAGTACTTTTGTTACACATAAATGGGCAATATCCTATTATGACTAATTATAACTAATAATGTGAACGAATATATCGTATAGCTAGAATTAGGATCAAAAACACCAATGGGTGAAAAGAATTAAGTCTTATTCGGTCTCAAAGTGAAAAACTCACCAGTTTAAGGGAGAGGTCCAGGAGCACTGCCCTGAACCTTCAGCTGATAACCGTATGTAGAGATTGAGCAGGCACTTCTAGAAAACAATCTTCCAGGCAGAATTTTCCGTTAAAAAGTATGTACTTTATTGAAGAGCACTAGGACACAACCTTACGCATTTCGTATTAACAGGATACTTAATCATAGGCTCCATGATTAAGTATCCTGTTGATACGAAACACGTCAGTGTAGTGTCCTAGTGTCAGTGTAGTGTAGCGTCAGTGTAGTGTAGCGTCACTGTAGTGCTCTTCAATAAAGTAAATACTTTTTAACTGAAAAGTCTGCCTGGAAGATTGGTTTCTAGAAGTGCTTGCTCAATCTCTACATATGGTATAGCTAGCTCTAAATTAAATTGACTTGCTGAGTAAACATGTTTAATGACTTATACAAGCAGATTCTCCACCTGGTAGTGTATTCTATGGAATCTGAACCCTTAAATGAACATGAAACCTATTGAGAAAGGTCATACAATGAAAAGTATGAAGAAGACATCTTGCATCTTTGGCATGTAATGAATCCCAAAACAAATAAGCAACATAGATGTGAAGAACCTGCTGGTTAGAGTGATCGAGCTGGAGACCTGATGGACTCCATGGGGCACAGACATACAATGTACTTCTGTAATATAATGGAGCTTACAAAGCAATAATAGATGTCATGCCAAAAGATAATTTGACTTTCTTTTTGGGTGACAAATACCCCCATTTATATTTAAGGGTTCCCTGTTTCCAAACTTCTAAATCTTAACCTCCTCCTATGGGCTCAATTAATGAATCTCAGCCCCCACCCAGGCTGATATTGTTAATGTCTAATAGGGTCTTGGATGATTTATTGGACAAGCAGAAATTGAAGGTTATAGTGATACTAAAATTATTATTGTTTTAGCTAGCATCGTTATATATAGTTTATGAGCATATGGAGGGGCCCATGTGAGTGTGTGTATGGACATGGGTCTTTTTTTCAACCTAACAACTATGTAACTATATAACTGATAACAATACACTGTAGATTAATATAGATTTAGTTCTTACAGTGGAATCTAAACCCATTGTATTCTACAAAGCTTATCTGCTATGTAACCTGTGCATTTTCTCCATTTTAAGATTGAATTGCTACCTCCATGGCTACACAGCAATACTAGAGTTTCTGAAGCAAAAAAACACCACTACTACCACTACTCTACACTCATTAATCTATAGTATCTCTGACCACTCTACACCCTTTACTTTCCTCTGTGTTCAATTACTGACCTTGAACTTGTTGAAACTTCCTACAGTTAACAACAAAATCGTCAACATTTTGGACAGCCCCCTCTCTACACACCACCCATGTTGTACTACCTGCAACCCTGACTTACACCAATACAAAACTACCCCACAAAAATTGAGGGATATGTTCTCTTCTCCAAATATGTCCTACTTTTCCCAAACAACACTTTAACAATTTCAACTCCTTGTTCCATTTACCTACCCACCCTACTGCCTACTCTATCACTTTGTTAAGACTTTGTTAGTTCTTTTATTGCTAAAATTAAAAATATGTGTAAGGAAATAATGCTAAAACAAAGAACAGTGCCCTTGCATACATCCCTCAGCTGCTTCAATCTCATCCTTCTCAACAATAACAAAATAGACCATCCATATTTGCTTCTTCCATCTTACCCCTGCTCACTTGATTCTCATTCATGTCCACGTCATATCTCATATAGACTATGTAACTTGTGTTTAAACTGACACCACCACAATTCATCATGCTGCCCAACTGAACCTTTCTCCAACTCTGACCTTCTCTGTTGGTCTAAGTTATTACAGAGAATCTTATGTATGACAAAGTACACCCCGAGATGTAACCTTGGGTCTGCACATGACCTCCTCCTCTGCTCCTCTCTCACTATTTCTCACTCCTGAACCCAAGTTTTGTTTCACGCTGCATATATCCTCCTCCCTCCTATTAGACACTCCCAGAACCTCCAGGCTTTGAAGTGATCGCTTAAGATGCAACTTTACTTTGGGCCATAATATAGTTACATAGTTAAATTGGGTTGAAAAAAGACAGTCTATCAAGTCCAACCCCTCCAAATGAAAACCCAGCCCCATACACACACCCCTCCCTACTGTCACATAAATTCTATATACTCATATCTATACTAACTATAGAGTTTAGTATCACAATAGCCTTTGTATTATGTCTGTCCAAGAAATCATCCAAGTCCCTCTTATAGTCATTAACTGAATCATCACCCGGCAGTGCATTCCCCAACCTCACTGTCCTCACTGTGATGAACCCCCTACTCTGTTCCTTTAAATGAAACTTCTTTTCCTCTAGTCTGAAGGGGAGGCCTCTGGTACGTGATTCTCTTTATGGGTAAAAAGGTCCCCTGCTATTTGTCTATAATGTCCTCTAATGTACTTGTAAAGTCTAATCATGTCCCCTCACAAGCGCCTTTTTTCCAGAGAAAACAACCCCAACCTTGTCAGTGTCCCCTCATAGCAGCAGGAGGAGCAGCAGCACAGCCAGGAGCAGCGCCAGACACACACCGGGGGATTTGTTGTCGGGCGCAGCACAAACACAGACCCATTGCGGCAGCGCTGGCACCAGTCTCCTCTTCTTCTTTCTCCCGCTCATAGCTGCCCCTATCGCAGCTTCCCCTACACTCATCACATTCCAGCCCGAGGGAATGCGAGGTTGGTCCGGCCGAGCCCTCTCGCCCCTCTCCGGGTTATAACTCGAACGTCCACCCGGGAGACATGGCGTGCTCCCCTCCACTCACTCGCTCAGGGGCCAGTGCGGCGCGCACACGTCAGCAAGCGAGGAGGCCGCAGTACGTGGGAGGAGTTACGCAGAAGCTCCGCCCACTGAGGGTGGGGACACCGGGGAAGCGGCTGAGTAATAGCAACAGATAGGATTGTATGTAACGACAGTCCGTGGGGCACATGCGCAGTAGCGCAATCCCACGGACACAGGGACTGGACGCAGAGACACTTCAACTTTATTATATAGGACAAGTCACATCACTTGGACACCTCAGAAACTAACAATATGTCTACCATGTTAGATTTCAAAATAAATAATAACATAAATCAGTTTGCTCTTTTAAAAAACTGATTTCAGTGCAGAACTCTGCTGGAGAAGCACTATTAACTGATGCATTTTGGGGAAAAAACTTATTTTCCCATGACAGTATCCCTATGATCCCATGTAAGATTGTCAGAGAGAAGTTGCACACATTATGCTGTGTTACTGTAGGACTCCACTCATCCCTCTCTCCTTCCCTACAGATCAGTTATGGATCTACAGACCCATTGCTCAGTGATAGAGGCACCTTCCCGTACTTTTTCCGCACAGTAAGGAGCATTCAAAGTGAGTTTGATGTTTTAGGGAAATTACTGAGACATTTTGGCTGGACCTGGGTTGGAATAATTACTTCTGATGATATCACTGGTGAGGAAGAATATAAGCTCTTGACCAATTATCTCTCCAGCTCCAGCATCTGCATTGGGTTTACTTTAAGACTTCCTAAAAAATACAATTCAATTAATCAATTCAAGAAAACCATCAGCAGGTCTTCTACCAACGTCATTATAATTTGTGGAACTGTAACAATTTCTTTGTTTCCCTATTTAATTAAACTAAATGATTATTTCAGTAAAAAGACATTAATCCTTTCATCAAATTGGGGGGCTAATGACATTATTATTGGTTTAAATCCGGAATTATTTAATTGCAGTCTGATCCTTGTGCCAGGGTACCATTATGATCTGAATACTCCTGAAATGAGCAACTTTTTACAGAATTTTCGTCCTTTTAATTACCCAGAGGACAAGTTACTTGAAGATATCTGGATTATTTATGTTCGCTGTTTATCTAAAGACCCAAATAAGAATAAGATCTATGATTATATTTACCGTCACATGATTCCTCTCCATAACTGCAGTGGGAAGGAGCGAATTACAGACCTTTACTGTTTCAAAGGGAATTACAACTGTCCCCGAGTGCATCTGGCAGTTGATATGATGTCTCGTGCTCTGCATGAGATGAACATGAAGCTTGAAGAGAAAACTATACGGGACAGAGAAACATTTCCTTATAAGTCAGAGGTAATAGTTAAAGGGCCCTATGTAATAATATAATGAGGGATCCTTAAAGGGGAACATGAGCCTAATAAATAAAGGATATGCTTTGTATTTTGGGATTTCTGTAGTAGCTCAAGGATGCCACAGCCTCAGGGTCCAAGCCTCCAGAGAAACCCACAGTAGCATCTAGCACAGGGTCAGTCGCTAATGGATGAGTTTAGGGATGTAGCGTCTATTCAAATAAGCAAAATGTCAATATTTAATCCTGTATTTTACCCTTTTTCCTTGAGGCAAAACACAAAATGTCCCAAACCTTAATGATTATAAACAAAACAGAACTCGGTGCCACATGTTAATCCTTTTCTTTTTTTTATATAAAAGAAAAACAAACTGCAATATGTATTCTATTATAATTGGTATATTGTCCATATTAAATGAAGGTTTTACAAAGCCTTTGGGGCTCATTTATGAAGTTTGCGCAGCGCATATTTATTTGCAAATTGTTATTGCCCATGTGTTTTCCTAAACGCTAAATATATTGCACTGCTGTGTCTGTTCTTCCGTTTTTTGCAAATTCGCATTGAGAATAAATTTTTGCAAATGAGACGGGTGTTTGTGCGAGTGCGCCCACTTTGCAAGGTTGTTGTGCGCAAAAAAAGGCGCTTGTGAGGGGACATGATTAGACTTTACAAGTACATTAGAGGACATTATAGACAAATAGCAGGGGACCTTTTTACCCATAAAGAGAATCACGTACCAGAGGCCTCCCCTTCAGACTAGAGGAAAAGAAGTTTCATTTAAAGGAACAGAGTAGGGGGTTCATCACAGTGAGGACAGTGAGGTTGGGGAATGCACTGCCGGGTGATGTTGTGATACTGATTCTGCTTTTAAAAGGGGTTTGGATTCTTGGACAAGCAGGATTTCCAAGCTTATAGTGATGTGGTGTGAATGAGTATGGATACTGGCTTTAATTTGGAGGGTTGAACTTGATGGACTTTATGTAACTATGTAAAATATGTCCAATACTAATAACACTCAAAAGCTGCAGTATATAAGGCCAGTCTCAAGGGCCAACGTTTCTTGGAATATAGCCCCCAATCCACAAGGGCCCAAATATCAAGTTTGAAAAATTATATTCCAAAATGTTCTATTCAACGTTAAAAATCAATATTTATTGAATACAAAATTTTAAAAAGTAGGCATACAGACCCACTGATGCTCCCCCTTACGCGTTTCATACCCACTGGCACTTAATCATAGGCACTAGTAATGCTACATTTGACTCCAACCTTTAAACCCATTTCCTTTTCGTATGTCCTTACTTTAAACATATTGGCACAAATCCCTTGCAAGTTTTTAGAGAATGTTCGTGTCACATAGATAACAATTGATTACTATTAGAAACAGTATAGTAGAATATACACATCAAATGTCATTACTTTATAATGAAGATTTACTATAGCAATGCAATACATATTCTAAATATTTTAAATATTTTAAGCCTGTATCATCTGAACCATTTATCAAGTAAAACATGTTACGTCAAACTCATAATTTAAACCAAGTGTCAGTCTAGTATGCAAATAAAAAATCCAGAATAATTCCCATTTCATTAGAAGGCCTGTCAGATCTCCTCCCCTACTTCCTAGCCTCACATTTTCAATGACCTGTGTAGAAAAATATCCTACATCACTCCCATTGCATTTTGCACAAATTCAAACTTTTTATTTATTTATTTTTTCTTATAAAGTTGCACCGTCATTTAAAGAAAGTTCAGCTTAAATCCAAACATGGTGACATCTTCTCATTCGATGAAAATGGAGAGTTTATCACTAGATACCAGATCTATACCAACTTTATTACTCTGGAAAGATGGATCAAAACATTTATTGGTGAGTTCTCTCCATGGGCACCACCAGATCAGCAGCTCAGTATAATTCCAATGCCAATTCCATGGAAGACAATAGACAACAAAGTAAGATTGTCCTTTACTTTCTATTCTATTTGTTTAACATTGTGTATATTGATATCTGTTGTGTTGTTAAACCTGCATCAGTGGCAGTGGAAAGTGAGGATTAATTTACAGGAAGGACCTATATATAACTTCACTGGCTGTCCCAAACCAGAATATAACTCTGATTGGTCTCCCAAGTCATAGAGAACGTTACAGATTCTAACAAGTTGTGTAGAACTCAAATATGTGTCACAAACCCTTCACCACTGTGTTTGGATGTAACAAGTTTAAATCAATGTAATATGTGTCATAAAACTGTATGGAGCTTTGGTTTGTCATATAGAACTTTGTTTCTCTGGTTCCCTTTTTACCCATAAAGAGAATCACGTACCAGAGGCCTCCCCTTCAGACTAGAGGAAAAGAAGTTTCATTTAAAGGAACAGAGTAGGGGGTTCATCACAGTGAGGACAGTGAGGTTGGGGAATGCACTGCCGGGTGATGATTCAGTTAATGACTATAAGAGGGACTTGGATGATTTCTTGGACAGACATAATACAAAGGCTATTGTGATACTAAACTCTATAGTTAGTATAGATATGGGTATATGGTATTTATGTGACAGTAGGGAGGGGTGTGTGTATGGGGCTGGGTTTTACTTGGAGGGGTTGAACTTGATGGACTTTGTCTTTTTTCAACTCAATTTAACTATGTAACTGTGTAACTATGTACTATAAGTATGGTTTGTGGAAGCTGTACATAACTTTTCTGGGTATTATACAATATATATATACCTCTAATGTGTCCCAAATACTGTGTTCAATGTCCATTTATCTAAAAGGTCTTCCAGAACTTTTCTGCTAGTCATTTATATAAGCCTACATAATCTCAAGTACAGAATATTATTTTACAGGAGAGACTCTGGGTGAACTGATATTCCCCTCTCCAGCACTACCCGAAGGAAGACTCTGCTATTGTAAATATGTATTGATGACTTAATTCTCCCATGTGGATCTGTTTTAATCAGTGCTTGAATTGGGAACAAAAAGGTGAAGGGATGGGGGTGTGGCAGATATAGCCCTGCCCATAGGCAAAAGGTGGAACGGGAGGAAGGTGGCGTATTGAGTGCCGAAAATTTTTCTAGAGGCCACGCCCCCAACTAAACGAGTATGGCATAGTGGCAATTTCATGTATAAATACCCCAGAACCCATAGCAGGTGGGACAGGCCACTTTGTTAAAATAAATAGTGATGGCATAGTGCAATTCTATGTATAAATACCCCAAGAATTGATAGTAAGATGGCAGAGGTAGGATTCCATGTATAAATGCCCCCAGAATTGATAGTAAGATGGCACAGGTGCAATTCCATGAATAAATGCCACCAGAATTGATAGTAAGATGGCACGGGTTCAATTCCATGTATAAATGCTCCCAGAATTCATAGTAGGAGAGTAGCAGAGGCAATTCTACATATAATACATCCCAGAATTTATAGTAGGATGGCACAGTGGCAATTATATGGTATAATTCATAGTTGATCTATCAGGAGTCAGGGAAGTCAATGCATAAGATCTTGACTATCAAACACATTTTCCTTTTTTTTAATGACATAATTTGTACTAATTTTATCTTGTGCTCCATCAGTTGGGGACAAACAAATCAGTATATAAACTGACTAGGCTTTTTTTTACCAGTAACCATACATGAATTTTCTTGGTTTTTAAAGTGTATGAATTGTGGTTTAAAGTGTTATTGATTGTCAGAAATATGGGCTGGCCAGGCAAGTTTGAATTGTGTTAATGTAATTAATAAACAGCACCTTGTTCATAAATTAGTGTTTGGATTGTGTATCACCATCTTCTATAAAGGTAGTAGTACCAAGATTGTTTGCGTAGACAAAAACCAAAAGAAAGGATAAAAGAAAGAGAAGATTAAATTACAGAAAAGACCTGTACAACCTTTGCAGATCCCTCCCATTGTTCACACAGAACAAGCCTACCCCGGCCTTGAAAATGGAGCATTGCAAATGAATTGCAGGCAGGGCCCCCAGTCATCCTGCCACAGTGGGGTGTGAGGGAATCTCAATTAAAGTAATTAGGGTAGCTCCGCAGCGGCTGCGTGCAGTGAGTGCTGTTAAGTTAGGTTGTGGATGGGCAGGTGAGACCGTGGTAGACCTGGGAACTTGGGAAGTGGAGCCACAGATAGTTTGAAGGATGCGCCATTCCTCAGAACTCAAGCCAACGCAACATTCTGCTTCTCTTCCGGGCTTCCTCTCTGCAGACTGTGGCAGGCGGGGCTTCATTTCCTTCACTGACCACTTCCACTTTACCGGCTGGGGAGGGGGGAGCAGTACAAAATGGAAATGGAAGTGGATTGGACAGAGCAGGGAATGGAAGCAGGGGAGGGAGTACCTGGGGGTATGGAAGTGGGGAAGGGAGCTACACAAAAAAACAGTAAAAAATGTACTAGTCAGCAGTGGAGGATGACATTTCCTGTGGCCCAACCCCTGGTTCCGACGTTCCACATAGTTCCGGTACGATCAATTGTTTCATCTCGCCTGACGGGATGGAGAACAGTTATTTTAAAAAGGTAGCGGGATGACATCCCGCCGCATCCCGCCCCAGTTCAAGTACTGGTTTTGATAAACCAGTTCAGTTATTGTTCAAAGAAGCCATTCGTCATTACTACCAGTGAATACAGTGTCTACATAGTTGCGAGGGCTCACCCCCTGATGATTATAGGTCTCACCCAGGGAAAAAGCTCAAAGTAATAGGGCCACTCAATTTATTATAGCCTTACAGAAATATGTAAGGTTAATATGCTAAAGTGAATTACAACATATGAAAATATAACAGATATGTTCTTTTGAAATTTGCTTCTAATGTCCATAGATTCCAAAAGCTCAATGTTCAGATAATTGTCTCCCAGGATACAGGAAGATGCCAATTTCTGAAGCCCAACCCTGCTGTTATGATTGTATTCCATGCTCCAAGGGAGAGATCTCAAATATAACTGGTATAAATAAAATACTTCCAGCTTAGCCTTAAAGGGCACCTATCACAGCCAAAATCAAACACATATTAACAATCTGACCAGTACAAGCTAAACACGTTTAATCAAACTACATATATAGTTTTTTTTTAAAAAACTGCAGGTTTTAAAAAAAATCCCTTACTGTCAAATGGGTTCTTTCACTGAGGGAGGCCATATTGAGACTATAACAGAGACTCTAATGTGCAAATTTCAGGAGCATGCTCAGATTGTAACACTGCTTTGAGTATTCTACCCAGAATGCCTTGTTTTAGTAAACTCCTCCACTAGAAGTATCCACTAGAAGTGCTGCCACCTGCTAACTTCCAGCAGGTGGCAGCACTACTGTACAGCAGCTAACACATAGGTTTTGCTGATTTGAAAATAGCTTAGAAGGGTTGATAAGCAAACAAGGAATTTGAACTGAGCATGTGCGAGATTTCAGAGCTACAGTTGGCTGGGAAGATATAGGTAGGAGGAGCCAGTGAAATCCAAGATGCCTGCCTCAGCTAGAACTGCAGTGGAGATAGGGGAGATCTTGCAGAAGGTACAGTGAGCTGATCATTTACATTATATAAACAATTCAAACTGTTTTAAAAATCTGATTTCTTGAACTTTCACATAGTGTATTTACTTAGTAAATGATTTTGGTCATGATTGGTGCCCTTTAAGTCTTCCTATGTAGTTTTTATTAGTTTCACATGAAAGAAACATCTGTTAGAAACATCAGTTGTTAATATTTTTGAACAGGGGCAGACTTGAGTAAATTGGGCATAGGGTGTTAAAGGAGAAGGAAAGGCTAAAACTAAGTAAGCTTTATCAGAAAGGTCTACATAAATACACAAGTAAACCCTTAAAGTAATGCTGCTCTGAGTCCTCTGTCAAAAGAAACATCACATTTCTCTTCCTGCTGTCAGCATAAACCTCCAGGGCTAGGGCTTGAGCATGCTCAGTTTGCTCCTCTCTCCCTTCTGCCTTTTCCCACTCTCTCCTCCCCTCCCTGCTCACTCATAGTGCTGAGCTCAGAGCTATGAGTGAGCAGGGAGAGACTCAGGCAGGAAGCGATGTCACACCAAGCTAATATGGTAGCCGCTATCCGGCTGTGGGTTGCAAACCTATTGATTTTGAATAGTATTAGCTATTATCCCTAAAAAAAGATTTTTAGGGTTAAGAGATCCCTTTCATGTCTGCAAATAGAGGTACCTTCATGGGCATATGCATTACAAGACGAATATAAAAAAAATTCATAAAATGAAAAACAGTTCGCAAAAATAAGAATAATTCTCATTATAAATGAAAAGCTAGTCTTTTATTTCATAGTGTCAGTGGGTTATAATTGGTTCCAATGTGCTGTATTGTTAAAAAAGTTATAATTATTAGTTTCATTAAAGATAAATAATAATCTACACTATATTTTAAATAAATGAATTTCCTTGATTTTCTCTTTTCTTTTCTATCTATACAGACAGTGTGAGCTGCACCAAATGCCCAGCCATGGAATGGCCTAATGAGGTGAAGGATCAGTGTGTACAAAGAGAGGAAGCTTTTCAATCATACAGTAATGATGTGATTTCCATATTTTTTTCAACTGTCTCTATTTTCTTTTTCCTTATAACTCTTTTGGTATTACGAGTCTTTATTATATACCGGGACACCCCCATAGTGAGAGCCAACAACAGGAACCTGAGCTTCCTCCTCCTTGTCTCCATCAAGCTGAGCTTCCTCAGTGTGTTTCTGTTCCTCGGTCGCCCTGTGGATATAACCTGCATGCTGCGTAACATCACTTTTGGAATCACCTTCTCCATAGCTGTCTCTTCTCTCCTGGCCAAGACTATCATGGTTTGTGTTGCCTTCAAAGCCACCAAGCCAGGGAGCTCATGGAGAAAATGGGTGGGAGTCAAACTGTCCAATTCTGTAGTCTTGTTCTGCTCATCCATTCAAATAATAATCTGCATGACTTGGTTGGCCATTTCTCCTCCCTTTCAGGAACTGGACCTTCACACTTACCCTGGAACCATCATCATTCAGTGCAATGAGGGCTCAGCTATTGGCTTTTACTCAGTTATTGGGTATATGGGGCTTCTGGCAGCTGTTAGTTTTGTTTTAGCATTTTTAGCTCGGACATTACCGGACAGTTTTAATGAGGCCAAGTACATCACTTTCAGCATGTTGCTCTTCTGCAGTGTTTGGATCACAATGATCCCGGCCTATCTGAGCACCAAAGGCAAAAACACTGTGTGTGTGGAGATATTTGCCATACTCACCTCAAGTGCTGGACTTTTATTCTGTATATTTTTGGCCAAATGTTACACAATTTTAATTAGACCAGAAATGAACACAAAAATTAATTTTCTTGGAAACAAATATAAATAATATTCAAAACACCCATTCATAGTTCTGTTATATGCTGCAATACATAAACATCATTATTAGACATTAAAACACAGGTATGGGACCTTTTATCCAGAATGCTTGGGATCTGGGGCTTCCATAATTTTGATTTTCATACCTTAAATCTACTAGAAATCATGTAAACATTAAATAAACCCAATAGGCTTGTTATACTTCCAAAAAGGATTAATTATATCTTAGTTTGGATCATGTACAAGGTACTGTTTTATTTTTACAGAGAAAAAGGAAATCATTTTATTTATATAATCCAAATTTTTATAGATTGAGTCTATGGGACATGGCCTTTCCATAATTTAGAGCTTTCTGTATAATGGGTTTCCAGATAATGGATCCCATATCTATATATACTTATATACTGCAAAATATGAAATTTGACATGTATAGGATATGAATAAACTACATGCCTCCCCCTCATTAATACAATGTGAGGGTCTTTCATTGCATTTGAGCACAAGACTATACAATTCCTGTGGTTAGGTATTCCACTGGAAACTTCTTGCTCTTATTCATATCTTGCATTCTCTGAATGTCACTATGGGATTGTATAAACTGCAAAATGTGCTTGATTTTGTTTGATCACATTGCAAGTTGCAACCCTATACCCACCATAGAAATCCCAGGGCCCTAAAATAGCATCAATAAAACCACTAAAACTATAGGGAAATAGTTACATAAATCCTAATTTTATCAGACAAGCCATCAGGAAACCTGTGTAGCACAACCTATACCTCTTCATATTTTCAAATATGTTCTTCTGTTTCCCCTCCCAAGAAGACTGCAGTGCATGTTGGTGGTGTAAGAGGATGGTGGTTCTTAAACGAACACAGGAGAGATCCAAGAATGTATAGAAAAATTTCACTATAGTTAGATTTGCAGCAAACTTTTTAGTTTTGCTGATGGATACATTTTTTCGGAAACAGAGTCAAAAGTTCACCATGAAGCTCATTTCGCCTAGCTCATAAAATGGAACATGCAACAAATGGAAACATAGTTTTATCCTTCCCATTTCTTTCCACATCAGCCAATTGGATCTGAACCCTCCCACTGGAGGTGCAGAAGCAGCCATTGTTGATGGGGAATAGAGTAGGAGATAGGAGTTTTTTTTGCCTTATTTAGCTAGAGTAGGTGTTTGTGGATCTGTCTGTTTGTGGATCTTCTTCTGCTTGCCTGATCCCCCGTGAGACCCAAGAGTCCTTCTTAGGGCTGTTTTTGGTTTTCTCTGTTTGTTTGAGGGGTAAAGTAAAAAAAAAAGTAGGTTCACCCCAGAAAGCCATACATTTATGGAAAGTACACATGGGTATCCAAAATGGGAAAATGTCTTTCATCTCCAAAGTACCAAACCACGAAGCTTTCCTAAAGTGAATTTTGATGGCATTTCCAAAAACCACCTTGATACTTCCACTTAGCAGCATCTTATCTCCCACATATAGTTAGGTACCAAGATAAATCACCCTAAAGACGAAGGCCAGGGTCCACTGAATAGGGTGATGCCTAATGTGTCTAGGTTTATCAAAGTACTATGTTGTGATAGAAACCCCAAAATATACCTTGTAACTGCTAATTTCATGGTTAATCTTTTAACTAATTCATTAACACACTGCCTGTTTCATGTAGGGTAAAGCTGCAAAAAATAGTATGCTGACCCCTGAAACCTTTATCTTTTTGAAAAATAGACATTCTAATGAATTCAACATGTTGGTGGTTGTTATGACATTTCACACAATATCTTATATACAAAGATAAATCATCTTAAATATGAATGCCAGTGGTCTACTGACCAGTTTGATGGCCAATATGGATAGATATAACAATGTATATAACCTCTAGGAAAACACTATATATGAATTTAATCTGCTGCAAACAAAGCACCTTGTTAGAATATTATGTGTCAAAACACCCCCAGGAAATCATCAATTATTGGAGAGTACATATTCTCATGAATCCAACATGGGTAAATGTCTTTCTAAACCAAACTGCAAAACATTTTTTATGACATTTATAAACATTTCTTTAAAATTTTGATATTTGCCACATTATTTCTTGCATATGTAGGGATTCATCTGGTTAAGTTCCCCTATGGTCTGAAAATCCTACACAGTTGGAAATCCCCTGTTGTAGCTAGCTAAGTGTTGGACCTAAATAGGATCTCTGAGGGTGAGTGAGTCCTTTATACCATGTGCAGTGAGCCCTGACAGATTCCAGATAAGTCTCTTTCTTTCCATTTTCACTCAAGCCTGGAGTGTATGAACTGCAGCAAAGATGGAAGTGGCCTGAGGAATTTGAGGCCCATGGAGGGCTTTGGGTACATGGCCGTAAGCTCAAACATAAAGGGTTTAGAGCTTACATAAAATCGTAAAATAAAATACTAATCTATAAAATAACAAAATAACTAATCCAACAATCAGATTAGTGGTCAACATATCTGATTCAATAGTCACACTGCCAAATATTACATTTTTGTTAGAATAGACACAAAATACAAAATGGTAAAATGAATAAATGAGGAGAATCTGTTGGTGAGGGTTTATGTAAAAGTTATATGGCAGTGTATAAGTGTAAATATGTGTGCGAAAGTGTACAAAATTAAAAATATAAGCAATAAGGCTAAAAAAACAACAACTTTACAACAATTTTTTAAATGTAAAAATAAAATGCCACTTACTTTTTCTGAAGCAGGGGGGGCTCTGGAATTGCTGGAACAAAGACCAAAGTTGATCAAGTTTAACCCCTCCAAATTGAAAATGGCATCCATTATTCACACTGACCCCCTCCATACACTCACAAAAACTATATATACTCATACACTAACTATAGATTTTACAGTATCACAATAACCTTGGATATTCTGCTTGTCCAAGAAATCATCCAAGCCCCACTTACTGTAAAGGCGTTAACAACTTTGGCCACCCGTCCCTGCATTCCCCAACTTTACTGTCCTCACTGTGAAGAAACACCTACTCTGGTACGGTGATTCTCTTTATGGGTAAAAAGGTCCCCTGCTATTTGTCTATAATGTCCTCTAATGTACTTGTAAAGTCTAATCACGTCCCCTCGCAAGCCCCTTTTTTCCAGAGAAAACAACCCCAACCTTGTCAGTCTCCCCTCATAATTTAACTCTTCCCTCCCTCTAACCAGATTAGTTGCACTTAATCTCTGCACTCTCTCCAGCTCATTTATATCCCTCTTAAGGACTGGAGTCCAAAACTGCCCCCATACTCCAGATGAGGCCTCACCAGGGACCTATAAAGAGACACAATTATGTTTCATCCCTTGAGTTAATGCCCTTTTTTATACAAGAACTTTATTTGCTTTAGTAGCCACAGAATGACACTGCCCAGAATTAGACAACTTGTTATCTACAAAGACCCCAAGATCCTTCTCATTTAAGTGTAGAACTTGCATTTATATTATTTTTGGCAAAGTGCTTAACCTGTATTTATCAACAGTAAACCTCATTTTCCAGTTTGCTGCCCAGTTTCCCAACTTAGATAAATTACTCTGCAAAGTGTCAGCATCCTGCATGGAACCTATAGTTCTGCACAATTTAGTATCATCTGCAAAAATAGAACCAGTACTTTCAATGGCCACCTCCAGGTCATTAATAAACAAGTTGAAAAGCAAGGGACCTAGTACAGAGCCCTGTGGTTCTACACTAACAACACTGGTCCAATTAGAAAATGTTCCATTTACCACCACTCTGTGTAATCTTTATTTTATCCAGTTATCTATCCGGGTATAAATACTATGTTCCAGTCCAACATTCCTTAATTTAACCACTAACATTCTGTGTGGCACTGTATCAACTGCTTTAGCGAAGTCTAAGTAAATCACATCTACTGCTATCCCAGAGTCGAGGTTCCTGTTCATCTTCTCATAAATGAAAATTCCGTTTGTCTGACAAGATCTATTACACATAAAACCATGCTGGCACAAACTCATAGTATTATGACTTGCTATGAAGTCCAGAATCTTATCCTTTAATACTCCTTTTAAAAGCTTTCCTACTACTGATGTCAGACTTACTGGCCTATAGTTTTGAGGCTGAGAACGGGATCACTTTTTGAATAGCAGGACACATTAGCAATGTGCCAATCTCTCTGCATCGTGCCAGATCTCAATGAATCCTGAAAAATTAAGTAAAGAGGTTTGGCAATCACAGAGCTAAACTCGCTAAGTACCATGGGATGAATATCATCTGGCACTGGACCTTTGTTTAATCTTAACATGTTCTAGCCTCTTTTGATTTTCCTCATGTGTGAACCATGCATCATTAGTTGTATTAGTAGAATTGGGACTATTAAGATGGAAACCTTTATTACCTGGTTCCTAATTTGTGTAGACAGAAGAAAAATTAGAGTTCAGAATCTTGGCTTTGTCTCTGTTCTTATTAACCAGCTAACTCCCCCTCTGAAACTACTACTTGCTGCAATATCCTTTTCCATATGGATTTTAGCTTGCCTTATAGCTTCTTTGCATGATTGTACCTTATAAATGATTCGGCTGTACCAGATAACTTGAAAGCATTTAAACCAGATCTTTTCTTACCCACCTCAACACCAACGCTTCTATTGAACCAAAAAGGTTTTGCTTTGCAACGACGTTCCTTGCTTACAAGTGGAATATACTGACAAGTAGATTTATTAAGCAGCATTTTAAAGATTTCCCATTTTTGTTCTGTGTTTAATCCTGTGAAAAGAATTTCCCACTTAATATGTTGCAGAGATGCCCTTATACTGTCACAGTTTGCACGTCTGAAATGTAGTGTTTTAGTTCGTCCCTTAGAGTTGCTGAGATGAGTTTGCTATTATTAGTTATTACAAGATCCAAAAGAAAATCATTCCTTCTTTAACTAGCTAAAAAGTTGTCATTCAGCATATTTACAAACCTACTAGCTTTTTCTGTCTTGGCAACCCCATTACCCCAGTCAATGTCTGGATAATTGAAGTTATTCATAGTAATAATTTGAACCAGTTGCTCCTCCCTTTGATGATGTGATGTGTGATGTCATCTGCTTCTCCCTTATATGGTTGCTGAAGTCTGGAGGAAAAGTGGTTAGAAAATAGAGGATTCCTGCAGAGAAGCATAATGTCAGAAGTTTCACACAGCAGATTGCACAGAACTCTAGAGAGAGACTGTGCTAGTTACTAGACAGAACCCTGAGCAGAGAGAGACTGTGCTAGTTACTAGACAGAACCCCGAGTGAAGAGAGACTGCGCTAGTTTCTAGAAGGAACCCCAAACAGGGAGAGACTGCACTAGTTACTAGACAGAACACGGAGTGGAGAGAGACTGCAATAGTTACTAGACAGAACCTGGAGCAGAGCGAGACTGTGCTAGTTACTAGACAGAACATGGAGTGGAGAGAGACTGTGCTAGTTACTAGACAGAACCCCGATTCCCCAGTGTAGGAATATTATTGCATTGCACTGTTTAACTTATTCTTTCCATTATTCTTTATATAAAGTTAAATAGTTTTACTGCAAACTGTGTGTTTTATTTTCCTATTTGAATTCCCCTGAGGTGTAATCCTCAGTCTCAGTTGGTCTAATGTGCAGTAAATACCATTTCCCAGTATCTTTAATACAAATTCCAAAGAATTCAGGGCCCTGGATGGCAAAGGGTTATAATCATTTTTTGTGTGGTAAGAAAAGGGTTACATCTGCTAATTACTGTGATTGCATAATTTGGGCACCCTTTGCCTGCACTGAATCTCCACACCTGCCACTTTTCTTCCATGATTGCATTTGTTTTAATGTATAAAAAATAATGATGTTATAATTAATTAAATTAATTGGAGTTATACATAATTCATATCTTGTATAGAAAGTATACACTTAGGGGTGTGCTGAAGGCCTATAATATACAAGAACCAAAATACATCTGTGGTGTTAGGGTCTCCATAGAGTATAAAGGTTACTCACCACACAGGGGAAGTGGCCCAGGTGCACCAACCTGAGCCCTCCACACGGGGGGCAGACAAACCGACGAAATTAATATGGAGCAGGCACTCAATAAGGCAAACTTCCACCAGGCAAATGTTCAAAAGTGAAGAAAGTTTATTGTGTCCACAGCCTGATGCGTTTCGTGTCACAAAAACGTAATCATAGGCTCAATATACAAGAACCAGCCAAAGTAAAGAGCCTCAGTCCCATTTTTCAGGGGGTTATTCATCAAAATCTGATTTTTTCTGATTATTTTATTTAATAAAGTCTGACCAAACTAGAATCACCTATTTGACCTTATTTATTATTTAAAAAGCTCGGATTGGGAAAAACTCTATAAAATCGAGTGAAAATCTGAATCATACAATTTTTTTTCCTGAATCGCTTGATTTTTTTTTGGGCTATTAACTGAAAAGCCTGATATATTTTTGCCCAAAAAAGCCTGAAATAGTTGGATTTTTGTGCTATTTCCAGCCCAGACTACAGAAACTTCCAAATAGGATATGGACCTCTCTCATTGACTTATATACAACATCGGCAGGTCTGAGATGGAGGATATTTGGATTCTGACTTTTTGCAGCCTTAAGGTAAAATAGTTTATTTCCCCACTAAATATTTGGATTTTATAGTAAAAAAAATAAAAATGTTTTGGAGTTTTTCGCATTCGGACCTTAATAACCCCATTAGTGTTTGTTGTAACACTACAAGTCAATAAAATAACCACCATTAAGGCATTTTATCTGCTGTCCACATATCATTTATATCAAATGAATTGTTTATACAGGTTGAATAAATGTTCTCCATACATTAGATTCACAATGCATTGTGATAGTGTGAGTATCCTCTTTTTGCATGTGATGGTGAAAAGATTTGTTGAAGCATATTTGGTGATGGACTTGTATGTTAAAAAAACTGATAGAAATACTCTTCTGCTATATGATTCCTTCCACCAATCACATACAAACAAATCATTATCTCAATTGTTGAGATTGAAGCGTATAGTGAAGAATAGAGAACAACAGGTAGAAAGAATAGAAGAAATAAAAGAGAAATTTAAGGTTAGGGGAGACACTTTATGGTGTTAGGAATGGTAGGAAGTGAAAAATGGGACACACAGGAGAAAAAAACAAAATGACAAAAGAATTCCGTTTGGAAGTAAATATAATGGGGCAGATTTACTAAAGGGTGAAGTGGCAGAAGCTAGTGACAATTCAATGGAAATCCCATCCACGGAGACATTGGCTAAAAGGACAATTCGCTAGCAAAAGAGACCGTTGCTAAATGTTTGTTTGCACCCTATTGCCAGGTGAATTTTCACTCTGGTGAACGATCATTACTCTGCGAATTCTACTGAACATTACCTCTTTCACCAGAGTTTGCAACGCCACCTCAGACCAGGCAAACTGATAAAACAAAGTTCAATCTTATGTCAGTGACATCATATCCTGTAAGATGATAAGTTGACGTTATATCTTCCTCAATATTACAGTATGTCAGTGACATCATATCCTGTATGCTGATAAATTAAGTTACATCTTCCTCAATCTTATGTCAGTGACATCATATCCTGTATGCTGGAAATGCATTAAAGTTGTCAAAAACTCTGGTGACTTTTCTTTTTTTTAAAGCGTGATTGCCTTCAAAAGTTCTAACTATTAAAGAAATTTGTGTTAACATTTTTTTTCGCAGCCATTTGAAGCTGTGGCATGTTTGTTTTAGGGTAGGCTCCTGTCTAAGGCATTCGAGGATCTCTTTTGTCTTTATTATGGCTCATTGGACATGTGTTCAACCATTTGCACCATTACTATTAAAGATGTCGTCATGACTTTTAGGTACCCGCCCCATTCAAATTAATCAAAGTGCTCTGTCCTCCCTATGTATTACCTGGGGGCAGTGTGTAGTTGGACATGTAGCTAAGTCTGGAGTCTGTAGATTTAGTGGAATAGAGTAGAGGTGAAACTGTAACAAAGTGAAAAGAAATGCAATGAATACAAGGAATGAAACATATGCAGGTATATAAGTATAACATGAACTTATGTGCTGGCAGAAATATGCATAAACAATGTCTCTGAGCTGTTGGAAGCTCTAGTGATGGTTTAGTTCCGTTTTGAGTCCATCAGTTTATCAGCGATGCTACCGTTAGAGGAGAAGATATTTGAGTGTGCTAGCTACTGATGAGCGAATCAATCCTGTTTCAAGCAACAATTTTTCTTACTCAAAATGCATTAAAGTCAATGAATGTTTTTTCTTATGGGCGTGTTTTTTTGGGCAAATTTTCCCATGGCATAGTTTCACCGCAGTTTCACAAAAAAAATTCGAATTTCACTCCAAATCCATGGTTGTCGAATAAATTCTCTCATCACTAGTGCAAGTGAAGTTTTGGTAGGCAGAAATAAATGCTAGCAAAAATGCGCTCTGAAATGCTCGCCCAGCCGAAGTATTGCAAGGGAAAATCAGCAAAGGTTGCATTTTGGAATTTTGCAGTGTAAGTGGAAGATTGTTTCATTGTGTCAAACTCTCCATTCTGTCCAAGATAGCACCAAGTGCTCAAGTAATATACAGGTAGCTCAGGAGTTTCCAAACAAGCAATGGGGGAGAAGATTTTACTCTCCACTATTTTTGTTCAGAAGGTCCCAGTGGTTTCCAACGAGTGCTAGACTTCAGGGCACTGAACAAGCACATTATTCTATAGAGATTTAGCTTGGAATCAATTCAAGCGATAATGAAAATTGTGCTGCCAGATGATCTCAATAGACTTGGCAGAGGCAGATCTTCATGTTCTAATATTCCCAGGGTATCAAACGTTTTCTAGGTTTCAATCAGAGTCAAAGTCAAAGTAAACTTTATTGTCATCTCAGCAGTATACAAATATACAGTGAGACGAGATGACGTGGCTCCAGCTAGTACTTATCACAAAAAGGCACTTAAAAATACACAATAAATATAAACATGAAATGTGCAATATATTGGCAGAAATTGGATATATACATGTGTAAACCTTTAGAATTGTGCAAATAAATTAACAGTTCACAAAGTTAAGTTCACAGTTGAGGTGTGTCTGGAATGTAGTGGGAGGAGAGGCTGTGAGTTGAGGAGTCTGATCGCTTGTGGAAAAAAGCTTTCACGCAGCCTGGTTGTTCGGGCTTTAATACTGCGAAAGCGTCTGCCGGATGGGAGCAGCGTGAACAGTCCATGTGAGGGGTGTGTGGAGTCCAGTGCAGGAGGCCTTTCTTACACAGCGCTTGTGGAACATGTCCTGCAGTGATGGAAGAGCCACTCCAATGATGTTGCCAGCTGCTCTGACAGTCCACTCTAGACTTTTCCGGTCAGCAGAGCAGGCACTACTGTACCAGATGGAGATGCAGCTTGTCAGGATGCTCTCTAGTGTGCCCCTGTAGAACACTGTGAGGGTTGGAGGCGGAAGGCTGGCCCATTTCAGTCGTCTTAGGAAGTAAAGACGCTGCTGAGCCTTTTTGGTAATGGAGGCGGTGTTGGTGGTCCAGGTGAGGTCATCAGAGATGTGGACTCCCAGGAATTTGGTGTTCTTTACTGTCTCTACTGTGGTGCCGTTGATGTTGAGTAGTGTGTGAACAGGGAGAGTTCTCCTGAAGTCGACAATCATCTCTTTCGTTTTATCCACATTCAGTGACAGGTTGTTCTCACTGCACCAGACCGCCAGCTGCTGAACCTCATCTCTGTATGCCGACTCGTCGTTGTGGTTGATGAGCCCCACCACAGTTGTGTCATTGGCCAACTTGATGATGTAGTTCGAGCTGTGTCTCGCTATGCAGTCATGTGTCAGCAATATGTACAACAACGGGCTGAGAACACATCCTTGAGGAGCTCCTGTGCTCAATCTGATGGTGCTGGAAACCTTGTTGCCGATACGAACAGACTGAGGCCTCTCTGACAGAAAGTCCAAGATCCAATTGCACAAAGTGGTACTCAATCCCAGCTCTCTTAGTTTCCCACTCAGCTTTTGAGGGATGATGGTATTGAATGCTGAGCTAAAGTCTATGAACAGCATTCTCACATAACTGTCTTTCTTGTCCAGATGAGTTAGTGAGAGGTGGAGTGCAGAAGATATGGCATCCTCAGTTGACCTGTTTGGCCGATATGCAAATTGTAGTGGGTCCAGTGAGCGGGGGAGGGTGCTCTTGATGTGTGCCATCACAAGTCTCTCAAAGCATTTCATGATGACTGGGGTTAGTGCAACAGTGCGGTAGTCATTCAGGCAGGTTACTGAGGATTTCTTTGGCACTGGAATGATGGTGGTGGACTTGAAGCATGTGGGGATGATCATCTGGCTTAGCGATGTGTTGAAAATGTCAGTGAAGACGTCAGCCAGCTGATCAGCACAGTCTCTGAGCACACGACCAGGAATGTTGTCTGGTCCGGCAGCCTTTTGTGGATTGAGATTGGTTAAGGTTCGCCTCACGTCGGCCGCGGGTAGACAGATGACTTGGTCGGTGAGAGGAGGTGTGGCTTTCCTCACAGATGGGTCACTTCCAATTTTCCAGCCTGCCCTTTGGGCTTTTGTCAATCTCCAAGGACATCTCCCAATGTCCTAGTGTCATTAGTAGCGAAAATTTGAATATTTCATTACCTGGATGATCTGTTGATGCTAGATTCAATTTGACAATAATGATACCTTAGAAGCTCATGGATGGGTGATAAACCATCAGAAGAGTCAAAAGGGGCTCTGTCCAAATGCAGAAGGCTATAGTCTCTCTCCCAGATAGAAGAACAAAGAAAGTAATAAATTCAGTCATGTCTTTGACATGTCTTTGATTCAGGCAAGATATTATATGAAGATATTGGGGATCCTGAGTGTAACTATTCAAGTGACTCCTTGGGCAAGGTGGCTTATGATATACTTCCGGAGCAATTTATTGGTTTAGTGGATCAAGAAAGGTTTACAGAAGATTCTTCTTCCAAATGAGCTTAATTTGGTGGTTATATCTTCATAATTTGAAGTAGAATGTCCTTGTGTATTCCAGACTGGAAGGGGTTGGGTAGCAAATTTAGGTACCCATTATGTTCAGTGATGGTGAACAGACCAAGACATCTTCTAACTTCAAGTACAATAGTTGAGAACTGCCAGGGAGGCATTATTAGCTCTGAAGCCTGTCATTGCAGACTCTTATGTAAAACTATTGATGGACAACAAGACAGCAGTGGCCTATGTGGAAAACAAGGATGAACCAGGAGTCAAGTTCTGATGAGAGAGACAGAAGTTATCATGTTGTGGGCAAAAAACAAAAGAAAACCTAGTAGTAGATTGTTTGAGCAAGAGGTTTATGAATGACAACAAGTGGATTTCTACAGGTAGACTTGCTGGCATCTCCAGTAAACGTAAAATTACCAATATTCTTTTCCAAAGGATTCTTGGCAGAGGCAGAACATATAGATGCTCTAACAGACAGACCAGTAACTGTGCATATTTCCACCTATACAGTACCTCTGACCTTACCTCATCTTACCTCTTCTCAGAAAGATAAAGCAATTCAAAAATCAAGTAATAGCAGTGATCCCTTTCTGGCCTTGTTGCGTGTGGTTTAACTTTCTGTGGAAAATGGCTTGAGACAGTCTGTGGCCTCTTCCCCAGAGTCCAGATTTAATAATCCAAGGGTAGATGTATTATCCAGCTTCTCAGACTGAAGCGTATAGTATAGAAATTGTGAGGAGACAATTAAAAGCACAAGCTCTCTCAGATGAGGTAGCAGCAATGTTGCAAAAGGCTAGAAAGTTGTACACTTATTCAAGAATTTGGAAAGTTTTTTAAGCATGAACAAAATATTTGAGTATATGGCGTTTCTCCTGGCAGGTTTTCAGAAGGGTTTGAGTGTAAGTGCTCTAAAAAAGTGGCAGCCTTTTTTCTACCCAACTGGAATCTTCCATTGGTGTTAGACCTTTTTGTATCAACAGACTTTAAACCAATTCCCTGAGGTTTGACATCAGAATTTGTCATCAAAACTTGATTTAGTAGTAGCCATTACTTCAGCCAAGAGGATGTCTGAGCTAAGATGCCTCATCATAGAGGAACCATTTGGGGGCTTTTTGATGACAGGATTAAGCTCATCCAAACAAAACAAAGGCACACTCAACACTCCTCTCTCCACTGCAAAAGTTGAAAAATGTATTTAAGTGGGATCCCAGCAAAAAAAAAAAAATAGCTGGGATCTTACTTAAATAAAGAAGCGTTTCGTCTTTTGCAGAAACATTGAGTGGAGCATGCCTTTGTTTCGTTTGGATTTGTATATAGCAAGGCATTATATTTGCAGCATGGCCTACATTGAGCACCTCCCATAAATATAAAGATAAACTTTCTTTTGTGAATAAAGATTGCAAGGAAGGAGTTAAAAGGTCAGGATTAAGCTCAGATTGAATCCAGTTCCTCCATAAAGTGGTGTTATCACAAAACATTTGTCAAGAGAATACCCAGCAGAAGACAGTGTTGATGTTGCATGTGGCCAAACCTGGGAAAGATCAAACCTTTTTGAAAGACAAATCAATTATTTTTGGTCCCAGCAGGGCCTAGAAAAGTACAATAAGCAGCAACTCTCTCTAGGTGGGTGGTGATGTTCAAGAGAAGGCCTACAGCATAAAGGGCATTCCCAGTAGGTTGAGAGTGCATTCAATGAGATCAGTAGCTATTTCATGGCCTCTATGTACCAGAGCTGTGCAGTAGCATAATGGTCATTACAGCAGCAACCAAGCCCAACAGGAACACCAAAAGAAATAACCGCTGGGAGACACATAGTAGGCAAAACATAGTCATCCCATATGTAGCTGGAGTGTCAGAGCAACTCAGGAGGATTTTTAACAAACACCTCGTCCCTGTATTTTTCAAACCTAGCAACACACTGAGACAAAAACTGGTACACCCAAAAGATCCAACACCAAGGAAAACAAAGGAATGTGGTATACAGAGTTCAGTCTAGCTAGGAGTACACTGATCTATACATTGGGGAGACAAAACAACTACTCACCAAGAGAATGGCTCAGCATAGGAGGGCAAACTCTTCAGGGCAAAACTCAGCTGTCTTTCTTCACCTAAAAGATAAGGGACACTCCTTTGATGATAACAAGGTCCAAATCTTGGATAAAGAATATGACTATGAAGATTTTCATTCATCCAGGTCATAGTATATCTAGTATATGTCAATCTAAAAACAACTGGACTTGCTGAGTAATCAATGAAGACGTTTCACTACTCATCAGAGCAGCTTCTTCAGTTCAACTGACTGGTGTGGGAAGTTCTCGGCATATAAACTCTTCCACTAATCCATTTACAATGGCACATTGTAACTCTTCAAAGAGGTGACATCTGAAGAAACTCACAGAGGTGTTGATTCTGTGTACTTGTGATAGGATTATGCAATGTGTCATGCAACTCCTAGATACAGCTGTTACTTATAAGAGTTGCATGAATGGATGTGTGAAGTGTTCTGAATCCGCCAGGGATACAGATGTTAGAACAGCATTGTATGTAGCAGACAGGTGCTGTCGAAGGCCCCCTCCTCTGTTCAGAGATGGTCTCTCCACCTTGACATGAATCGCCTCTTTCACGCCTCGTTCAAACCAGCGGTCTTCTTTATCCAAGATTTGGACCTTGCTGTCTTCAAAAGAGTGTCCCTTGTCTTTTAAGTGTAGAAAGACAGCTGAGTTTTGCCCTGTAGAGTTCTCCCTCCTGTGCTGAGCCATTCGCTTGGAGAGCAGTTGTTTTGTCTCCCCGATGTATAGATGTGCACTCCTCGCTACACTGGACTCCGTATACCACATTGCTTTGTTTTTCTTTTGGTGTTTGATCCTTTGGGTGTACCAGTTTTTGTCTCAGTGTGTTGCTAGGTTTGAAAAACACAGGGACATGGTGTTTGTTGAAAATCCTCCTGAGTTTCTCTGACACTCCAGCTACATATGGGATGACTATGTTTCACCTACTATATGTCTCCGGGCGGTTATTGGTGTTCCTGTTGGGCTTGGTTGCTGCTGTTTTGACAAAGGCCCAGTCTGGGTAGCCACACGCTTTCAAAGCTCCTCTGAGATGTTTTTTGCTCTTTGTCTTTGGACTCTATCAGTTGCCACACATTCCGCCCGGTGGTGCAGGGTTCGAATGACACCCAGTTTGTGTTCCAGTGGATGGTTTGTTCTCATGGACATCTTCCCTTGTGAACTTGATGTTATTGTCCACTGAGTTAATGTGTTCTGTGAAGGCCGCCACTTCATTGAATCTGATTTTAACCCAAGTATCATCCACATACCTGAACCAGTGAGTCGGTGTAGTTCCCTGGAAAGTAAGTAAGGCCCTCCTTTCCACCTCCTCCATGTACAAGTTTGCTACAATGGGAGAGACTGGAGAACCCATTGCACAGCCATATTTCTGTCTATAAAAAAGGTTCTTGTACTTGAAGTATGTGGTGTTAAGGCACAAATCTAGCAACAAACAAACTTGGTTGGGACTGAGCTTCGTTCTGCTGCTGAGGGTGTTCTCATGTTGCAGTCGATTTCCTACAGTCTCAATCGCCTCTGTAGTAGGTATACATGTGAACAAAGAAGTGACATCATATGAAGTGACATCATAAGTGACATCATAAGACAAGGGACACTCCTTTGAAGACAGCAAGGTCCAAATCTCGGATAAAGAAGACCGCTGTTTTGAACGAGGCGTGAAAGAGGCGATTCATGTCAAGGTGGAGAGACCATCTCTGAACAGAGGTGGGGGCCTTTGACACCACCTGTCTGCTACATACAATGCTGTTCTAACATCTGTACCCCGGTGGATTCAGAACACTTCACACATCCATTCATGCAACTCTCACAAGTAACACCTGTATCTAGGAGTTGCATGACACATTGGATAATCCTATCACAACTACACAGAATCAACACCTCTGTGAGTTTCTTCAGATGTCACCTCTTTGAAGAGTTACAATGTGCCATTGTAAATGGATTAGTGGAAGAGTTTATATGCAGAGAATTTCCCACACCAGTCAGTTGAACTGAAGAAGCTGCTCGGATGAGTAGTGAAACATCTTCATTGATTACTCAGCAAGTCCAGTTGTTTTTAGATTGACCTATACTAGATATACTTGGATGAAGAAGATGCTGGTTTGAACGAGGCATGAAAGAGGCATGAAATTCATGTCAAGGTGGAGAAACCATCCCTGAACAGACACCACCTGTCTGCTACATACAATGCTGTTCCAACATCTGTTCCCCGGCGGATTCAGAACACTTCACACATCCATTCATGTAACTCTCACAAGTAACACCTGTTTCTAGGAGTCACATGACACATTGTATAACTACACAGAATCAACACCTCTGTGAATTTCTTCAATGTCACCTCTTTGAAGGTGCCATTGTGATTGGATTAGTGGAAGAGTTTATATGGCGAGAACTTCCCACACCAGTCAGTTGTACTGAAGAAGCTGCTTGGATGAGAAGTGAAACATCTTCATTGATTACTCAGCAAGTCCAGTTGTTTTAGATTTACCTATACTATATATACCGTGACCTGGATGAATGAAAATCTTCATAGTCATATTTTTAAAATCAGGCAAAGAACCTTGCCAGATGATGATAAGATCATCTATGAATTGACCATAGAAGATTATATTGTTTCTAAAGGGATTCTCAGTAGTAGAGACATGTAATTCCTCCAACATGTGTCTACCAGCTGTGCTAGTGGTTCCCCTAAGGAGCCTATTCCTGAAATGATAGATTGTCCCACAGGGGGACGTGTTTCTTTGTGGACCATAAACCATAAGAAAATTAATTTGGCTGTCATTCAACAAGTTTCCCACCTTTCCTCTGTCCACCAAAGCAAAGAAATTCTTCTGAATTTATCTAGCAGGGTTAATATAAAAAAAAAAAAAACACACACATATATATATATATATATATATATATATATATATATATATATATATATATATATATATATATATCTATATCCTTGTCTGACAATTGTCATATAGTTTAGAACTGCTACAATGCCCCCTTTGTCAGCAGAATGGATGACTATTGACTTGGCCTTCACTAGGGTTTTTAATGCTTGTTTTTCTTCCAGAGTAAGACTGTAACAATGTGACTTACAGTGTGTTTTCTCATATAATGATCTCAGGTCTCTCTCCATTTGTTTGGAAGGAATGGTATATCACTCCTATCTACTTCATGGTCATATTCATATTGTAATGATTCCAAAGTACTCAATGTACATTTGTGGTAAAATTCTGTCAACATACCATTCGTTCTGTTCACATTTTCCATAAACCCTTTATTCTCAGAAGTATTGAAAAAAAATTTCATAATAACAATTTACAAACAAATTAATAAATGTCAACAATAGTTTGAAATAAATCAAAGTCCTTTGTGGAACAAAAGGACAAGCCTTTTGCAAGTAACTTAAGTTAATTTTGACTGAGAGTCCATGTCGATAAATTTAGAACTTCTGTCTCTTTCTTTTTTCCCTCATAGACCATATTTTATGATGGGGGATCCTCCTTCTCCTCATCCAAATTCGGTACTGAATCTGCATTTTCCTTCTGCTGTAGGATCTATAATGATTTCCTTTGCTGTTTGGGAAAGTCTTTGTGCCAATGGAGAAGGCTTCTTCCTGGAAAAAACCTTTTGTGACTTGTGATAAGCGTTTAGCCTGAGGAGACAGAAGAAAGTTGGAGCAGTATTCTGAACTATCATCAGCTTCTATATCAAATGAGTCAGCATCGATGCTTGAAAAACTGACATTTTTTTAACTTAAATTTTGTAGGGATTTTTGGGATTGGACATATAAGGAGTGGTACTAGATTGTTTCCTATAGTGTGGCTCTGGTGATTAAGGCCAATTATAAACTTTGTTTGTGTCATGGTCAGTTTTATCTCTTTTGAGTTTTCAATTTTCATAATTTTGGTCTCAGTAGTTTGTGCATCTGTGTTTAAGGAATTCTTTTATTTTGATTATTTGCTGTGAGAGTTGAAGGTAGATAAATAAGTTTGTAGCTGTGTCAGATCAAGTTTAATATTGCCATATGTACTATGTTTATGTTCCAATATGAGTGAACAATCAGTGAGTATTGTGTTCCATTTAGAAAAAAAATCCTTGTCATTACTAAGAAAAGAGGACATTTTTTAATTCTTGGAATCATAATATTTGCATAATATTCCTCAAAAGCTGTGATGTCCCAGCATGTTTTTACTTCTTTGTATGATACCTTTTCTCATTTATTAAAAATAGTGACGAATCTGCCAGCAAAAATTAGCAAAATGCATTGAAGTCAAAGGGCATCAAAAATTTTGATGAGAGAGAATATTTTTATTATTATCAAATAATTTTGAAGCGAGACATTTTTTGTTGTTGCAGTGAATTTTTCGCAGGTGTTGAAACACGAAAAATTTGCAGCTAATCCATGCCTGGCGAATTGATTCACCCATCACTAATTAAACAGTTCTTTGAGACTTAAATCCTCTTTTTGAAATGACTTTGTTCTTCTGGTCCTATTAGAGTTGCTTCTAATCTGTAAAGAGGGGCAGAGGGAAATGATGAAGCAGCCATATTTAAGTCTGAATGTATGTTTTGTGTATATCAGGATTTTAGATTAAAATTATATATATATATATATATATATATATATATATATATATATATATATATATATATATATATATATATATATATATATATTGTAGGGATTTCAGGTAGAAGGATGTTGGTCTCCTGGGGCAGACTGGTCTCACTTTTGCTCAGACACCCACAAAGCAACACAGTTCCCGAAAATAGGGTACAACTGACTCGCAGTCAGTTTTATTCAGAAGGAAAAACACAACAGAAAATAACAAAACCTAGGCCATCTTGGCGCTATCTAATACAGAGAATCAACCCTCTCTATAAAGGGGAAGGCCTAGAGCCCAGCCCTTCCAAAGAAAATACAGTTTTGTTGAAAAACTCACAAAAGTTCTCTCATGTGTTTGCAGCTCCTGCTTCCCCAGTCACCGCCAGACAGACTCTCTCACTGAAAGACTATATTAGCAGGGATCAGCCCCTCCTGCACACCTGCACGCTAATTAAGCAACTACCTGGCTCATGAGCTGCAAAACTCTGGTCAGCATATAGAACACAGAATGGAGGGCCCACCCTACTCTCCCTCCATTCGCTCCAGGGATCCCTTATCCAGCTTTTCCAAGCCAGCAAACTAAATGTAGCATTTACCTGCTACAATACAACTTTTCCCTGGAGCTAATGCATATACCGTTTCATTATTGGTGAAATATACACACCATCAACTACCTGCCCAGCATTTCTCTCACAATATATATATATATATATATATATATATATATATATATATATATATATATATATATATATATATATATGGGTTATGTATTGTATAAACTGCAATAATTATAGAACAGGACACTGCCACAGAACAGCTGTGTTAGACTCTTCAAGGTTAAAGGCCATTCTGTTATTAGAATGTAGAATGTTTGCACAGAACTAGGAATCCATCTGTTGTCTCATGTCACAAGTATCCCTAGTACAAGGTTGAGACAGACACTTATTGCCTCAAAAACACCCCCACTGCACTGATACCATTCTGGACACTGTGTTAGCACAGCAAATGTACTTATTTGGACTATACTTGGGTCAGGAAGGATTGTACTAAAATGGACAGAGAGACATAGTTATGTTAAACCAAGGACAATGATTGGATGTCAAGGGATCAGCCCCATAAGGGAAGAAATGGTTAAATGGTTACATGTAATATTACTAAAATGTCCCCCAATGTCCTCACGAGCTTTCAGGACGTGTGAGCTATTATTTAATACTCTGTATTGTAATACTCTGTATTAATGTATACCTCAAATAAAGCTGTCTGGTTAATTTCCTGAGAGAATCTGATTGGTTCAAGTCAGGCCCAGGGGGAGCTTCGGGGCCAGGCTCAATTTGAGTAAGTATTTATTTATTCAAATCCAAGAGGGACTTACTCATCGTTGCTGAGAATCTTATATCCCTGGAGGATTATAGGAGCATAAATCTGACATTTCTGGGGGCTTCGTTCCGGTCCTGTGGTTCTGGTTGTGACACAAGGACAGATTGTCGAGACTCTGCTCGTGGTAAGTATCTTTCTTTTTAAATCTCGGGAAAGAATGGTGCCACAAGGTTCACAACCCAGTGCAGATATTATTAGTCTACGGAATGATGTATCTAATAGTACTGTTTCATCAGGCAGCACAGAAGCTTGTACCCCTGTTTTGTTACATCTTCCTAATGTTTTCCCTGAATATGTTCAATGTTGGATCAGTAAATATGGCGGCCATTTAAACTAAATAAGGAAATACATGAAAATGAGAGAGAGGAAAGTCTGGATACTTTGACCTCTTTAATGGAATTAAAAGATGGAAAAATAAAAAAGGGAAGAACTTTACAAGCACTGCTGGATTTAGTCTTGACTTCCCTTTCGTTAATTGAAAAACTGCAGGTCAGTTACAATTTACAATGTTCTTATCTAGAAACACTGCAGGTTCAGTTAGAAGACTATAGATGTCAAACTCAAACTACTGCCCATTCAGCTGGCCTCCTACAGGATAAATTAGAAAAATTAACAGCTGAAAATAAAACTCTAGATGAGGCAGTAGATTTCCTTACAAAATGCTAGAAGGAAAATACCTGAATTAAAATTAGGAGGCTACCAACGAGGCAGTGGTATTTTTAAAGCTTTCAGATGGGTTCAAATTGCCACTTTGCCATGTTGATATTATTTTATTATTATTAACATGTATTTATAAAGCGCCAACATATTGCGTAGCACTGTAAAGTAAATGTGATTATTCAACTAAATCACATGAATTCTATACATAGAACATATGGAGTAACATACATCACAATCAAGCAGAGTAAGGGGAGGCTTCTCGAAAGAAGTGCGTTTTAAGAGATTTCTTGAAAGTAGAAAGGTTGGGAGAAAGTCGGACAGACCGTGGGAGAGAGTTCCAGAGGAGGGGTGCAGCCCTTGCAAAGTCTTGAATGTGAGCATGTGAGGAGGTAATGAGAGAAGAGTTGAGTAGCAGGTCAGTAGAGGAGCGTAGTAAGCGGTTGGGTGAGTTGGGTGATATTCCTCCAGCTCTTATAGACAGTGAGGAAGATTTATGGTTGGATGATAAAACTGTAACTGGTAATATTACTCCCAAAGTTCCAACCAGTCCATCGGCACCTCCCACATATACTCATCTGTATCCAGATTTATTTTCTAATAATTCTAGTAAAATATATTATGCCTGTAACCCTCTTACTCCTCCTCCCCAGTTACAAGAAGTCGAACTCGTATCTGCAGAAAGGCTGCAGGAAATACAAACTTATCAAAATAAAATTGAGACTGAATATAATAACATGGAAGTAGAATTACACAAAGTTAAGTCTGACCATTCTAAAGAGCAGCAAGCTAGAAAAACTTTTCAACTCGATTTAATTTCTATTGAAAAGGAGTTGAAACAAACAAAAGATCAATTTTTTCGTTATGAGAGTGATCTTGATGTATTAAAGGATACTATATTATATTCTCCTCACAAGTGCAGAATCATAATGTTTTTGTTAAAGATACCATAGCAGTACAAGTTACAAATCAGCCTGCTATTAAAGCTACTGAGGCTCATGCTGTTCTTTCTGAACTTGCCCATGCCCCTATAGGAAGAGGTAGCACTGAGGATTTTAATAATTTTACTAGATGGACAATGCAACTATTGCTATGGGGTACTGCACAAGACTCTCAATTAATCAAAATTTTTCTGAAGGGTTTAGGAACCTCTTCAGCAATTATTGAAGGGTTTGCTCAGACATTTCCTACATTGTTATTGTGATGTTGTAATAAGCTATTCCACCTGACTAACAATATCCAATTACAAAAAGCTTTTACTTCTTTACCTAATGAATCTATAACTGAACTTGCTAACCGCCTAATTTGTCGTTGGGGTGTACCCTTTCCAATAGATTCTGATAATGGTGGAAAGTTTGTCAATGAAATTGCAAGAGAATGGCTTGATCTTCCTTGGGATTTTTATATTGGATATCATCCACAGAGTGGAGGTTTGGTTGAAAGAATGAATGGTCAAATCAAAAAGGAATTAAGTAAAATATGCAATGCAAGTGGAAAAAATTGGGACATTCTATTACCTTTTGTTCTGGCCAGATTAAGATCTAGAGTAAATAGAAATGTTCAATTTACATCATAATGAAATTCTTTTTGGAAGGAATACGCCCTCTTGGGAGAGACTTTTGCTTCCAGTTGACACTGCCACTCATTTAAATCTTGCCAGTGAGGAATGGGTTAAGGCTCATTCTTTATGGTTAACAAGTGTTCAAGGACAAGCTTTTCAAACTGATGCTTTGTCGCCTTTAAAAAGCAAAATTGACTAGAAATCTGAACTTAGAGAATACCAGGTGGGGGATTCTGTCTGTATTCTAAAGCAAGGCCACATACATCCTAGGAGCTTTCCAAAGGATTGCTGGGAAGGCCCATTTTTGATCATTGATAAAATTGGACCATCAATTTATTTGATTCAAAAGTCAAATGGATTAAATGTTTATAAACACGCAATGCAATTAAAATGATATAAAGGTTCTTAATGCTATGCAGTTTTCTCACATTTGATTTGTCTTTCAGATTTTGAACCATATGACTTGTTTGACATCACAGTGAATAGAGCAAATAGTCATCCCTTCATGACTTTGATAAAATCATAATTTTATTTTTATTAACTTATAGATATAGTTATTATTGTTTTCCAACCATTAACACTTTAAAATTAATTTTACCCTATCTATATACACTAACATGTTTCATTATAACCTTTGGATTTTTTTTCTCTTTAAATTTTCCATTTTACTCTTTTAACATTTACTAATACTAACTTGTTTGAAGTGAGTGCTTCTGTTACTAATTTCACTCCTAATCATTCAAGATATAAACCGATGTTACTTACATCTCATGAAACTGCAAATATAGATCTCATGACTGAAATAATAAACAATACACAACGGTCTAGTCTTTTATCATCACGCCCAATACTGTATTTTTCTCATTCCTCTATAATACCACAATTTATAGGCATTATTTGTGCCAATGCAGCACATGATGATATTATACCTAAATGGTTTATTAATGAGACACATCTTATTGTTCCAGAGTATGGTAGTTTACATCATGAAGGAAGAGATGTTTGTCTTTTCTGTAGTTTGAATCTACAATCATCCCTGATAGGCATTTTTCATGATGAAACACATATGAATCTTCTCATTAAATGGTATTTAGTTTTTAATAATTTTATGCCATTGTATCGATTATAACTTGTCTTTCATCTGCATAAAATTTGCTGTCATACTGTTATTGTTTGTTTATCATGAAAATCAAATAAAATATTTTCAAAATAAATGAATCTAGCAACTCAGGAAAATTTAATTACATGTGATACACGAAATGATAATTCAGAATTCAATATTTCAAAATTTCCAGCAACTCTTTTTATAGACAAAACAAATCTTTTAGCATCCATAGGATTATGGCAATGCAAAGACGATTATTCGAATTTTTCTCTTAATATCACTTTCTCTCCAAAACAGATTTCTACAATATTATCTACTACTGAGATACCAGTCTCTACAGTTTCACCATTTGAAGAGGGAGATCCGATTCAAGTTCGATTGGATTCCACCACTCCTGTTACTTATGATGTGGAATATCGCATGGTTACATGGCATTTAGAATTATCAAAATGGATGGTGTCTGAACACTATCATAACTGTTCTGCTTTTGTTTCTGTTCAAGAAAAATCACTTGAATGGTGCTTCCATGAAAGCATGCTAAATAATGTTTCTCTTCGCTCTAATCACAGACCTAAGAGAGATTTCAACTGGTTTAGGAATTTGTGGTAGTGTAATAGGATCCTCTGCACAAGTGAATTCTGAAATTTTACAGTATAAATTAGCTTCTTTAGCATCACATACCTCTAATGGCTTTGATACACAATATGGAATTAATAACAATATAGCACGTCTCCAACAACATCAGACTCGTGTAATGATAGAAATGACAGATATAATTAACAACACATTTAAAACCCTTGTTGAAGGTATATACAATTTTACTAATGAAGCATTTTGGGCTATGCTATGCTCACAAGTACAAGCTGACCTGTCAAATGACCTTAAAATTCAACTACAAAGATGGCCGCTTCTCTGAGTCTTGCAGCTGCTAAATCAGTAACTTCCTTTGCCATAAATCATTTGATGTGGTGGGAGGTCATTCTCTCTGATTGTACCTTGGAATCTTGTGCAATTCACACGTTACTACCTTGGTCAGGAAAAGACACTATTATATATCGACTGGCTACAACTGGATTGCCCCTTAATAATTCATTATTAATTCCAGAATTGTCGCATCAATGGGTATTTCAGCATAAAAATGAATATAACTGGACAATGGTAGATGTATCATTATGTACTACTAATATTAATTCATATATGTGCTCCCCTTTACAATTCAAAACAACAGCTGAGACTTTTTGGTTACACCAAAAAACATGTACTTTAAATGGCCAATTCAATGTATCCAGCCCTATATATTATTTAGGATTTAGTTTCCATCTATTTAATTGTGATACAATAATATTTAAACCAAAAAGGAAGCAATATAAATCAATTGAAATGCTTCCGGGCACATGGTGTAATAATATTCCTTTAAAATTTATATCTTCATCTACTTGGAATATGACAATACCACAAACATTGAATATATTTTTAGATCTTGGATGGGAACATATAGATTTTAGTACATCTGATTTACCTTAGGTGTCATGGTGGGAATCTATATTGGATATAGTAATACAGCCTCACAGTTTTTTAATTTTATGTTACATCCAAATATTATTTGTATTGTGCAAATATTTGTTATTATTTATTTGTGGATGTACTTGTTATCAAAAATGTCTTAACCAGAAATTAAACAATCAAATTGAAACATTGAAGTTTCTCCAAATGCAACAAAAAACATTTATTCCATTTCATACGATGGATGGTCATACTGTTGCTATAGACCCCAGTCGTCATCCTGTTTTAATTTAGATTATTTCTCTATTTATGTGCTCATGTTCTATATCTTTGTTTTTTCATAGATACCCTCTCTGCTGTTTTCTTCTATTCCTGGCAGAATCATTTTAACTGGCACATGGCATATTTTGTTTAACTACCAGACAGATTCAACAGCTGAACAACAAACTGCTGCATAATGGCTACACGTAATGACTATTTCAGTGGTGAAGCATACAGAAATGAACTATGTTGTATTATGTCTGATTTGGACTTTCATCACCGTTAAATGCATTAATGGATTGACTTCTTTAAAAAGACTATTTCAAGGATATTTCAACATTGTGTTCTATGATGTGACACATGATCCTGGGCTGGAACTAGCCCTAAAAGCAGCTGGATTATCTGGAAAATGGATCTTCACATATGGAATGACTTTATATATGTCTCTATTACTGTATAATGAGTCCACTGGAATTGTAGCATTTTGTCTTTGTCTGGTAGAGCAAAATTTTTTATTTTTTGTTTTCAGCCAACTGTGCTAAATTATGGATTTTGCCTATATTAGAAGAAAAAAAAGAGGGAAATGTGGATATTAGGATTTTAGATTAAAATTATATATATAAAGGTTATGTATTGTATAAACTGCAATGATTATAGAACAGGACACTGCCACGGAACAGTTGTGTCAGACTCTACACTTCAAGGTTAGAGGCCTTTCTACTAATTAGGGTTGTAGAATGTTTGCACAGAACTAGGAATCCATCTCTTGTCTCATATCACAAGTATTCCTAGTACAAGGTTGAGACAGACACTTATTGCCTCAAAAACACCCCCACTGCACTGATACCATTCTGGACACTGTGTTAGCACAGCAAATATACTTATTTGGACTATACTTGGGTCAGGAAGGATTGTACTAAAATGGAGCACTATAACTAACAATACAATTGCATTCATTGAACACCTTAATGCTGTGTGTAATAGAGTCGCTGACAGTGACCACTGGAAACCATAGTGTCAATACTCTAGCTGACACTCAATGGGTTAAAATATAACAGGAGGCTTAACTATATATAATAAGGGATACAATAGTTGATTAGGCAGAGCTACCACAGCTCACAAGGCTTGATTTCTGAGTAACTGTGACTTTGTGTTGATATCAGGTCTCATTAAAATGATATAACATTTGGGCAGAAATATACAGAATAAAAGTCCAGCACTTGAGGTGAGTATGGCAAATATCTCCACACACACAGTGTTTTTGCCTTTGGTGCTCAGATAGGCCGGGATCATTGTGATCCAAACACTGCAGAAGAGCAACATGCTGAAAGTGATGTACTTGGCCTCATTAAAACTGTCCGGTAATGTCCGAGCTAAAAATGCTAAAACAAAACTAACAGCTGCCAGAAGCCCCATATACCCAATAACTGAGTAAAAGCCAATAGCTGAGCCCTCATTGCACTGAATGATGATGGTTCCAGGGTAAGTGTGAAGGTCCAGTTCCTGAAAGGGAGGAGAAATGGCCAACCAAGTCATGCAGATTATTATTTGAATGGATGAGCAGAACAAGACTACAGAATTGGACAGTTTGACTCCCACCCATTTTCTCCATGAGCTCCCTGGCTTGGTGGCTTTGAAAGCAACACAAACCATGATAGTCTTGGCCAGGAGAGAAGAGACCGCTATGGAGAAGGTGATTCCAAAAGTGATGTTACGCAGCATGCAGGTTATATCCACAGGGCGACCGAGGAACAGAAACACACTGAGGAAGCTCAGCTTGATGGAGACAAGGAGGAGGAAGCTCAGACTCCTGTTGTTGGCTCTCACAATGGGAGTGTCCCGGTATTTAATAAATACTCCCACAACTGCCTGAGTAATAAGTAAGAACAGAACTAAGATGGATAAAAAAAGTACAGAAATGACATCATCACTGTATGTTAGAAAATCTTCCATCATGGGAATACACTGAATCCTGTTCTTGTTAGGCCATTCCAGGTCTGGGCATTGGAAGCAGTTTTCACTGTCTGAAAATGAGGGGGACAGTCTTGATGGAATCTCATTACAATAGAAGTAACTACTTAAATGTGTAAATTAGGAAAAGTTGTATGTGAATTCCTGACTTTGTGAAAGATGAGAGAGTTAATGGGATTTGCCAGTAAATGCCTAACTCTGCACTGTCAGTTTTTTTATCAATTGGAAACCAGTTGGAGTGGGAGAACAGTACCACAGACTGTTAGGAATTGTAGTCCGGAAGGCACCCCACAGTTTTGTATATGGGGGTGGTGTATATGGGAGAATATAAACCTTTTATATACCGTCTCCAATTGATAGATAAATTATATTGTCATTTGAGAGGTTAGTGCCAGTATGATTTTTGACATCTTCTTTACCATTATTCCTGTTCTCGGTTCATTCATTATTTTTAAGTATTGTGTGCACTTCACCCATTTAATGTATGATTATTAATTCATTTTGGATACTTTTGAAACTATTAAATACATGGTACACTAATAATTATGTAAGTGAACACAGCATAGAGTAAACCCGTGATGTGCAAGTAGAGAGAGAAAATAATATTATAGCTGGATTATATTTAATGTTTAAAAATAAGTGTTTCTACATTCCATGTTCTTAGCCAACAAGCCTTTACCATTTATTTCCCTCTTTCTCTGTAATGTGTATTATTTTATGTCTTGTACAGTCAATCAACGTATGATATTAAATACACTATAAAAAATGTTTGACATTTGTACCAGTTGTGTTGGAGATGTGTCCTTTGGAACAAGGAGCACAATCATAACAGCAGGATTGGGCTCCGGATATTGGCACCTTCCTGTACCCGGGGGCACAGTTGGCTGAGCATTGAGCTCTTGGGATCTGTAAATACAATGAGTAAAGTGTAGAAAGCATTGAGACTTGGCATGTAACTATAGGGAGCAATTTTGGGACAAAAAAAAAACCCTAAACTATGTGCACTTTATTTTGTTAAATCCATTACTGGTAAATGCAATATGGGTAACCTAAGCCTGAATATGACCCAGGCTAATGCTGCTTCATGTATTGATGGTTTCACTATTATTCAAATAATTATAATACATCTGAGTATTCTTGTCCAACAAGGGAAAAGGTAGGGCTTTCGCAAGTATATATTTTGTGTAAATTTGATCTGATTCTGGCAAAGTCATATGTTCCGTTACTGGAAACTGAGTGATGTGGTGCATTAAGAATCAAATAAATGCAATTCAGATGGGATGTGTGAAGAGAATATGTGTCTGTATCTCATAAGCTGTGTGCAAAATGCCAACCCTCAAACTGGCAGTAAGTAGTGGTTAGATTCCAATAGTCTGACATATTACTTCAATTAACAGTGTACTTAGTGTAGGCAAAATAAGCAAAATACCCTTTATGACAAAACTTATCAGGTAAAAGTGCTGTTTGCTAAAATTACTGCTACAAATGCCTGAACGCCTTCTGACATCAAGTTTTACTCAAGCACAACTTTGGTGGGAAGCAATTATAATGAAAACTATCTAAACATGTGCCATTGTAGCACTAGATGAGTCTTTTTGTGTCACCTCTTTCACCACAACCACCACAACATTTCTGAATTTACTCAAGTTCTTTGGTAACACCTAGAAAATGATAAGTTTAGGACCCTCACTGTGGCTTTAAATCCCTACTCCTCCTTATTCTCCTAGTTACTGGCTTTCCCTCCATCTAAAAATTTGGGTCAAAGATTTATGGGTCCCTTTCCCACCATTAAAAAAAAATCAACCCTATCATTTCAAACTGAAACTTAGTACCAACTTTGAGCTCATCCTGTAGTTCATGCCTCTTTGTTGAAGAACCAGCTCAAGAATCCTTTTCATAAGCACATAGTTGTTCCTATATCTATTACAGTATGAGGTTTTGAAAAATGGGAGGTTCAGGTTGTTCAAGATTTTGAAGAGAAAGGTTACAATACTTAATTCAATGGAAGGCTTATCCTCCAGAGGAAAATCCCTGGGAACCAGCTGCCAATGTCTATGCCTGAATTCCTGAACGTCTTCCAACACCAAGTTTTACTCAAGCACACCTTTTGTGGGAAGCTATTTCTTGTCCCCCAATGAAAACTGTTTAAACTTTTGCCACTGTAGCATTAGATGAGTCTCTTTGTAAGTGTCACCTCTGGGAACCAGCTGCCAATATCCATGCTCCTCATCTGGTTAGACTATTTCATAAGAGATTCCCAGGTAAGCCTACACCTGTGTGCATCCAGAGGTCATGCTTTGGGGGTGATGTAAGGGACTTATGGGCCAAGGCATCTCCCGGAGCATCTAACGCTTGCTACTAAAAAAGGGTGGGCCTAATTTTCTTAGTAAAATGATCAACACTATTTTGGTAAGACACTGAGCATTGATTGATTCGGTTTTCATTCTGTTTGTCTTGGTCTGTTCTGGTTTCCAATCTTTTGCCTGCCTGACCTGCCTTTGCCTTCTGATTCTGATTCCAGCCCTCCTGCTGCTCCTCCACTAGGATTCAGTCCTGTTACCAACCTTAGAGACTGTTTTCCCTCAGTGGGAGGTGAATAAGAGGTGTAACTCTACAAACTCTTCTATCAAGCTTCTGAGTTGTTCTAATTCATTCTTGTGGAAAGGGAGCACTCTGGGCAGGGAACGATGTAGAAGCAGCATTTTACTTCCTTCCTATACACTCAGATTGTTCCCACCTTCTAAGGTTTTCATTTTGAGGATAAATACTACAATGATCATTTCCTGCATATGATGTTGCTCCTTGTTATGTGCCTACTTTGAGGCCTTTGTGTCTTTTTTCCAGTGAACAGTAGAATGTATTTTGGGATACACATATTGTTTTGCACTATTTAGACTACTTTATTTTTGTCTAATACATTTACAATTCCAAGAATGCCAAGAACAATCATTCCTACCACTACTGTGCAGTGAAATAGACATCCAGCTAATGCAATACACACTGACAACAGACAAACTGCAAAAACTGCAGGACTTCTTTACCAGTAGGTCTTTCCAGCTGACACAAGGTCACCCATTCCGATTAGAAGAAAAGAGGTTCCGCCTAAATATTGGGAAGGGGTTTGTTACAGTGAGAGCTGTGAAGATGTGGAATTGTCTCCCTGAATCAGTGGTACAGGCTGATACATTAGATAGGTACAAGGAAGGGTCGGATGCTTTATTCACCAGTAGCTCCTCCCAGCAGACAGGAGGGAGCCAATGAGATTAGAGGAGGGAAAGGGGTGTTACAGGGAGAGCTGGGAAGTGAATCAGTGGTACAGGCTGATACATTAGATAGGTACAAGGAAGGGTCGGATGCTTTATTCACCAGTAGCTCCTCCCAGCAGACAGGAGGGAGCCAATGAGATTACAGGAGGGAAAGGGGTGTTACAGGGAGAGCTGGGAAGTGAATCAGGGGTACAGGCTGATACATTAGATAGGTACAAGGAAGGGTCGGATGCTTTATTCACCAGTGGCTCCTCCCAGCAGACAGGAGGGAGCCAATTAGATTAGAGGAGGGAAAGGGGTGTTACAGGGAGAGCTGGGAAGTGAATCAGGGGTACAGGCTGATACATTAGATAGGTACAAGGAAGGGTCGGATGCTTTATTCACCAGTAGCTCCTCCCAGCAGACAGGAGGGAGCCAATGAGATTAGAGGAGGGAAAGGGGTGTTACAGGGAGAGCTGGGAAGTGAATCAGGGGTACAGGCTGATACATTAGATAGGTACAAGGAAGGGTCGGATGCTTTATTCACCAGTAGCTCCTCCCAGCAGACAGGAGGGAGCCAATGAGATTAGAGGAGGGAAAGGGGTGTTACAGGGAGAGCTGGGAAGTGAATCAGGGGTACAGGCTGATACATTAGATAGGTACAGGGAAGGGTCGGATGCTTTATTAACCAGTAGCTCCTCCCAGCAGACAGGAGGGAGCCAATGAGATTAGAGGAGGGAAAGGGGTGTTACAGGGAGAGCTGGGAAGTGAATCAGGGGTACAGGCTGATACATTAGATAGGTACAAGGAAGGGTCGGATGCTTTATTCACCAGTAGCTCCTCCCAGCAGACAGGAGGGAGCCAATGAGATTAGAGGAGGGAAAGGGGTGTTACAGGGAGAGCTGGGAAGTGAATCAGGGGTACAGGCTGATACATTAGATAGGTATAAGAAGGGTTGGATGGTGTTTAGCAAGTGAGGGAATACAGGGATATGGGAGATAGCTCATAGTACAAGTGAGGGAATACAGGGATATGGGAAATAGCTCATAGTACAAGTGAGGGAATACAGGGATATGGGAGATAGCTCATAGTACAAGTTGATCCAGGGACTGGTCCCATTGCCATTTTGGAGTCAGGAAGGAATTTTTCCCCCTCTGAGGCAAATTGGAGAGGCTTCAAATTGGGTTTTTGCCTTCCTCTGGATCAACTGGCAGTTAGGCAGGTTATATATAGACTTAAGGTTGAACCTGATGGATGTGTGGCTTGTTTCATTCTAACTTACTATTATCTTATGCTATTTCCACCAAAAAGCTAAAGCTAAAACACTTCCAGTCCCTTATTGGGCACTTGAATTTTATCACAAGCCTGATGCCAATTGGCCGTGTCTTTAACTTAAGGTATTTATAACTACAATTGGCAGATCGTGGTCATCAGAGGATTTAGAGATTTGCCATCAGTTTCTGATTTTAACGTTTGGTCCAAGACAACTTTTTTTTTTTAACTTAAAATTTTTATTGGAAAAAGATGCATACATATCATAGTTATACAAACAATACTCATTGAAAATGAACATTGTATAACAATTTAGTATAATTCAAGTAGGTAAGTTACATTCAGAAGCAAAAGGATAAATTATCCATTTTTCTTTTAGAATAAGGAATCATACATTGACTAGTAGAAGGTGGGGAATATAAGCAATTCCTACATATCCTCAAGTTAACCGACAATCCACCAAATGTTGCATGACAAATTGTGCAATGGTGGGATAGGGCGGGGGAAGATGCCAAAGAACAATCAAATCCGGGTATGATTCCAACTATTTGAGTTTAGACCCTTGTTTCAGAAGTCTGACAATGTATACATCCCATTTTAACCACACTTTCTCCCATTTACATCTGTTACCCCTAATGTTGGCCGTCATGAATTCCATCTCTCTCATATACCTCACCCTATATATAACATACTCTATTTTTGGGGGGGAGGCCAATTTCCAAAGGGCTGTAATAGCCAGTCTGGTGGCAGTTAGAATAAAATTTATAAGTCTTTGTTCTGCAAGGGTGATATCTGGAAATGGCCTGCCCACCAAAGTAGTATAGATGTCGAGATGGATGTTTTTAGAAAGAACATTCGTTAGTAGCTCCTCTACTTTGTGCCATAATGATGTTAATTTGGGGCACTCCCACATTATATGTTGCTGCGTTCCTCTAAAGCCACAGCCTCTCCAACACAACGGGGAAGTGCCTGGAAAAATACGGCTAAGCTTAGCTGGAGTGTCGTACCAAAAGAACAATGATTTATAGATGCTTTCTTTCTGTCTGACACATGTTGCACTTCTGTTTGCATTTTCCCAGATTTCGGTCCAATCCTCTATAGTGAGTGGATCGGAAGTAATTTCCTCCCATTTTAACATATAAGGGTGCTTGGGGAAAGGATTGGCTGAAATAGTCATAATATTATTGTATAATGAAGAGATCAAGGCTTTCCTAGGTAGACCTTTTAAGCATAACCTCTCAAATTGGGTTAGGGAAGGAGATGATATGCCTCGGGGAAGGCCTCGGCCAATGAAATAAAGTATTTGTACCAATTCATACATCCTATTTGGTGGGATAGAGAACTTAGTCTGAATTTCCTCAAGAGTTCGTTGCTTGAGAGTTAGGGGATTTAAAAAATCATAGGTTCTGAATAGGTCCTGTGCACCCCAGTAGTTTCTAAAGTGCATCGAAAGACCAGGAGGGAAAGCTGCATTCCCTAAGAAAGGGGTGACCAGTGAGTGGGGGTTGGCTAGACGATATTTCGCCTTGCATAACTTCCATATCCTCAGAGTAAATGACATTGGAGAGAGAAGTGGACCAAGTTTTCTATCCCTTGGGACCCAGAGAAGTGAGCCAGGATGTATTGGAGAAATCCATAGTGCCTCTATATATGACCATTTACTCGTGTGATTGTATGTGGTCCACCCAGGGATATGTCTTAAGTGAGACGCCTCATAATAAGCCCTCAAGGATGGAACCGAAAGACCCCCTTGTGATTTACTAGTGGTCATAAGTGTGCCAGCTAATCTATGCCTGCGTTTGCCCCATATAAACTTAAACAGAGACGTCTGAAGGTCTCTAAGAACTAAACGGGGAATCGCTATCGGAAGGGTCTCAAACAAGTACAAGAGCTTGGGAAGTATCGACATCTTGATCACTGTTATGCGACCCAACCATGATATAGTATATGAATTCCACTTAAGGAGGGAAGCCTTGATCGTTTGTATCAATGGGGGAAAGTTACTCTGATACAATTGGCTATATGTTTTAGTTAGGTGAACACCTAAATATTTTAAGGAGTGAGTTTTCCATTTGTACGGAAATGCATCTTCTAAAGCCTCTTTGATCGGTCTGGGTATATTCAATGGGAGCGCTTCTGTTTTATCTATGTTTAATTTATATCCCGAAAGTTGGCCGTACTGTACTAGAAGTTTATGTAGGTTAGGCAAGGAGACAACTGGGTTTGTCAAGGTAAGGAGGATGTCATCCGCGAATAGGGAGATAACAAACTCCTGTTGTTGGATGACAGGCCCAGTTATATCTGTATGATTTCTAATGGCCGAGGCCAAAGGTTCAATGCTCAAGGCATACAACAGCGGCGACAAGGGGCACCCCTGCCTAGTCCCATTGCGGATAGGGATCTGTTTATGAGATGCTTCCGGTAATTTAAGTGTGGCCGCTGGAAACGAATATAAACATTGGATAGCTTTAAGAAAGGGGCCCCCCATGCCCATGTGCTCTAGTAAATTAAACATAAAATCCCAATTGAGGCGATCAAAAGCCTTTTCGGCATCTAGGCTAAGCAATAATGTTGGTGTTTTGGTTTTGTTCACAGCATCTATTAAATCAATTGCTCTACGAGTATTATCGCCTGCTTGCCTACCATGTATAAAACCAACTTGATCTGAGTTTATGAGTCCGGGCATGAGGGGTCCCAACCTGTTAGCCAAGAGTTTAGTAAAGATCTTAAGGTCTGAATTCAAAAGGGCTATAGGCCTGTAGCTACCACAGAGGCCAGGGTCCTTACCCTCCTTATGTAGTAGGGTGATGTAAGAAGACAGCATGGACTGAGGAATGGGTTGGTCTGTCATAAAAGAGTTAAAAAGCTTAGTCAAATGAGGGATCAATAGTTCGCAAAATTTTTTATAATAGGCATATGAGTAGCCATCGGGGCCAGGCGCCTTTGAAGGAGGGAGAGACTTAATTGTGCTCTTAACTTCCTCCTCAGTGATTGGCTTGTTAAGAGTTCCAAGCTCTATTGGCGTGAGAACTGAGTGAACGTTGTCTGTCAAAAAGGATTGTCTGAGAACTGGAACACTAGTGCCTAATGGAAGTTGAGCAGAAGGAAGATTATAAAGTGAGGTGTAATATTCCTCAAATGCCAAGGCAATCCCTTTTGGGGAGAACGTTCTTTCTCCATTTGATTTGCCTATGGAGACTATGGAGGAGTGTGCAATCTGTTCTCTCAATTTCTTAGCCAATAAAGAGTGTGGTTTATCCCCTCTTTCATAATATTTTTGCTTAGTCCACTTTAACGCTTTCGAAATGTCCCCTGAGGAAAGTAAACTAAGCTCTCTTCGAACCCCTAGAATCTCCCTACGAAGTTCAGCTGTTGGAGTACAATAAGCTTTGTGTTCTAAATCATTCAATTTGTGTAATAAAGATGTCCTGGTATGTGATTTAGCTTTTTTTCCGAGCTGCTGCTATAGCTATAAGTTTTCCCCTCAGTACTGCTTTATGGGCTTCCCATAAAGTTGAGATCTTATTGACTGAGTGACCATTTTCTCTAAAGTAGTCTAAGATTAATTGTGATAAATCCTCGCAAATACGAGGGTTATTCAATAGATCTTCATTTAACCTCCAATGCGCAGACTTCCGCACCAGGGAGGCCAGATGAACATCCAGAGTAATTGCATGATGGTCTGACCATGAAATAGGGATGATATCTGAGGAGGCTGGATATGCTAACAAGTCCCTGGAAGTCAAAAAAAAATCCAATCTGGAATAGAGCAAATGGCGTGCTGAATAAAAGGAAAAGGCCCTCTCATTGGGGTGATGAACCCTCCAGATATCCCTCAAATCTAGTCTATGAATTAGTTGTCGAAATCTTTGACATTGAGATTTATAGTGCTTGGAAAGAGGGGGGTGTGAGCGGTCCCTGTTTTCCGAGAGAACTAAATTGTAGTCCCCTCCAATAATAATAGGATATTGGTAATCCCCTCTGATTTTAGGAAGGGTGGTTTTCAAGAACCGCAGCTGATTCTTATTGGGGGAATAGATATTGGCTAGCCTGAGAGGTTTGCCTTCCAAAAGGCCATCCAATATCAAATAGCGACCTTTAGGATCTGTCTGAATATCTTGAACCTCAAAGGGACAATTCCTATGTATTAGGGTGATAAGGCCTGCTTTTTTAGAGCTAGAGGTTGCTTGATAAGCATTAGGATATAAATTAGTTATGAATGGGTTATTGTCGGATGTCCTAAAGTGCGATTCTTGAATCATAGCAATATCGGGTCGCAATCTGTGTAGCTCCCTTCTAAGCATATAACGTTTCATAACACTGTTTAAACCATTCACATTTAACGTTAAACATTTAACCATGGTGACTTATTGGTAGGATAAGCTTCTTTGAACATCCACTTTTTAGATTCATTTGCATTTGCAAATCTTTACGGTTGCAGCATCTTCTACTGGCTTTGGTGCCTTTTATGAATGGCACTGGTGTATGGATACTTGGGGCTAATGATTGGTGGAAAAAGGACTTACAAAGAATGTGAAATTGCTGAAATCTTTTACTATTTTAGTTGTCCTTGAAGTTTGGAGTTCATATTTAGAAAATAGAAGAAATAGAAGAATACAGATATGTGGTGCATATGCTCAATCATTTTAGGTTACATTCTCTGGCTGTGCTTAGATTACTGAGACAGGTTGTTGTCAGTGCACTGAAGTACAATAATTGAATCAGGACTAAAACCCCTAGAGAAGGTACATTGCCTCCAGTAACTATCCCCCTTTCCCTCACTCAGCTTGGGAACCACATGCCTTATTTCAGTGAAGTTCCCTGTATAACTCAGCCTGCAGCCTTGTGCCTTTATATGGTCACAGAACAACCCCTCAGTGACTTCTCATATCCTTATCATTTACAGTAGGGGGTACATTATCCCTTATAATACATGAGTGATACTCAGAGTTCCCTGTATAACTCAGCCTGCAGCCTTGTGCCTTTATATGGTCACAGAACAACCCCTCAGTGACTTCTAATATCCTTATCATTTACAGTAGGGGGTACATTATCCCTTATAATACATGAGTGATACTCAGAGTTCCCTGTATAACTCAGCCTGCAGCCTTGTGCCTTTATATGGTCACAGAACAACCCCTCAGTGACTTCTAATATCCTTATTATAATATGTCCTGTAACATGTGAGAAATGTAAAAGATATATATAGAGACATAGTCTTACTTGATTGCCATTTGTCTTCCATGGTATCAGTAATGAAGTGATGTTCAGCTGCTGATCTGGTGGAGCCCATGGTGAAAATTCAGCAAAGAAGTTTTGATTCATTTCATCAGCATCTGTGATTCCTATATAGATCCGTAAGCCAGTGTTATATTCTCCATTTTCATCAAATGAGAAGGTCACTCCATATTGGGTCACATCTTGCTGTTTCCTCAAATGCCAGTGCAGCTGCTGTTTAGGGAATATATTTCAATATGTCACTGCTGATAATTTAGACTCAGTAATAATGGAGTAAAGCACAATAAACTCATAGGGGCAAATTCACTAAAGGACGAAGCGCCTAACGTTAGCGTTAATTCGCTAGCGTATTGCATTTTCATTAATTCGCCGATTCACTAACGGACGCTGGCGTAAATTCGCTAGTGTTACTTCGCACCCTTACGCCTGGTGAATTTGTGCAACGGACATAACTACGCAAATTCACTGACACACGCTTTATTGTGAACGCTACCTTTTACGCCAGACTTCCTTCGCCACCTCAGACCAGGCGAAGTGCAATAGAGTAGATAGGGATTGTTTCCAAAAAAGTTAAAAATTTCCAAAAAACGCTGGTGTTTTTTCTTTTTTTATGGGTGATAGGCTGAAAAAGATCTAAAAAATCTTTGGGGCTCCCCTCTTCCCCCCTACATTTCCTGACTCATGGCACCTTAACTATACAGTGGGCACATGTGTAGGGCAAAATAAACATTTTATTTGCTGTTTTGAAGGTTTCCCAGGCTTGTGTAGTTCTGCTACGTATTCCTCCATTGTAACTTCAATTTGGCGCCGTATGCAAATTAACCATCGCTAGTGTAACTTTGCTTTGCTTGGCGAATTAACCATAGCGCAACTTCGCAACCTTACGCTTCCCTTGAGCGCAACTTCGGATTTTAGTGAATTTGCGGAGCGCTGGTGAAAATACGCCTGGCAAAGTGGACGCTGGCGCAACTACGAATCTTAGTGAATTTGCCCCATAGAGATAATATATGTTGAGTTACATAATGATTTCTGTCTCTCTGCTTTCCAGCTGCCACATTGCTACTCTCACAGTAGGTTTTGCCAGACTTTCACAATAATATCAAAGCAAAAATGCATGTTAACTCACTTCAGACCTTTATTAATCACCCAAATCAATTCAAACAATGTAAATGGTTCATTTCTTACACACCACTTGGCAGTGTCCCATTATTGTCTCCATACCCCATACAGGCCACACCCTCCTGACGCGTTTCCCACCATTGGGTTCTTAATCAGAGGAGATGTGCCTGTTACAAGATACATCCCTTTTATACCTCAGACATTTCTCTATATATGTTCCCTGGTTGTTAATATAATCAATACATGTAACAGGGTAACTTCTCTTTCTTCTCCTAAAACAATTATTCTCAACTAGGAATGATCTGAACTAGGAATGATCTGAACTAGGAATGATCTGAACTAGGAATGATCTGAACTAGGAATGATCTGAACTAGGAATGATCACTGGTAACTTAAACAGTTCCCATTTCTAAAATTCATAGAAATACACACACACACATATATGTATCAATGTGCACCTGTAGTGTTCCCAAGTATCATTACCAATATGTAGTAGATATCTAATGTGACCTTTTTTAAATGCATCTTCATATGTAAATATAAATAGAAAGTTAAAATGAAAAGTTCTCCTATTAACATTCATAGATCATCTCTGTGCAATATAGCTCCCAAATTAGTGTTGATATATATTTTTTTTATTTCAATATTTTTAAAGTGCACTGTGCAGATTAAAACATCTGATAACCTTAAAACAGTTCCATTAAAAATGGGAACTAATTCCATAGTGATGTAAGGAATGGTTGTAACTCAGTGACTTCATTCTCTCAGGTATTACAGTTCTCAGTTTAAATATCCAAAATAACTTCAATCTTAGCAGCTTAGTTGTTACCTCCCACTTTTTCATCTATTGTGTCAAATCCAAACATTTTTATAACTTGTGTGGACCCACCGTGTACAGCTTCAAAATGTTCTTCTTTCTTATTAATGCTCCTTCCATGTTCTCCTAGTCTAACTAGGTGGGTACGTCCCACATACAGGGCACCACATTGACATTGAACAACATAAACTACAAATTTGGTGGCACATGTTATGACTCTCCTAATATCAAAGACCTCATTCCCAGCTTTGTTACTAAATGTTGTAATTGTATTACTATTAAGAGTTTTACATACTGTAAACCATCTACAGGGAAAAAAAAAACAGACTTTCCTTAACATCCAATTGCAGCACACAAATGGAGGGATTCCAGTCCCCTCCTCATCTATAGGACAGCAATAAAGTTTTAACCCTATAAAAACCCCACCCCTTCCTCCTCCCCTCATGTTTTTTTCTCTCCTACCTTTGGTAGGATGGCAGGCAGGAAGATCGTCTTTTTTTTTGTTTCGTTTTTTTTTTCAGCTCCAAGGGAGCTGGAGACAAGCAGGGAGCCAGTAGGTCTGGTGGTCCTAGCGAGGGGATAAAGATTACCATGCCAGGAACCCCAATTGAGCCAAATTTGTATTTACACCGGTTGATCTGGTACTTGCGCGTTCCAGCTGCAGTCTGGCGTAAGCACGTGCGTCTGATGTCATCACGCTGGCGCGCATGAAGGCATCACTGCGCTTGTTCAGCGCAAATTTTTTTAAAAAGCAGCGTCTTTCAGCTGAGTTGTTCCCTGTCACTGAGGTGAGAACTGGGTTCAAAGCTGCCGTGTGCCTGGGGTAATAGCCTTAAGGTATGGCTCTATGTCTCTCTCTATGCTGTTTCTCTATCCTCTCCATGGAATGCAAGGTTTGTTACTCCTGTATTAATATATTGCAGATGTCTAGTCAGGAAACTACTTCAGGCAAGAAGAAATATACGACCAAACATTTGGTTTGCCGTGAATGTGAAGTGCCATTACCAGATGATTATGGAAGAGGATGTTGTGAGTAATGTTTAGCCAAGGCAGAGAATGTGCCACAACAGTCTGAAGGTTCTCTCTCATGGCTTAAAGATTATCTTCAACAATTTTTTTCTGAGATAAAAGAGTCTATTTCACAGAGAGATCCAGGAGAAGTGGAAAAGTCTCCGAGATCCTTGGAAGGAGAAGAGTTTACAGTAATTGATAAAATTTATTCGTCATCTGACGAGGAAATAGAGATGGCAGTGTTTCAGCCGGATTCAGTATCTAAATTGATTAAAGCTGTGAGAGCAGCCATTGAGGATCAGGAGGGAAGTACATTGCCTGTGGAAACAGAAAAAGGATGGCCCCAGAAGAGGCAGAAAGTGTTTCCAGTACATCCAGTAATTAAAGATCTGATAGAACTCAAATGGAAAAATCCAGATAAACCTCCGATAATAAATAAGAGATTTAAAACATTGTTCCCAATCAGTGATGAAGCCAAAGTTTGGGAATTACCTCCAAAAGTTGATGTTGCGGTTGGACGTCTGTCTAAAAGAACAACCATCCCAGTAGAAGATGGGTCTATTTTAAAGAATACTTCTATCAGAATCCTTAAAGATTCTCAACTGGGCAGAGAACAATCTACAAGACCTCAAAGCGATCCACATAAGAGGGAAGAACAATTGTCTGTCAGACAGTTTGAGCAGAGGCAAAGTTTGTCCGGGAGAATGGTCATTGAGCCAGAAAGTGTATCAGAAGATCATCTCAGATGGGGTACACCGGTAGTAGATTTGATGGCAATTCGCCACAATGCGAAGGCCAACAAGTTTTGCTCCCTATACAAGAAGACAACCCTTGGGTCCTGGACACGTTCTCCATACAGTGGAACTTCAGTCTGGCATATATCTTCCCTCCCATTCCCCTGATCAGCAAGGTTCTAAAGAAGATCAGACGGCAAACAGGTCTCTATGATAGCCATACTGTAAAACCCTTTTGGCCGAAAAGGAGTTGGTTCTCTGGCCTGATGGAAAAGTGTCAAGAGGAATACTGGGTTCTCCCACTAACGAAGGACCTTCTGGAACAAGGCCGTCGACTTCATCTGGATCTCCAGCAATGGAGACTGAAAGCTTGGAGGTTGATGGGTCCCTATTGAAAAGATTGGGATTATCAAAGGAAGTGTTGAATACTCTGCTTCGATCAAGAAAGCCCTTTACCTCAAAGGTATAGTCCAGAATTATAAAAGCCTTTAAAAGATGGTGTAGTTCCCAAGATTTGGGTGGATCTGAGAATAATATAAACCACATTTTAGAATTTCTTCAATGAGGTCTTGAGAAAGATCTTAACCCCAATACTCTCAAGGTTCAAGTATCAGCATTATCGGCTTTTCTGGGAATAAAGCTTTCAGAGAATCCTCTCATCAAAAGATTTATTAAAGAAGCAGTAAAGCTCAGACCGACAGTAATACAACCTATACCACAGTGGGACTTGAATGTGGTGTTGGAGGGATTGTGTTGAACTCCGTTTGAACCCTTGGATAAATCAGATATTAAGCATTTATCCTTCAAGGCTTTGTTTCTCACGGCAATTACATCAGCCAAGAGAGTTAGTGAGCTTCAAGCTTTATCAATGAAAGAACCTTATATTAGATTTTTCCAGGATTATGTGTTGTCAAGAACAGCTCCACACTTCAGACCAAAGGTAGCATCCTGGTCTAATATAAATCAAGAGATTTGCCTTCCTACTTTTTTCCCAGATCCTGATACTCCTGAAGATATGTGATTACATTCTCTCGATGTGGGTAGAATTCTCAAGGAATGCATCAGAAGAACACAGGAGTTTAGAAAATCTGAAAATTTGTTTATTTCTTTTTTTGGGAAAAACAAAGGAAAGGCAGCTTCAAAACTATCTCTGGCCAGATGGATCAAGGATACCCTCCAGACATGTTATATTGCAGATAATCGTTCTCCTTCCATATTTGTCAGAGCACATTTGACTCGTGCTATGGCCACCTCCTGGGCAGAGAAATTCTTGGTTCCAGTGGATCAGATTTGCAGAGCAGCTTCATGGTCGAATCTTCACACCTTTTCCAAACATTATAGACTAGACATTAAGGGGCCGATTCACTCAGCTCGAGTGAAGGGTTCGAATGAAAAATACTTCGAATTTCGAAGTATTTTTTGGGTACTTCGACCATCGAATTGGTTAAATTCGATCGAATTCGATCGAAGTCGAACGAAATCGAACGATTCGAAGTAAAAATCGTTCGACTATTCGACCATTCGATAGTCGAAGTACTTGCCCTTTAAAAAAAACTTCGACCCCCTACTTCGGCAGATAAAAGCTACCGAAGTCAATGTTAGCCTATGGGGAAGGTCCCCATAGGCTTGCTAAGCTTTTTTTGATCGAAGGATTTTCCTTCGATCGTTTGATTAAAATCCTTCGAATCGTTCGATTCGAAGGATTTAATCGTTCGATCGAACGAAAAATCCTTCGATCGTTCGATCGCAGGATTAGCGCTAAATCCTTCGACTTCGATATTCGAAGTCGAAGGATTTCAATTCGAGGGTCGAATTTCGAAGTATTTTTAACTTCGAAATTCGACCCTTCGTGAATCGGCCCCTAAGGCTTCCCAGGAGGCAGCTTTTGGGAGAACCATTCTACAGAAGATGACAAGGAGTTCTTGAAGCCCACCCTTTTCTTGCTATGCACCATTTGTGTGCTGCAATTGGACATTAAGGAAAGTTGAAATTTCACTTACTGTAATTTCTCTTTCCTTCTCAGTCCAATTGTCAGCACAAAAAATTAGATACCCTCCTTATTAAATTACTATGCATTCAGTTTGTTGTGTTATTACTTGGAAAGAACATGAGGGGAGGAGGAAGGGGTAGGGTTTTTATAGGGTTAAAACTTTATTGTCCTGCTGTCCTACAGATGAGGAGGGGACTGGAATCCCCCCATTTATGTGCTGACAATTGGACTGAGAAGGAAAGGGAAATTACGGTAAGTGAAATTTCAACTTTCTCTTCACTAGAAGAAGAATCTCTTAGTAAGGAACTTAGTGTCTATATAGATTTGGCACTGGCTTCTGTATAATTAATGATTTCCCACAATGCATCCTTTGATTGTTACACTGAATTTTTGTGAAGTGTTTTCTATATTGTAATATTTATATTTTGTTTCAGTCAATATAATGTTATTGTGGATGTGTAACGGGTACTAAACGTCAAAAATCAAGGCTTTCCATGGCAGCGAGCATGTTCACATGAGCTCACGGTGATCCCCCTAGAGATACGTTTTTAGGTTGATGGAGAGCGCATTGACCACAGGCCACTTGGATTGTTGGTGAGAGACAGACCTACAATAGTCATGGTTGTGAGTTGGAGTTCTGAAGAGAAAGCTAGGATAGTTTTCAACCATATTTGAAAACTATCCTCCCCATACAGTGAAATGGCATAATTCTTTTAAATCAAAATCATATTGCTTTGTCTAATTATTAATAGAAAGACTCATATCTTTAATGCACTCCCATGCGCTCAATTGTATTCTGCTCCTGAGATGTCCACATCCATTACTGATAATTGCCCACAAGTAAAAATGAACCAACCACTGACCTGTGTATTAGAGGTTATCTCAATGGGACTTCCCATCCACAGTGAACATCAACTCACACCCCTATATACCCTTCTCTTACTGTACCTCATTGTATATTATTTGGAAATCTATACTTTTTAAATAAAATGTGATCATGACATACATACATCCATATTATGCTGTAGAATCTGTGAAGCCTCAGATTTAAATGTAACAGTGAACCCCAATATTTCTGACAGAGGACACTTTCTAAAGTAACTGCTGTTACTGTCTATCACACAGCTAATCATAGACAGCTAACTAGGAATTCATAGTTACCTGGTGCTTAAAGGGAAAACTTTCAGATTTATTCATATCACTAAGAGCATGAGACATCATGTCAACGGCAAGAAGCATTTGGGGAGAATAGTATTCACTTCTAAAAAAGTAAAGGTCCCTAATACGTTCCTGCCCTGAGCAGTTATGGAGTCTAAGTACGTAGAAATGTTCACACAAATCATTAAATTCTTTGTTTTTTGAGAAGCAGAAATGAAAAATTGAAAAAATATTTTCAATTATTGAGGTTTCTGGATATTTTAAAGGATGTAAATTCCCTAAAAATCTGCTCATTTCATTAGTATGCACGTCATAATTGTACGCTTGCACGATTACCAGACTATCATTGAATATGTCTTGGGCGTATTTAATAATAATATCGTTATTCCCCCAATTTGATGGAAGTATCAAAGTCTTGTCTTCAAACTCTTCATTCAATCGACCTAATACATAAACAGACATGGAAGGAACTGTTCTGCTTCCAATAAATACAATTACACTCGTAGATGAAGCCAGAATTGTGTTATAGCAAAGTATTCGATTAGATTCGGAATCTATTTCATTGCTACTCATCTTTATTGTGAACTCAATGCAGATGCCTTCCCTGGAGAGATATCTGATAAAAATTTCATATTCTTCCTCTTCTCTGATATCATCCGATGTAATTATTCCAACCCAGGTCCAACCAAAATGTCTCAGTAATTTACTTAAACCAAAATAATTGGTGTCATAACTCTGTACTGTCTGAAAAAAGTGTGGGAAGGTGACTCTGTCACTGAGCACTGAGTTTGTACCTCCATAACTGATCTGTAGGGATGGAGAGAAGATTAAGTTCTTAAAGGCAACTAAAGGGAAATAACATATATAGTAAATAGCTTTGAATATCTTTAAATTTAGCAACGTTCACATTTTGGACAAAGAAGACTGCTGGCTTGAATGAGGCATAAAAGAGGCCTTCTCTATTTGAGTTGCATGACACACAGCATTCACAACCTCTGCGAGATTCAATTGTCACCTCTGGATTGTTACATTACACCATTGTGAAGGGATTATTGCAAGAGTTGATATGCTGAGGACTGCCTGGAACTAAAGAAGCTGTTCAGATACTTAGGAAATAGTGATGGGTGGAGCTGACCCATTTTGCTTCACCACAATTTCAGGAAATGGCGAAAATTTGCCAAAATGCATTGAAGTCTATGGACATCAAAATGTTTTTGTCATGCAACAATTGTAGTTTATGGCCATCTTTTTGTGGTGAAACATGGAAAAAACATTCACTCATCACTAATAGTGAAGCATCTTCAATGGTTACTCAGCAAGTCTAGTTGCTCTAGATTTTCTTCTACTGCAAATACCATGACCTGGATAAATGAAAACCTTCATAGACATACTTGAGTCAACACACTACCTTCTCCTCTCCTCACTCCTCTATCCAGGACTTTTAGGGGCCCATTTACTTAGTTCAAGTGAAGGAATAGAGGAAAAATAGTTCGAATTTCGATTGGTCGAATATGGCTACTTCGACCTTCGACTACGACCTTCGACTTTGAATCGAACAATTCGAACTAAAAATCGTTCGACTATTCGACAATTCGATAGTCGAAATACTGTCTCTTTAAAAATTTCTTCGAACCCCTAGTTCGCCACCTAAAACCTACCAAGGCCAATGTTAGCCTATGGGGAAGGTCAATAGTATTGAAATGGTTACACAGCACACCTGGAGTTTTACTCACTTTTTCTGCTTTGGTGGTGCTGGTTATCCTTCGGCCTGACATGGCCTCCCAATAGCAGCAATTTCAATTATGGATCCGCACACACCAATTTTCTGCAGTTTTTCTTTTATTTGTGTTCACCAGCAGTATCAACGTTTCGGGGGGTACAACCTCCCTTCGTCAGGATATCATCCTATCCTGACGAAGGGAGGTTGTACCCCCCGAAACGTTGATACTGCTGGTGAACACAAATAAAAGAAAAACTGCAGAAAATTGGTGTGTGCGGATCCATAATTGAAATTGCTGCTATGGGGAAGGTCCCCATAGGCTTCCTAACAATTTCCTGATCGAAGCAATATCCCTCGATCGATGGGTTAAAATCCTTCAAATAGTTTTTTCCGAAGGATTTAATCGTTCGATCGAACGATTATTCCTTTGATCGTTCGATCGTAGGAATAGCGCAAATTTTACTTAGACGGTCGAATATCGAGGGTTAATTAACCCTCGATATTCGACCCTAGGTAAATGTGCCCCATAAGGTAGCCATCATCTTGAATTCTCTGCCCTGTCCCATTCAACACTCTTCATATAGGTTCTAGGAGGTCCCCCATAGGCTATAATAGTAATTCAGCAGGTTTTAGATGATGAATGGTTGAAGTACACGATAAATTTCAATATTCGAATTTTTGATTTTTTTTTTTTCAAATCAAATAGAAATTGGACTATACCCTAGTCGAAGTACACAAAAATAGCTCAAAATTAAATTTAAAATGCTATTCTTGATTTAGTGATCTCTAATGAGCCAGAACTTATAGCAAATGTGCAAGTCATTGAACCCCTGGGTAATAGTGACCATAATGTTATATCATTTAGGGGCCGATTCACTTAGGGTCGAATTTCGAAGTTAAAAATACTTCGAAATTCGACCCTCGAATTGAAATCCTTCGACTTCGAACGATCGAAGGATTTTTCGTTCGATCGAACGATTAAATCCTTCGAATCGAACGATTCGAAGGATTTTAATCAAACGATCGAAGGAAAATCCTTCGATCAAAAAAAGGTTAGCAAGCCTATGGGGACCTTCCACATAGGCTAACATTGACTTCGGTAGGTTTTATCTGCCGAAGTAGGGGGTCGAAGTTTTTTTTAAAGGGCAAGTACTTCGACTATCGAATGGTCGAATAGTCGAACGATTTTTACTTCGAATCGTTCGATTTCGTTCGACTTCGATCGAATTCGAACGAATTTAACCAATTCGATGGTCGAAGTACCCAAAAAATACTTCGAAATTCGAAGTATTTTTCATTCGAACCCTTCACTCGAGCTGAGTGAATCGGCCCCTTAATGTCTGGTGCAAAAAACAAATATATACTGGGGCAACAAAAACCAGGAATTTTGGAAAAGCTAATTTTAGTGCCTTGAGGGCTGCCCTACAGAGTATTGATTGGGGCATTAGGTTTTCAGCTAAAAACACAGAACAGAAATGGTTGTCCTTTAAAATAATATTAAATCATTACTGTTCTCAATTTATTCCCTTAAGGACTAAACGTAGAAGCTCTAAGAATCATCCTGTGTGGCTTAATACAGAAGTAAAGAAGTTAATGGGAAAGAAGAGAAAGGCATTTAATAACTACAAGTCTGTAGGGACAGAAGCTGCATTTAATGAATATAAACACTGTAATAAATGTTGTAAATCAGCAATCCGGGAGGCTAAGAAAGGAAATGAAGAGTTAATTGTGGCAGTGGTTAAGGGGGAAATTTACTAAAGGGCGAAGTGGCTAACGCTGGCGAAAATTCTCCAGCACTTTGCCAATTTACTAATGGTAGCTGGCGTAATTTTGCCAAGGAGATAGACTCTGGCGCAACTTCACGCTCTTACACCAGGCGAATTTTCGGTCTGGCGAAAGAGCGTTACTCGGCAAATTCACTAACGTTTTGATTTTACTGACCATTACCTCTACTGAGGTGTTGTGATGTGCGCAAAGCCAGCGCTGGTGAATTTTCGTTGGTTAATAAATGTACCCCTAAGACTAACCCCAAAACTTTACAGTTTTGGTCTCCATCACTCAAACAGGACATTATTGTATTAGAGAGGGGACAGAGAAGGGCAACTAAGCTGGTAAAGGGAAAATCTTAGCTATGAGGAAAGACTGGCCAAATTGGGGATGTTCACTCTGGAGAAGAGGCGCTTAAGGGGTGATATGATAACTATGTATAAATATATAAGGGGATCATATAATAATCTCTCTAATGATTTATTTACCAGTAGGTCTTTCCAGCTGACACAAGGTCACCCATTCCGATTAGAAGAAAAGAGGTTCCGCCTAAATATTGGGAAGGGGTTTGTTACAGTGAGAGCTGTGAAGATGTGGAATTCTCTCCCTGAATCAGTGGTACAGGCTGATACATTAGATAGGTACAAGGAAGGGTCGGATGCTTTATTCACCAGTAGCTCCTCCCAGCAGACAGGAGGGAGCCAATGAGATTAGAGGAGGGAAAGGGGTGTTACAGGGAGAGCTGGGAAGTGAATCAGGGGTACAGGCTGATACATTAGATAGGTACAAGAAGGGGTTGGATGGTGTTTAGCAAGTGAGGGAATACAGGGATATGGGAGATAGCTCATAGTACAAGTTGATCCAGGGACTGGTCCCATTTTGGAGTCAGGAAGGAATTTTTCCCCCTCTGAGGCAAATTGGAGAGACTTCAGATGTATTTTTCACCTTCCTCTGGATCAACTGGCAGATAGGCAGGTTATATAAATACTTACCTGTTCAATCTTACTTACTATGTTACTGTGTAACAATTATGTCCCATGTGCCCCCCCAAGTCTCTGGTTACTGCCTGGTAACCAATCAGTGGAAAGCAAGAGAGCTGAAAAGCAGGAAGTAGTGTTCTGGCTATTATGTTACACATCCACTCACTCCTTTATACATTACATTTTTGCCTAACTAACTATATTAGATACAATTTTTATTTAGCACAGACTATCTATTTAACCAGTTTTTATTTTTACACTGAACTGTTCCTTTAAATGTGGACTACGCTTCAATAATACAGTCAGCCCCTACTATTTACCCTTCTTATCTACAAACAAGAAAACAGAATCATATCAAAACATCTTTGACAGATTCTTTTAATATTTTCCTTTTTTTTTTTTTACCTGGGAATATCCATACAGAGTGAGAATCTGGGCTATGGGTACAGTTGTCTCTGAGGTGAGATCCCCAATAAATCCAGCAATGTTTCTCTTTCCCATACAGGAGTAATTGGGAACCGGCTCCCTGGTACCAGATAATATGTGGAAGACATTCTTAATGGCTTTCCCCGAATCTCCGCAGGAATCATATATATAATATCCCAGAGTCACATTGGGTAACAACATTGGATTCTTGTTAGCTTGATCAATGCCAAATAGAAAATCCAAAATATGGCGAAATCCCTTTTGATAAGGACTGCAATAATGAATAGCAAACATAAGATTGCACCCCAAAATGTTATAATCACGATTTTACTATGTTATGAATATAGAAGCTACTGTTTTGTCGAATTACAAAGACCCCAGTCAGCCCTGAATAAAGCTGTTGTCTTGGAGATGATTGTGTTCCAATCAAGCAGGCACAGAAAAGCAAACTAGAATAGTAAATAGAAAACTAGAATAGTAAATAGAAAACTAGAATAGTAAATAGAAAACTAGAATAGTAAATAGAAAACTAGACTAGTAAAGGAAATCTCTCCCATATACAGTAACAAATCAGTTACTACAACAATTCTATGACCAGAGCAAGACAAGTCCCAGTTTTGTAAAGCGTTAGATAAGTCAATAACCTGGACTTCTGTGGCCTAAATAGTTATGAGACGCCTCTTCTCTTGCAGATAATTAATAATGGGAGCGGAAGGAAATTTGCACAAGGAAATTTTATAGCTGAACTATAGCAAGTTCATAGAACTCATTGAAATGTCTATTTTGAAGGATAATTAAGACACCAGGAGGCATTCCTAATGATGATTTGAGTTGAAATTCCCTAAAAGCCCTTGTTTGCAAGTAATGATGATGCAAATGTAAGAAGGATCTTTGGAATGTATAGTAGAAAACTTTAATTGCCAAACCATGAAATGGAGAATAATCCTTTTAACCAGCCAACACGTGATAATTGTGTGCCAGTCAGTAAGTAAAATGACAGGAGAAGAAAGGATTGGTAGATAGACTATAGGCAGTGGTGACTGGAAGAGATTTGCTAGTTATACAGTTATACAGTTATACAGTTATACAGTTATACAGTTACACAGTTATATAGTTATATAGTTACAAAGTCAAATTCAACCCCTCCAAATGAAACCCAGCATCCATACACACACCCCTCCATACACTCACAAAAACTATATATATACTCATACAGTAACTAGAATATGACCACAGCCTTGGATTTTCTGCTTGTCCAAGAAATCTGCCAAGCCACCCTTAAAGGCATTAAAGGGATTCTGTCATGATTTTTATGGTGTAGTTTTATTTCTAAATAACACTGTTTACACTGCAAGTAATTGACTGTACAATATAAAATGTCATTCCTGAAGCAGCAAGTGTATTTAGTTGTAATATTGGTGTGTAGGTGCATCTCAGCTCATTTTGCCTGGTCATGTGATTTCAGAAAGAGCCAGCACTTTAGGATGGAACTGCTTTCTGGCAGGCTGTTGTTTCTCCTACTCAATGTAACTGAATGTGTCTCAGTGGGACCTGGATTTTACTATTGATTGTTGTTATATCTGCCAGGGAGCTGTTATCTGTTTACCTCCCCATTGTTCTGTTGCTGCTGGGGGGGGGGTTGATATCAGTCCAACTTGCAGTAAAGCAGTAAAGAGTGACTGGAGTTTATCAGAGTACAAGTCACTTGACTTGGCACCTGGGAAACTGACAATATGTCTAGACTCATGTCAGATTCCAAAATGAAATATTGAAACATCTGTAAGTGTGGATTTCAGTGCAGAAGTCCGCTGGAGCAGCACTATTAACTGATGTGTTTTGAAAAAATGTTTTCTCATGACTGTATCCCTTTAACAGGGGTGGCTTCTGGTGCAATGATCATGTCCCCCCCAACCTTGTCAGTCTCCCCTCATAATTTAACTCTTCCCTCCCTCTAACCAGTTTAGTTGCACTTAGTCTCTGCACTCTCTCCAGCTCATTTATATCCCTCTTAAGGACTGGAGTCCAAAACTGCCCCCATACTCCAGATGAGGCCTCACCAGGGACCTATAAAGAGACACAATTATGTTTCATCCCTTGAGTTAATGCCCTTTTTTATACAAGAACTTTATTTGCTTTAGTAGCCACAGAATGACACTGCCCAGAATTAGACAACTTGTTATCTACAAAGACCCCAAGATCCTTCTCATTTAAGGAAACTCCCAACACACTGCCATTTAGTGTAGAACTTGCATTTATATTATTTTTGCCAAAGTGCATAACCTGCATTTATCAACATTGAACCTCATTTTCCAGTTTGCTGCCCAGTTTTCCAGTTTAGACAAATCACTGTGCAAAGTGGCAGCATCCTGCATGGAACCTATAGTTCTGCACAATTTAGTCTCATCTGCAAAAATAGAACCCGTACTTTCAATGGCCACCTCCAGGTCATTAATAAACAAGTTGAAAAGCAAGGGACCTAGTACAGAGCCCTGCGGTACTCCACTAACAACACTGGTCCAATTAGATTATTTGACTAGTTAGATTAGTTGAGTTGGGATAGCCATCTGCAGAATGTTCAGGCAGAGGTAGACAATCTGGATCAAATGCTAACTCCAAGAAGTGTGCTACTGTATAAGGCAAGAAGTCCAGTAATTGTAATTTACAGGTCATTAAACCCCAGGTACATTAGTTAGAGGCAATCCAAGACTGACCACAAAAACTCTAACAAAGAAATGGGTCAGAGTATTTCTGGGTATAGTGGGATATTACAGAAGGTTTAACACTACGGGGCAAATTCAGTAACCGGCGAAAATTCGCCATCGCTGGCTTCGCTCACATCGAAACACTTCGCCAGGTGTAAATTCGCCTGGACAACGCTAATTCACGAAGATCCGAAGTTGTGCACAGGGTACCGAACGCTGGCGAAATTACGCTCAGCAGTTCGAAGTTACGCTAGCGTTGGCTAATTAGCATACGGCGTGCAGTTAAAGTACAATGGACGTATATGTTGCAGCAAATACATTACATTACACAAGGCCAGGGAACCTTAATAAAATTATATAAAGTTCTTATATTGCCCTACACATGTGCCCACAGTATAGTTTATGTGCCATATGATAGCAAATGTAGGGGGGAAGGAGGGTAACCCAAAAAAAATTTACTATCTTTTTCAGTCTATCACTCTTTAAATAGGAAAAAACGCCAGATTTCTGAGGAACTCCTATCTACTCTATTGCACTTCGCCTGGTCTGAGGTGGTGAAGGCAAGTCTGGCGATAGAGGTAACGCTCAGTAAAATCAAAAACCTAGTGAATTTGTGTAGTAACGCTCTTTCGCCAGACCGTAAATTCGCCTGGCGTTAGAGTGCGAAGTTGCACCAGAATCTATCTCCTTGGTGTAACTACGCCAGCGAAATTACACCAGCTACCGTTAGTAAATTGCCAAAGTGCCGAAATTATATCATGCTGGTGAATTTTCACCAGCATTAGCCACTTCGCCCTTTAGTAAATTTCCCCCTACATCTAACACCTCCTTCGCCATCAGATGGGATGCATGCAAGGCAATTATCCAAAGACTATGCCTTAAATACACCACATGACTTATAAAAATCAGAAAAGGGAAAATACAAGATGTTTTGCCGAGATTGCACAAATTAGCCATTATGCAAAAATTGACTCCAACGCTGAAAACTCCAGGGAAATACAAGATAAGAACAAAACTGATCCATGTGCTCATGGACAAAGCAGTACCATGGTTTCTTTACCATCAATATGCATTTAAGCCACACACACAATGTTATCCCCTAGATTAACCTCACAAACCATACAAGCTATATGAACCCCACAGGGATAATCACTAGGGCCACAAATAGGTACTTGATAAATTCAGTAAGATCCATCTAGCTGATCAACACAGACCTCAAACTATTGCAGAAATAGCAGCCACAGACTAGCTCAGGTACTTCCAGACCTAATAAAGCACAACTGAGTAGGTTTCATGCCAGGGTGACAAGCACCACATAACATCCATAACGTGCTTGACCTGGTCTGTTTTGGCACCAAAGCTAAACCTTCTATCCCTTGATGGACAAATAGTGTTATAAGTTGGATTAGAGATAAATGTTTGCAGTGCTAAAGAAGCTTAAAAATGACCTTATCTTTGACAATAACATTATAACAGCTGTATGTGGCACCATCAGCTCAGGTGCTCAGCATGGGTCTCAACACCAACCAAAACGAGATAAAGTGGGGACTCACTAGAGATGCTTTATGTCTCCCTTGTCTCTAGAGCCTTTAGCCCATGCAATCAAACTACACCCTAATAGCAAGGGCTTACAGTGGGTATAGGAGATATAAGATCAGCTTTTTTTGCTGAATATATTCTACTTACTTTAACATCACCACAAACCATATTACCAAACTCACTACAGACCCTAAAATGTTTACCTTTGATTATAGATGGGAAACAAACTCATCCCAAGTAATCCATCTTTCTCCCTCATACAAAACCCTTTATACAGTCAACAACCCCAAACTGATAGACAAACATAATACTTTACTTAATACTTCATCTTTCTTAGTTTGGTAGAATAGCAACTGTCAGGATGACACTAAATCAGCTGTTCCTATATCTGTTTAGGACATTGCCAACAGATTTCCCTGAAAAGACAACCTCTTCTCTCCAGAAGGTCATATCAAATGTTGTGTGTGTGGCAGGAAACAGGAAAAAGCAACCAGACTGGAAACTATGGTCAGGGTAACCATAGAAAGGAATTGAGACTCAATTCATAACTCCCCTGCATTAGGACACCTGTTCTAGATACCCAAGAAGCACCTTCAGCCCCCCATCAAAGCATACATTAGACCTGTGGGACACAGTAGTGTTCAAAATGAAATTAACACCCCCAAGACTAGATATAGAACCATTCTGAGCAATTTTCTTCACCTCATCAGAGTTCAAACCCTGGATAACCACAACCATGCTCACCCTAACTGTCTTATTCTCTGACAGGAGGGTCATACCATTTCAGCAGGAGGAACACAACATAACACATATACGATTGTTTCACTCTTTACAACAAACGTTATGTGGAAACCAATATTAATACCCACACAAATATCTCACATACTTTGAAATCATGTCACAGATTCTGCTGCCCAACTCACCTAATCCTGCTACTATATTCCTGCCTAACATCAGATAACACCAAACACACAACAACCAAACGTGACAAAATGGGAAGAGGACCTAAGTGTTACAATTTCAGAAAAGACCTGGTCAAACATTTGAGACGTGACCAGGAAAACATCTATCTGTGCAGCCTCTAGTGAAAGAGCCTACAAAATCATATATTTATGATATTACACCTTTTCATGAACCTGCAGACTCAGAGGCAATCCAGATCTCTCCGCTTGTTTTAGATGGCTTGGGAAATGGGGGACCTTTCATATGTACCTGGTGGCCCAGGGATTCTGGAAGATGGTAGTGACTTTGCTTTCGGAGGTTGTAGTCCGCACAATATAAGCTCCGTTCAAGTTTCTACTAGGCATGAAAATGAGAGTCGTATGCTTCAAACAATCCAGCAGACTACTAAGTCACGTCCCTATTAGCAGTAAATTGGAAACAATTAAAGTTAAGTGAATTGGATGAAAGCAATGGAATCAGGAGCTATGAAGGGGATCTGGAGAGGTTCCTTGGTCCCATCATCTAGAAAGCTTTGAAGTCCAGACACTATGACATGACCTAAGGTATCCCGTATGTAACACAACAACCATGAGTATGAGTAGAACGAAACTTGTATCTTCTCTTTTCTTTTCTTTCCTCCAACCCTGTACCCTGCCTCTATTTCCCAGCACAATACAGCTGATATATTATATATTGTGGTGTCAAACTGCAAAGTCACTGTGTGTTATTTGATTGATACAACGTGATGTGTAATAATGCTGAACTGTGACAAGTTGTGATGCCCTTTGACACAGCCTTGTGCATTTTCATTCATGTATTAAACAGGCTTTTCTTTTAAAATCATCAAACATCTCGAATATAAAAAAAATTGTACTCACTTAATACATAGAAAGGTATGATAATTATCTGAATTAAAATCAACTTTCAGGGCATTTAAATGTGCAGTGATCAGCCCTACAATCATTATATCTCCTTCCTGGATATATTTCATTTCTGTATGTACTTTAGTTATTCGCAAGTGACAGGCAGGGTTGAGAACCTCAGATGTGCAGGGCCTGACACAAAAGATTAGAAAATAGATCAGCACTTTCATGGGATGAGCCGTGACTCCCAGCATTTGCCCTTCCAGCCCAGTGTACCCAATAGAGAGCAGAGCAGCACAGAGAGACACAGGGGCCCCAGAATTGGGCTGCAGGTTTAGAACAGACTTAAGGGGCCCGGCTAATCCAACTCTTATTTTATAGAGAACAGACAGAGGATTTGCCCAGTAGACTGAATATAGACACAGCCACCGGGGGAGCTCTGCTTTATTCTGGGAATGGAACATTTAACTAAAATTATCTCTCTTTAGTATAGTAAAAAAGTAAAATAACTGCATTTCAAAATAGAAGTCCAAAAATTGATTGTGTGGTCAAATCCTTTTTTTTTTCTTTGACTGTACCATGATCTTATTTCAAACTTTAGTACCTCACAGCCAAACATAACCGTATTAAAGGACCAGTAACACCTTTTAGAGAACCTAGTCCCAATCAATAAGCTTACTTTGGTAACAACTAATACGCTGCTGCATCCTGCTTTCAAGTTAGGAATCCGGTAAAAAAGGAAACCGCCGCTTTCCAATGGAGTCCAAAGGGTCCCGCCATCTTATAACAGTAAAGAGATTCTTCTCCCTTGCATGCGCGCTGCCAAGAGCCACTTCCTTTTTTTGGGGTCCTGCTTTGTGACATCACTTCTCCCGGCACCACTAGTTTACTTGCAGCCAGCTTCTGCAGTTTCTCCCTTGCAAGTTCCGTTTTTTCACAAAGCGGCTTTCCCTCCTCCAGCCCTTCCAGTAGCCGTGCGCCTCTCCCCCAGCCCTTCCAGCAGTCTTGCGCCTCTCCCCCAACCCTTCCAGCAGCCTTGCGCCTCTCCCCCAGCCCTTCCAGCAGCCTTGCGCCTCTCCCCCAGCCCTTCCAGCAGCCTCTCCCCCAGCCCTTCCAGCAGCCTCTCCCCCAACCCTTCCAGTAGCCGTGCGCCTCTCCCCCAGCCCTTCCAGCAGTCTTGCGCCTCTCCCCAACCCTTCCAGCAGCCTTGCGCCTCTCCCCCAACCCTTCCAGCAGCCTTGCGCCTCTCCTCCAACCCTTCCAGCAGCCTTGCGCCTCTCCCCCAACCCTTCCAGCAGCCTTGCGCCTCTCCCCCAACCCTTCCAGCAGCCTTGCGCCTCTCCCCCAGCCCTTCCAGCAGCCTCTCCCCCAGCCCTTCCAGCAGCCTCTCCTCCAACCCTTCCAGCAGCCTTGTGCCTCTCCCCCAACCCTTCCAGCAGCCTAGCGCTTCTCCCCCAGCCCTTCCAGCAGCCTTGCGCTTCTCCCCCAGCCCTTCCAGCAGCCTTGCGACTCTCCCCCAGCCCTTCCAGCAGCCTTGCGACCCTCAGCGAGGACTGCACATGATCTGACTTCCCAAGGCATCCCGTGAGGCAGTCGGCAGATGTTGGGGGCGCGCACGCAGTCATAGAAGCAGGGCTTGTCGCCATAATGCCATTTTTCAATATGCCTTACAGAGCATTGAGAGGTATTTCATTTTGGGATTTTTTGGATAAATGCATTATATGGAGGGTGTAGTTTTCATTTTTTTAATAAAAAAATTACTGTTCCTTTAACATCAGTGGAGAAAGGTTTCATAGGCTAATAAACAATGACATTGTGAGATATCTGAGCCATATTTTAAGGGGGTCGGGAAAATCCTGGACCAAATATGAACCCTAATTTTTATTTGCAAAGTGGGCTAAGTGGAAAAAATTTTTTTCCAATTTCCTTGATCAGGTGACCTAAATTAACATGATTTTATGGATGATATAGTATTTGTTACAGTCCTTTATCTGATTAACCCCAGATGTGCATGTAAGATCACAACAGAATGAGATCATGCATGCTAAATGAACCTTATTTTGCAGTAAAATAAGTGCAGGAAATGTAGAGATTCAAAGCATTGCCTCTGCACAAATACACAGTTCCTCAAACTACTGGACCGCTACTGGATCCGCTCGGGACTTGTGGACCAAGGAGGAAGTAGCAAGTCCAAACACAGTTCATGGTATCCAAAGGAGTTATAGAAGAAGAATAGTCAAGTCCAGGCAAAGGTCGATTCAGGCAGCAAGGTTCTTAAATGAGATAACAGGTCTTAGTCAATAACAAGAATTAGAATAGCAGTAATAAGTCAGACCCAGGAGCACAACAAGTTGAACCTATAATTGGGTCAGGTCTGCAAGGTTGTGGCGCCTTTTATAACCATATATTCGCGTCAAACGAGCATGATGACATCATGCATCACATGCTGATGTTGCGCGTTGACGCTGCGTCATGACTCTGCGCACATTTTGACGCATTGGCGTCAGAACGTCCACTTGGGAGACCTGGGCACCACCATCTTGCTTCTAGCATCGGAGAAGACCTGAGTGCCAGTAAGGATTCCTATAACTGCTTCTAGTGGGGTCTTACAGCTCTCTGGGCCACATGCAGCTCGTGGATCTCTGGAACCTTCTCTTCCCTCCTCTCAGCTTCCTCTACCAGCTTCCTCTTCCTTCTGCTGGTTCCCAGAATGCTTTGCAACTTCCTGCAGCCCTGAGTTTGCTGTTCACCTGGTTACTAGGCAACAGCTTACAACAGACATGCAGGCTCCTTTAAGAAGACATAGACAGGAGGGGGTTAGTGCAGGGAACCAGCCTGACGCGTTTCACCTCATAGGCTTCCTCCAAGAGCAATGACGTCTCTACAAGCTGTCATCTCTTTATTGTCCCACAATATTTAAAAAACGTTATCGACACACAAAAACCTTTAGTCGGCACAAAAATGTTCAGTGTTCATTTGAAAAACAAAAGGTTCTTTCAAGGGATTAGTCCATTCGGTGTCAAGGTTTTTAATTTGTAAATCCACCAGCTCTCTCTCTGCAGGGTTCTATTCACCAAATTGCCCCCCCCCCTCCAATCATTTTTAACTATTTCAATTCCACACCAACAGAGACCTGTTGGACACTTGTTATGTTTATCCAAAATATGTTTTGATACGGAATGCTTAGGGGCAGATTTATCAAAGGTCGAAGTTAATTTTTGAAGTAAAAAAACGTTGAATTTCTAAGTAATTTTTGGGTACTTCATCGAAGCTTCATCGAATAGTCCAACTTCAATTCGAATTTGAAAAAACTAAGAAATTCAAAGATTTTTTTTAAGTCCTGTCTCTTTAAAACTTTGACCATTCACCACCGAAAAGCTGTTTTAGCCTATGGGGGACCTCCTACAACCTGTATGGAGGCAATTGGGGGAGTTTGGGAGATTGAAGGTTTAAAAAAACTTTGATCAAAGTACGATCGCACAATTTGAAGAAGCCGAATTCAACCCACTTCAACCCCAAAAAAAACGTCGACCTCCATTTTTCATGTTTTTTTAACTTCGAACTTCAACCTTTGATAGTGTTCCCTTTTTGAATATTATTTACATGTTCCCTTATTCTCTCTTTAATTTTCCTATTCATCTTGCCTGCATACTGGAGGCCACATGGGCACTCCCAATATGTCGATAACGTTCGTAGTCTCACATTTAATAAGATTTTGGGGCATGTTTACTAACATTGGAGATAAATATCTGGAGAGATTTTTGGAGATGTTGCCCATGGCAACCAATCAGCAATTGTTACAGCCAAGTTAGAAAACAAAAGCAAAGATCTGATTGGTTGCTATGGGCAACATCTCCAGAAATTTCTCCAGATATTTATCTCCAATGTTAGTAAACATGCCCCTTTGTATCCGAATAGTCTCTTTAGTTACAGAACTTGTAAAATCCATGGTTTTCAGGTCATTCTGTGAAAACCATGTTTCTTAAGAAGACCAAGGCACTTAGAGCAAAATAGATCATGGATAAATGTGGATATGTTAGTTAAAGAGCAGGTGTTCAGAAGGACACATGTCCTCAGTGGAGTATGACTGCAACAGGTGAGTAACATCATCAGAAGTACCTCACTAACCCCCAAATGTAATAAATGGCATAATGTTTGCCCAGGAGCAATAACCCATAGCCACCAATAAGATGTCTGCTTTTAAACAGGTGACCAGTAAATGCTACCTGCTGATTGGTTGCTATGGGTTACTGCACCAGGGCAAACTTAGTGCCTTTTATTACATAACCCCAAAAGTCTTGTAAGATTTTCAGCAGTCCATTTATTGTAGTAATACAAATCTCCTTGTTCAACTCATGAAGATCACTTGTAAATGAATCACTTAGAATTGAAGCCCCCCAGTAAATGCTCTCCCCTAAATAAACAGGGAGAGTAGAAGCTGGAGCTGCTGCACACAGGTCTGTGGAATGATAACTGATTCTTATTGATCAAACATCTAACTGATACCCCCGCTGTGACTGAGAGCAGATCAAGGCAATAGTAATTTATGGGACACACTTGTAACTCAAAGCATGGAAGACTTTCTCATAAACAGTTCAATTTTATTGTGCTGCTTCATAAGAGATAAGTTGTGGCACAACTCTCACCTCACCTGTGCCTGACATAGACTGCTGTCCCTCGCTCTATCATTGCCAAAATGGCCGCTGTATTTCCTGTTTAACTTACGACTCACTGCCACCTAGTGGCCAAACAAATTACACATTAACCATTTAACAATTCCCATTTTGCCTCCTTACACTCCTCCCTTTTGTAAATCAGAAATGTCCTCATGTCTGCCAATCACCATGACTTACATTTCCCATTTTCACCATACATTAGAACTCTCTTATTCCTATAAAACACATCACTAACGTGAGAATGTATTATGGTTTACAAAATCATCAGCAGTCTCTTCTGAGACCTGCTATGGCACAATGGCTGCAGCAAAAGAATATCAGGTTATAACATCGGAACACTATAACTTATATGAACACTATAACACTTATAACACTATAACACATATTATACCATATCACTACATGGACAACTGCTTCTGAGTGGCCAGCTGACCCACTCTAATATAATGGCTTGCTCTGGGAGAAACAATACCATTAGCTTATATTTCTCAACAAGTGTCCCTCCAGCTGCCCATCAAAATGGTCCTCAGTCCCTTTATCTCTGTCCAAGGAATCCTCCTTCTGGCATACATGCTGCTTTAATTACTCCTTCCCAGAACCAGACTCATCCTCCAATACAGAGGACCCCCGAGCCTCCCGGTTGGACTTCCTCCTCTAAACTTTCTGATTGGGACTCATCCACACCCTCATCTAGCCTAGAACCTTCAGGACCGTTTGTTGCTATAGATGACCCCAATTGCTCCTCAGTTGCAAGTAAGCAGTGGCTCCACCAATGCTGATGTCAGGGCTTTCTCACACTCCCTTCCTGGCTCTTCCAGTCTTTCCTATGGGGTAGAGTGAAATACACACAGTTGGAGCAGATCTATGTGTAATGGTTTTTACCTTTCCTCTATCCCGCTCAGGTTCTACCAGAGTAACAGGGAGTAACAGTCCCATGTAGCATAGTGGGACTGGGACTGTTACTCCCTAGTTTCCTGGGTGAATAAGTGTTTTAACATATTTAAGCTATATGGGGTTAATGGTTTCTGTGGGTGTGTCTACATGTGGGCTTTTAAGGGAGTTGAAGGTTGGCTGCCGTCAGCTTCTGATGAAGTGTCAGGACGCCACGAAACACGTTAAGCGGGCAGCCAGGGTTCACTGCTGCTGTAATTTGTTTTTACATGTATATTTAATACAATTTCAATTTTTAATACTTTTACTGGACTCCACGGTGCTCCGCTGTATTTTTCGTTTCCTTGGAATATATTTGACCGCATGGGATGGTGGCAGGGTGTGCAGCACGTTGAGTCCAGCGTCTGGTAAGTGCTCCCACTCAGTGGCGTAACTACCGGGGGAGCAGGGGGTGCGATTGGGCCAGGGCCCGCACCCCCTCAGGGCCCCCCCGGCAGCTCACGCACCACGATTCCCGGCCGTTTCCGGGTGTACGGAGGGGGGCGGGGGCCCGGCAGCGCGTCCCGCGCCAGGGCCCACCCCCCTCTAGTTACGTCACTGCTCCCACTAAAATACAATATTTCTGAAATGTAATTGCTGTCAATGCTATTTTCACACAATGACCACGCAAAGTGCCTGCACAAACAACCGGCTCATTTGTGACAGGCACAGCTGTGCAATATTTTAGAATCCAGGAAAAAACATGGGCAGTACAATCATTTGCAAAAAATATGCACTGCTAGAACTTTATAAATGATCCGTAATGTGTTATGGAGCAATCAAAACGGATCACTTTTCATTTACCATTGAAAAATATGATCCTACACTTTTGTGTTACAGTTTATACAATGATGGCATCAGAAACACACAGACAGGTAGTCTCAGTCTGAAATTAGTCTGATATTTCCTACCAGTTTCTCATTTACTAATCATTGCTGTACTGATCATGTTCATTCAATCAACATAATAGAGGAACTGATGCATCTTTCATCTGTAGATGTAAATAGACTGCTGATGTGACGGTCGGCACCCAACACCAGAACAATTGCCAGGCACCCTGGTCTCGGCTCGTGCTTCACCTGTAGTGTGACCACCTTTAGCCTCGGGAGGAGCCCTCGGCTACTTGGATGCCACCAGGAGTCAGCAGTGACGGAACAGTGCGGAAGTGCATAGACATAGAGCGTGGACTTGCGGGAGACGTCAAAAGACTTGCATCGCTGCTGCAGAGATCCTCAGTGTTTTAAATAGACGCTTATTTGAAGAGCCATTTGTGAGTGTGTTTTAAATTATTTATTAAAACTGTTTTATTAGCACTTCTGCACATGCCGCTCGGGAAAAAGGAGACTGGAAGTCGGCCCGACCTGCTTTTATTTTGAGACATGCTGAAATGATCTTTGGGGCTGTGAGTATAATATACCACTGGAATAGCTGCATCTTACGGTGTGGGTATACAGTATACTCCGTTACCTATTATTATTATTATTATTATTATTAACATGTATTTATATAGCGCCAACATATTGCGTAGCACTGTAAAGTAAATGTGATTATACAACTAAATCACATGAATTATATACATGGAGTTACATACATCACAATCAATACCGGTACAAAAGGTGAGGAAGGCCCTATGCAAAAGAGCTTACACTCTAACGGGAAGGGAGTAATACACAAGGTGTGGGAGTGGGCAAGATCGAATTAAGTGGGTGAGAAATGTGGTATTGTATGTGGTGTTGCGTTTGGTAGTTAAGCAGAGTGAGGGGAGGCTTCTCGAAAGAAGTGCGTTTTCAGAGATTTCTTGAAAGCAGAAAGGTTGGGAGAAAGTCAGACAGACCGTGGGAGAGCGTTCCAGAGGAGGGGTGCAGCCCTTGCAAAGTCTTGAATGTGAGCATGTGAGGAGGTAATGAGAGAAGAGTTGAGTAGCAGGTCAGTAGAGGAGAGCAGTAAGCGAGTGGGTGAGTATATAGAGATGAGTTCAGAGATGTAGGGAGGGGCATAGTTATGAAGTGCTTTGAAAGTCAGTGTCATTAATTTGAATTTGATTCTGAAAGGTAACGGAAGCCAGTGCAGGGATTGACAGAATGGCGAGGCAGAGGAGGAGCGGTTGCTGAGGTGTATGAGCCTCACAGCAGTGTTCATTATGGACTGGAGAGCTGACAGTCTCTGGAGGGGGAGGCCAATTAAAAGAGAGTTACAGTAGTCTAGACGCGATATGATGAGAGAGTGAATAAGAATTTTGGCAGCATCTTGGGTGATAAATGATGGTATTTTGGATATGTTCCTTAGGTGGAAGTGACATGATTTAATAAGTGACTGGATATGAGGAGTGAATGACAGGGCAGAATCTAGGATAACCCCAAGGCACCGGGCCTGGGGAGAGGGGGTGATAGTGGAATTGTTAACTATGATGGATACTTCCGGGATGCTACTGGTGTTAGTTGGAGGAAAGAGAACCATTTCAGTTTTGGAGAGGTTTAATTTAAGGTAGCGTTGCGACATCCAGGTAGAGATAGCGGACAGGCAGGAGGAGACGCGAGTTAGGAGTTCTGGGTTGAGATCAGGAGATGAGAGATAGATCTGAGTATCGTCAGCATAGAGGTGGTGGTGGAAACCATACGAATTTATTAATTTGCCAAGGGAGGAAGTATAGAGGGAGAATAGTAATGGTCCCAGGACAGAGCCTTGAGGAACTCCAACAGAAAGAGGTAGGGGAGAAGATGATACTCCATTGTAGGAGACACTGAAGGAACGATTGGTGATGTAAGAAGAGAACCAGGACAGGGCTGTGTCACGAAGGCCAAGCGACTGGAGGGACTGGAGGAGGAGAGGGTGATCTACAGTGTCAAATGCGGCTGAGAGATCAAGCAGTATTAGTAGTGAGAAATGATTGTTGGCTTTAGCGGTTAAAAGGTCATTAGTTAGTCGAGTCAGGGCAGTTTCTGTGGAGTGTTGTGGCTTAAAACCAGATTGTAGGGGGTCCAGCAGGTTATTGTCAGAGAAGAATGAGGTAAGTCGGTTGTAGACTAGGCGCTCAAGTAGTTTAGAGATGAAAGGTAGCAGAGAGATAGGTCGGAGGTTGTCAAGATTGGAGGGATCAAGAGAGGGTTTTTTCAGAATGGGGGTGACAAGAGCATGTTTTAGTTGAGAAGGAAACAGTCCAGTTGAGAGCGAAAGATTAAATAGGTGAGTTAAGGCTTTGATTAGACAAGGATTGGTATTGCGGAGAAGTTTTGAGGGAATTGGATCAAGTGGGCAGGTGGTAAGGTGAGAGGAGGCCAAAAGCTTTGAGATTCCTCATCAGTGACAGGGGTGAAGGAGCACAGGAGAGACTGGGGAGTGTGGAGGGAGGGGGTTTTCAGCCCTGTATATACTGTACCAATTGTATTAGGACACATCAAACTGAAACTAAAAAAAGAGTATCATTAGGCAGACCAGTCTTTTCTCTCCTATACTACACAGTCACGTTCCTGTGATTATTGCTAGTGATGGGTGAATTTGTCCCATTTCACTTCACCAAAAAATTAGCGAATTTCCTGTGAAATTCTCGAAATGGCGACAAATTCTCAAAATGGCGGAAAATTCTCAAAACGCCACCGGCGTCTCATTTTGTACACCGGTGGCCATTTTATTTGGATGACGGCGAATTTTCTATTCAGTTTTATGAATTTATTCGCCAGAGGTGAAACACGGGAATTCTCTGTGAATTTGCGCATGGTGAATAAATTTGCCCGTTACTAATTATTGCATTTAATTAATACTAACAACCACCTACATCATTCATACACATATAATACATATATTTCTAAACTAACAACTTAATCCCAACATATTTGTGACTCTTTAACTTTAACTGTAACCAGTGCCTGCTATAGATTAGGCCACACTTTTATTTTATTTCACTTTTAGGAAGGCCTAGATTTCAGCAATAGTTTACATCAAAACTCAACAGGCAGACGGCACTTCTGGGATAAGGTTTATCGAGGTTACTGCTGTTGAAAACCTAACGCGTTTTGGGAGTATATCCCTTAGTCATAGGTTTCTGACTGTGATTTCTGACAAAGTCATGAGGTCCTTCCTAAGGGAATTCAGAGTTTACAGAAACATACAATAATAAATAATAATAAAATAACCAGTTGGTTCATCTAGAATTTTTATAGCAGTTTATCTCCAGAGCACAGAGATAATTAAATGTTCCATTCCCAGAATAAAGCAGAGCTCCCCCGGTGGCTGTGTCTATATTCAGTCTACTGGGCAATTCCTTTGTCTGTTCTCTATAAAACGAGGTTGGATTAGCCGGGCTCCTTACTCTGTTCTCCACATGCAGCCGATTCCTGCACCCTGTGTGACTGACCTCTTCATGGGAAATGTTCTCTGCCTGGTACTGGGGTACTTATTGCTCTGCTGGGGAGCAGTGCTTGGAAGTGCAGCTGAATCAAATTATATAAAAATGCGGATCTATATTATTTTCTTGTTTCTTGGACTCCGCACAGCTGGCCCCCCTTATCCTGCCTGTCACCTGAATATCATTAAAGCCGTTGAGGAATATGAATATATCCAGGAAGGAGACATCATGATCGGAGGGGTGATGACTGTTCATTTAAATGTGTATAATGTTAGATTTCCCTGGGACAATTCCACAAGATTGGTGTGTACCGAGTAAGTGTCAGCTCCTATAGTCAAGCACAGGGAACAGCAGGGTTATGCTAGTACAGAGTTTATTATACACAGTAAATAGAAAACTATCCCTTCTTACCTGTGTGGGCGGCAGGTTTATTGCATTCCTGGGACATTCTGTTGTTTTATTGTTCCATGAAACTCACAGAAATGCTGCAGTACATGTTACAAGTCTGTGCAAGGAATGTCTTGGAAAGGGAAGGAAATGGGGCCATTGTGCTTCTTTATTGCACCACATAATATCGTTTTCCACAAAGGAGCACCGACATGGGGAAACATCTAGAGATTCACTGGGGAACCTCATTTCTTGGCACTGTCCATTGAATTGGACTTTCTTTGCCCTTTCAGAAATCTTGCTAAATCCGTTTATTGTCTGTAACTGTCCCCTCTGAGGTTCTACAGGCTAATATTTGTGGATTCTTAGGGCCCACTATGGATAAAAAATGCTAATCTTCACTTGTGATGTCTGTCTGTATCATCTTCTCTGTACTTTCTCTATTTCATTACTGTCCCTTATATATTTATTGTGAAGTTTGGGGGGATCACAGCAGGATTGTTAGATATAGGTATAAATACAGGCCACTCCAAGGTGAAAAGCAAAACAGTCCGTTTATTTTGAACACAAAGAGCTTCCAGCAGCAGTCACAATGTAATAGAAAGAAAACAGCTTCATTCAGCAACATTAAGTCCAGCAATAAACAAAATAGCTTACTTCAGTGTTTTTAAGTTTTCAGTACCCCAAGGTACTATCCAGGTTTGGTCTGTGGGGAAAACACCAGGAAAATATCCACCTGGTTATCAGGCCCCCCAGGTCTCTGAAAGTCCAGCCATTCCAACCCAACAGCCCAGGCCTCCTGTGCAGCTCCTTCTCTCACACACCTGCACTCCTGCTGCTGACTCCCTTAAACACCCCTTGGCTGTCTAGCCCACCTTCTGGCTGCTTAACCCTCTGGTGTTTCTTAAAGGGAACATTCTTAAATGGATGGCTCAGAACCTAAAAACCAAGGATACACATCTGCCATCCACTATAAATCCCATCTGGCTTGTACATATCCCCCCCCCCCTCTGCCTCAACCCAGAGGAGGTGGAGGCACTAGCAGAGCCTAGACAATGGACTCGGGACAGAGCATCCGCTTTCATATGCTGTTTCCCGGGTCTGTGCTCTACAGTATATTTGAACTCCTGGAGTGCCAGGAACCATTGGGTTACCCTGGTGGTTGCCCCTTTTTTCTGCTTCATCCAGGTGAGTGGGGCATGATCAGAGATCAGACGAAATCTCCTACCTAAAAGGTAATAACAGAGGGAGTCCAAGGCCCACTTAATGGCTAGGTATTCTCGCTCAACTATTGCATAGTTTTTCTCTGCTGCAGTCAGCTTTCTACTGAGGAACACTACGGGATGCTCTTCTCCATTAATGATCTGTGATAGGACAGCTCCCAGACCTACGTCTGAAGCATCCATCTGTACAATAAATTCCTTTGAGAAATCTGGTGCCACCAAGATGGGGTGGTGACAAAGAGCGGACTTGAGTTTGAGGAATGCCTTTTCAGCATCCATGTTCCACTCAACTATGACTGATTTACGACCTTTGGTCAGTCAATGGGGTTGCTACTGTGGCAAAGTTGGGGACAAACCTACAGTAGTACCCAATCATTCCCAGGAATGCTCGTACCTGTTTCTTTGTTTTAGGGCGGGGCCAGTTCTGGACAGCATCTACCTTATTTAGCTGGGGTTTTACTAGCCCTCTACCTACAATGTACTCAAGGTATCTTGCCTCTTCCATCCCTATGGCATACTTTTCGGGATTCACCGTGAACCCACCCTGTCTCAGGGAGTCAAGAACTGCATGGACTTTAGGCAAATGGGACTCCCAGTCACTACTAAAGATGACAATGTCGCCTGGGTAAACGGATGTGTACCTCTGATGGGACCTCAAAAGCTTGTCCATTGCCCTTTGAAACGTAGCTGGGGCAGTTTGTAAACCAAGGGGCATTCTTTTATATTGAAAATGGCCATCTGGAGTGGAGAATGCAGTTTTCTCTTTTGCCGTCTGGGTTAGGGGTATTTGCCAGTACCCCTTGGTGAGGTCCAAAGTGGTAATATAACAGGCAGGACCTAACCTCTCTATAAGTTTGTCTACCCGGGGCATAAGATAGGCATCAAATTTCGAAATTTCATTGAGTTTTCTGAAATCATTGCAGAATCGCAGAGTACCATTGGGCTTGGGTACCAACACAATGGGGCTTGTCCATTCACTCGGTGACTCTTCAATAACCCCAAACTCCAGCATTTTTTTTACCTCCTCTGAGATAGCCTTCCGGCAAGCTTCTGGAATGCGGTAAGGTTTGAGACACACCTTTACTCCCAGCTCTGTAATTACGTCATGCTCTATGACATTAGCGATCCCAGGCAAATCAGAAAATAGCTTTGTTTCTCTGCAGAAACTCCCTGACTTGCTGGGTCTGGGCTTTTGACAATGCTGTAGCTACCAGGACATTGTCAGCACCAACCTGAGACTCAAGTTTCCCACTAGCCAGTGCTGAAACTGGTTCTCTATCCTTCCAATGTTTTAACAAATTTATGTGATAGATTTGGTAGGGCTTTCTCTTACCAGGTTGGTGAACCTTATAGTTTACCTCGCCCACTTTTACTACAATTTCAAATGGGCCCTGCCATCTAGCCAAGAAGTTGCTCTCTACAGTGAGGATCAACACTGCCACTCTATCTCCCACCTGAAATTGCCTCACCTTAGCGGACCGGTTGTATATCCGACACTGAGCCTCTTGGGCTCTTTGCAAGTGTTCCTTAACCAATGGCATCACTCCTGTGATCCTTTCCCTCATTTGAGAGATATACTCCAAAACACTTTTGTGGGGAGTAGCTTCACTCTCCTAAGCCTCCTTGACAATATCAAGCAGTCCCCTGGGCCTGCGCCTGTACACTAACTCAAAGGGGGAGAACACTGTGGATGCCTGAGGCACCTCCCGAATTGCAAATAAAAGAGCAGGTAACAGACAATCCCAATCCTTACCGTCTTTTTGTACCACCCACTTAAGCATGGTCTTTAAGGTCTTATTAAACCGTTCCACTAAGCCGTCTGTCTGAGGATGGTAGACAGACGTATGTAATTGCTTTATCTGGAACAATTTGCACACACCTGACATAACCTTTGACAGGAATGGGGTACCCTAGTCAGTGAGTATCTCCTTGGGAAACCCTGTCATTGAAAACATCAGAAACAGCTCCCGGGCAATCGCTTTAGATGTGGCATTCCTTAAGGGAATGGCTTCTTGGTATCGGGTGGCGTAATCAAGGAATACCAATATATACTGATGCCCTCAGGCAGATTTTACCAGGGGACCTACCAAGTCCATTGCTATACGTTTGAATGGTACTTCAATAATGGGTAAAGGCACCAAGGGGCTGTGAAAATGAGAAGCTGGAGCTGTTAACTGGCAGGTAGGGCAGGACACACAGTAAGTTTTTACTTCAGACTTTAAACCTGACCAGTAAAACTGGTCTGTGATTCTTGCTTCAGTCTTCTCTGCCCCCAAGTGTCCACCCAGTGCATCATCATGCGCCAGGTCAAGTACCATTCATCTGTAAAATAGTGGCAGAACTGAACTCTTTTTTGAGGCGTTCGAAGGCTTGAACTGCCTCTGGGGGCCAAATACTAGGGTCAGCTCCCTTTTTGGTCAAGTTGGTGATTGAGGCAACTACCAGGGAAAAATTCTTGAATTTGAATTGGCGGTAATAATTTGCAAAACCGAGGAATCTTTGGGTTGCTCGTAAAGAAAGGGGTTGGGTCCATTCCAGGACTGCTCTCACCTTCCCTGGATCCATCTCAAGACCCCTGTAAGAAATGTTAAAACCCAAAAATTGAACAGAGGTAACTTCAAAAGTACACTTCTCAAGTTTTGCATACAGATTATTTTCTCTCAGTCTACGTAAAACCTCACAAACATGATTCCTGTGTTCAACTAGATTAGAAGAGAAAATAAGAATGTCATCAAGATAGACCACTACGAATATCCCCAGCAGGTCCCGAAGGTCAGGATTCGGATATCAGAATAGTCAGGAACAGGCAGGGATCAAAACCAGAATAGCAGATACAAATACTCAGGAACAGACAGCACAAGGCTTCAGGAACCACCAGAATCAAGATTCTATCACGGGCACTGGCTGGGAGTCTGAATGGGCCTTAAATACTTTCAAATTATGCGCCAAAACGTGCGCCAATGCGCGCTGGCGCAATCACGCCAGCGCCTGTACCTTTAAGAGGCGCGCCCTAGAGGAATCAAGATGGTGCCGGATCAGGAGCGCAGCGGCGTGGCGGCCGTCCACGCCGCCGCATACCAGGTATTTTTATTACAGATCATATCCCCCTTAACTGTCTCTTCTCCAGTGTAACAATCCCAACTTGCCTTTCCCCATAACTAATCCCTTCCATTCCCTTTATCAGCTTAGTCGCTCTTCTCTGTACTTTCTCTATTTCATTACTGTCCCTTATATATTTATATATTGTGATCATATCCCCCTTATATATTTATAAATAGTGATCATATCCCCTTATATATTTATATATAGTGATCATATCCCCCTTATATATTTATATATAGTGATCAGATCCTCCTTATATATTTATATATAGTGATCATATCCCCTTATATATTTATATATAGTGATCATATCCCCTTATATATTTATATATAGTGATCATATCCCCCTTATATATTTATATATAGTGATCAGATCCCCTTATATATTTATATATAGTGATCATATCCCCCTTATATATTTATATATAGTGATCATATCCCCTTATATATTTATATATAGTGATCATATCCCCCTTATATATTTATATATAGTGATCAGATCCCCTTATATATTTATATATAGTGATCATATCCCCCTTATATATTTATATATAGTGATCATATCCCCTTATATATTTATATATAGTGATCATATCCCCTTATATATTTATATATAGTGATCATATCCCCTTAGATATTTATATATAGTGTAGGGATGCACCAAATACACTTTTTTGGATTCGGCCGAACCCCCGAATCCTTCATGAAGGATTCGGCCGAATACCGAACCGAATCCGAACCCTAATTTGCATATGCAAATTAGGGGTGGGAAGGGGAAAACATTTTTTACTTCCTTGTTTTCTGACAAAAAGTCACGCAATTTCCCTCCCTGCCCCTAATTTGCATATGCAAATTAGGATTCGGATTCGGTTCGGCCGGGCAGAAGGATTCGGCCGAATCCGAATCCTGCTGAAAAAGGCCGAATCCTGGCCGAATCCCGAACCGAATCCTGGATTCGGTGCATCCCTAGTGACCATATCCCCCTTAACTGTCTCTTCTCCAGTGTAACAATCCCAACTTACCTTTCCCCATAACTGATCCCTTCCATTCCCTTTATCAGCTTAGTCGCTCTTCTCTGTACTTTCTCTATTTCATTATGAAGTGAACCATACCAAAAGTGTTATATTCTAATGTGACACAATTTATATGAAACCGTAATTTTTGCCATTATTTTCTTTGATGAATACAATATTTTATGAGCTGCATTATTTATTATTCTAGTCCAATTCAAGAAAATTTTAAACATTTAATGAATTTTCGCTTTGCTGTTGAGCAAACTAACAAGGATCCGGGCCGATTACCCAATGTGACTCTAGGTTACTATATATACGATTCCTGTGGGAGTTCACTGAAAGCAGTGAGGAGTGTATTACAGATATTATCTGGCACCAGGGAGCCGGTTCCCAATTACTCCTGTGTGGGAAAGAGAAACATTGCTGGATTTATTGGGGATCTCACCTCCGAGACAACTGTACCCATAGCCCAGATTCTGACTCTGTATGGATATTCCCAGGTAAGAGATCGACATTAATTTGTACAACAATATTTAAGATAAAAACATTATACCATAAAGTAGTCACCAATATCGCAGTGTAATTATATTAAATGGAAGTGAGTGGCGTTTATATTTAAATGGTTTTAAACTAATTTGATTGTGTGCAAAACATTTTTTTAATTGATGAGTTTATTTTATGGGAGGGTATCTGAGGTTTAAATCCCATGCATAGTAATGTGGGATGAGGTCTCTGAGGAAGTGCGTAGACACGAAACGCGTCAGACCTCAGACGCTTGTTTGGATATCAAATGTATTAAATAAAACATATATCTTTTTAAACTAAATCTTGGAGTTGACGATATCTGTGGAGGTCCGGAGTGTGCTGCCACAACTACAGGCTCTGAATATTACCGTCTATTCTTAGCGGTGGACTTGGGTCGGCTGCACCTGGGTCAGGATGCCGATCTAGTAAACAATAAATCTGTTGAACAGTATTTAAAATGCTCCAGGCTTTGAGCACAGGGTTCGGGGTGGAGTGCACCCAAACCAACAGATGTAATTGGTGAGCAGCTGCAAGTACCTTTCATTTAAGCTTAACTCCCAGTATTAGTGATTATTTAGTGAGGGGTGTGTGTATGGGGCTGGGTTTTCATTTGGAGGGGTTGGACTTGATGGACTTTGTCTTTTTTCAACTCAATTTAAGTACAGTATGTCATGGAATTTGGCCTCTCAAATGCTCAATGCTTTCCTCAAGCATTATAAAAGTAATAGTGATTCAACTATACCACAGGGCATGTCTTGTCTGTGTCCATTGATGATTTTTCAGTGGAAGATGACACTAGAGAGTCTTTGATAACTGTAGAAGATCTGATCCTTTGACAATTAGCAGATCTATTGTTTCAAATAAACTCTAACCAAATCAGTAATAGATCCAGATCAACAAAGGTAATTTATGAAGTTGAACTGTAGAAGCAAAACAAATCAACCTAAGATGACGGGTGCAAGCATTGCCTTTTGCCTATCTCTTGGAGCTAACTCTAGTCTTCCACAAAAGCTTCATTGCATGGCAGAGATTTTCCATTTCCACTGAACTTTCTTATGAAGCAGTGAGACTGTGGAAAGAATTTATAGAAGCTATATACTGGGGATGACAAACAAACTTGACAGCCCCCTACCATTACAGAAGAGCTTTTGGACCTTGCAGTCCCAACAAATACATCATTCAGTTTGGGAGCTTTTTGGGGGCCCATAAAACAAGGACATGTTTGCAGGAATCTATGACCCGCAAAAAAGTGTTCTAAGGATATAAGAGTGATCTAGCAACAGCACCCACCCTTGTCCTGTCCTTTAATCACTTCATGCAATTCCTTTTCCCAGCAGTTGTAATTACCTAGTGGATTTTTCATCTTCTAGTCACAGGCTTAAATCTAAATCCTAGGGACGTTGGATTATATCAATCCAACCCAAGAAGAAATTCAACAAGAAAGGGTGCTACTTGTCATCATTCTTAAAGTACCTAATTCGTCTTCCTTCAACTTGCTTTGGTTAATTTAATAGTGAATGTTACATTACATGCAGTTAACTGCTATCATTTTCTATTTCTATATAGTTTCTTTTATTCTAAGTCCATCTATGAGACAACTACAACTTAAACTACATCTTTGTTTCTTAATATTTCTTTTGCATCTCTGCTCTTTTTAAGATCATTCCCTTATCCTTAGGACTGTTATCCAGCAGACTCCCAGTAAAAAATCGAACTTTCCCATTACTCTCCTGCCTGAGATATCACGCTGCTCCCCACTGTCCAATCAGCACCGAGCAGATCTGCTCCTACACCTTAAAAGCACAAACACATCAGAAGGTGAATGCTAAATGGTGGATGTAGTTATGAAATACATTTTTCCAGCATACTGTATCTTTGGGATCCAATCCCATTAGCTGTTGCTAGGTGACAATGATATCCCTAGAAGAAATGTTGTTTGCAGTTCATAGATCCTATAATCTGAGTTATGAACTTGCAGCTTTTACCTATATATTCAACTCTTCACTGTGTATCATTCTGTAGAAAATTCTGTGTATCCGGTTACCTTCCCTTCTCTCTTTTACCACTGGCCACTAAAATTCTTAAAAATATTGTGTTTACCAATATTTGTTAATCTACAGTTGGTAGGTTATAAACAATCTCAGAATAACTCACTATTCAGCTCATTTCTAGTCCTATCTAATAACACTGTGTGTAAGCCTATAGATAAATAGGTTGTAGTGCTACTCAAGGGGTTTGTTGTTGAATGTATGGATTCTCGGAGCAACCAGTCCCAGGAGCATTCACCTGTGAGAGGTGTGCAGCTTTTCCATTGTAGAAACCTAATTACATTTTTGAGGACTACATATGGGGAGGATAACCAACCTATTGGGTTTATTTTTGAAAAATGAATAGCACATTGTGATTAGCACAACGTACTATGTTAAAAAGAGAATAAAAAAAAAAGTGTTTTTTTGTTAATGGGTCTAAACCTGGGGTGCTAAGAAATTAAAAACAACAGCAGACATAGGGTCTCAACAACAACAAATACTTTTTTGAGCCCTTTGGTTCCATCACCTCTCTGTTGGTTGCTTACTGCTACACCACATCAGAAAGTACACATTTGTGGCATTATTGTCCTTTACCACCCTGATCAAAAAGTGTCATGATCTGTGGCAGTCAATAAGTTAGCATACACCCGTGTATTATATAGTGAATAAAGTACCCCCTCTTGTTAAATATAAGGATATTATAAGTTACCGAGGAGTTTCATGACCATATAAAAGGATGAGGCCGAAGGCTGAGTGTGTTTATACAGGTCATGGAACTCCGAGGTAACTTCTAATATCCTCATATTTTGCAACTGGGGGTACTTTATTTATTGTAATACACAAATTTCAGTGAGTCATGTGACAGAAATGACATCAGAACTCACCGTTTATAACTGATGACATCAGAACAGAACCGTTTATAAGGATATAATTTACACTATATTCATGGCTTTTGTGTATTATATAGAAAATAAAGTACTCCTATTGTAATATATATATATATATATATATATATATATATATATATATATATATATATATTATACAATAAGTTACAGAAGAGTTCCATGACCATATAAAAGCATGAGGTGGAATACCTAGTAATATTATCAGGTATAGACAATGCCTATTGCTCTCATATGTGGCATCTGACCACATTTCCATACTAAAAAATAATATCCCACCTACATAATATATCTTAGATATCATTTTAGAGCTCCATCACATGTAACAAATAACCCAGCTTGAAAGTGTTGCCTTTGTGTTGTTACAGAACAACCCCTCAGTGACTTCTAATATCCTTATTATTTACATTTAATGAGTGATACTCAGAGTTCCCTGTATAACTCAGCCTGCAGCCTTGTGCCTTTATATGGTCACAGAACAACCCCTCAGTGACTTCTAATATCCTTATCATTTACAGTAGGGGGTACATTATCCCTTATAATACATGAGTGATACTCAGAGTTCCCTGTATAACTCAGCCTGCAGCCTTGTGCCTTTATGTGGTCACAGAACAACCCCTCAGTGACTTCTAATATCCTTATCATTTACAGTAGGGGGTACATTATCCCTTATAATACATGAGTGATACTCAGAGTTCCCTGTATAACTCAGCCTGCAGCCTTGTGCCTTTATGTGGTCACAGAACAACCCCTCAGTGACTTCTAATATCCTTATCATTTACAGTAGGGGGTATATTATCCCTTATAATACATGAGTGATACTCAGAGTTCCCTGTATAACTCAGCCTGCAGCCTTGTGCCTTTATATAGTTACAAAACAACTCCTCAGTGACTTCTAATATCCTCATAATTTACAGTAGGGGGTACATTATCCCTTATAATACATGAGTGCTACTCAGAGTTCCCTAAATCTAATTTATAATGACTATATACATGTAACCACTTTTTGGCCACCCCCTGTGCCAAAGGTTATACATCACATATTTCTTACCACTTCAGGTCCTGAGTCCCCTTTACTAAGTGAAAGGGTACAGGGAATTACCTCTCATGGCAGTGCCTCCACCTAATGGGATCCAGGAATACAACTGTGAGTGGCTCCATTAGGAAAACATTCAAACAAACAAATTGCTATGTGAAAACAAATATAAGTAAAATATACATTTACATGATATACCTTGCCAGGTAAAGTCCCAGTCCACTCCTGGTGGACAAAGAGTCTTAGTCCCTTTTCCCCCAAAGAGCTCTTAAGTTTCCCAGGTAGCACTACCTGCCCAAATACCTCTCCCACTAGACAAAAGTATTTGCTCCCACATGGCAGGCACACAAACAAAGCCTGTTTCACAAACAGGAGAAACACTGGATCCTTTCTTTTTCTACCCTCCCTTGGCACAACTCACCCTGGGGATTCACTCATATGGGTAGGTTCATCCAGAGCTGGAACAGGCATCCACAGTGATGAAATCCATTCAGCTTTAAATCTTCAGGGTAGAACTACAGCTCCTAGCACTCTCCATAGTGCGAGCACACAAAAAATCCATCCAAGCTCTAAACCCGCATGGTTGAACTTACCAGGCTCTGGAGTACCCTACCCCAGGCCCACAAGGCTATCGAACTCCTTTAAGCCACTACATGTTGCAGCACTTCTTGTCACTCTGTCCTCAGTGAGAAAGAAATCAGCAATGGCTGTGACACCTTGTGACACCCTCCAGTATCTGCCAGACACACTGCACAGGGACAATGGCTCCTGCCCTTCACAAGGTTCTAGTCAGACCCTGTAGCTGAAGAAGCAGGGGATTTCCACCATGTGGTTTCAGACCATAGGGGAATTAACCCTACGGGTCCCTGCATACACTATGGACAACTATTTTTTCTTGTAATACAGACTTTCATTTAGCTTAGTTACCATATTTATTTATTAGGGTTATGCATTAATTAGTAAGAAAAATGAATTTATTTCTATTATTGCATTGTTACAAGGATTTTATTTAAAGGGGTTGTTCACCTTCCAACACATTTTTCATTTAAATAAGTTTCAGACAGTTCCCCAGAAATAAAGACTTTTTCCAATTACTTTTTGTTTTTTATTCGTGGCCGATTTTCTAATATTGAAGGTAACGTTTCATTTTTCATCTTCTAAAGCAGCTGTAATTGTTCTAAGTGTATCCATTAGTTGGTCTGTTTCTTCTTTTTGTCTCTGCTGAGCAGAATCCCTGAGTTTCATTAAAGGCAGCTGATATTTTAATTTTATTGTATTATTATTTTAATGTGTGCATTTTATGCTGGCCATTTACAGTTTTAAGGCTGTTCATAAATTAACTTCTACTAAAAAAAAATCGAAAATTTAGCCTGTTAATGGTTGAGGTTACATTGTTTATATTTGACTCCATCCCTACAGATCAGTTATGGAGCTACAGATCCATCGCTCAGTGACAGAATCACATTCCCGCACCTTTTCCGGACAATATACAGTGATGAAGCCCATTATTTTGTTATGAGTAAATTACTGAGACATTTTGGCTGGACCTGGGTTGGGGTAATTACATCTGATGATATCAGTGGAGAGAGAGAACATCAGATCTTGGCCAAGTATCTCTCCAGGGAAGGCATCTGCATTGAGTTCACATTAAGAATAAATATGAATGATCTAAATTATTTTCAGAAAAAGAAGGATAATGAGATAATTCAGGAAAGCTCTACCAGTGTTATTATACTTTGTGGAACAGTGTCTATGCTGCTCATTGTAAGAATAGATGTGGACAGCGTTGAAAGGGGATTTCATGAAAAGACATTAATCCTTTCATCCAGCTGGGGCTCTATGGAAGCCATTCTTTATTATGACCCAAAAATATTTAATTGCAGCCTGGTGCTTGTGCCAGAGTACCATTATGATCTGGATACTCCTGAAATGAGGAGCTTTTTACAGAATTCCCATCCTTCTAATTACCCAGAAGACAAGTTACTGGAAGTTATATGGATGATTTATTTTAATTGTTTGTCAGAAGACAAAAAGAAGAATGACTTGCATAAATACATCTACCCAGAATTTCATTTCCATAACTGCACTGGGCAGGAGCGAATTACAGACCTTCAATATTTCAGAGGAAAGTACAACTCTCCCCGAGTGCATCTGGCAGTTGATATGATGTCTCGTGCTCTGCATGATATGAACATGAAGCTTAATAAGAAATCTGAAGGGAAGAGACAAATGGATATTTATAAACACCAGGTAATTGATGAGAATACTGAATATTGAGCAGCACTAACTGCATTTTATTACCATTGCATCCAACACAGAACATCCCTCATCCTGAAACCATAACCTTTATTGCAAATATGAAATTCATATCTGTATTTTCAAACTTTTAATGAATCAAGTTCCACACATATATGAACGAATCATTGATTACCTACAATACATATTTACATGCTCTTGTTAAGTTGGGTCCAACAAGTTCAACTCTTCCAAATGAAACCCAGCATCCATACACACACACACCTCCATACACTCAAAACTATATATACACCCATGAATATATTAATTGTACATTTTAGTATCACAATAACCTAATAAATGCATACCTTATCCAAAAAATCTTCAACCCCCTCCTAAAGGCACAGAATCAGCATCACAACAACACCCAGCTGGGCATTCCACAACCTCACTGTCCTCACTGTAAAGAACCCCCTATGTTGCTTCAAATTAAAGTTCTTTTCTTCTAGTCTAAATGGGGAGCTCTGGTGTTTTGTTACTTTTCACAGGAAAAAAGATCCCCCCCACTATCTGTCTATAATGTCCTCTAATGTACTTGTAATCATGTCCCCTCTCAACCCCAACCTTGTCAGTCTCCCCTCATAATTTAACTCTTCCCTCCCTCTAACCAGTTTAGTTGCACTTAGTCTCTGCACTCTCTCCAGCTCATTTATATCCCTCTTAAGGACTGGAGTCCAAAACTGCCCCCATACTCCAGATGAGGCCTCACCAGGGACCTATAAAGAGACACAATTATGTTTCATCCCTTGAGTTAATGCCCTTTTTTATACAAGAACTTTATTTGCTTTAGTAGCCACAGAATGACACTGCCCAGAATTAGACGACTTGTTATCCACAAAACCCTAGATGTTTCTCAGTTAAGGAAACCCCAACACATAGTGTCAGACTGGGATACCAGGAGCCCAACCAAAAGTAGTGATGGGCAAATTTGTCCCATTTGGCTTCGGCATGAAATTTGCAAATTTCCCTAAAAATTCGCGAAACGTGTGAAAACTTTGTGAAACGTGAATTTTGCTGCAGGCGATAAATTGCCAGTGTCAAAAATGGCGCTGACGTTGAAGTTAATCATCACTAACATCTAAATTGTCACTGGCGTCAAAACTGTCATCAAAAACAGCTGTGAAACGCAGAAATCCGCCACAAATTCATGCAAGGTGAATAAATTCACCCATCACTACCCAAAAACCTTAGACCATGGAGCCACACAAAAACCTTTATACCAGAGTCCCATAGAAAAACCTTAGACCAGGGGCCAACTCTGAGTACTATTATTCTTCTTTCTTCTTCTCCTCACTCAACTCTATTCTCCTAGTCACTTTTCTTTACATACTATAATATATTACTCCATCTATTTATTCTTTGTTCTTAAAGAAATATAAAATCACCATGAAATAGGCCAAATGTTTACCAGCATGAGGACCTACTGGCACCTTGGCCCACCGGGAGTGTTACTGGTATCCCAGTGGGTTAGTCCAACACTGCCAACATAGTGCTATTTATTTGTATAATTCACATTTATATGTTTTTTCTGCCAAAGTGCAAAACCTTGCACTTATCAACATTAAACCTTATTTTCGAGTTTGCTGCCTAGCTTTTCAGTTTAGTCAAGTCAGAATGCCTTAAAAGCACATATTTTATTTTAGTCCTCAACACCAACGCTTCTATTGAACCACAAAGGTTTTGTTTGCAACGATGTTCCTTGCTTACAAGTGGAATATACTGACAAGTAGATTTATTAAGCAGCATTTTAAAGACTTCCCATTTCTGTTTTTTGTTTAACCCTGTGAAAAGCATTTCCCAGTTGCTATGTTGCAGAGATGCCCTTATACTGGTCTACAATTTAAGGGCTTATTTATTAAAACTCAAATTTTCTAGTTTTTAAACGGAAAAAAATGTTAGAAAAAATCTATGAGACCATGTTATGATCACTATTCCCTAAATGCCCCTCACAAATGTTAGAGATAAGTTCCGTATTTTTAGTTATTACAGGTAGACAAGAGAGTTATTCCTAGTAGGTTCTTGAACGAGCTGGTGTGAGGACTCACCCTGGTGGACTAGTGGGCCGGCGGGGACGCCCACCACAGTGATCCTTCTTCTTCCATTGTCAGTTCTCCTATGGTGCGAGCGGCGCGCATTTCCACCTTTAAGCATCACAAGCATCATGACATCATCGCATTTTGTTGCAAATTTTGAGTATTTAAAGGGGATTTGGGCTGGTAATCATTGCTCGTTGTTAGGTCTAACTTGTTTTGTATCTGGGTGCAAATTCTGTCTGTTTGATTCCATTTTTGATCCATGCCTGCCTGACTATTTTGAACTCTATGGTAATGACACTTGCCTGCCTAATGATTCCTTGAAATCCGCCTCTACTGACCTTGACTGCGCTTTTCATCTATTCCCTGAACTGTTTAGAGCAGATGCAATTCACATTTTACTGACCCACTACCTTGGGGAATCCTTTGCAGTCCAATCCTGGCACATCCTTTCTAGGCAAAGTCCCACACTCCACTCCTAGCGGACAAATAGAGTCTCAGTCACTTTGTTCCAAAGAGCTCTTAACTTTTCCCAGGTAGTGCTACCTGCCCAAATACCTCTCCAGATGGACCAAGGCATTTGCTTCCATATAGCAGGCTTTTAAACAAAGCCTATTTCTCAAACAGGGAACACATGCTGGATGCTGTCACTACACTTCCATAAGTACAACTCACCTGTGGACTCACTCACATGGGCAGCCTCACACGAAGCTGGAATAGACATCCACAGCAATGAAATCCTCTATCCAAGGACACAAGCTTGCTTTAACCTTCAGGTTGCAGCTCCCAGCACTCTCCACAGTGCAAGCATACAAAAAGTCCTCTTTTGCATTTGAGCTCAAGACCCTCCTGGTCAAGTTCCCAGGCTTGTGGCTCCCATACTCAAGCCCTTCCAGGGGTTCCTCACATCTTTCGCCCCTACATCTTTGTAGCAGTTCCTGTTCATTCTGTTCTGAGTGAAAATTAAACTAGCTATGAGTCTGAACACATGGCTCTAACTATATGAAGTAGTTATGCAATAGTGACAACTTTTGGCCAACTCCAGTATCTGCCAGGCACACTGCATTAGAGACAAATGGCTCACTCCCCCTTTAATTTAGGATTTTCCCGCCAAGTGGTAATTTTAGGACTATATGGGAAATTAACCCTATGAATACCTATATCCCCATTATGCCTTACCCTAGTTTTGCCCTACTGTAAGACTCTGTATATCAGTATATGAGTCATGCACAGGAGGTCTGGGTACATTCACTTAATGTGAACAGGATAAGGGGGTTTAGAGCAAGTGGGGGCTTGCCTTGAGTGCTCTCACCTTTAGGCCCAACACTGGTTTGGAGTCAATGCTATGAATGCTGAATCACTGTTCACAAAGGGTAGGCTCCATTCCAAAAATGCACAATAGACCTGAAAGAACTGCAGCAGGATTAGACAAGAAAGTCTAAATCAATGTATTAGGCACCCCCAAATGACTGCTACACATTGGACCCTAGGCTAGTTGTCAGACTTACCGAACCGGGAGGGACCCTTACAGCTCCTCTACCGATACACCCTCCAATGGGAACAGAGGGAGATCAGTGAAGGTGTAGTAGGGGAGCCTGGGATTCCTGGCAGGGTGCGCTGGTCTGTGAAGGAGCAGGTCTGGTGTCTGTGCAGGAAAGTGCAGGTTTAGTTGCTGAGCAGTAGGAATAGGGAGGACGTTGCAGGAACTGGTGTGGCAATCACCTTAACGTTAACTGCAGGTATTGATGGAAGAGTAGTTGGCAGAATAATGATCAGCACCGATGACACTATGGCTGCTGCACTGAACTTGCTGGTTTGAGCAGATAGAGCACATTGATGGAAGCCACAGGAGAAAGGTTCCCAGGATGAAACTGAAGCATAGACGAGATGGGTAAACTGGATCGGCAGTGGTGATAAATATTCAGACGATAGACAAGAGTCAAGGCAAAATGCGTAAACGATAACAGGCAAAGTTCGGCAACAGGTAAACAGGTACAAGCAAGGTTCCAAGGGTTAATTCAGCAGCGAAGTCGAAGAGTTGGCAACAGGAGTTCAACAGGAGTTGGCAACAGGAGTTCAATATATCAAGCAGAGTTCAAAGGGTTAACACAGAAGCGTAGTCAAGACAAGCAGGTTCGGCAACAGGAGTTCAAATATATCAAGCAGGGTTCCAAGGGGTAAGCAGGGGTAAGTCAATAGGCAGAATCAGGGTCAAAACCAAGGTACAATAATAATCAGAGAATTTTACTCACAACAGCTAGTAAAGTGATGTCCGAGCACTGGGAGAAACTCTGTGCCGAAAGAAATACCGTCGCCTGCGTCAATACGCTGCACCCAGCAATTCCCCTGCGCCGGCGTCACGGCAACCGCAGCGCTGGAACGAATCCCGCCGAAGAGCTGTGTCTCCCAGAACCCTTGTAAGTACCTGACACTAGTGCTGCTTTTTCACTGAAAAACTTACTGGCCTTGAGAATACAGTTATTCAAACAAAAGGCTACACTGGAACAATTCTGTCTGTCTAACTACCTCCCTGTCTCTCCCTTACACCCTCAGCCTCTAAACTTCTCAAATGTCTTATCTTTTCTCATATTACTATTTTTTTCTGCAGCCATAATTCGCTGGGCACTATGAAGTCTGCCTGTCTCCTCCACTCCTCTCCATCCATCTTTTCACAGTATTCACATCTATTGCCAACCCTCATCTTAAACTTTTCTATCTTGCTGCTCCTTCCCACTGGGACCCCTGTTGCACCCCCCCAACTTGTGCCTGTTTGTTATCCACCCACTTAGACTGTAAGCTCTGTGGGACAGGAACCTCCTTCCTACTGTCTCTCTTACAACATGGCACTTAAGCTCTGTGTATATATTTTCTTATTGTATTTCTTATGTTACATTTTCCCTGGGTGTAATTTTATATATTTAGCATTGTATTTATAAATACATAAAAATGAAGGACTTCCAAACATGCCAAAGTCCCATTCTTTCTTCTACCCAAGGCACTTGCTCAGTCTGTTCTTGGATGCTATCAGTTACCATAGAGTCTAGGAAATGAGTGACAATACTCCAAAAAGCACAATTTTGTTGAAATGATACCTAATCAGAAAAATAAATCGCTTTGATTTATAAGCAAACAATACAATAATTCCCTGTGCCCAGCACCAATACAGTAGACAGATGTTTATGCATTCATGCAATTCATTTTACACTTTCCATATGCATTTTGGGAAATCTCTATATTTTTTTAGTTAAAATCTGATGTGCGCACTTTCTTGTTTCAAGTACGGAGTTATGTGCACAAAAGTGTATAAATAAAAAAAAACTTGTAATTAAATAAAAAATGACAAAAGCCACATTACAATACATGGCAGCAGAGAAATCATTTCATTCTTTTTTTCTGATTATAAATCAGTTGCTGCATCCACTTAATGCTGTTCTGCTAATCCCTTAGTTTAACCTTGCAACAGCAGCCCAGAGAGCACTGAGCATGTGCAAGGTCACCGACACTCACACAATGGCCTGACAAAATGACAAGATGGAGCTCTCCTGTGACTACTCATGAGGGGCACAGATCATTACTCTAACTAGACCTGTAGATGATCATGGGGTCATCAACTACCATTTAGTACATTACTTTTTGCTCTTTTTGCTTCTTCAGCTCCTTCTCGTGAGAGACACAACACACTGTTCAACACTCCATATAATGTTTCCATAATTACATTCAGATTTTGAAACAGTTCTTTTCACAGATGAATCCCCTCCATTTCATTTCAGTTACACCTTTATTTGAAGAAGATTCAGTACAGATCTAAACAAGATGAAACCTTCTCCTTTGATGAGAATAGAGTGTTCATCACTAAATACTTGATCTATAGCAACTTCATGGCTTCTTCTGACTTGGTGATTAAAAACTTCCTTGGTGAGTTCTCCACTTGGTCACCACTGGATCAGCAGCTGAATATAAACTCAACATCAGTTCCATGGAAGACAAAGGATAATAAAGTAAGTTCATTGACTCCTATGAAATATCAGCAAACATTTAGCAGCGATAGAATTATCTGAGTACAATCTGCCTTTTTATTATAAGAGAGAGAGTAAGAGCTACTAGTTATTTTCTTATTTGTAAACATACAGTAGGTTACAAATAAGTTAGGTTTGTATGTCCCATGCAATGATGTTTGGTGTCCTGGGGGCTTCTATAAAAGCCTGGCACTGTTGGGGTCTAGTGGTTGTAAAGAGGATACAGTCAGGACCAAGGAGGGAGCTGTATACTGAAGGCCAATGTGCAGCATCTGAGCAGTTTTAGAAAGTTCATAATCGTATCCAGGCAATAGATCAGGACAGGCAGCGTGTAGTGAAGTCAGAGGCAAAGCAGAAGCAGAGAATCAATCAAAATAACAATTAGTAGTTATGGTGCATTTGACCCGTTTTGCTTCAACAAAACTTCATGAAATGGCAAAAAATCGTGAAAATGCATAAAATTCTATGGGCATCAATTTTTTTTTGATGAGCAACAATTCTATTCACCCATCGGAGTCTATGGGCACCCTTTTTGTGGCGAAACTTGGCGAGTTCATCGCTACCCAGGAGCTTTAAAAGAAAGACCCGGGCATTGAACCCGTGTCTCCTGGTCCTTTTATTTAGAATTTTTGTGCCAAAATACAGTGGGATGCCACCGTGTTGAGGATGATGCAGAACACTCTGCAAAGGAGCCCTCCTGCCACATACAAAGTAAACACAGCACTGAATGATGTATTTGAACTTATAATGAATAGTGATGAGAAACTCAGTCGAAAAATTCACGAAACAGCAAAAAAAAAAATTTGAAAATTCAAAAAATTTGCAGAACACATTGAAGTCAATGGGTGTCAAATATTTTTGCACTCAACAGTTTTATCTCACTCCAAATGCATTAAAGTTAAAAGGCATTTTTTCATGGCTACTTTTTTTGTCTCAGCGACAATTTTGTCTTGGCAAAATTTTTCCGCAGTTTCGTAAAAAAACTTGGAGATGGCGAAATGCAGATATTCACTGCAAATCCGTGACTGGTGAAAAAAGTTGCTCTTTATTAATAATGAAATTGTATGATTATCTATTATGTTTATTAAATCCCAGTTACCATTTAAGTTCCCTAAATCTGACTAAACAAATTGCAAAGCACTACTTGGCTCACACGTTGCATTTATTTCATGGATTTCTAATATCTTTAGATCCCGAGAGCTCAATGCTCAGACAATTGTCTCCCAGGACAGAGGATGATGCCGATTCCCGGAGCTCAGTCCTGCTGCTATGATTGTGTCCCATGTGCCGAGGGAGAGATCTCTAATATAACTGGTATATAGAAAGTATTTTACATTTTATTCCAAGTTACTGATGACTTCCATATCCATATCCCTGTGGGAGGGATACCCACTAGAGTCCTCACTGTGGGGTTAAGAAACTTGGGTCACCACACATTTTGTAGGCCGCCCCTGTACAGCTAAGGACACCTTTAACATTTTACCTGCTAAGCAAGTAGGTACTTATTATTAGTAAGAGGAAAAAGATTATGTATGTGGGAGCACCAACCATCTAGAAAAAGCTATGGTGATGTGCAGGGTCAGGTATACAAGTTGTGTTTATTAAAGAGAGATGAGCGACCCCTAACAGTATTGCACCATCCAACCATACAGTATATATCCCAGTTCTCTATTGAGCAGAAATAAAACATAGATTTTAATAATAATATAATAAAAATAGCAAATTTCCTTTACGCTAAGTTAAAATAGTCATAGGCAGTGGCGTGTTGTAGAACCAGTCGGGAGCAAATTATTGTTTGGGTAAATTCTTGGTTGTATGATGAGGTCCTAAGCTAGATCCACCTCCATCCATTCATTGAGGCCGACCTCATCATACAACCAAGAATTTACAACACGCCACTGCCTATGATTATTTTAACTTAGCGTAAAGGCTATTTTTATTATATTTTTATTAAAAGCTATGTTTTAGTTTTGCTCAATAGAGAACTGGGATATATATGGTGGGATGCTGTTAGAAGTCACTCCTCTCTCTTTAATAAACACAACTATTGTTAGTAAGAAACTGGTATAGCAGCCTGCCAATACTTCCATGAAAAATGTCATATGCCCACAGTACCAACTCTACAACTGATCAGATTTAGACTGACACAACTAGAGATGCCGTTTACCTCCAACTTATGGAAAGTTCTATGGGCAGCAAAATGTCACCTCAGTATGCCAATCTGTTTATGGCCTATCTATTTTCCTTGCTTCCTACAACACCAGGCCCTTAACCTATTTACATTATATAGATGACATAATTATCTTGTGGACAGCATCAGAAAAAGAACTATTGACATTCCACCAAAGATTTAACCAATTCCACCCACTATCAACCTTACCCTTAACCACTCTTATTCATACATCAACTTCCTGCATACCACCATCTGCATCAAAAATGGAGCCATATAAACATCCCTATACCAAAAACCAACAGGCCATCCTGCATATTTTATGTGGGACCGTTTTCATCCTCATCACATAAAAAATCAATTGTGTTTGGCCAGGCTCTGAGATACAACCAGATTTGGTCAAACCTTCATGACAGAAATAAACCTGCATAGTTACATAGTTGAGGGGTTGAAAAAAGACCCATCAGGTTCAACCCCTCCAAGTGAAACCCAGCATCCATACACACACCCCTCCCTACTGTCACATATATACTCATACACTAACTATAGATTTTAGTAGCACAATACCCTTGGATATTCTGCTAGAAATCATCCAAGCCCCTCTTAAAGTAATTAACAGGATCATCCAACAGAACCTCATCTGTCCTGACTGTGATGAACCCCCTACTCTGTTCCTTTAAATGAAACTTCTTTTCCTCTAGTCTGAAGGGGAGGGGCCTCTGGTACGTGATTCTCTTTATGGGTAAAAAGGTCCCCTGCTATTTGTCTATAATGTCCTCTAATGTACTTGTAAAGTCTAATCATGTCCCCTCACAAGCGCCTTTTTTCCAGAGAAAACAACCCCAACCTTCCTAGTCTCCCCTCATAATTTAACTCTTCCCTCCCTCTAACCAGTTTAGTTGCACTTAGTCTCTGCACTCTCTCCAGCTCATTTATATCCCTCTTAAGGACTGGAGTCCAAAACTGCCCCCATACTCCAGATGAGGCCTCACCAGGGACCTATAAAGAGACACAATTATGTTTCATCCCTTGAGTTAATGCCCTTTTTTATACAAGAACTTTATTTGCTTTAGTAGCCACAGAATGACACTGCCCAGAATTAGACAACTTGTTATCTACAAAGACCCCAAAATCCTTCTCATTTAAGGAAACTCCCAACACACTGCCATTTAGTGTATAACTTGCATTTATATTATTTTTGCCAAAGTGCATAACCTGCATTTATCAACATTGAAGCTCATTTTCCAGTTTGCTGCCCAGTTTTCCAGTTTAGACAAATCACTGTGCAAAGTGGCAGCATCCTGCATGGAACCTATAGTTCTGCACAATTTAGTCTCATCTGCACAAATAGAACCAGTACTTTCAATGGCCACCTCCAGGTCATTAATAAACAAGTTGAAAAGCAAGGGACCTACTACAGAGCCCTGCGGTACTCCACTAACAACACTGGTCCAATTAGAAAATGTTCCATTTACCACCACTCTTTGTAGTCTATCTTTTAGCCAGTTCTCTATCCAGGTACAAATACTATGTTCTAGTCCATCTTCAACCCTTTTTGTTAATCAGGGGTACCAACCTCAGGTTATTAATGATCATTTCCACAACTAAAATATTCAGAGACTCACTCTTACAAAGAAAAGACAGAAAACAACAACGTACTTTAATGTACTTACCTGCAATCCACAGCTGAACATTATTAGAAAAATAGCCAGACTAAAAAGAATATTCACAGAACTACCTCTCATATCTTAAAACAAACTCCTAGTCTCAGGAAAATGATTGTTAGCTCTTCCTCAAGCAACTAGAGCAGGTACATTTCCCTGCAACAGATGTGAAACCTGCAAAGATCAAGTTGCTATACAAAATCCACAAAAAGTCTACACCATTTGGGACAACTATTCGTGCTTCATCCAATGTGTGGTACATGATTACATTTACTAGGTGCTCTACAGAAGTCAGATACATTGGAGACAAAACTATGCACAAGGATGAACCTCACCGACATAAGATCAAGACCAAAGCATGTGGGGCAACACTTCTGCATCACAATCACAGGACACAAATGCCATCATTCTAAAAGGGAACTTTAAAACTGAACGGGAAAGGAAGGTCTATGAATTGAAATGTATGTAGTTATTTAGCACATTGAGACAAGGCCTTCATTTAAGGTCAGGTTTGATGTGACACTATGTGACCTGACTGAATCCAGACCCCTGGACTATTTACAGTCCACCCTAATTCATTGTATTATCTCTACATTTTATCTCTATCTGTAACGTCCTCCTTTATTACCCATGAATCCCTGTCACTGATCTAACTGAATATATGCTGTGCCCTTCAAGCTTTCATTTCTATTTTGCCTGATGAAGGGGCCTTGGTGCTCCCAAAGCTTGCAATCTATTTTTATTGTTAGTCAATATAGGTATCACTTCTGCACTACTTTTTTTTGTATTTGTTTGTTTTTTTAATTGTTATTTTTACTGCTGCTAAAACAGTACCATAGTTGTTTTTTTTTTTGCTATAAAACTATACAAATTTAGGATTGACATATTCACGAGATGTGGGACTTTCCAATTCAATTTCAATTTAAGAATTGGAATTACCCAAAAATTCCAGAAAATGTATAAAGCTCAGTTTGTCTTGACAAAAAGCAATAAAGAGGTTTCCTAGGTAGACTATGTGGTTCACCCAGGAAAGGCCTCTCTACTGAAGGGCACACAATGTGAAAAACTATCAACTGGCAATGAATAGGATAAGTTTGGAATTGCAATAAAAGTAATGGAAATAAACACCTGCAAACTAAGGCTACCTGACAGCTCCAATGTCCAAGGTGAAATTATACAAAACTATGTTTATTCCAGTAAATTCTTTGCCCCAACGTTTCATGGGAGCCATTCAGAACCATCGAATCTCCCCTCCCATGTCCTGTTCATATCTATAAAGCATCTTCTTGGAAAGTAATAGCAAATACTGAACACTGGGTTTTGCCAATTAATTATGATATCTATGCTGGGACTTTCTTTCAATACCGTAAAAATGTTCTGGGTGAGGTATGTACAGTGTCCAATCAAATTAAGAGACTATTTTCCATACAGTTACAATGTGGAACTTTCACTCTGAAATAAACAATTTACAAAATCTATGAAAAGAATAGAAGCAGCAGTGTGAGAGGGGCCCCATTGTTGTTAATATAAAACTGTATTCAGCAGGTGATACTAATCTCCTTAAAGGCCAACTAAAGGCATGGGTTGATCTAAAATGAAAAGATCTAGGCTGAAGTGCATGAGAGATTTTAGGCAATCAATCCCTCGGTCCTATGGATTCCTCGGATCTGTAAGCTGCATAAATGCCCATTTCACACATATCCACAAATGAATCCCTTGGGCAAGGCTTTAAACTATCATGTATGTGATATAAAAACAAATGAAACCCTGACAATTGAAACTGAGGTCTAGCTGGCAGGTTTGCAGGTACTTTATTAATAAAATCAATACTCATCTTACTCATATTTCACATACTCCGGGTTGCCTCACAGCCAGTTCTCCGCCATCTTAAGTATTTAGTGTTTATGTCGCTCAATGTTAAAGTTTAAACACAGCACACCACTGAAAGCAGCATCCACTTAGACCTTACAGGGACTATCATGCCCTTCTTTCCCTCCATTCACAAACTGCTGCTGAACACCCTAAGTTTTATGTTCATTTTCAATTAATCTACAATATCTCAATTTTTTTAAAATGTTTACATAGTTTTCACTTTTGTTTCCACGACACTGAGCACATTGTATTTCTAATAATGAACTTATTGTTACTTTTTATTCTAATGACCCCTTGTTTGTTACTACTAATTTATTGTTTTGTTGTACAGTGCTTTGCCCTCAAGGAGCGCTTTACAAATAATAATATACATACATACATACATACATACATACATACATATGCACCTCCTAAAGATGCTCAACAGCTTTTAGCTGCTCCTTTATTATCAGTTGCTTTTTTTTTTTTATTTGATAAATCTTGAAAATTTAAATACAGATGTAGCGCTATAGTAAACTGACTTGTGCGAGGACAGTTTAGCTACTTTCCTTGGTGGGCTGAGACCACGGATGAGCTCTCTTTCTCAGGGGTAAGCCCTCGCAGCGGGGTGGAGGCAAGGGTGTAGTGTAACTGTAACATGATGCGATAGCACAATGATGGGCGCCAGTAGTTCTTTAACAGTTGAACAAAGAACAGTATTTATTGAACAATAGCACAGAGATCATTCAGCACATTGATCCACAATGGATTATAGAACATACACATCAGCATAAAGGAAGCATATACTCACAGCACGTATAGGCTGAATCCCTACAGGCTAGGGAATATACAGCAGAGAGTAAGTTGACAGCATGCTATGGGTTTTGCCCAGTTTTCAGGATATCTTCCAGTGGCAGACTAGGGGAACTCCTGACATCCCTATCTCAACACTTGGTTCCTTACTCTGGGTCATTAATACCCTGGGATCTTAATCCCTCTAATCTCCTCGGCGGAGCCTTGAGCTGCTCAACTAATTAACCTCTCTATCACTCCTAGAGCGATCTATAAAACGAGTATAGCTGTCTAATTACTAGGGCCAAGGCGCCTAGAGTCAGCACTACCCATTCCCTTCCAGCCTGCTTGGTTGGGCTAAATCAATGGACCCAGAACACATGGTTCCTAAACCTTTTATACTCAGGCACAGTGCCATCTGGTGTACATTGTGTGAACTACAGGGGTTACATAAGCACAAGGTCCCCATAAGGACCCACTGAGGTGTCCATATTACTAGGGATGTGCCTGTCTGTAAAGTGTAAGGGTGTCTAAGATTTTCACATCCCTACACAGACAAAGACAATAGCTAGTGTTTTTGTAGCAAGGGAAAACTTAAATCACATAAAGAAAAAACAGCAAATTCAAATTTTAATAAATCTACCCCTTAGTCTCATTCCAAAATCCTGTCTGTCTGTGCAGATATTCTTATTTTGACCTTGTCATTATAAAGGTCTAGGTTTAGTGATGATGTTCTCCAAGCAGTGCCTGTCCTCTCCATGTTCCATGGGTCTCTTCTTTATATCTTTCCCTCTCCACTTTAACTACTCAGTAGTATCCTCTCTTGGTGACTGTCTTACATGGGAGACAATCTGTAATGTCCTACTCATTAAGGAATTGCAATTCTTCTAATTTTGGAAATTTTGTAAAATATAAAGAGAAAAACAAATTTATGCTAGATTTAGGACTTGGCTTATTTCCTCCCATCTGCCATTGGTTTTCTTTAAAGGCATTGTTCACATTTAAATTACATTTTTATTTATTATAGAATGTCCTATTCTTTGAAACTTTTCATTTGGTTTTCATTTTACATTTTTTTATAGTTTGTGAATTACTTGTCTTTTTGCCTCTTTACAGCTTTCAGATGGGAATTGGGGTCAATGTGAGAGTAAAAAAACAAAAACAAAATTATTGATAAAATTGTATTATCGTTCCTTTTTATGACTTCTCTTTATGTTAAGGACGTCTTGTGTTAATCTTTCTAGTGTCTCATTCAATCAACTCGATAGCTATGGAATTTCCTCAAAATGCTCAGCTGTTAAAAGTTAAATAATTCCAAAACCTTTTGGAAAAGGGAAACAAAAAGCAAATGGTCATCTACATCATACTAAAAGTTAATTTAAGGATGAACCACCTCTTTATCTTGATTTATCTTGATAAATGGTAATTCATATTGTAAAAAGTCCAGTTTTATGATGTTTTCCTTTTTTTTCTCACACAGCAATTCTTCTGTAAAGGAGATATCCAGTGCCTCTGCTGTTATTATTTTCAATATGGCTGCTTGTTAAGCAGAGGGTAATTTACACAATCATTCTGTCTAATCTTCTACATCCTTCAATACCACTGTACCACACTATATCTCTTTGTGTCTAAAGATGTCCCTGGTTCTTTATCACTGTTTCTCAAGAAGCAACTGATTATACACATCTCAGACATCCACTCCCACCTGAAACCTGTCCTCTTGTGCTTCATACGTCTTCAATTATTTCTAAAAATTCCTCCATTAGTAACTCATCAATCAGTGCCCAGATTCTTGTTGTCATCATTAACCATGATTGCTTTGGTTTTAGTGAGAATAATTTCAAATGATTAATTTCTTGAAATTGTCTCCACTGTAGAGTGACTCCTTAATTAGCTCTAAAAACTCTCTGGTTTTGTTTTATGTAAGACACAATGAAACTTGAACATTGTTGCACATTGCTTAGATGAGCCAATCAATATTGTGTTTGTAGTCCTGAAACATTAGGGTCAAAAGGTAGTGGATTACTTCAAGGGGATGGAAGAAAATTTAGATGTTGGGGTGATAATAGCATAACATATGTGATTTTGCACAGGACTCACTCGACTTGCTACTTGTGCATGTTCCATTGTGATCACAAATATTGGTTTTGTGCAGTATTTTTATTTATTGAGTATAATCATAATGGTTTGTAAATCTGGGAACTTGACCAATCCATCCCTCAAATCTTGGCAGTTTCCTATGTTCTATAAAACAATCCATGTTATGTTCAAGTGTATAATGAATTATGATTGAACAAACTGGTCAGGAGCAGTGATGGGCAAATCACTTTACAGCAAAATTTGCAAAACGGCAAAAAATTTGTGAAAGTCAATGGGCGTCAACATTTATTTGTGCTATGTGCTGTTAGTAGGATAATAACTGAGAGGTGGGGGTACAGGAATCTTACTTTATAGAAATTAGATTTATTTTGTACTTTTCTTTTACTATGTTTACAGACAGTGTGAGCTGTATCAGATGCCCAGACATGGAGTGGCCAAATGAGAAGAAGAATCAGTGTATTGGAAGAATGGAAGATTTTCTCTCATACACTAAAGATTTGATCTCTGTTCTTATCTTTATTGTCTCAGTTCTTTTCTTCCTTATAACACAACTGATATTGGGAGTGTTTATTAAATACCGGGACACCCCCATAGTGAGAGCCAACAACAGGAGCCTGAGCTTCCTCCTCCTTGTCTCCATCAAGCTGAGCTTCCTCAGTGTGTTTCTGTTCCTCGGTCGCCCTGTGGATATAACCTGCATGCTGCGTAACATCACTTTTGGAATCACCTTCTCCATAGCTGTCTCTTCTCTCCTGGCCAAGACTATCATGGTTTGTGTTGCTTTCAAAGCCACCAAGCCAGGGAGCTCATGGAGAAAATGGGTGGGAGTCAAACTGTCCAATTCTGTAGTCTTCTTCTGCTCATCCATTCAAATAATAATCTGCATGACTTGGTTGGCCATTTCTCCCCCCTTTCAGGAACTGGACCTTCACACTTTCCCTGGAACCATCATCATTCAGTGCAATGAGGGCTCAGCTATTGGCTTTTACTCAGTTATTGGGTATATGGGGCTTCTGGCAGCTGTTAGTTTTGTTTTAGCATTTTTAGCTCGGACATTACCGGACAGTTTTAATGAGGCCAAGTACATCACTTTCAGCATGTTGCTCTTCTGCAGTGTTTGGATCACAATGATCCCGGCCTATCTGAGCACCAAAGGCAAAAACACTGTGTGTGTGGAGATATTTGCCATACTCACCTCAACTGCTGGACTTTTAGCCTGTATATTTCTGCCCAAATGTTACATCATTTTCTTAAGACCTGAAAGAAACAAAAAATCCAATTTACTTTACAAAGTACAAAGTACAATACAAAGTCCCACGAGCATTTAGTTCTAGTTGTGTATCCAGTGGTTTTATAACATACAACTAAATGTGCAAAACAAACATATTTATTCCCATGCATCTTTACTTTAATACAACAATTAAAAATAACGAAATTATACAGTCTGCTCAAGGCATTTACCCTTTATGGACTTCATGTGATATTGTATGGTCAGAAAACTGTATATTATATCTGCAGTGACCTGTACTGCACTGATACAGACTCAGACTCTAAAATTTAATCCAAACCCAAAGCTTGTATATGAGCAGTGATAGGACTAAGCAAATGTAATAAGAATCAAATAAAATATAAAGTTGAAATATGTGAATATATTTAACCTATTTGCTGCCCATTGGCAGTCTATACAAATGATGTATTGGCAATTTGTCATAAGAAACATCCAGTGCCTAACTGTCCACTGTTACGTGTGTCTGCCCTAAAGAGCACCTTGTCCTCCTGACCAAGCCACTTTGGGAACATTGATATAATCATCATATTTAGAATTGCAGTAACTCCAATGTTCCCTTTTGTTAAGTGTCACTAATGGTTGTATTATTATTTAATTAGACTTAGGGGCCGATTCACTAACTTCGAGTGAAGGATTCGAAGTAAAAAAACTTCGAATTTCGAAGGTTTTTTTGAGCTACTTCGACCATCGAATGGGCTACTTCGACCTTCGACTACGACTTCGAATCAAAGGATTTGAAGTAAAAATCGTTCGACTATTCGACCATTCGATAGTCAAAGTACTGTCTCTTTAAAAAAAAACTTCGACCCCCTAGTTCGGCATCTAAAAGCTACCGAAGTCAATGTTAGCCTATGGGGAAGGTCCTCTTAGGCTTGGCTAACTTTTTTTGATCGAAGGATATTCCTTTGATCGTTGGATTTAAATCCTTCGAATCGTTCGATTCGAAGGATTTTATCATTCGATCAAAGGAATAATCCTTCGATCGATCGTACTATCTGCACTAAATCCTTCGACTTTGATATTCGAAGTTGAAGGATTTCAATTCCCAGTCGAATATCGAGGGTTAATTAACCCTCGATATTCGACCCTTAGTGAATCAGCCCCTTAATGTTGCTGTCAGGATCTACCTGGTGTCAGACATTGAATTCTGTGTTCTGCTCTTGTATTATTCCAGTGAGCCAATGGAGGCAATTTGAGCAGTTCCATTCTATTATACTAACAGGCATCCAGTTTCCTATCCATTCTGCACAATTATCTCCATCTACGTTGTTAACATCATGGGGTAAATTCACTAAAGACTGAATTCTAACCAGCGACAGCTTCGCCATACTTGACGCTACCCTTTGCCAGGCGCAAATTCCACTACGCTAATTCGCTAAAATGCAAAGTTGCATCTTAGAAGCCAAACGCTGGCAAATTTCCGCTAGCGTCACGACAGTACGAGTATTTCATTGCGAATTTTCGCTAGCTCTCATTTCTGTTTAGTGAAACTTTGTTAGTACTTTAAATAGGGCGGGTACCTAAAAGTCATATGGAAGTCTTTATTAGTGAAGCTGGTGCAAATGTTGAAGTGGCCACTTTTTAATACAAATGTCCAAGGAACCATGATAATGACAGAAGAGATCCTCTAATGCCCGAGACATGAGCCCACCCTAAAACAAATGTGCCATGCCCTTCAAATGTCTGCAAAAAAAATAACACCAAATTCTTTATTAGTTTAGACTTTTACAAGCAATCCCACTTTAAAAAAAGAAAAGTCGCCAGCATTTTTTAAAACTTTAATAAATTCCCAACATACAGGATATGATGTCACTTACATAATATTGAGGAAGATGTAGCGTAGTTTTCTCAGTTCGCCTGGACCAAGGTGGCAAAGTAAAATCTGACAAAAGAGGAATCATTCATTAAAATTGCATCTTAGTGAATTTGCGGAGTAACGACCGTTTCACCAGATGGCCACTTTGCCCCCATGTGTTTGTAATTTATGAATTAGTGGCCAATATAAGTCTGCATCATGCCACTTCCCATTGCTTGATCACTGAAGACCCAATGCCAGATCCAACGTGTTATTCTTCTTAATGTTACTCCCATTACTCCCCCTGATTTCTGCCTTCATTCCTTAGTCCCCACCTGGTGCCTGGTTCCATGCCCTTGATCCAACGCTCTAGTCCCTAACCTTGCCTACTTTCAGTTTGATGTCTGAGTAATAACCTTGCCTATTTTCAGTTTGATGTCTGAGTAATAACCTTGCCTATTTTCAGTTTGATGTCTGAGTAATAACCTTGCCTACTTTCTGTTTGATGTCTGAGTAATAACTTTGCCTACTTTCAGTTTGATGTCTGAGTAATAACCTTGCCTACTTTCTGTTTGATGTCTGAGTAATAACTTTGCCTACTTTCAGTTTGATGTCTGAGTAATAACCTTGCCTACTTTCTGTTTGATGTCCTGGTATTGACATTGGACTGCCTATCAGACACTCCTTGTCTTTAGTCTCTCCTTCAGACTCTCCTTGTTTCTATTATACATGCTTTAGACTGAGGGGATAGCTACAGTTAAAAGATCTAACTACAGATTCTATTGATTTTAGCCAATGGTTTTTTTTTTGTGTCTCCACATCCAAACTCACCACTATGACCATTAAAGGCATATTCCTATACATTACACCCAGAGGCTTTTGGCCAAAGTGCACCCCATAATGTCATTTTTTTTTGCATGATGATTATTAAGGGTTCATCTGAGCATGCTCACTGTACTTGAACAGCAGCACCTGGGCAGCAATAAAACAAAATGCAAATATAATAGAAAGGCATACATTTGGACATTCTTTGATTTCTCCAACATAAAGGCACCACATCACTTTTAGTAGAGGAGGGTGTGAGGATTTTTATGAAAAGGACACAACATACCTGACTCTTGTCAGATTCCTCTAGATGCTAGGAGCTATGAGCTAGTCTTAGCTGCTGGGATGTAAAATTCACCAAAGAAAGGAGAGAATTTGTTATTGTACTCAGAGCTCTGACATATTCACTTTCCTTGTAGGTTATGTTGACACTATAGGAATGATACCACATGAGTGTCTAGGAATGCAGGTACCTATAGGTTTCCCTCAGCCATAGTAACTTGGAGCCCCATGAACAAGTCACTTAAGTATCAAAGCTTCTTATATCCTTTTGTGGAAATATTTGGAAAATTATCTTTTTAAGCTTCGTGGCAAACTTTTTCTTTTTTTCTGCTGACTTAAACAGCATAAAAAATATGCCACACGGCTTGTTTTGCTGCGACAAATAAAATGTCCAACAAATGGGAACATCATTTTTGCCTCTCGCTTTCCTTCCACAGAAGCCAATTAGATCTGAGCCCTCCCACTGTCTATAAAGTTTGTGTTGTGGATTTCAGTTTACTGTTTTTCATCTACTGCTTCCTGCTCACCTCTGACACCCAAGAGCCCTTATTAGAGTTACATTTGTCTGTCTGTTGGTCTGTTCGTATCCCTTGTGGGTGCAACTACTGCTCAGGATTTTAGCTTAGTCTTTTATTTATTTATCCTTTCCTTTCCCCCAAATTTAAAAAGAAAAACAATCCTTATTTTGTTTTTTTTTTTGTAGTTTAGGTGTGGCCAATATGATGGGCCATGGGAGAAGGAGTAGAAGTAGGATGGGAGGTGAGCGTGGGAGAGGGAGGAAGGGTGGGATGGGGGTTTGATGGTAGGATGAGAGATCCTATTGTAGGGTGTCCCAAAACCCAGAACTAGCACCAAGGTTCCGGCTCACACTTCTGCCTATAGCAGCTGCCTTTTGCTTCGGGAGGAGCCCTCTGCTACTCGGATGTCAGATGTTAAAGTGAGAGGACTAAGGGGAGAGTAAAGGGAACTGAAATGTGTACTAGAAGGTCGGGGAACAAGGAATGTGGTTTGAAGGATAGGCCAAGATCTGGAACAGTCAAGACAATCTAGAAATAGTACCCAGGAACTATGAAAATAGACCTATGTTGGGCAGCATGTATTTGGCAGCAATAATATATTTGGCAGCAATAATATCAGATGCAGTGGTCATGTCAAACCTGGAACCTGCACTAGCATGTGTCATTCACTGAATGGCACTTGATCGGTCCCCACTGTGGGTGCACCACCACTGGACAACCATATATTCTCACACTGTGGTGCTGGCCATGCTACCCCACAACAGCCCATCCAATGTCACAGTGAGGCAACTATCATGGCATATCCAGTCACAGCAGGTAGAGGCAGTAGTAGTCTGGCTTACCCAGGCTACCTCATCTGCAGCAGGCACCAGAGACCACCAGGAGGTTGCTTCACCTGCCAGTCCAGTGCTGGGGGAAACTTCGTGCCCCTTATTGTTTGATCCTGAAGTGGACTTGGGCCCCAGACCCCAGGATCTTTTTGATGATCAGGCAGGAATATGGGGTGTATTCATGTCTAATGAGAAGAAGCCCACATCAGTAGGGGATATTAGGCAGGATCCCCTAATGGCAGGGCATAAGGCTGCTGGTGTGGGGTCAGACACTAACATGTTGGATGTGGGTGTGGGTGACATATGATGCAGGGTCTGGTCTGGGGGAGGATGATGACAGGGACAGACCCTGGGAGCCAGCAGTTCGGGGGGGGGGATTGTGTGTTGTTGTTAATGAGGATGATGAGCCGGCCCCACAGAGGCAGAAAACCCCACCAATCTATGCTGGGGGGAGGGGCAGACAACAGGGTAGCACTGCTCTGGGTCCAGAGCCTCTGGGCATACAGATGGGGAATATCCCCAGCCCTCCACAATAGGCAAGGCAGTGGCACTTCAGCAGTGTGGGCATTTTTCATGTGCCAGTCTGAGAACTAGTCGGTAGCGGTGTGTCAGCTCTGCCAACAGAAAGTTGAATTGGGGGAGACAGGGTCACATATGGGAACGTCGGCTTTAAGTTCCCAACACAGGATGATGATTTGTTGTGCTGGTAGTTCACAAGGAGCCCAGTCTAGTCAGGGACTGCTTCAAAGTGTGAAGTTAGTGCCCAGTGGGCAAGGTTTTTATTTTATGATTTATGTTTGTTTGCTACAATGTTCACCCCTGTGTCTGTGGATAATGGACTGTTTAAGTTTGTTTAAAAAGGGAAAATAAACTTGTGTTTTCCTTGAAGAAGCTGTTTGTCCCTGTTTTTATGCTCCTTTGTCCTATGCTGCCTGCCCACCATTGACTAATTCCCCCAAAAGTTACATGTTCCAGCCACCAGCTTGCCACAGTATGTTTAGTATAGTTTTGCTGTTTGGTGCTTTGGTATAGAAAGATATATTTTACTTAGTTTGATTCCGGCAGAATATGTGCTTTTTCAAAAATATATGGTTTTCTGGGTGTCTTTTTACAGTTTGGGGGTCTTACGGCACATAACACACAGTTGGCTAGCGTAAAAATTTGGGGTCCATACATAACACATACTTTAGTAAATCTATGCATATTGGGCATCAAACTATTCAGTAGACCTCTGACCTCCATATTTAGGGTGATTTTTCTTTGTACGTAAAACATTGTGTAAGATAAATATGGCCAACTGCAAAATTTTTAGGCGATTTTCAGAAATTGTCATAAAAACCTCTACATTTAGAAAAGCTTTGCAGTTTGGTAGTTTGGTGTAGAAAGACATCTTTGTTGGATTCATCAGAATGTGTATTTTCCAAAATTTGCTATTAGAAGGGTCTTGTGGCACAAAATATGTAGTCAAGGGTCTATGTTCAAAGTAGGCGAATCGGCAGCAGAGAAAATTCATATGCACTATTTTTATTTGGGGTCTGCACATGTTCAGTAGATAGTGATGGGCGAATTTGTCCCGTTCCGCTTCACCATGAATTTCACTAATTTCCCTTGAAATTTGCGAAACTGGCAAAAAATTCATGAAACACTGATTTTGACGCTGGCAACACCTCCCCGGTGTCAGAATGACTGCCAGCATCAAAGTTGACGCTGTCAGAAACGTCACAGGTGTCAATTTTTTTTTGCTGTGGCCGAATTTTTGCAGCAAATTCTCATATTTATTCACCAAAGGCGAAACACGCAAATTTGCCTCAATTTCGCCCATCACTATCAGTAGACCCTTGGTGTCAATATGTCAATTTATGAAATGTAAGAAATTGGGTGAGATAAATGTGGCCATTTTTAGGCGATTTTCAGAAATGTCATAAAACGCGCTGCCTTTAGCTTAGCTTTGCAGTATGGTAGTTAAAATACATGCAAAAAATAAAAAAGAAGAGGAGAACTCTTAAATCCCAACCAAAAAAACATGCAAAAAATAAAAAAGAAGAGGAGAACTCTTAAATCCCAACCAAAAAACAAGATCTCAGTAGTTACAATCGAGGGCTGACAATTGTCAGAAAGACAGTGCTCAGAATTATATAAAAAATAGAAAAGTAACCCGTCTGTAACGTTTTAATGAATATCTAGCAATCGATTAAATCCCTTGAATTAAAATAAGTGAGTAGCTTAATTAAAGTGCAAGGTGTGACTAATCAATTAATCCATCAACTAATTAATTTCCAACCGATTCATAAATATAAAGTGCCAATTAGTTCATCATATCCAATAGGTGTTTAACCAATTGTTAACCTTCAATTCATTAACAATTCATGATTGAGCCCAACTAGAAAAAGTTAAAAATGACCAAAGTTCATTTAGGAAGTGCAATTAATTTGGACAAAGTGCTTAGAGTTAAATGAATTAATATTTTAACCAAAAACCAAAATTAAACTAAAATATTATAGTGCTAGGCATTTAAAAAATCATTACTAGAAAATTGATTTCATTCAAAAGATCAAGATAGATTAAAATATGACCAAAATTGGGTAAGGGCTAAACAAATGCTCCAGTCTTGCAGAATAGAGAGAAGATATAAGGAAACGTAAGAAGGTGGAGCTGTCCCAAAGCTAGCTGCCTGTTATTTTCTAAGACTGGGACACAACAAAGGAGGAGGCAGGACAGGGTAACCGAGACTGTGGCCTTGGTATATAAACTTGCCCTGATCTTAAAAGAGTCCCTAATAAGCCACAAATCACCGGCCCCTTAGAATGGAAAGAAGATTGTTTAAGATTAAAAATGACCGTAGCAATAATGAATAGGCCCAATCCAATAAAAAGAACCAAAGAAAAAGTGTTAAAAAACCAGAGTTTATAGCGACTCGCCAACGCTCGTTTCGCTTAATATCTTCTCTCTATTCTGCAAGACAGTAGCATTTGTTTAGCCCTTACCCAATTTTGGTCATATTTTAATCTATCTTGATCTTTTGAATTAATTTAATTTTCTAGTAATGAATTTTTAAATGCCTAGCACTATAGTATTTTAGTTTAATTTTGGTTTTTGGTTAAAATATTATTTCATTTAACTCTAAGCACTTTGTCCAAATTAATTGCACTTCCTAAATTAACTTTGGTCATTTTTAACTTTTTCTAGTTGGGCTCAATCATGAGTTGTTAATGAATTGAAGGTTAACAATTGGTTAAACACCTATTGGATATGATGCACTAATTGGCAATTTATATTTATGAATTGGTTGGAAATTAATTAGTTGATGAATTAATTGATTAGGCACACCTTACACTTTAATTAAGCTACTCACTTATTTTAATTCAAGGGATTTCATTGATTGCTAGATATTAATTAAGACGTTACAGACAGGGTACTTTTCTATTTTTATATAGTTAAAATATATGGTTTTGGGGGGTCTTTGTGCTATTAGAGGGTCTTGTGGCACGTAATACAAATTAGGAGGCTTTGTTCAGAGAAGGCGGATCGTCAGCGGAAAAAATTAATATGCACTATTTTATTTGGGGTCCGCACATGCCAGCTGCCTTGGTATATTTATACATATTGGGCAACAAACTGTTCAGTAGACCCTTGGCGTCAATATTTATGGTGTTTTACAATTGTATATAAGAAATTAGGTGAGATAAATGCAGGCAATTGCATTATTTTTAGTCAATATTCAGAAATGTAAAAACCGCTACCTTTATCACCAAATTTAGGAAAGGCTTGCGGCTTGGTGCTTTGGAGTAGGAAGACATGCATAACCAATTTGGATTTGGGGGAATGTGTACTTTTCGAAAATATATGGTTTTCTGGGTAAACATATTTTTTTACCTTCCCCCCCCAAACGATGTAAATGTGTTGATTTTGCAGTACCTGAAATGACAGACCATATGGGGCGTCTTCCTTTTGGGGTCCCTATATGCTACGTGTTTAGGTACACCTATACATATTGGGCATCAAACTGTTCAGCGGACCCCAGGCTTTCATATTTGGGGTGATTTATCTTGTAATAGAAAAGTATGTTGGAAATACGATGTGAGATGATTTTTGGAAATGTCACCAAAATCACCAGATTTAGGAAAGGTTTGTGGCTTGGTGCTTTGAAGTACAAAGACATGCATACCCAATTTGGATTGGGGGGAATGTGTACTTTCCGAAAATATATGGTTTTCTGGGGTGAACATACATTTTCTACCTTTGCCCCCCCCCCAAAACGATGTAAATGTTTTGATTTTGCAGTATATGAAATGAAAGACCATATGGGGGTCTTCATTTTGGGGTCCCTATATGCCATGTGTTTAGGTACACATATACATATTGGGCATAAAACTGTTCAGAGGACCCCAGACTTTCATATTTGGGGTGATTTATCTTGATACCTAATAATAGTATGTGGGAAATACGATGCTGCAGGTTAGAAGTTTTGAGGTGATTTTACAAAATGTCACCAAATTGCCAAATTTAGGAAAGGTTTGTGGCTTGGTACTTTGGAGTAGAAACCCATACATATTGGCAATCAAACTGTTCAGAACAACACATTTCCCCTCAGCCCAAACTACACAAGACCTTCTCCATAAATACATGGGACACAAGATTAAAGACTTTTACCTGATCAAGACTAAGCAGACTGACCACATGTACACTGAGTTGCTCCTGCCTTTTATGTTTGGAATGTGCAAATAGTGATTTAGATGAACACTCATAGCAGAAAAGAAAACATTACTCTTTGCTTTGGAACGTTTGTAAAATCTGAGGAAGAAATGGTCAATGCTGGGATGGAAAACTGGTGGAGAATTATTTACTTAAGATTTGTTGTCATCATCATCAGTCATGAGCACAATCATTTAATTTGTAACCTTCTGAAATGTGTACTATATTATAAATATTTTATGTTTGATGATAAAGTCCACCTTCAACCCCAGGGAACAACACTGGTTAAGGTTTCTCCATCTGCAAACGTTGTTCCTATGTTTTTAGAAGGAGACAATAGTGACTGTCTAGCAAGAATCTCCTCACAAATGATTTGGTGTCATTTTCTGAGTGGCCCATTAGTTTAATCATAATATAGAAAGTCTTCCAACAGCATTGGCCATCTATGCACCTTGGATAGAGCCAGCACCAATGCATTTCTTTCCATTCTCCATACATTAAGAAGTTTTGGATTCTGCAAAATGTAAACAACCATTTCTCCCAGACCCCTGCTAGGAATGGTGCATTTTTTCCTAAACATAAAATAGACCATTTGTGATCTTTAGAAACTATAATGGCAGTTTGTCTCCAGAGCACAGAGATAATGAGAGGTGTGCCATTTCCAGAATAAAGCAGAGCTCTCCCAGGTGGATGTGTCTATATTCAGTCTACTGGCCAAATCCTCTCTATATTCTCTATAAAATAAGGGTTGGATTAGCCAGGCATCTTACTTGGTTGTACACCTGCACCCTAATCCTGGGGCCCCTGTGTCTCTCTGTGCTACTGACTGTTGATGGGGAGACTCTCTGCTTTACATTGTTCTTTCTGGAGGAGCAATGCTGGGGGAAGCCGCTGCATCAAATTTCCTAAAAGTGCTGATCTATATCATCATCCAGTGTGTAGAACCCTGTGTATCTGAGCCAATCAATCCTGCCTGTCGCCTGCAGATCATTAAAGCCATTGAGGAATATGAATATATCCAGGAAGGAGACATCATGATCGGAGGAGTGATGACTGTTCATTTAAATGTGCAAAATGTGACATTTCACTGGGACAATTCCACAAGATTGTTGTGTATTAAGTAAGTGTCAGCTCCTCTAGACAAGCACAGGGAACAGCAGAGAAACAGTGGAGGGTCTGATATATAAATCATATGTTGAAAAAAAGAACTGACCCATAATGCTGCACCACCCCCGTCCCACACTCACAGCGCACCCCTCCCGGCTGCATAGAAGGAACCCGGTCTCTAAGCCTGAATCAGATGCACCGAAGAACAGCCTGCCTATAAATCGCTTCAAGTGTCAATGCTCAATCCCCAAATTAAGCTTACATAGTTACATAGTTAAATTGGGTTGAAAAAAGACAAAGTCCATCAAGTTTAACCCCTCCAAATGAAAACCCAGCATCCATACATACACCCCTCTCTACTTTTAATTAAATTCTATATACCCATACCCATACTAACTATAGAGCTTAGTATCACAATAGCCTTTGATATTATGTCTGTCCAAGAAATCATCCAAGCCATTCTTAAAGGCATTAACTGAATCAGCATCACAACATCACCCAGCAGTGCATTCCCCAACCTCACTGTCCTCACTGTGATGAACCCCCTACGTTGCTTCAAATGAAAGTTCTTTTCTTCTAGTCTAAAGGGGAGGCCTCTGGTACGTGATCCACTTTATGGGTAAAAAGGTCCCCTGCCATTTGTCTATAATGTCCTCTAATGTACTTGTAAAGTCTAATCATGTCCCCTCGCAAGCGCCTTTTTAGTTGCACTTAGTCTCTGCACTCTCTCCAGCTCATTTATATCCCTCTTAAGGACTGGAGTCCAAAACTGCCCCCATACTCCAGATGAGGCCTCACCAGGGACCTATAAAGAGACACAATTATGTTTCATCCCTTGAGTTAATGCCCTTTTTTATACAAGAACTTTATTTGCTTTAGTAGCCACAGAATGACACTGCCCAGAATTAGACAACGTGTTATCTACAAAGACCCCAAGATCCTTCTCATTTAAGGAAACTCCCAACACACTGCCATTTAGTGTATAACTTGCATTTATATTATTTTTGCCAAAGTGCATAACCTGCATTTATCAACATTGAACCTCATTTTCCAGTTTGCTGCCCAGTTTTCCAGTTTAGACAAATCACTGTGCAAAGTGGCAGCATCCTGCATGGAACCTATAGTTCTGCACAATTTAGTATCATCTGCAAAAATAGAAACAGTACTTTCAATGGCCACCTCCAGGTCATTAATAAACAAGTTGAAAAGCAAGGGACCTAGTACAGAGCCCTGCGGTACTCCACTAACAACACTGGTCCAATTAGAAAATGTTCCATTTACCACCACTCTTTGTAGTCTATCTTTTAGCCAGTTCTCTATCCAGGTACAAATACTATGTTCCAGACCAACATTCCTTCATTTAACCAGTAACCTTCTGTGTGGCACTGTATCAAATGCTTTAGCAAAATCTAAGTAAATCACATCCACTGCCATCCCAGAATCGAGGTCCCTGCTCACCTTCTCATAAAAAGAAATTAAGTTAGTCTGGCAAGATCTATTACGCATAAAACCATGCTGGCCCAAACTCATAGTATTATGATTTGCTATGAAGTCCAGTATCTTATCCTTTATTAACCCTTCGAAAAGCTTTCCTACCACTGACGTCAGACTAATTGGCCTATAGTTTTGAGGCTGAGAACGGGATCCTTTTTTGAATAGAGGCACCACATTAGCAATTCGCCAGTCTCTCGGCACTATGCCAGATCTCAAGCATGTCGGCGAATTGTATCCAATTAGTTAGCCAGCCAAATCCAACCCCTTCACCTGCATAGTAATCCTCCCAGTACCGTGGCCAAAGGTCGACCTAATGAAAGGTTTTTTGCACCCCCCTTGCCTGCCCAATTCTCAAAAGCACCTGACGCGCGTTTCGCCCGTAGTCGTTTAATTTGCGGATTGAGCGTTGACACTTGAAGCGCTTGAAGGCAGGCAGACTGTTCTTCTGTGCATCTGATTCAGACTTAGAGACCAGGTTCCTTTCATGCAGCCGGAAGGGGTGCGCTGTGGGTGCCATAAACTCAGATAATTGGCAGTAGCCAAAAACAGAGTGCATCAGAAGAAAACAAAGGCAGCAACTTTAGAAGCTTGAATTTTGAAATCCATAGGGCTTTGGTGGCCATGGGCTGGTACTCAATCCCAAAACACAAAGTATAGTATTCTAGCCTTTTTATTTTTTAGGCTTTAGTTCTCCTTTCACTAATTCCTTGTGCCTTTGACAAAGTGGGTCCCTCGAAAAAATGTAAAACAGTATAAAAAATGGGTCCAATGCACTTCTTTTTAGTAGACTGTCTTCCTCTATTGTAGAACTGCTGCAGAACTCTTTAGCACTTCTGCTTTAGCTGTATTCATGGGGGTTTTGAATCCCACACACTGCCCATCCTCTAACTTTCATGTAATACAGAGGCACATGTTTGGAATTGGCAAAGGACTCAGGTCATACTGGGGCCCCTGTGGCAGGCTCTCCCCCCTAATGTTGCAGATGCACCTCATGCTGGGGCCCCTTAGTGCTGGGCACCTCTTCCTCTGCTCATTTGCAAATGACACAAGCTCAGTGGTGACACCACATGGCAGTTAAAAAATAAAAGATCAGTAGAGATTTTAGGAAAAATAATGTGAATGCAAAGGAAAGTAGGATAACTCTGAACTCATTCATGTATCAGGTAATAATCTCCATTATTATTATTATTATTATTATTATTATTATTATTATTAACATGTATTTATATAGCGCCAACATATTGCATAGCACTGTAATCTCCATGAACTGAACCATTCACAATGTGCATTACCCTATCTGGTACCACAGAAAAATTACTTTTTGCTTTAAGAATATGTCATTTATTATATCTCTGCTGCATAATTTATTACTCTAGTCAAAATAATGAATATGTAAAGCTTCTACTGGATTTTCGGTTTGCTGTGGAGCAAACTAACAAGGATCCTGAGCGGTTACCCAATGTGACTCTGGGGTACCATATATACAATTCCTGTGGGGACCCCCGGAAGGTAGTGAGGAGTGTATTACAAATATTATCTGGTACCAGGGAGCCGGTTCCCAATTACTCCTGTGTGGGAAAGAGAAACATTGCTGGATTTATTGGGGATCTCACCTCAGAGACAACTGTACCCATTGCCCAGATTCTGACTCTGTATGGATATTCCCAGGTGAGAGATAAATGTTGCTTAGTAACACAATATTTAGGATAAAATACATCACATATATTTGTATATGTAAAAAACAGCCACCATATTGCAATGAAACTGAAGTGGGCAACTTCTTAATGCTGCGTAGTGGCCATCTAGCTTTTATTTACTATTGAATGATTGGATGACCCCTCTAATGATCTATGACATTGAACAATACTCCTATACTTGGTTATGGTTGCCATAGCAATGAATACTTTTCATTTAACAGAAAATAATGCAGTAAATCGTTCTCTAAGGGAACTACAATGATCCTAATGGCCCATGTCTCACTGCCCTGCAAGTCATAGACTCTGCATTTGTAAAACATTTATGGATGTGGTATCACTATACTTGTAGATGTGCCATGATTTGATATGCCCAACTCACTATCTCAGGTCCATTCTCTCCTGCCATAGGGAGTATGTGTATCCTACTAATCATCAGTGGCTTTAACTACATTCTCTCCTCCAACACTGACTTACCCAAGCAGTTACTATGCATCCTCCAGTGCTATGTAGTAAGGAGAAAGGATTTAAGGGACACTAAAACCTAAACAAGAAGGTACAAGGCTTTTGTACCAGCTCAAAGTCATCAAAGCTTTAAATAAATGAAGACTCGTGTCTCTGAAGAAACCACAGTATCTCTCCATATTTTGCCCTGCTAATCTACTGCACATGCTTAGTCTGCTCTTGACTAATTTCAGTGACCTGAGCTTAGGGACTGACTCACAAAACAACTGCTCACTAAAAAACTAAAGCCCTGCTGTGGAAATTTGAACTTATAATTTAGCTGAATTCTTAATTCCCTCCATCCCTAGTTGTGTGACTTTCCACCTTGTAAAGATCCTGATTGCTGAACTGTGTTCTTGTTTCCTCCCATTACATAATCAAGGGGTGAGTTGCAGAATGAATATATACAGGGAGAGAAACCATATGTACTACTTGTATGTGTGATATAAATAATAAATAGGACTTTATTGGGCAGTGAGACTGCAGTTTCCTATCAAGCAGAGTCTTTGGGGCAGGATATCAGGCTTTACACTGTATTCTCCTATTTACACTCATATCAATTAGTGGAAGACACAAAGATTAGAAACTCAACTCTGCACAATTGCTTAAAAGCATTATATTCTTAATTACACAGGTTGGAGCCATTATGTACCATAGAAAGAAAACTTACAGAAGACAAAAAGAATCCCAAACTATCACAGTCAAAGCAAAGTGGATGGGGTTTTATACACAGTATCTTTATTATAGAGAGATTACAAACTTTGCCCATTGCTTTAGACACTTTGTTTATACAAAACAGTCCATCTGTCATTGCAAAGGTTTCTCTATATGTAATATATTGATTTGCATATGCACCTTGTGATCTCCCCATGTCCCATGTACTCTGCATTAATGGCAAGCAGTGATGGCCTTTTTTTCTTGATATGCCTATAGATTCCAAAGTATTGTTAAAAAATAGTTGTGTTCTTGGGAAAAATATCAACTTCAAGGCATTTCATGAATATTCAAAATTATATAATTTTGCTCATCACTAATGCAAAGTAATTAACAATTCCTCACAGTATTGTGCTGGTTATTTTTGGGGTTATAATCAAAAAGTTAATTAAAAAGGAAAAGGCAAGCTCTTTTGGGCAGGGTCCCTTTCACCTTTTGTATCAATAACTGATCACTGTGTATGTTATTCTGTATGTTCTTTGTATAAACACATCTATTGTACAGCGCTGTGGAATAAGTTGGAACTCTAAAAACACATAATAATAAATAAATAAAACTTATAAAGGGCTGGTTTATGTAGCTGCATGGAAGCAACACGAGTGTAACTGGTTTGGCTACAGATTAGCAGCTCAGCATATTTTATGAAATAATGTAATTAATGTATATTACAAGCATCATTTGTTTATGTTAACCCTAATCTATGATATACCAGTGTCTCTATGCTCAGGGGATTATTTGGTCAGTAAATCTTATGGTAATGCTCTCCAACTTCTGTAGTAACGAGAGCCAGACTTTTACTGGCCTACCTGGAAGAGGACCCATAATGGTAGATAGTATTGACCACTCCCCCTTTTAAACAACACCATTTAAACCACACCAATGTTATTTCAAGAACTTTTATGACCATATCCACATTAATGGTGATAACACAAAAAAAACCCAAATGGTTGGTGCTCACTGCAGGGATATCATTCATCTCTGTAATATGTGAAAAATGTAAGTCATACCCTTAAATATACCATACACATACTCTTAAATCCATATATTGCATACCAATGGAGCATAGGGCAGGCAAAGTATGACACACACATGGAGCATAGGGCAAGAAGTGTATGGTACACACAGGGATCATATGGCAGGCAGAATGTGGACCACAATGCATATACTGCAGGCAGAGTATGACACACACAGGGAGTATAGCGAAGACAGAGTATGACACACACAGGGAGTATAGCGAAGACAGAGTATGACACACACAGGGAGCATAGGGCGGGCAGAGTATGACACACACACACACACAGGGAGCATAGGGCAAGCAGAATATATCACACACGGGGAGCTTAGGGCAGGCAGAGTATGACACACACAGGGAATATAGGACAATAAGTGTATTGCACATACAGGGATCATATGGCAGGCAGAGTGTGGACCACAATGAGCATAGGGCAGGCAGAGTATGGCACACACAGGGAGCATAGGGAAGACAGAATATGGCACACACAGGGAGCACATTGTGAACACAGTATGGCACAGACAGGGAACATAGGGAAGGCAGATTATTGCACACACAGGGAGCATAGGGCAGGCAGAGTTTTTCACACACAGGGAGCATAGGGCAGGCAAAGTATGACACACACAGGTAACATAGGGGAAGCAGAGTATGGCACATACAGGGGGCATAGGGCAAGCAGAGTATGGCACACAAAGGGAGCACAGGGCAAGCAGAGTATGGCACACATAGGGAGCATAGGACAGGCAGAGTATGGCACATACAGGGAGCATAGGGCAAGCAGAGTATGGCACACACAGGGAGCACAGGGCAAGCAGAGTATGGCACACACAGGGAGCATAGTGTGGGCAGAATACAGTAGGAGACAGGGAAGCCTATTAGGACTCTAAGATGGACAGTTCATACTGCACTACATACAATGACACAGTGCTGGTGCCTCTCCAGTGGTTTTTCTGAACATAGTAACATACATAGTAACATTGTAACATAGTAACATAGTAACATGTAACATAGTGAGTAAGGTTGAAAAAAAGACACATGTCCAATTTGCCTTAGAGGGGGAAAAATTCCTTCCTGACTCCAAAATGGCAATCGGACCAGTCCCTGGATCAGCTTGTACTATGAGCTATTTCCCATAACCCTGTATTCCATTACTTGCTAAACACCATCCAACCCCTTCTTAAAGCTATCTAATGTATCAGCCTGTACCACTGATTCACTTCCCAGCTCTCCCTGTAACACCCCTTTCCCTCCTCTAATCTCATTGGCTCCCTCCTGTCTGCTGGGAGGAGCTACTGGTGAATAAAGCATCCGACCCTTCCTTGTACCTATCTAATGTATCAGCCTGTACCCCTGATTCACTTCCCAGCTCTCCCTGTAACACCCCTTTCCCTCCTCTAATCTCATTGGCTCCCTCCTGTCTGCTGGGAGGAGCCACTGGTGAATAAAGCATCCGACCCTTCCTTGTACCTATCTAATGTATCAGCCTGTACCCCTGATTCACTTCCCAGCTCTCCCTGTAACACCCCTTTCCCTCCTCTAATCTCATTGGCTCCCTCCTGTCTGCTGGGAGGAGCTACTGGTGAATAAAGCATCCGACCCTTCCTTGTACCTATCTAATGTATCAGCCTGTACAACTGATTCACTTCCCAGCTCTCCCTGTAACACCCCTTTCCCTCCTCTAATCTCATTGGCTCCCTCCTGTCTGCTGGGAGGAGCTACTGGTGAATAAAGCATCCGACCCTTCCTTGTACCTATCTAATGTATCAGCCTGTACCCCTGATTCACTTCCCAGCTCTCCCTGTAATACCCCTTTCCCTCCTCTAATCTCATTGGCTCCCTCCTGTCTGCTGGGAGGAGCTACTGGTGAATAAAGCATCCGACCCTTCCTTGTACCTATCTAATATATCAGCCTGTACCCCTGATTCACTTCCCAGCTCTCCCTGTAACACCCCTTTCCCTCCTCTAATCTCATTGGCTCCCTCCTGTCTGCTGGGAGGAGCTACTGGTGAATAAAGCATCCGACCCTTCCTTGTACCTATCTAATGTATCAGCCTGTACCCCTGATTCACTTCCCAGCTCTCCCTGTAACACCCCTTTCCCTCCTCTAATCTCATTGGCTCCCTCCTGTCTGCTGGGAGGAGCTACTGGTGAATAAAGCATCCGACCCTTCCTTGTACCTATCTAATGTATCAGCCTGTACAACTGATTCACTTCCCAGCTCTCCCTGTAACACCCCTTTCCCTCCTCTAATCTCATTGGCTCCCTCCTGTCTGCTGGGAGGAGCTACTGGTGAATAAAGCATCCGACCCTTCCTTGTACCTATCTAATGTATCAGCCTGTACCCCTGATTCACTTCCCAGCTCTCCCTGTAATACCCCTTTCCCTCCTCTAATCTCATTGGCTCCCTCCTGTCTGCTGGGAGGAGCTACTGGTGAATAAAGCATCCGACCCTTCCTTGTACCTATCTAATATATCAGCCTGTACCCCTGATTCACTTCCCAGCTCTCCCTGTAACACCCCTTTCCCTCCTCTAATCTCATTGGCTCCCTCCTGTCTGCTGGGAGGAGCTACTGGTGAATAAAGCATCCGACCCTTCCTTGTACCTATCTAATGTATCAGCCTGTACCCCTGATTCACTTCCCAGCTCTCCCTGTAACACCCCTTTCCCTCCTCTAATCTCATTGGCTCCCTCCTGTCTGCTGGGAGGAGCTACTGGTGAATAAAGCATCCGACCCTTCCTTGTACCTATCTAATATATCAGCCTGTACCCCTGATTCACTTCCCAGCTCTCCCTGTAACACCCCTTTCCCTCCTCTAATCTCATTGGCTCCCTCCTGTCTGCTGGGAGGAGCTACTGGTGAATAAAGCATCCAACCCTTCCTTGTACCTATCTAATGTATCAGCCTGTACAACTGATTCAGGGAGACAATTCCACATCTTCACAGCTCTCACTGTAAAAAACCGGAATCGGAATGGATGACCTTGTGTCAGCTGGAAAGACCTACTGGTAAATAAATCATTAGAGAGATTATTATATGATCCCCTTATATATTTATACATAGTTATCATATCACCCCTTAAGCGCCTCTTCTCCACTGTGAACATCCCCAATTTGGCCAGTCTTTCCTCATAGCTAAGATTTTCCCTTTACCAGCTTAGTTGCCCTTCTCTGTCCCCTCTCTAATACAATAATGTCCTGTTTGAGTGATGGAGACCAAAACTGTACGGCATATTCTAGATGGGGCCTTACCAGTGCTCTATACAGTGGGACCCCCTCCTCCCGTGACTCTCTGCCCCATTTAATACAAGTCAAGACCTTATTTGCCCTTGATGCTGCTGACTGGCATTACTTGCTACAGACAAGTTTATTATCTACAAGGACTCCAAGCTCCGTCTCCATTATGGATTTGCCTAGTGCAGTCCCATTAAGGGTATAAGTGGATATTGTTACATCCCAGGTGCAGGACTTTACATTTATCAACATTGAATCTCATTTGCCACTTAGCTGCCCAGATTGCCAGTTAGTCAAGATCCTGTTGCAAGTGCCACATTCTGGAATTAATTGGGCTGATAGTTTTGTGTCATCTGCAAACACTGATACATTACTTACAACACCCTCCCCTTAGTCATTAATGAACAAGTTAAATAAAAGTGGCCCCAATACTGAGCCCTGGGGGACCCCACTAAGAATCTTACTCCAAGTAGATAATGTCCCATTAACAACCACCCTCTGTACCCGATCCTGTAGCCAGTTTCCTATCCATGTGCAAACGACTTCATTAAGCCCAACAGACCTTAGTTTAGAAAGCAGTCGTTTGTGGGGCACAGTATCAAACGCTTTGGCAAAATCGAAATAGATCACATCTACTGCCCCCCCACTGTCCAGCATCTTACTTACCTCATCATAAAATGCAATCAAATTCGTCTGACATGACCTATCCTTCATAAAGCCAGGCTGATTGCTGCTCATAATGCCATTCATTAGGACAAAATTTTGAATGTGATCCCTTAACAAGCCTTCAAATAATTTGCCCACCACAGATGTTAAGCTTACTGGCCTATAATTGCCAGGCTGAGATCGTAATCCCTTTTTAAATATTGGAATAACATCAGCTTTTCTCCAATCCATAGGCACCATACCAGATGACAGTGAATCTGAGAAAATCAGAAATAAGGGCTGGTCTAAAACTGAACTAAGCTCTCTTAGAACCCGGGGGTGTATGCCATCAGGCCCTGGAGCCTTGTTTACATTAATTTGTATTAAAGCTTTATGGATCATATCCTGAGTCAGCCACTGACTAGATTGAGCTGAACCATTAGTGCAGTTATAAAGTGAGCCTGGGAACTCACACTCCTCTATTGTATACACTGAAGAAAAGAACTGATTTAACACATTTGCCTTATCTGTATCTGTTACAACCATACTGGTACCATTATTTAATGGAGCAACACTCTCAACCTGCATCTTTTTACTATTAATATATTTAAAAAACTTTTTAGGGTTAGTTTTCACCTCCACCGCAATTAACTCTTCATTTCTTTTCTTAGCCTCCCGGATTGCTGATTTACAACATTTATTACAGTGTTTATATTCATTAAATGCAGCTTCTGTCCCTACAGATTTATAGTTTTTAAATGCCTTTCTCTTCTTTCCCATTAACTTCTTTACCTCTGTATTAAGCCACACAGGATGATTCTTAGAGATTCTACATTTAGTCCTTAAGGGAATAAATTGAGAACAGTAATGATTTAATATCATTTTAAAGGACAACCATTTCTGTTCTGTGTTTTTAGCTGAAAACCTAATGCCCCAATCAATGCTCTGTAGGGCAGCCCTCAAGGCACTAAAATTAGCTTTTCCAAAATTCATGGTTTTTGTTGCCCCAGTATATATTTGTTTTTTGCACCAGATATAACATTATGGTCACTATTACCCAGGGGTTCAATGACTTGCACATTTGCTATAAGTTCTGGCTCATTTGAGATCACTAAATCAAGAATAGCATTTTTTCTGGTTGGCTCCTCAACAACCTATGCTAAAAAATTGTCGTGCAATAAGTTTATAAACTCGTTCCCATTAACTGATCTGGCAGTACTGTTGCTCCAGTCAATATCTGGGTAATTAAAATCCCCATTATCATTACTTTACCTAAACTAGCAGCCTTTTCTATTTGCATCAGGAGCTTTGTCTCTTCCTCGTCACTTATATTAGGGGGTCTATAGCGACTCCTACAATTAATTTGCTGGATTCTTTACAATTGGTGAAGAACTCCACCCCTATGACTTCTGCCCCCTCATTTTCTAACATAACCTCCTCCTTTATATGAGCTTTTAAATCCTGCCTAACATACAGACATACCCCTCCTCCTTTTCTATTGTCTCTGTCCCTCCGAAACAAAGTATAGCCACTGATATTTACTGTCCAGTCATGTGACTCATTCAGCCATGTTTCGGCCACACCAATCACATCATATTTTCCTTCCAACACCAGCAGCTCCAGCTCTCCCATTTTACCAGCCAGACTTCTTGCATTTGTAAACATACATTTAATACTGGTACCATATTGAACATATGACATGTGCTCCTCCCTATCCTTAAGCCCCAGCCAAATCTCCTCCCCCATTTTCCCTTTCTTTGCCCACTATCTCATCTAACCTGTCTTCCACTGAATCTTTTACTGAACCCTCCCCCCCACACCTAGTTTATCTACAGCTGGAAGTGTACAGAGAAAAGAACTTGGGACTAAGACAACATCCTTGAGGTGTGCCTGTCTTGTTAATCATTGTAGTAGACATGCAGTTCCCAACATTTACAAACTATGCTCTGCTTGTAAGAAAGTCAAGAATCCAGTTACAGAGGTGCTGGGGCAGAATGTGTTTATGGCCTTATTATAAGATGGATGATCACAGTCTGCTGTATGATAGTCTTGTAGATTCGTTTGTATGACCATTTGTTTTTTATTTTAGTTCAGATTAAAGTCAGTAGATGCCACAATAGGAGGCACAAGTTACCAGTCCTATATAATGTTATTTACCTTTTACTCTAAACCTACAGATCAGTTATGGAGCTACAGACCCAGCGCTCAGTGACAGCGGCACCTTCCCGTACTTTTTCCGCACCGTACAGAACATTCATGTTGAGTTTAATGTTTTAGGAAAATTACTGAGACATTTTGGCTGGACCTTGGTTGGGGTAATTACATCTGATGATATCAGTGGAGAGAGAGAACATCAGATCTTGGCCAAGTATCTCTCCAGAGAAGGCGTCTGCATTGCGTTCACATTAAGAATAAATATGAATAATGTTATTCTCTCCCAATGGAAAAAGGCCAATAACATGATTCAGAAAAGGTCCACCAATGTTATTATACTTTGTGGAACCGTTTCTGTGTTCCTCATTTTAAATGCAGATCAATACAGTAATAAAAGAACATTTCATAAAAAGACATACATCCTTTCGTCCAGCTGGGCATCTATGGAAAACATTCTTTATTATGACCCAGAATTATTTCACTGCAGTCTTGTCCTTATGCCAGGATACCATTATGATCTCAATACTCCTGAAATGATGAGCTTTTTAAAAACTTGCCATCCTTTTAATTACCCAGAAGATAAGTTACTGGAATATATATGGCTGATTATGTTTCATTGTTTTTCAGAAGACAAAAAGAAGAATGATTTGTATCAATATATTTACTATTACAGTAACCATCTCCATAACTGCACTGGGCAGGAGCTTTTAACAGACATTGACAATTTCAAAGAAAAACACAACTCTCCCCGAGTGCATCTGGCAGTTGATATGATGTCTCGTGCTCTGCATGATATGAACATGAAGCTTAATAAGAAATCTGAAGGGAAGAGAGAAACAGATATTTATAAGCACCAGGTAATTATTAATGATTATTGGGGTTCTGAGCACCCATCCATTGTTCTTCATCCAGTGCAGTCTGACAAAAAACAACAGCATTGGAGGAACTTCAACATCAACACATTCCACTGGAACCACAATTTCTGTATCAGGAAATTAAAAATGTGACCATTAAGTTTTTTATTAATTCCCCCAATTCAGTCATCACTTTCATCAAGTCAAGAATAATAACTGGGTATCTCAGCAAAAATGTTCAATAGTTATAATGACCCACACCACATTATGTTTACCTGGTTAAGCCTAAAATCTCACTTTTCCACCAGCAGAGAAAACAACTTTTCCCACAATCACATTTTTGATGTTTCACTTTTTTTGTGACTTGTTGAAAAATTGTGCGGCGCCACAGCAGAGATATAAAACACTAATTTAAAAAAATATCATGCCCTTAGCATTAAATGATTTAATTAAATACATGATTTTACTGCTACATTGTGTAGGGATATGTAAAATAGCCATCCCCAGTATTATTAGCAAGCAGTCCCTCGGTGTTATAGACACCTAACTGGGTCCTAAAATACAGTTGGGAGGGGTACTGTTTCCTATTCCTGCTCTAAGCTATGCCCCTTGTTGTTTCTCACAGTGACCAGCAGATGGCATTGTTCTAGGATATAAAAGGCTCTGAAGCCATGCTTTCAGGGTCCATTTTGTGCTGGCTCTAGCCTGAGCTAACAGGTTGAGTTTGTGTGGAACCTGATTGTTTTAGGATTAGTCAGGATAGGCTAGGCCCCTTAAGAGGTCACTTTAGGAGTAACAGACAGGTTATTTAGATGAGCAGCTCAAGGCTCCGACGAGGAGAGTCAGACGGATTAAGATCCCGGGTACTAATGGCCCAGAAGTAGAGACTAGGGCGCAAATTCACTAAGCGCCGAAGCGCCGAACGCTAGCGTTAATTCGCTAGCGTTTGGCATTTTCGTTACTGCGCAAATTCACTAACGAACGCTGGCATATTTTCGCTAGTGTTACTTCGCATCCTTACGCCAGGCGAATTTTCGCTAGCGATGTAACTACACAAATTCACTAACTTGCGCAGTGTACTGAACGCTACCTTTTACGCTAGACTTCCTTCGCCACCTCAGACCTGGCAAAGTGCAATAGAGTAGATAGGGATTGTTTCCAAAAAAGTCAAATTTTTTTCTAAGTCCCAAAAAACGCTGGCGTGTTTTCTACATGATGGGTGATAGGCTGAAAAAGATCGAAACATTTTTTGGGGCTCCGCTTCCTCCCCCCTACATTTCCTGACCCATGGCAACTTACCTAGACAGTGGGCACATGTGTAGGGCAAAATAACATTTATATTTGCTGATTTGAAGGTTTTCTAGGCATTTGTAGTGCTGATACGTGTTTCTCCATTGAAATTTGAATTTCGCGCCGTATGCAAATGAACTATCGCTAGCGAAACTTCGCTACGCCTGGCGAATTAACGCTAGCGCAACTTCGCAAACTAACGCTACCCCTGTGCGCAACTTCGGATTTTAGTGAATTTGCGGAGCGCTGGCGAAAATACGCCTGGCGAAGTGCGGCGAAGTTGCGCCTGGCGCAACTTCACATCTTAGTGAATTTGCCCCTAAGTGTATAGGAACAGGGTAGATAGTTTCCCCTCAGGTTCCACTTAGGGAAAAGGCTGAAAGCTGGGTGTACCTTTTATTGCTGCTGAGCACGTTCTCTTGCCTGTGGGGATTAATATTGACCAAATGGTGCTGTCAGTATTGCCTATCCAATGTCTGCTCTATTGTATACTCACTGAGGATTGTGTATGTTAAATAAATATGTTCATGGTTAAGAACCACTGGCGCCCAATTATTATACCCTGTATACAGTTACAGTTGCACTACACCCTGCCTCCACACCGTTGTGAGGGCTTTCTCCCTAGGATTATAGGTCTCATCCGGAACACATTTATTGGGAGTGGAGTTCAACAGTAGTGTAACAGAACACACCATTTACGATAGCACTACATTTTGGTGCCCAATGTGGGGCCTATACAGGGTAAAACTGTAACACCGCACTGCAGCCTAGTGTGACAGTCGCTGCAGGAGTGGACTCAATAGGAAAAAGGCCAGGAAATGCTAACAGGTTTTTCTGTGGTTCTTGAGACCCGCGTAGCTATGGCGTTTGGAAGTACCTGTAGTAGCATGTGCCAGATCCAGCCTAAAGAAGTGTCCGTGTGGGCTGCCAAGATGTTGACGCTGTTGGCATTTTTAAGGTCGACGGCGTAGGCCCTGAGGTTACTCAGAAAGGTCTTCATCTGGTGATGGAGGAGGTACGGCTATGCAGAGGGAGCCGAGTAGTGGCCGAGGCCCGCTCTAAAGTGCCCTAATGCCGGTCATTATTATATAAAGCCCTTCAGGAAATATGTCAAGGAGAGGGACTAACTATTCTCTATCCGGCTGGATCGTTCCCCAACGGTTGATGTGATATACCCGGAGTATGGTAAAGTGTTTCAGACTAAGGGCAAGATAAAACCTGAACCGTAGGCCTCTGGTTTGACTGTGTATGGTGCTAGCTCTTCAGCGATGGTGGACTCCAGTTATTCCTCAAATCAACATGCTCAGCCCACCTTGGTGCTCACGGGAACCAAATTCCCAAAGTTGAAAGTGTTCTCCGGGACGATTCCCGTGCCAGAGGGAGAGCAAGGATTTGAAGAGTGGCAAGAAACCGCAGACCAGATGCTAGAGGAGTGTCCGTGCTTAGAGGCTGACAAGCGGATTCGATTGGTGGAAAATCTACGTCCTCCAGCTAGAAGAGTGGTCAGAATTTTCTGTATGGTGTAAGTTAAAGCTACCGCTAGGGAGTGCCTGAAAGCACTGGAGGATGTATATAGAACTTGTGACCACCCTCATCTATGGTTTCATAAGTTCCAGAGTTTGAGACAAGGGGAGACGGAGGAAGTTTCTGGTTTTGTCAGCGCCTATATGATATATTATGCAAAATGGTGCAAAAGAATATAATCACCAGAGGGGAAGCTGACGACCGAATGAGACATCAGCTTTTTTGTGACATGCGTTGGGAGCAGTCGGTGGCTACTGAATTAAGGATAAAATACCGTCACGGTCTCCCTCCCACTTTCGGAGACCTTATGCTTAAGGTGAAAGTGTTGGAAGCTGAATTAAATTACGTGGCCACTGAGACCTCCAGAGAGGATTGTCCCAGTTCACGATTCCCTGTGGCACCGATGAGAGGTGCTCGAAGAGTCACAGTCGGGAGAGGAGTTTCCAGGGAACTGTGCCAGATGGTCACTTTGCCAGAGCCCTGAAATGCAGTTTCTCACCCCAAGTGTTTCCGATGTGGACAACTGAGACACGGTGTGCAGGAGTGTCCAAAGCCTGAGGACTGTGAACACCTACAAAGTAAAGAGGGGCAACTACCCAAGAAGCAAGGAAGCTCCCCTCAGAAACCTTGCTCTCTTTGTCTTCCAGTCTTCCAGAAGTGAGCTGACGTTGTACTCTTGAACTGATGGTTAATGATGTCCCGGCCACTGCTTTGTTTGATACTGGTTCACAATTGACCATTCACCGCACCTTCTACCGAAGATATCTAAGTAATTTGCCATTACAGCCTGTAGAAGCTATGCCGGGATATTTTGGTAGGACAGGGACGCATTTATATGGATGGAAGTGTAACTGTACTATTGCACATTCTGGGAGTAATGGGGGATCAAGATGCCCCTCTTTCAGTGACTGCATATGTGGGTCCTCCATTGGGAGGTAGAAAGACCACCCCAGTGACTGTAGGCTCAAATGTAAACGTGGTGGAGGAGGCCTTTTTGAGCCTTTTTCAGTCTAAGGTTGCAACTCCTTTAAATGCAGTACCCAGAGTTTCGGAAGTGTCTAAGTCTTACCAGACTTTCGCTCCAGAGTTGCCAGGGGGTTGCGTCGGAAACCCATGGCACCCCATGGAGATTCCACCAGGGGGAGTCTACAGCCTTAAAGTATATGTGGAGATTGTGCCTGCTACCTACGGTAGTTTTTACCTTTTGGAAACCAACCCTGTGGAAGCTGACTTGAATGGATGGGAGATAGTTCCTGAGAGGAAAGACTATGGCTATAGGTGCCCCCGAACAGATGTGGTCACTGTCAAGAATATTACTTCTCACTCTGTGGTGATACCTGCCTGGCGTACAGTAGCATACTGTTATCCAGTGGAGTGTGTAGATTCTTCCCCTGTTCAAATGAGCTCCCCTGACACTAAATTGGCTTTCCATCTGGAAGAAGGTGAAGATCCTCCAGAACATCGAAGAAAGCTAGAAGGGCAACAAGCATCATAGAGTGATGTGTTCTCTGTCGACGATATGGACATGGGATGTGCTAGGCATGCTGAGCTTCGAATATGGTTGAGTGATGCTACACCTTTTCGGGAGAGGTCCAGGTGGATTCCTCCTAGAGATTTAGAGGATGTCCAGGATTATTTAAATTTGTTGCAGAATCAGAAGATAATTGTAGAGTCTCGCAGTCCCTATGCCTCTCCAATTGTGATAGTACGGAAGAATGGCAGTGTTTGGTTGTGTGTGGATTATCGAACTCTTAACCTGCGCACTATACCTGATCAGTGTACACTACCCTGTATTGATGAGGCGCTTGATGCGTTACACGGCAGTGCGTGGTTTTCGGTGATAGACTTAAGGTCACGGTATTATCAAATTCCCATGGACCTGGAGGATCAAGAAAAGACAGCTTTTATTTGCCCATTAGGGTTTTACCAATTCACTTGAATGCCTCAAGGCATAAGTGAGGCTCCTGACACATTTCAGCGCCTTATGGAAAAGGTGCTGGGAGACTTAACCCTCCAACACTGTATAGTGTATCTGGATGACATTATAGTGTTTGGGTCTAGGTTGGAGGAACATGATGTTAGACTATTTAATGTGCTGGAGCGACAGGAAGGCTTAAAACTCTCCCTTGACAAGTGCAAGTTTGCACAGAAGTCTGTACGGTTTGTAGGACACATAGTGTCTGCCGATGGAGTTGCTACTGATCCTGAGAAAGTAGCAGCTGTGCTAAATTGGCCTAGACCCAGCAACGTGACTGAATTGAGATCATTTTTGGGGTTTTGTGGATATTATCGGCAGTTTGTAGAAGGATATTCTAAAATTGCTCATCCCTTGAATGGATTGTTGAAAGGTAGTAATACTAAGGAGAGATCTCTGGTGGCATCACAGTTCCAAAACAAATGGTCTCTGTAGTGCGAAGAAGCTTTTCAGATTATGAAGAAAAAGCTCACTGAAGCTCCTGTGCTGGCCTATTCTGATCCACAGAAACCTTATGTTTTGCATGTAGATGCAAGCTATGAAGGTTTAGGGGGAATACTCCACCAGGAATATCCTGAAACCAGTGGCCTGTGTCAGTCAGAGTATCAGCAGCACTGAGAAGAATTATCCTGTGCATAAGTTGCAGTTTTTGGCTCTAAAGTGGGCCATTACTGAGAAGCTACATGACTATCTATATGGAGTGCAGTTTGAGGTAAGAATGGATAATAATCCGTTGACATACAGTCTAACCACTGCAAAATTGGATGCTGCGGGGCACCGATGGCTGGCTGCTTTAACAAATTATCAGTTCTCATTAAAATACAAGCCGGAGCCTAAGAACGTGGGTGTAGATGCCATTTCCCATTGCCCTGGGCTACCTCAGCAACCAGACAAGGATGAATGGGAAGAGATCCCCAGTTTGCCCATTGCCGCTCACTGTGCCACAGTGGCGGTGCAGGGACAACACATAGCTATCTATGAGTTACGAGTGGTGGACTTTCTTGGGGCTGGAAAAGATTGTGTCCCTGCTATGTATAGTTACCCTACTGCATTAGGGGTGCATGACTCTCTTCGACTACAGAGGAAAGATATGATTCAGCTACAAAAGAGAGACCCTGTGATTCGGCATGTGAGAGAATCTGTTATCAGGAAAGACTCTGAGTATATGAGGAGAGAAATACCAAAGGAGAGTAGTTCCTTCCTTAAAGAATGGGATAAGCTGAGAATTATTGATGGTCTCCTTTATAGGGTGCAGTTATATCATGATCACCCCGGTAGGAGACAACTGGTGCTTCCTCAAAGTTATAGAAGAATTGCATTGAGAAGTCTACATGATCAGCATGGGCATCTAGGTGTTGAAAAAACTTATGGCCTAATGCAAGACCGTTTTTTTTTGGCCTAAAATGAGAGATGCTGTTACAGAGTATTGTCGAAGATGTGTTCCCTGTTTGCAAAGAAAAACGTTGCCTACTCGGGCTGCACCCATGGAGCACTTAAAGAGTGTTGGTCCCTTGGATTTGGTCTGCTGGACTTTTTGTGTATCGATAATGATACCAGTGGCACCGGAAATGTATTGGTTGTAACTGATCATTACACTCGTTATGCTCAGGCTTATCCTACCAAAGACCAGAAGGCTGCCACAGACTTTGTGGGAGAAATTCTTTGTTCATTATGGTCTGCACAATCGGCTTCACTTTGACCAAGGACGAGATTTTGAAAATCGGTTGATCAAGGAGCTGTTAGGAATGTTGAACATCGTACTACCCCTTACCATCCTGAGGGAGATGCTTTACCTGAACGGTTCAATAGAACTGTGTTGGACATATTGGGAACCCTGCCTGCCACTGACAAATCCTCTTGGAGTCATCATGTGAGTGCACTGGTTCAGGCATATAATTGCACTCGGCATGAGTCTACAGGATTTTCCCCCTATTTTTTAATGTTTGGGAGAGAAGCTCGACTTCCTGTTGATGTGCAAGTAAGGATATTAACTGACGGAGTGGGATGCAAAGAGCAGTATCAATATTTGGCTAGTTTTCGAGCTAGCTTACAGGAGGCCTATTGTTTGCTGCCAAAGTAAATGCTGGAAATAAAAGACATTTTGATGCCAAGGTACGATACCATGAATTGGTACTGGGCGATAAAGTTCTGCTGCAAAATCTGGGGCCTACTGCTAAACATAAATAGGCCGACAGATGGAGGAAGGAAGTGTTTGCGGTGATAAGCAAATTGCCGGGATCCCTGTTTACCAAATTCGTGGCTCTGAGGGGCGGATTAAGGCATGGCATCAAAATCATTTACTTCCTATACCACAGGTTCCTCCTGTGGGTGACGAGATGGATCCTGTGTGTGACACCAATGATGTTTCCAATGGGAACGAATTGTATGAGGGTGTGAACAATGACTGGTTTTTACCCTCCAATGATCCCGTGGTTCCCAGTGAGTCAGTTGGAGACAGTGTTGCTTTACCTCAAAGAGGTGGATTGGATGCTCAGCCCTCCCCTCTCATTTTGTTCAGGAGAGGATAATGGACATTCCCCTGACACTGGTTCATTGGTAAATGTGGAACTTGCACCTGTCCTGATGTTTCCTGAGGAAGTCAGGAGAGGGGATCGAATTAGGAGGGCTCCTCCATATTACACTTATGACACTCTGGAGAGACACTGTTATGCGGTGCCTTGTAATCCACCTATTCCTGAATATAATTGGTGCTTATACTGGACTCGTTGATATGATACCTGTGTATTACTAACCAAATTGGCCTGGTATGATGTGCTTTAACTGTTTGCTTTTCAGGTTAACCATTGTTCCCAGGTAGACCTATGGAGAGGCTACTGAAACTGATGTTAACCATACAGTAATGCCATAACAGGTTAATGTTGTAATGTATTTTTGTGTTTTGTTATTTGAATATGTTCCTTGCCGGGACATAAGGAATTCACCAGAGGGAGAATGTCGGGATGTGTAAAATAGCCACCCCTAGTATTATTAGCAGGCAGTCCCTCAATGTTATAGACACCTAACTGGGTCCTAAAATACAGTTGGGAGGGGTACTGTTTCCTATTCCTGCTCTAAGCTATGCCCCTTGTTGTTTCTCACAGTGACCATCAGATGGCATTGTGCTAGAGTATAAAAGCCTATAAAGCCATGCTTTCAGGGTCCATTTTGTGCTGGCTTTAACCTGAACAGGTAGGTAGAGTCCTGTGGAACCTAGACAGGTCAGGTCTAGTATAGGATAGGCTACTCACACTTAAGAGGTCACTCTAGGAGTGACAGACAGACAGGTTGTTTAGCTGAGCAGCTCAAGGCTCCAACGAGGAGAGTCCTGGGATTAAGATCCCAGGTACTAATAGCCCAGAAGTAGAGACTAAGGGGCACATTTACTTAGCTCGAGTGAAGGAATAGAATAAAAAATACCTCGAATTTCGAAGTATTTTTTTGGCTACTTCGACCATAGAATAGGCTACTTCGACCTTCGACTACAATTTTGAATCGAACTATTCGAATTAAAATCGTTCGACTATTCAACCATTCCATAGTCGAAGTACTGTCTCTTTAAAAAAACTTCAACCCCCTACTTCGCCACCTAAAACCTACTGAGCACCAATGTTAGTCTATGGGGAAGGTCCCCATAGGCTTTCCTGGCTTTTTTTGATCGTAGGAAAAATCGTTCGATTCAAAGGATTTTAATACATCGAACGTTTTTTTCTACGATCATTCGAACAAACGAATTGCGGTAAATCCTTCGACTTCGATGTTCAAAGTCGTAGGATTTTACTTTGATGGCTGAATAATGAGGGTTAATTAACCCTCGATATTCGACCAATAGTAAATGTGCCCCTAAGTGTATAGGAACAGGGTAGATAGATTCCCCTCAGGTTCCACTTAGGGAAAAGGCTGAAAGCTGGGTGTACCTTTATTACTGCTGAGCACGTCCTCTTGCCTGTGGGGACTAATACTGAACAAATGGTGCTGTGAGTATCTAATGTGATGCAAAATCCTGTTTGCTCTATTGTATACTCCACTGAGGATTGTGTATGATCAATAAATATGTTCATGGTTAAGTTATAAGAACCATTGGTGCCCAATTATTATACCCTGTATCCAGTTACAGTTATACTACACCCTGACTCCACACCGTTACGAGGGCTTACTCCCTAAGATTTTAAGGTTTCATCTGGAGCACATTTATTGGGAGTGGAGCTCAATAGTAGTGTACAGAGCACACCATTTACTATAGCGCTACATTGTATTCAGTGGTGCAATGTCTCCCAGCATTACATGGCATAGTGACTCCCAACATTTAAAGTGACAGGTTCATTTGGGCAAGTCTCTGCACCCCACTGATATAGAGGCAGTCACATGATCACACCATCACTGTCTCAGAACCAGAATCCTGACACCATCCCTGTGTTTTGTGCACAATTTGGATATATCCTAATCAATTCCCATAGATGACAATGAAGTTTCTTAATTGTATGTCCAACTGACCCTGAATTTGGGTGCTCTGTGGTTTATATATAACTGGTGATTGACCTGTTTCCTGATTATCCTAAACTCCACCATTACTCCCTTAAATTCTACTTGAACCCTGCTTTACTCCTTTGTTTTAATGCTGTCTCACATTCTCCCCCTCCAACTCTGCTGTTCCCATTAGCAATCTACATCTCATCTCAGTACCACTTGTAACACTAATCTTGGCTATCCAGACCACAGATAGTTAATGTCCATCTAATGGTAATGCCAGTCAAACGTATTTAAATCATTTGACTTCATGGGGGGAGATTGTAGCTGTGTATAAAAAAATAAATAAATATAAAAAAAGCAGGGTAATCTGTCCTCATAGACATGTATTAGTGGCTGCTGATTGGCCAAAGTTTACCTGCAGAGGTGAAGGCGATAAAACTGTGAAGTTATAAATAGAGGCTCACGTCTGGAGTTAGCTCAGGCACATGCAAGCTGGGGAGAGGATTTGTTCCCGCTCAACCACCCTGTTTATTTCAGGTTAATAAATATACTATATAAAAAACATTTTTTTTAAAAAATATTATTGTTGCAGCGGGAGAATATGAAGATTTGTTTTATTGGGGGCTCTTGGCTAGTATATATGGCTGAGCCAAATTATAATTGTTGGCAGCCTATGTTTGTTTCATGTGCAAGGCTGGCTAGGTGAAATTAAGGTAATATTAATTTCTGGAAATGTTTGAACATTTTGTGTTAATAAATGCTGCGGCCATTCTCCATCATATACTGCATTTTTTCTTGAGTCTTTATTTTACAGTTATGTGTTATAGTAAATATATAAAATGATAGCATGGTTCTGGATAGTAATGCTACATATGCATATGGGTTACATTGGACTCACACATCAGGATCAGGGCCTTCGCTAAGTGGAAGTTTCCCAAATAGGTGTAGTGTAACTATAACACACAGGCTACTGTACAGCAAAAATAGGAAAGATATTGGATGCCAAGGGGTTCAAGCAATTGACCATAGGTTTACTCACGTATGAGGATGGTGTAACAAATCACAGAGGAGGGTAGATAGAGGAGCATGATACAGCAATTACAGATGTGACTCCCATAAGGCAAATCAAGTCAAGCGTACATCAATTCCCTCAGGAAATACACTTTTAAGTAGTCCAGATCCCACCCAGTGGAGTGGTCAGGGAGAAGAAGTCTAAGCCTAACACCGTGTCCGCTGTGGTCCCTTCACTAACGGCATACAGGGAAGACTTGTTATTATCCTTGATGGAGCACAAAACTGTTCTTTCTATATAAGCTGTCTATCTCACTCTCCTAGAGAGTCTATTAAATAAACTACCCTGTGCTTGTTAACCTCATTCATGGGGTTTCCTGGTCCCTGACTTCATCACTAAAGTTGCTGTCCCTTTAGGGCCGGGGCTTTACTGGGCCTTGGTGTACCCAGACTCAATGGGAAACACCTAGCTGGAAGGACACCATGAGTCAAAGAGGAAGGTCCACCCCTTTCCACACACTATATTGAAGTGTGGCAGGAAGTGGTCATTACACCCTTTGGCCAATAACTACTGGTTATGCAAATACTCAAATAGATACATAGGCTTCTGCTTAGTAACTAGAGAAGTAAAGGAGAAGGGTAGGGATTTAAATCTATAGGAGCCTAGCAGATCCTATAGGTCCCTACACACTCTTGCCCAGTGTCAGACTGGGATGCCAGTGGCCCACCAGAAAACCTCTGACTGTGGACCCACTTTCCAAACCATTACTCCTCCTCTCCTCAATCAAACTCTTTATTCTTTTAGTCTTTTATATCTATTTACTATATTGTTCCATTTTAAGCATTTTTCCCCATAAAGAAATAGGGAATGAGCATGAAACATGTTAAATGGTTAGAAGCAAGAGGCCCACTGACACTTGGCCACATCGGGGGTTTTCCTGGTATCCCTGCGGGCCAGTCTGACACTGCTCTTGGCTATTGAAGAGTTTGGTAGTTTATATCTCAGGCAATCACCACATCTGTACACACAGATAATGCTCAAACTCAGAAGATAAGATTTAATTGCAAGATGCACCAAACTGTAGATTTAACAATACAGCAAATCAGACAGGTCCAGACAGATAATTCTGCCCTTCACACTTTGTTATACGATTTTATACCCAGATCAAAACATTATTAACATTTTAGATGATGTATTTTACTTGAATCAGTCTTATTGGTCATCTTAATTTGATGTCATTGGATTTTATTATTAAGCATAATTTGTTACAAAGCAGATTTTTATGCATTAGCTTGTCTAGACATAACTTCTCCCTTTTCTTGATTTATTGAGAAAAGCAAATCAATTTCAGTTCCTATAACATTTTGAGCACTAGCAAGCGAGGACTTAAAGCTTAACCCCTTTTAGCAAATGCAGGCTGCTTCATCTGGCTTTTGAGACCCCTTAACATTTCCCCCCTTTAGAGATGAATATTTTGCTCATGTAGTATTAACGAAGGGAGTATTTGGCCTAAGGCACTTGTTCCTGATTTAGTGGGAAGCTATGCATAGGCTCTTATAACATATATGAAATAATAGTCTTTGGGCAGGACAATGGTAAAATTATAGAAGGTGGACATGTTTAATACTGTAGCAATATGATATGTTACAACTGGCCACTAGAGGTCTCACTGTTTTAACTTATGCAAGAACTAGCAGGATATACTTGTTGGTAGTTACAGACCGTGTGGTCAGCAGCTAATGGTCTCTCTTGGGATCAGTTAATAAAGTCTGTGCTACGTGATCCTGAGTGTGTACCTCCTTGATGTAAGTCTCTCTTCATAACATGGTGGCAGCAGGGAAATAAACCTTGGAGTGAAAAGCAGACTGAAATCAGCAGCATCCAGAAGCTGTGACTGGAGGTACAGCTATAACTGTGAGTAACAATAACTGCTAATATTCCTACAAGATGGAGAGTGGACTGAAACCCCCTGAGAGACTTAATGTAAATGCTTCCAACCTGTCACAAGCTTGGAAACACTGGAAAGAGGAGTTTGGCCTGTATGTGGATCTCACTGTAGCACCAGTGATGAGAACCGCAAAATAAAGCTCTTTCATTATTTGATTGGGGAAAAGGACAGAGAAATCTCACAGACCTTATGCATAGCAAGTGGCAGAGATGACAGTCTCTCTCTGAAAGATATAATCCTGGCATTTGATAAATACTGTAATCCAAAAAAGAATGAAACTGTGGAAAGATACACATTCTTTTCAAGGAACCAGGAGCCTGGGGAAAATATTGACATATATGCCACAGAACTGAAACTACTAGCATCCAAATGTGAATTTGGGGATAGAAGAGACTCTCTCATAAGAGACAGAATAGTATGTGGAATCAGAGACTCACATCTGAGAGAGAGACTACTTAGGGAAGAGGATTTGGGCCTGGAAAAATGTCTCCAGATCTGCAGAGCATCTGAACTAACAAAAGATAATCTGAAAATGATTGAGGGCCCATCTGAGAGTATGGTACATGCAGTAACCGGTAAAAATAAAATATAAAATCCAGGAAACTTTAATACTATGGAAATACTGTGGAAAAAGACATGAAAGAGACAAAGAGAAATGTCCTGCTTATGGTCAGACATGTAGGGTCTGTGGAAAAAGAAATCATTTCTCAGCCCAGTGTAGGCAGAGCAGAAAGTCACAGCACAGATAAGTAAACACAGAGACACAGGACTCAGACACAGACAGTGCAGAGGACATACTGTGGCTGCAACTACAGTCAGTAGCAGAAAGTGTAAATGTGGTTAACCCACCAATACTTGAAGATTCAAATCAACTTTTTGCTATATTTCTTCTAGATAGTAAGCCCATTAAGTTTCAGCTGGACTGTGGGGCAAGCTGCAATGTTATTCCCTTCCATTTGCTTAACAACAATGTTAAACTAGAATACACTGACCAAGTACTTATGATGTATAACAAAAGTATTGTGAAACCTATTGGTAAATGCAGACTTAAAATTCGTAACCCATGTAATAAAAAGAGTTACAGACTGGAGTTCACAGTTATACAAAATGGCCATCATATTCCACTACTGGGTGTAAAAGTTGTTCAGGCAATGGACTTAATAAAAGTGCAGTTTCACAACATAATGGCTCTAAAGGGCTCTACAAGTCTTTAAATATCTCCAGAAAAGTTAGACTGTGATTTGGATTTACAGATAATACAAGCACACTATGCAGACCTGTTTAAAGGGGATGGGTCCTTGGAAGGCAAGTATAAACTGGAGGTTAATTCTGCCATAGAACCATCCAGGCTACCCACAAGGAGAGTGCCTGTAGCTATGATGCAACCACTAAAAGAAGAACTTCAGGATTTACACAACAGACACATTATAGAACCAGTTCAAAAGAGCATTGACTGGATAAGTAGCTTGGTCATAGTAAAGAAACCATCAGGTAAACTAAGGATATGTATAGATCCTAAACCACTTAACAAAGCCCTGAAAAGGAATCATTACCCAATGCCTACAATAGAAGATATTCTTCCAGATTTATCAAAAGCCAGGATATTTTCAGTATGTGATGTTAAAAATGGATTTTGGCATGTGGAACTAGATGAGAAATCAAGCTACTTGACAACTTTTGCCACCCCATTTGGGAGATATAGATGGCTCAGAATGCCCATGGGAATAAGTCCAGCTCCAGAAGTATTTCAGCAAAGGCTAAATCAAGCTCTAGAGGTACTTTCAGGTATTAAGACAATAGCTGATTACGTACTAATTGTTGGTGAAGGTGACAGCCTAGAATCTGCTACCCGGGATCACGATCTGAAAATAATTCAGTTATTGGAAAGATGTAGACAAAAAGGCATTAAACTCAATCTGGAAAAATTCAAGCTTAAAATGAAGACTGAAGTACCATATATAGGGCATCTTTTGACATCATGTGGCCTAAAAGTAGATCCAGAAAAAGTCAGGGCCATTCAGGACATGCCTGCCCCAACAGACGTAAGGGGAGTTCAACGGTTCCTAGGTATGGTTAATTACCTCTCCAAATTCTGTGGCCATTTGTCAGAGATGTGTGAACTACTGAGACAGTTAACACACAAAGATTCACTCTTGGAGTGGACAGACACACAACAAACAGCTTTTGATGCAGTGAAACAGGCTAGTGCAGCTGCTGCCACGCTCACATACTATAACCCTTCTCAAGCAGTGATAATACAATGTGATGCCTCTGAAAATGGCATGGGAGCCACACTGATGCAGGAAAAAGAACCTGTAGCATTTGCAAGTAGAGCGCTAGCAACTACAGAACGGGGTTATGCTCAGATTGAAAAAGAACTTTTAGTTGTTGTATTTGGTATGGAAAAGTTCCATCAGACATGTAACAGTTCATTCAGATCATAAATGAACTGCCTTTAATAAATGCTCCAAAGAGACTGCAGCGCATGCTTCTCAGATTGCAAAAGTATGACTGTGTCATCTGCTACTGTCCAGGCAAAGATTTACTTATTGCAGATGCTCTTAGCAGGGCCTACCTTCCTATCTCACATGAAGGTGACAAGGACATTGAAACTATCAATATGTGTGAATGCTTGCCGATGAGTAAAGATAGGCTTAAAGAGATACAAACATGCACAGAACAAGATCCAACACTGCAAATTCTAAAGACTACAATTTTACAGGGTTGGACAAAGTATAAACAATATACCCCTGTTGAAATTTCTCCTTTTTTTCACATTAGAGATGAACTGTCAACACATCAGGGCATAATATTCAAGGGAGAAAGAGTGGTCATTCCAGGGAGTCTAAGAAGAGACATCATGGAAAGATTATACACCTAACATGTAGGCATAGAAGGAGGTCTACGCAGGGCACGGGAATGTGTATACTGGCCTGGAATGAATGATCAAATTAAAAAGTTCATAACTCATTGTGAAATATGTGCATCTTAAAGAGACAAGCAGGCAAAGGAAACACTGCAACCCCATGAAATCCCTGACAGACCATGGTCAAAGGTTGGTACTGATCTGTTCACTTGGAATGACAAAGAGTTCTTGATAACAGTTGATTACTATTCCAATTTCTGGGAAGTAGACTACCTACAAGACACCAGATCAAAAACAGTAATCAAAAAGCTAAAAGCCCACTTTTCAAGGCATGGCATTCCAGATGTACTATTTTCTGATAATGCAGCTCAGTTCACATCACAGGAATTCAGACAATTTAGTAAAGAGTGGGAATTTGAGCACAATACCTCCTCTCCAGGGTACCCTCAGAGCAATGGCAAAGCTGAATCTGCTGTGAAAATGGCCAAGAAACTGATGCGAAAACAAGCAGGTACAGACATCTATCTTATGTTACTGGATTTAAGAAATACACCCACACAAGGCTTGGAGAGTAGTCCAGTTCAGAGACTAATGAGTAGATGAACAAAGACTCTCTTACCAATAACTAAACAACTGCTGAAATCAAAACTTGTGGTTGACATCAATTCCAAACTGAAACTGAATCAGAATCGACAAGCAAAGTACTGCAAAAGTCTGCAAGAGATCTACCGACTCTACAGAAAAATGATAATGTTTGGGTTCAACCACTCGATAAATATAGTAAACACTGGCAAAAGGCGAAAGTCATGCAGAACCTAGGACATCAGTCTTACCTAATACAAACAGAGGAAGGAAAGGTGTTGAGAAGAAATCGTAGGCATATAAAGAAGACTAGAAAACCTGATAACAGGAAGCCACAAAGACTATTTGATGAAGATCTAACTTGGCCTTCAACAAAAACTTCAACAGCAGTTTCTCAAGGACAGATACCACAAGAAGCAGATCAAATAAGTGGGGAGCAAGAAAATGGAGAACCCACAAAAGATTTGTATGTCTCAGAAGTACCACATTCTTCCAAAGATACATATGTGTCAAGAGCTGGGAGAATGTGCAGAAAGCCAGCTTATCTCAAGGACTATGTATGACTGGCCACAATATAAAATTTTAAGTTATGCAGTTATAAACAATGTTTTCTGTTTTTTGTGTTCTTTAAAGAGAAAGGATGTAGCAATATGATATGTTACAACTGGCCACTAGAGGTCTCACTGTTTTAACTTATGCAAGAACTAGCAGGATATACTTGTTGGTAGTTACAGACCGTGTGGTCAGCAGCTAATGGTCTCTCTTGGGATCAGTTAATAAAGTCTGTGCTACGTGATCCTGAGTGTGTACCTCCTTCATGTAAGTCTCCCTTCATAACAAATACAATGCCAAAGGCATGAAAAAATCCCTAATATGTAATATTAGGGTCATTCTAATCAATTGTGAATTCAAGGGACTTTTGTTTATACAAAGTCATATGTACACAGTTTACGTTTGGGGACTTCAGCTTTAAGGGATGTATCAAGAGATGGGGTCTGCATTGTTTATTATGTATCAACAGTCTGCATTATTGCAGTCTGTAAATCCTAGGACTGTTTCACCTCCTAACTTTTTACATAATAATAAAGCTCAAGAACAAAATTTCATATACAATGATACTGGGGAAGATATCTGATTTGCTTCTAATTGTCATATGTGTATCTTCATGGTGTAATTTAAAAACAGTTTAATGCTTTACCAACCCTGAACTACATCTGAAAAAACATGTTATCATTGTGAGATAGGGCAAAAGGTAGGAGCAAAGGACAGGTAGAGTACACACACAGGGAGCATAGGACAGGCAGAGTATGTCACACACAGGGAGTATAGGGCAGGTAGAGTATGGCACACATACAGGGAGCATAGGACAGGCAGAGTATTGTACACACAGGGAGTATAGGACAGACAGAGTATGACACACACAGGGAGCAACGGGCAGGTAGAGTATGGCAAACACACAGGGAGCATAGGACAGACAGATTATGGCACACACAGGGAGTATAGGGCAGGCGGAGTATGACACACACAGGGAGTATAGGGCAGGTAGAGTATGGCACACATACAGGGAGCATGGGATAGGCAGAGTATGGCACATACAGGGAGTATAGGACAGGCAGAGTATGACACACGCAGGGAGCATAGAGCAGGCAGAATATGACACACACAGGGATCATAGGGCAGGCAGAGTATGGCACACATGGGGCATAGGGCAGGCAGAATATGGCACACACAGGGAGCATAGGGCATGCAGATTATGACACAAACACACAGGGAGCATAGGATAGAGTATGACACATACATAGGGTAGAGTATGACACACACACAGGGAGCATAGGATAGGCAGAGTATGGCACACACAGGGAGTATAGGACAGGCAGAGTATGACACAAACAGGGAGCATAGGGCAGGTAGAGTATGGCACACACACACAGGGAGCATACTGCAGGCAGAATATGGCACACACAGGGATCATAGGGCAGGCAGAGTATGGCACACATGGGGCATAGGGCAGGCAGAATATGGCACACACAAGGAGCACAGGACAGACAGACTTGGAAGGGACCTTTCCATGTGTGCTTCCAAGAATGATGTTTATAGTAAACTTAGTCACCAGTCTGAAGATCATAAACTTGTTGTTTATTGTTGGTTGGATGCACAGCAGTGTACTGTACTATATTATCACTGCAGAACCTGAGCTCTGCAGGGACTGTCATTGAAACATTAGTAGCCATCCTTCTGCCAAACAATATCTCATAAAGGGACAAGTCATGTTTAGTCAATCGTTGTACACATGGAAGTGAGTACCAAGGGAAGATCTTTTGACCAAAGAACAACCTACGGTTGTGGTTTTTGCTAGTTTTTATTTTATAGTACCATTTGTGCATCCAACCATGCCCGATGCCTGATGTCTGTATGGGTTATGGAGTTGCTGAGTGATGTGTGAAGTCTGACATACTTGTGTCATTAGTGCATGAGTACCCTCAGAGCTGATCACTTGTGGGAGGCTGAACCTGTTGGTATTTTTAGTAGTAGACTTGTAGGGAGGAGAGGGTCTACTTCTTCCTTCTGCAAACGTCTTGTGAACCAGAGCGCTCTTCTCCAAGTTCGACTTGGTTGCAGCCCAAATAGCAGACATGTGGGCTGGATGGTCATCTGCAGCCGGGATGTCAGACAAGACAAAGTCCTGTGGGAAGACTTGAAGATGCTGACCATACACCAACATGAATGGAGACCTTCCAGTGGAAGCGTGGCAGGCATTGTTATGAGCAAACTCCACCCATGGGAGGAGATCAGACCAGTCATCTTGACAAAGGGAAATGTGGTTCCTCAGGAACTGTTCCAAAGCTTGGTTTACTTGTTCAACTGCTCCATTTGTCTGGGGATGATAGGCGGAGGAGAACTGGGGAGTAATACCCAGATCTTTGCACAGGGAATGCCAAAACCATGCAAGCGGAAAATATACTGGATGAAGAGCTGAGACAACTCCACAGCAGAGGGAAGCTTCCGCAGGGGAATGAAATGGGCCATCTTGCTAAAGCAGTCAATCACAACCCAGATCACAGTGTTCCTACTAGAGGGAGGAAGCTCAACTATGAAGTCCATTGCTAAATGAGTCCACGGACGAGAGTGGATAGGCAATGGTTGCAATAACTCACTGGGGCAGGAATGGCTAGGCTTGGATGTGGCACAAATAGTACAAGCAGCAACAAAGTCTTTGATATCTTTTCAGATAGTCGGCCACCAGACTAAACGTCGAAGGAGTTCAAGGGTCTTTTCAGGACTAGAATGTCCTGCTTGCTTGGAACAGTGGGTCTGTTGAAGAATAGGCAGACGTAGCACGGAGGGAACAAATGCTATCCCAATGGGGGTATACAGAGGAGCAGAAGACTGTCCGGCCAAGATTCGTTCAGCAAATTGAGCAAACAGGGATGCAATAATCTTGGCGGGAGGAATAATTGGTTCAAGCCTTTCAGGAAGACGATCCACCAGAGTGAAACTTCGGGAAAGCGCACCGGCTTTCCGGTTCTTGGAGCCAGGACGATAGGTCAGAACAAAGTTGAAACATGAGAAGAATAGAGCCCACCTGGCCTGATGAGGATTCAGTCTCTTGAGAGAGTGTATGAACTCCAAGTTCAAAAACAGAAATGTTGCTGTTACCTCTAACCAAATGCAACACCAATTATGGTCGAGTTCCAAGCGATGCACCTCCGCCGTATGTGCTGCTGAAGTATTCAAAAGGTTTAAAGTTCACAAGGATCGACTCAAATGCAGCTTAACTGCTCAAACTTCAGTGTTTATTGTTTAACACAACATGTTTCGAGTCTTGTAGGACTCTTTGTCACTTGACAAAGAGTCCTACAAGACTCGAAACATGTAGTGTTAAACAATAAACACTGAAGTTTGAGCAGTTAAGCTGCATTTGAGTCGATCCTTGTGAACTTTAAACCTTATGAACTCCAAGTTCTTATGATCCGTATAAATCGTGACCGGAATTGAAGAACCCTCAAGGAGGGGACGCCACTCTTCAAGAGCAAGCTTGACAGCCAGAAGTTCTCAATTTCCTACATCGTAATTTTGCTCTGCAGGAGAAAACTTTCTGGAGAAAAAGGCACAAGGGTGCAACTTCCCATCGGCTGAATGTCTTTGGGATAGAATAGCCCCAGCACCCACTTCAGATTCATCCACCTCAATGCAAAAGGGTAGCTTTGGATCAGGGTGATGGAGGACTGGGGCAGAAGAAAACACATCCTTCAGGGACTAAAAAGCTTCAACAGCAACTGGAGGCCAAGAACTGGGTTTATCCCCTTTCTGGATGAGAGCAAGGATAGGTGCCATACAGGATGAGAACCCCTTGATGAATTGCTGGTAGTAGTTGGCAAACCCGATGAACCTTTCTATTGCCTTGGTGCTCAAGGGAAGAGGCCACTCTTGGATTGCAGACACTTTAACGGGATCCATCTCAAAACCTTCTGGGGAGCTGATGTATCCCAAGAAAGAAATCTTAGACACCTCAAAGACACATTTCTCCAACTTGGCAAAGAGAGAGTTCTTCCTCAAATGAGAGAGTACTTCTTTCACCTGGGAGCGATGAGATACAATGTCTTTAGAAAAGATCAGGATGTCATCAAGGTACACGACCACAGACTTTCCCAAAAGTGACATCCCGGAAGATGTCATTCACAACACAACACAACAAAGGAGGCTTCTTCAAAAAGAGGTTGTTATAGTTGTATTTAATAAAGGTGTTCATAAAGAACACAACGTGGTTCACCATACTAAGACCCCCTCCTTCCTTTGTAGGTAGGTAACATTCCTTTTGATGAGGTTTGTCTTATTCCCCCATAACAGTTGGAAGAAGAGACCTTTGATCTTAACATAGAAAGCCTCTGGCAAAAGGCACACGTGGCTGAGATAAACATTGGAATCAGGTAGGTTTTGATGAGATCCACCCTTTCTCTGAGGGTATATTTCAACCCTTTCCACCGGTTCACCAGAACAGTTGCGGTTTCCAATTTGCCCTCCCAGTTTTGTCTGGTGTAATCACCATGACTGAATTCAATGCCAAGAATTTTAATTTTAGGCTGGGCCACTGGGAAGACACCCGGGAGACTGAAGGCAGGATCTCCCTTCTCCATCCAGAAAGTTTCACACTTATTCTGGTTAATCAAGGACCCGGAGGCCCTTTCGTAGTCCCTTAGAATACTTGCCACAGTCTCTGCCTCCTCCCCAGTAGACACGACTACTGTGCCATCATCTGTATAAGTGGAGACCTTCAGGGCTCTCCCAGGAGACAGAGGAACCCCCGCTAATGCATCGCCCTCTATCCGCCTAATGAGGGGATCAATGGCAAATACATAAAGCAGAGGGCTCAAAGGACAGCCCTGTCTCCCCGGACCAACCATTCACAAAGTCTCCCTGGACCAACCATTCACAAGCGGGAAACTCTCAGCCCTTTGTACAAAACTTTTAGCCAATTTATAAATTTGCCCGTAAGACCGTACCTGTCAAGGAGTAACCAGAGATACTCGTGGCTTACCCTATCAAAAGCCTTTGACTGATCCAAACTCAGCAAATACTTACCCCACTCACAGATCTTGCACCGTTCTATGACCTCCCTGATGTCAAGGACAGCGGAAAAGGTGCTGCGGCCCTTCACAGTGCAGTGCTGAGAGGGGGAAAGAAGCCTTTCTGCAAAAGGTAAAAGGCGGTTAAACATGACTTTTGCCAGAATTTTCCTGTCTGTATTAAGAAGAGTGATGGGGCGCCAGTTCTCAACCTTAGACTGGTCCAAACCCTTAGACAGGAGAATAAGAGCTGAGTGTCTCATGGAGGGAGGGAGTAGGCTCTCTTCCAGGGTGCTATTGAATACCTCTGTGAGACAAGGGGCCAGGATATCAACAAACTGTTTTTTTTGAGGCCAAGGCCTTCAATCGCTGTCCTGACCTCCTCAACTCCAATCTCACTCTCCAATTCATCAAAAGGAATGTTCTCATCCTGCAGAAAAGGGATCTCTTCCAGAAAGGAAGACATACTGGCCTGGGAGAGCCTCTGCCCCTTCAGAAGTTCAGCATAGTAGTTCTTAACAACTCTGAGAATATCAGGGGTCGAAGTCTCTAGCACCCCAGCCTCATTTTGCAAGCCATGTATGGACTTGCGGGAAAACACTTCCCTACAGTTTTGGAAAGGGTCAGGTGAGTGGTGCTTCCCGTAGTCCCTCTCCAAAACCAGGGAAGAGTACCTGTCACACTGATACTCCTTCATGAGGGCACAGACCCTGGCAACTTCCCCACCTTGGCCACCATCAGATACCAATCTGTCTAACTTTCTCCTGAGAGCTTGGTAGGCACGTTCTTTATCAATTTGTATTTCATTAGCTAGGCCTCGAAAGACTCCTGCTGCCCTCTTTTTGACCATCTCCCACCACTCTGCCTTAGTGTTGCAGAAATCTAACAAGGATTCTTGAGCCTGAAAAAAATCCCTGAAGGACTGATTGACACACTCCTCCCCCAGGAGGGCCGAATTCAGGTGCCAAAGACCACTTCCCCTCGGAGGGGACTCTGAGACATTCAAGGACACTCCCACCATACAGTGATCAGAGAACTCCACAGCTGTTACCTCAGGAGGAGACACTATGAAGTCCTGCTTAACAAAAAAACCTGTCGATCCTACTCCTACACGTTCCTCTAAAAAAGGTGAAACCCGTGCTGTTAGGGGTGGCGAATTTGCACATCCTCTAGACCGGCCTGACTAACCATGCTATTAAGGAAGATGCTATCATAGCCCAGCCGACCTGCGGCACCTCCCCTATCCATAGGCCTAGTCACGGTGTTAAAGTCACCGCCAAACACTATCGGCTGGGCTGTAAAAAGAAAGGGCTTGATCCTGCTAAACAGCTCCCTCCTCGCCTTCAGTGTCTGAGGGCCATACACATTAATAAGGCGAAGATTTTGCCCATTCAGCAGGACGTCCAAGACCATACATCTGCCCATCTCTACCTCAATCACCCGTTTGACTGTTACCTTATTGGTCTTAAAAAGGACTATAACAAACAAGGGAAAGTTGTGCTCACCACTATTTTTTAAAACCATTAGGCGGGGGTGCAATGAGGGTGTGACCACAAAATACATATATAGTCAAATACAAGAGTCCTCTGCACTCAACCCATTATCAATATATTTAAGACAGACATTTTGTGCATACTGCTACTGAAAAATGCCTTACCCTTTAAACAAAACAGGGATTGTTTGTCCATATATTGCAATATATTTAAGCTGGCCAACTACGTCAAAGTCATCCCATTCATTAAGAATTCTTAATGAATCAGATAAAATTGAGCATAGGACTGGCCAGATATGGGATGACTTTGACGTAGTTGGCCAGCTTAAATATATTGCAATATATGGACAAACAATCCCTGTTTTGTTTAAAGGGTAAGGCATTTTTCAGTAGCAGTATGCACAAAATGTCTGTCTTAAATATATTGATAATGGGTTGAGTGCAGAGGACTCTTGTATTTGACTTAAAAAGGACTGCCACTCCACTGTAGGTCTCGGCCGCGAGAGACCAGTAGGAGGGACCATGTGTCCATTCTTTTTTGGCTCTATGGAGCACCTGTAGATTACATAATCTGGTCTCTTGCAAAAATAAAATCTCTGCCTCAACTTGGGAGAGCAAAAAGAAGGCCTCCTCCCTTGCGCCTACAGACTTAACGCTCGCGACAGTAATGGTCACGACACGTATTGGAGGAGGTGCAGCCATTTACAGGGTGATTAAGATGATGAGGTTTCCACCCTCCTTTTTGCCTTTCTATCATCATCAGAACATTCCCTCTTTGCTCCTCCTCTTCAAACTCGTGCTCCTCGTGCTCTACCCTCTCCCCCCAAGATAATGGGGCAAATCTATTTGCAGATAGGGGAATTAGGCCAACCCCTCCTCCTCAACACATGAATGGGCATTTTCTGCACATTCCCCATTACCCCCATTCACAGTCTTATAAGCCTTCTTTTTGGCCTCAGCAGCTTTAAGGGGTTTACCTGCCGTGACCCAATCCCCAATGTGTTTTTAACAATGGAAAGAGACACACTTGGCAGTTCAGAAGGGGGGGGTCTCCTGAACTACTCCTTGGGGGATTGGTATCTGACCTCTAGTTTTGGGAGGCGGTGGAGTTTTGGGAGGCGGTGGAGTTTTGGGAGGCTGAGATAGATTGTGGGGGATGATTGGGTCAGGATATGGCACAAGAGGAGTCATCGCAACAACCTGACCCAGTGGGGCTTCGGTCTCAGGCTCCACCACTTCCATCCTGAACTCCTCATCTATGCTTTGCCACGACATAGGACAGGAACCGTACACATGGCCAAGCACTCCGCACAAGTTGCACCTTATACTTTTAGGACAGTGTTTGGCAACATGACCTACTCCAAGGCACATATAGCATTTTAGTACATCGCAACTGATGGGATTTGCTGGGGGACATTGCCTACAGTGTGCAGGCGGACTTTAGCTTGCCAGCTCCCCATCCATATCCCCCTGTACCCAAAAACCTTCTCCAACTCTCCTATCACATCCACATATCGTTTGAGCCAAACCTTGGGATCTGCAGGGGGGATGGACTCATTCTCTAGAAGGATGGTGACGTTACAGACCCCAGGTCTAGATATGGGAACAGCTCTAAAACCCTCCCACATGCCTGAGTTAGAAAACTCCCTCAAATTTGCTCCAAAACTCGTCTAACTCCTGGACTCTCATGAAGCTGATGGAATAGTCTTTGAAAACCTTATTATGTACAAAACAATTAAGGTCATTAGCAGAAACGCCCATATCAAATCTTGTCAATAATGATGTTTCCATAAGGCAAGGGTCCCTCCCCCTTCCACTGCAATCGCACCACATTCTTACGGTGCCCAGAATCTGAGGGATACACCTTCCCACGCTGGGGAAATTGCGCCATTGCGGGTTGATCCCCATGCCCCACACGCCCTACACGCACACCAGTCATAGGCACATTTCTTTGTCTTGCCCCATTCACTCCCCCAGACTCCCAGCCACGCACAACATTTGCAAAACTTTGGCCACTCCCACTCGCCCCTTCATTCACTGTACTCACACCCACCACTGCAACATTTGCTTCACCTGCACCCAAAGCACTTGTACTGACACCCACCTCTTGCACATGTGACACTTGCACAGCCTGACCCCCCGACACTTTAGCCCCACTCACATTCACAGATGCACCAACAGATTTTATTTTCTCAGTGCAGCCGAAACCTCAGGCATCCGCTCACTGATCTCCTCACTGCCCTCACTCCCACGCACACTCGCACCTCCACAAACAGCAACATCCAGAATTGCTGAACTACAAGAGTCCACTTTAGAGTCTTTTTTTTTTCTTCTGGACGGCTGCTTTAGTGGCCTTCTTGGTCTTCTTCATGGTCATCCGCTTTCTTTTCTGATCCGTCTGATCCTCCTGTTGCCCAGCAACTGCACCTTTGCGCTGTGAGTTCTCTTTAACGTGATTATCACTGCCAGCTCTGTCCTGCTCCAGATGTTATGTAGTAAGAATGGCTGAAGCATCTGGTTGCTGTGAGAGTTCCCTAGCAACATTTGGGACATCTTGTTCTCTGTGCTGTTATTTGCAGCAGTGTGGCAAAGTGCCTCAGTTGCAGGATTTTTCTCGACTGACTGCTCTGCGTTCCTTACAGATGGTACATTCCCAGAGTTCTCTGCTGCAGCCACATTAGCATTAGGTTTCTGTGCCCATGCGGCCAACACAGCAGGTGCCGACTGCACCCCGACATTCTCAGCTACTGCTGCTGTACCCCAGATTGTGGGGCTGCCTGGGAGACTCCCAGAGACACGGGCTGGGGCAGAGCAGGGAAATCACTTGGCACATAAATAAAGTCACTTCAGGCTGATGTTTCTGCCTTTGCTTCACCTTCTCCCTTGGGTCAATGTCCTCTATTTCCTCAGAAGAAAAGACCATTTTTTGTGGTCTCAGAGTGCAAGGAGATTCTGCCGCTCTGATCTCTCTGAGAAGACCCGGTGTTCCAGAGGGGGTACCAGTGGGGGTACATGTAGGTGAAACAGTTGGGGTACCAGTGGGTGTAGCAGAGGGGGAGCCAGGGCTCCTTGGGGCTGGCTGGTATGGCTGGAGGGCCCCAGAGCTGTCAGGCTCCTCATCACTGGGAACCTCCTTGATCGCTCTGCTTTTAAGTGACACTTTGTATTTCTCCTCCTGGCGCCTTTTCTCCATACGCCGGAACCTCTCGGCATTATCAAACGACTCCTTTACAGGACCAATTCCATTGCCAAGAGTTTCCACCTCCTGCTCCAGACTGTGCAGTTTGTCACACAGGGTTGCAATTTCCACCCGCTTTTTAGGCCGGGCCAGACTGTATGTCCTTGTACACTCATGTCTCTTGTTCTTTATCTCAGTCTTTAAAGCAGCAATCTCTGCCTTTTTCTGCCTGTACCTCTGCATTCCTTTTGCCATGTTCTCATGGAATCCAGGGTCAGTTGGCTGCATGTTGGGGTTGAATCCAGCAACATGGTCACAAGACTCCGCTCGGGGCCCCTCAGATACCCCTTCTTTTGCAGAAGCACCACGAGGCCTAGATGATGTTGAGGCCTGGGACTTTCCTGGATCAGCTTCCTTGGAAGAACCACTCCCTCCAGGGCTGCAATTGCTCATGATTGAGTTAACGAGCACACACACAAACTGCTCTCTCCACCCAGCTGCAAACACGATCAGGTGATCACCAGTGGGTGGTCCTGCTGAATTGTGTGATGTAGTTGTATAATCACATTTACTTTACAGTGCTACGCAATATGTTGGCGCTATATAAATACATGTTAATAATAATAATAAAAATACCTATGCTGCCATCGTTTTATGGGATCTCTCTGTACAGACTATGAGCAAACTTAGGGGTTGTTCCTGCTGAATTGTGCTTAGTACAGGGAATACCTATGTACCATAGTTTTATGGGATCTCTCTGTACAGACTATGAGCAAACTTAGGGACTGTTCCTGCTGAATTGTGCTTAGTACAGGGAATACCTATGCTGCCATAGTTTTATGGGATCTCTCTGTACAGACTATGAGCAAACTTAGGGGTTGTTCCTGCTGAATTGTGCTTAGTACAGGGAATACCTATGCTGCCATAGTTTTATGGGATCTCTCTGTACAGACTATGAGCAAACTTAGGGGACTGTTCCTGCTGAATTGTGCTTAGTACAGGGAATACCTATGTACCATAGTTTTATGGGATCTCTCTGTACAGACTATGAGCAAACTTAGGGACTGTTCCTGCTGAATTGTGCTTAGTACAGGGAATACCTATGCTGCCATAGTTTTATGGGATCTCTCTGTACAGACTATGAGCAAACTTAGGGACTGTTCCTGCTGAATTATGCTTAGTACAGGGAATACCTATGCTGCCATAGTTTTATGGGATCTCTCTGTACAGACTATGAGCAAACTTAGGGACTGTTCCTGCTGAATTGTGCTTAGTACAGGGAATACCTATGTACCATAGTTTTATGGGATCTCTCTGTACAGACTATGAGCAAACTTAGGGACTGTTCCTGCTGAATTGTGCTTAGTACAGGGAATACCTATACTGCCATAGTTTTATGGGATTTCTCTGTACAGACTATGAGCAAACTTAGGGACTGTTCCTGCTGAATTGTGCTTAGTACAGGGAATACCTATGTACCATAGTTTTATGGGATCTCTCTGTACAGACTATGAGCAAACTTAGGGACTGTTCCTGCTGAATTGTGCTTAGTACAGGTGAATACACATCCTGAAATTTACATGGGTTCATTCTCCAACATCCCTAACAATCATTTGATCGTTTCGATTTGTGTTACCCTAGTGACAGGCAGATAAAACAATGCCGATCATTCAGTATAATGTTAATTGTCATTTTACAAGAGTATTTTTCACAGATGAATCCCCTCCATTTGATTTCAGTTGCACCTTTATTTGAAGAAGATTCAGTACAGATCTAAGGATGATGACATTTTCTCCTTTGATGAGAATAGAGAGTTTATCACTAAATACTTGATCTATAGCAACTTCATGGCTTCAGTTGACATGAGAATTAAAACCTTCTTCGGTGAGTTCTCCCCTTGGGCTCCATTGGATCAACAGCTGAAAATAACCCCAAGGTGGATTCCGTGGAAGACCAAGGGCAGTAAAGTGAGTTCCTTTCTCTTTTAAATAATAAAAACTGTTTGGCTGATTCACAATGGACCATGTACTTTCCCATCACTAATATGGCACTGAGTGTGTTATTCAGACTGGGCAAGGGTTGCTCTTGCACCCACAGGCTTAGTAAAGGACCCCTTGTGTATCTTAGCAAGTTTCCCTACTAGGGAAGTCAATTTTACCCACAGCCAGTGACAATTGAAAGGTATGTTGGGGTGAGCATGTTTTCCTGCGGGCAGCCAAGTGATTCTTCTGCCGTTGTCATGAGGGTGGGGGTTAAACTGGCTCTGCTGTCAAAGAAAACCAGCACTGGTTAAGCCCTGTCTGCCCGTCACAGCTTCTGTTAAAGGGGTTGTTCTCCTTCCAATACTTGTCACAGTTTACACATTATTTGAGAGTAAAACAATGTGAAACAAATACAGAAATGAAAGTTAGGATTAGTAATGTCTCTCAGCAGCGCCTAAAGCAAACGGAGAAAGCAAAAAAACAGGAAGAAAATATGGTGTAATAATTCCGGTTACTCTTAGAGCATCTCCAATGACAATATTTCAGGAGAGAACTTCCAAGCAATACTGCTGTGATGACATTTCTTTTATTTGCAGACATCTATTCACACAACATGTTTCGGGCATTTCGTGCCCTTTCTCAAGTGTGATACAAATCATTAGAAACACACCCATCCCTTCCCCCCTCACAATTCCATAGGGTGATTAATGGTGTGTCCATTACCTCTGCATTACAAAATGAGCTTTTCTTAGGGAAATACAGTCACTATATACAAAATCCATATATTTGTGTCAAGTCCATAAAGCGGATGTTGAAAATGTGGAAAAACCTTGTGCAGACGAAGTGACAACTTTCTGTAACAATCACTGTAAAGAAACAAGTTGTTACACTAAGGGGCAGATTTACATAGGGTTGAATATCAAGGGTTAATTAACCCTCGATATTCGACTGCCAAATGTAAATCCCTCGACTTTGAATATCGAGGTCGAAGGATTTAGCGCATTTCCTACGATCGTACGATTGAAGGAAAAATCGTTCAATCGAACATTTAAATCCTTTGAATCGAACGATTCGAAGGATTTTAATCCATGGATCGAAGGATTTTCCTTTGATCAGACAATTGTTAGGAAGCCTATGGGGACCTTCCCTATAGACTAACATTGATGCTGGATAGGTTTTAGGTGGCGAACTACGGGATCGAAGTATTTTTTAAAGAGACAGTACTTTGACTATCGAATGCTCGAATAGTCGAACGATTCGAACTAAAAATCTAAGTCGTAGTTGAAGTAGCCAAATTCGACTATTCGAAATTCAAAGTATTTTTTCTTCTATTCCTTCAGTCGAGCTAAGTAAATGGGGCCCTTAATCGTTAAAGACGTCCTATCTCCATTTACATAAGGATTTGTAACATTTTAAAATATCCAAGAGTTTGTTGCCACACAAACTAACTAGATAACCATTTCTATGGATAATTACTAAACATCTTGACTCAATAAAATCAATAAAATCAAAACTACTACAGCATTTTTGTTGGTAGATAGTTGCCACAAGGAAAGGAGAAAGGGCTAGTACTGCACATGTATCTACTATGGCCACTAGTTATATTGGTATAACAGCAGCATAATAACAATAATGTTACCTTTAACCATCTGGTAAGTTCTATATTCAGTATTCAATACCTGCAAAGTTAAAGAAAACATTTTTTTGTTAGTGCATGAGATTTATAACAAACTTTTTAAGTCTCCATAAGTCATTTAAACCACCAGGGATCATTGTATTAAGTTATTTTATCCATTTACCTTCAGTCTGTAATAGTTTCTTATGCCTGTTCCTGCCTCTTCTTTCTACAGCTATTTCTTCTAACCTGCACCATTTTAATTGTGTTTGATTATGTTTTGCTTCATTAAAATGTCTTGAGACCTGTGTATCTGTTGCTGTGTTTTCCTTGAAGTTTCTTATCTTCATGTTCCTGAATCCTTTTTCTGATTTCCCGTTTTATCTGGCCAACATAGCCCGTACCACAAGGATATTTTAACAGAGACACAACAAATGTTGAGAGACAGGCGGCTTGGCATTTAATATAGACACATACAAGAGTCCTCTGCACTCAACCCATTATCAATATATTTAAGACAGAGACATTTTGTGCTACTGCTAATGAAAAATGCCTTACCCTTTAAACAACACAGGGATTGTTTGTCCATATATTGCAATATATTTAAGCTGAACAACTACGTCACACTCATCCCATAATTGGCCAGTCCTACGCTCAATTTTCATCTGATTCATTAAGAATTCTATGGTTCAATTATACATTTTATAAAAGGGACGAATACGTTTTACCTGCAACTTACTTGCTGCTTTCAAAGTAAACCTCCCAAACTTGGCTGCCCTTTTATTAGACACCAGTGGGATCACCTGACTATAGCTGGGCATTTAATATTGACATCATACCCTTTAGTTGGGTGACACATTTTAGCATCTTTGACGATAGAAGAGCAGCAGTTACATCTTAAACAGGGGTATGTACCAAATTTAAGTTTACCCTTACATTTTTTAATTTTTGATCTCGTATGTGAAGAGCAGAGTAAATAGTTTAGAATACGCCCACGTTTGTAACAGAACAAAGGGGTTTGTTTAAATAAATGGCCAAATTGCTGATCAGACTGAATCACTGGCCAGTACTTCTTAATCAGCTTTATAAGAGACTTTTCCTTTTATCCCGGATGTATATATATTTGTATTTGGTGTTCTCTGGAACCAAGTTTAGTAAAAATGTCTACGTACAAGATTGTAGTAAAGCCAGCACATGTAGTAATGATCCCGGTATTCTCCTCTCCTCCACCAGCCACTGATACAGGAATCACATAGTATAATACTGATTTATTAAAAGACTTAAAAAAAACTTTAAAATATTTAACTCACATTTATTTCCATGAGTTTTGGTCAAATATAGGTAAGTCTTTGGCAGGTATCACTAGTTGGAATCCAAAGGAGAAGATTTGCCGGTGTCTCACTCCCTCGTGGTGTTTTCCCTGCAGCTTACTGTGACGTCACTTCCGTCTGACGCATTTCACCAAACCAATCGGCTGCTTCAGAGTCATGAAGTGTGTTTAGCAGAGCTTCACGTTTTGTTGCCAAGGAAACACTTCCGGTACACTTCCTTATGTGTTCCACCGGTTTGCTATGGTTTATGTGTCATTTCTGGGTTTTTCAGTATAGCGGGTTTCCATGGCAACCTCGCATACTTCTCGTAGTAGGTCATTAGTAGGTCTTGTTTCAGTGTCGCGAATCTCCTGCTGCTTTAACTTTCTAAATCTGATAACTGTTACGTGTACATGTAGGTTATTACTTTCTCCAAGGGCAGATCATTTTAAAGAAATCTCCATCAAGATAATATATGATAATATATGTGCATACTATCACTTCATTAGTTTCTCTTTATGTTATCAACTTATATTTACAATTTATTTTTACAATTCATATTCATTCTAAAATTCATATTAGTTTGATACTGTTTTGTATATATCATTAATTTGTTAAAAAAAAATCCTAAAAATGAATTGAAAGTGCTTAGTGCTCTGTGCATTTTTATTTATAATCGATATGTATTTATTTTATAAGTAGATCAATAAAGTGATTTTCACTCACATTTTTATTGTGAGTTTGTTTCAAATGTTTGACACATAGTAATTTTCTAAAAAAAAATTCATAATGTGTCAAACCATTTTAAACAAATACTGCAGATTTAAAATGTTGGGGTATTGCTAAAATAGCAAATAATTGGAAGGGAGGTGATAGAATCAAAAACCCTTACAGAAGGAGGTGGATCCATAACATGCAGACCCCTAGCACCACATGAACTAAAACAAAAAAATTATTTCATACTTACCGTAATTTTTGTTCACACCTCTGGGTATTCCCCACCCTGGCTTTTAATAGGACAGAAGCAATTAAGTTAATTAAATGAAACCATGACTATATCTACACCCCCTTACCCTTCAGTGTCCAGTGTCTTGTAAGTCTGAGCTCTTCATTTCTGGGAGGGTTGAGTGCTGCCCATAGTAACTAGGAAACAAAAATGGCGGTAAGTATGAAATACATTTTTTGTTTTCCATGGTCACTATGGCAGCACTCACACCTCTGGGTTTGTACCCTAGCAATCAGACAGGGTGGGTAATAAAAACAAACTTTACAACCCTTAGAATGGCAGTATTTATTTTGCAGCATTTACTGCTTCTAATACTCTCTTGCCAACTAAAGCCTCACTTGAGGAAAACAAATTAACATGATAATGTCTCAGAAATGTCTTCGCTGAAGACCAGGATGCAGATTTGCAAATTTGCTCCAACGTTACTTCTGCCTGAAAAGCCCAAGAAGCACTCAGCGCTCTAGTAGATTGTGCCTTTACCCCTTTTGGAATTTGACACCCCGTCGATTGGTTAACCCTGTGAATACATTTTACTATCCATCTGCTCAGCGTAACTGCCGAAGCTGCATGTCCCTTTCTGTTACCTTCAGGGACCACAAAGAGTCTTTTAGTTTTTCTCCATCTCTTTGATCTTCTCAGATACTCTGTATGCACCTGACCAGATCTAGAGTGTTCCACACTCTTTCTTGTTCCGACGTAGACTCTGGAAAAAACGCAGATAATATCGATTCCTGATTTATATGGAAAGTGGATACTACCTTAGATATTCTGGACCTGGCCTCAGAATCACTTGATGTGGCTCAATGACTGTAAAAGGTGGTTCAGTTGAAAATGCCTGTAAATCACTGACTCTTTTTGAGGACGTTATTGCTGTAAGAAAAAGAGTTTTTACTGTAAGATTGATATCTGATATCTCTTGTATGGGTTCAAAAGGTTTTCTCGTAAGAGCCTGCAATACTGTTGGTAAATCCCCTGTAGCAGAAAAAACCTTCTTTGGAGGCCTTAGATGCATAACTCCTGACATAAATTTTATTATGTTCTCCTCCTTTGCCCATTGCCTTCCTGTTAATGCTGATATAGCAGAAACCTGTAATGTTAGTGTTCTGAGACTTAGTCCTTTCTCAAATCCTATTTAAAGAAATTCTAGTATTCGGGCAATTGTAACTTGTTCCACATTCACTTCTTTTGAGGAAAGCCAAAGTCAAAATACTTGCCACTTGTTTGTTGACAATTTTCTATCTGACATCATAGTATCCACTACTGAATCTGAAAATCCTTCTCTACTCAATCTATTCCTCACAATCTCCAAGCTTTCAGGCACAATTTTTCTGGACATGGATGTTTGACTGGTCCCTGCAACAATAAGTCTACTCTCTGAAGAAGTTGAAGAGGTTCCTCTACCATCAGTGACTTCAATAATGGGTACCATGGTCTTCTCGATGGCTATCACATTTAACTTGTTCACTCTGATTTTCCTCATTATTCAAGGAATTAGAGGTATGGGAGGAAAAATGTATAGGAGACCTTTGCTCCAGGACTGATGGAAAGCATCCACTGCTCCTGCTTGAGGACACGGGTACCTCGAGATGAATCTTTCTACCTTCTGACTGGCTGGACTGGCCATTAAATCCACTCTTGGCCTTCCCCATCTCCTCACAATCTGAGCAAATATTTCCAGATGTAGTCCCCACTCGTGTCTGTCTACTACTGAATGGCTGAGGAAATTTGCTATCACATTCTTCTTCCCTGGCAGATGTAGAGCTGAAATATCCTTCAAATTCTCCTCTGCCCAACACATGATGGGGTGAAGTTCTGTCATGAGACTGTGGCTCTGAGTCCCGCCTTGTCTCCTTATATAAGCAACTGCTTCCACGTTGTCCATCTTTATCATCAACGACATTCCCCTCACTAGGTATTTGCACTTCTGAATTGCCTTCCACACAGCTCTCAACTCCAATATATTTGCTGGAAGTGTTTGTTCTTCCTCCGACCACTGACCCTGTAGATACACATTGTCTATGTGTGCTCCCCACTCAAAGGGGCTGGAATCTGTGGTCAGAACTTTCCAAGTGACTTCCGTCAATACTTGCCCTCTTGCCAATTTTTCTTTTCTTAACCACCACTCCATTTCCTTCATTACCTGCGTGTGAATCCATATTTGCCCATTTCAGCATTGGAAACGTTGAGATTAAAAGACCCAATGCACTGCTTATCTCTCTGGCTGAACACAAAGTTCTTTTTATTCGATCCTTTAGTGTACGTTTTATCTTATCTTTCTTCTCTTCTGGCAGAACTACCACTGCTTGCCTCGACAGAAATCTGGCACCGAGGTACACCAAAACTTGTGTCAGAACTAGCTGACTTTTCTCCATATTGAAACCCCAACCGTGTCTTTGCAAATAATGGATAACATAATCTCTTTGTTGCAGTAGAATCTTGGGATCTTGTGATTTCATTTGAATATCGTCTAGATAGTGAAAAATGTGTATCCCTCTCCTTCTGATTTCTGCTATAATTGACTGAAGGATCTTCGAAAAGACTCGAGGCAAAGTTGCTAGTCCAAGTGGGAGGCACATGAATTGGTAGTGCCAATCTTGATCTATCGCAAATCTTAGGAATCTGTGATGAGAAGCAGCTATAGGAATATGGAAATAAGCATCTTTCAAATCTAAAGATAGGAGCCAATCACATGAATAGTGGCTGAATAGCTCTGTCTTGCAACAATTGCTGCACATAATTGCTTAATATTTCTCTCTGTTCTCTTATCTTGGGAATCTTTGAAATTACAAATTGATTGTGAATCAGAGTAGTTTGGAACTCCAAATAGTATCCTTGACTGATGGTCTCTAATACCCACTAATCTGTTATAGACCTTGCCCAAACCTCTGTAAAATGTATCAATCTTCTGGGTATTCTTGAAGTTTGGACTGCCAGACCTTCAAAAATTTCTAGATGTTTTTGATCCCATCCCTTTACCTCTATGTTACTTAAAGAGAGAGTATTGGCCTCACAGAATCATTTTTGAAGCCTTGTCTGCACTCCAAGCTCTCAACCACAAAGCTCTTTTTGCCACTACTGACAAAGCCATTGCTCTAGAAGAGGATCTAACCAGGTCCACTGAAGCCTCAGTGATGAAGTCAGTTGATAATTTCAACTCAGCTAGAGCCTCAATAATATCTCTTTCTTCTCTTAAAGCTGTCTCCAGATTTTGTATCCAGATCTGCATCGCCCTTGGCACAGATGTCAAAGCTACAGCTGGTCTGCAAGTAGCTCCTAAAGCAAGATATGCCTTCTTTAAAAATGCTTACATCTTCTACCGGTAATAGGGTCTTTCTAGAAAACGTGAAACTGCCGTATCCACCTTAGGTGGTTTATCCCAAATTAACTCTTCCTCTGCCAAGAAAGGATAAAGCTTCTGGAGCTGTGGAGGAATAGGAAACTTTGCATTTGTCTTTCTCCACTCTATAACCACAATCTCCTTTATTACTTGATGCAAGGGAAAAGTTGATCTTTCTTTTTTCAAAAATTTAAAAGGATTTGAGGATCATACTTGTTGTTCTGGCTTCTCTGGAAGCTCCAACTGTTCTCTCATTGCCTTCATTAATGGTCCCACTAAAGTAAACTGAAACGATGAATTATCAGATCTTCCTCCTCTGAATCCACAGGTGATTGACATCCACTATAGGAATAACTTGTAGATGGCAAATGTGATGAATAAACCATTTCTTCTCTGACTTTTTTAGTGGCTAAGTTTACCCCCTCCATTACCGCCTCTCTGATCCATTTCATCCCTTCTACTAATCTTCTGGTGCATTGATCACTTAACTTTGAATGCTTAAGGGCTTGATTATCACATGCCACACATATCTTGTGCTTCTCTTTAGAGGCAGCTTTTCTTGGGATAGGCACACTAAAAACACATATGTTATATTTAGTGTTAGAAAATAATGCACTCTTTTACCTAATAGTGGCTAACCTCCTATTATCACTGGCAGCATTTTCTGGGCTACTAGGCACATCAGGTAGAAATGTCATCTCTAAGAAATAAAAGATCACTCATTCAACCACACAGTAACGCAAAAAACACTGTGATCCGAGAAACAATAGTATTACCTGAAAACCCTTTAATTCCAGGAATTGCAGATTGAAAAGAAAGCTGCAAACTCAGTAATCCCTTTTAAAAGTAGCGTCTGCATTAACACACACCGCCAGTAATGTCACCGGCTGCTCCTTATTAGCTGTGGAATGCATATTCCTCCTATGTGCATAACTTCCTCTTTGGCGAACATGCGCCCATGCATGTATAGTGGAACGCAAGATGTGCAACTTCCTTAATCTACACCATCATAATAATAACAACAAGAAAATCTTTTTCTTACCAGTGCCGCCCATAAACCTGGTCTTAGACCCAAAACTGGGTCCGCATGAGCCACAAAAGAAAAATGTAACCCTATAAAGGGCTCTCCAAAAAGTGAGGACAGAAAAAAGACACTGGACTGAGGGTAAGGGGGTGTAGATATAGTCAAGGTTTAATTTAATTAACTTAATTGCTTCTGTCCTATTAAAAGCAAGGGCGGGGAATACCCAGAGTGAGTGCTGCCATACCAGGGAAATATGGATATGAATCTTAGGGCCTTTTTATAATAACATGAAACTTCAAAATATTATAAAAACACCAGGGATAAAAAATATGATAAACGCACACATAAGCACTTTATTGATCTACTTATAAAATAAATACATATAGATTATAAAAATGCACAGAGCACTAAGCACTTTAAATTAATTTTAGGATTTTTTTTTACAAATTAATTATAGATACAAAACAGTATCAAACTAATATGAATTTTAGAATTAACATGAATTGTAAAAATAAATTGTAAATATAAGTTGATAACATAATCAGAAACTAATGAAGTGATAATACGCACATATATATTCATATTTTTGACACAGTATTAATTAATAAGATAAAATGATGATTAGGGCACAACTATAAAATTGGGGAAAGAAATAAAGTAACAGATGCCCAACAGAGAAGCAATGACCTGGTAAATAAACTGTGCTATTTATGATGAAAAATGCAGAATTAATTGATAAACATCAAAATGAATATGTAAAACGAATTGATAAACACCAAAGTGAATAATAAGATTTCTGTATGTTTAAATTATATGAACTGTTTGTTAAATATAAGTGACATGATTATTGTATAATCTATTATCTTGATGGAGATTTTGTTAAAATGATCTGCCCTTGGAGAAAGTAATAACCTACATGTACACGTAATATTTGTCAGATTTAGAAAGTAAAAGCAGCAGGCGATTCACCACACTGAAACAAGACCTACTAATGACCTACTACGAGAAGTATGCAAGGTTGCCATGGAAACACGCTATACTAAACCCAGAAACCCGGAAATGACGCATAAACCATACATACATGTGCTGGCTTTACTACAATATTGCACGTAGGCATTTTTACTAAACTTGGTGAAGGTTCCAGAGAACACCGAATACAACTATAAATACATCCGGTATAAAAGGAAAGGTCTCTTTTCAAAGGGGAACTCACACTAGTGAACTTTGTTATTCTAACACAGGGTGCTCTAAGAGTAACAGGAATTACTAAACCATATTTTCTTCCTGATTTTTGATTTCTCTGTTTGCTTTAGGCCAGTGATCCCCAACCAGTAGCTCGTGAGTAACATGTTGCTCTCCAACCCCATGGATGTTGCTCTCAGTGGCCTCAAAGCAAGTGATTATTTTTTAATTTATGGCTTGGAGGCAAGTTTTGGTTGCATAAAAACCAGGGGCACTGCCAATCAGAGACTCAATGTAGGTTCACAATCCACATAGGGGCTACCAAATAGCCAATCACAGCACTTATTTGGCACCCCAATAAAATTTTTCATGCTTGTGTTGCTCCCCAACTCCTTTTACTTCTGAATGTTGCTCACGGGTTCAAAAGGTTGGGGATCCCTGCTTTAGGCGCTGTTGATCCACGAAAAATTTTTTATATATTTTTTTATATTTCACAGTTCCATTGTTTTCAGATTGTTCCCCAGAAATAAAGAGGGGGGGTCAGTGACCCTGTAACTGATCCATGAGTTGATCCATGTGTTTGTCCCTGCTGAGCAGATTCCTTGAGTTTCATTAAAGGCAGCTGTTAGAATTGATACAATAGTTGCACTTATATTCCTCAAATGCTGCTGAGAAATGGATCAACTAAATGTAAATTACTTGTATTAAGAAGGTGTTTTAGCTGCTGACCCCGGCAAACAAATTGCCCAATGCTGCTAGTACAGCTGGTTATCTAAAATTCTGCAAGAGAAGTTTCTGCTGTGTCTGACAGTTTCAAATGACACTAATGGGAAGTGGCACAAGCTTTTTCAGTAATTGTCCCGTAACTGGCCCCTGTGTCTTCAGCCTCTCTATATCAGCTGTACGGTGAAAGTTATAGGTAACCCTATCCACCCCTGTAGAATCCCAAGGTATGGGAGCGCACTTCCAGGGTCACAGATTGGTCGCTTCAACTTTTCAGTAAAAAATTACTTTTATTTAAACATTGGTTAAAAAGAATTACATCAGTTTATGGTCTGACGCGTTTCGTATAGACATACTTCATCGGAGACCTAAACAAACTTTCATCACTTCAACTATTTATACCCTCACACGTGACCTTCCCCCCACAATGCAACACTTCAGCTGATTCACTGATTAGTATCACCTATACAAAAAGTACTCTGAATATTTTACAGATTAAACATATAAACATGTTAAAAGCATTGCTTCGCCCACTCATGAGCTCAACTCTATTACTGATGTTTCATTCCTCGTATAATTCTCTGTCTTTCACTATGAAATGTTACAATTTTCATTTAATGTTTCCACAAAACGTTCAAAATCTGCAATAAATTTGTATCTAAAAAATTGTTTATACTAGTTTATTTTCTGTTGCAATAACTATACTCATTCTTTGTTTCAAATTTATGCGATCGTTTGTTACAAAATAAATAATTATGGGAAAAATTCATTTTACTTTCCTATATTAGCAACACTGCTGTTAAAAGATACAATTTCCACATTTTTTTATATATTTTTTTTAAAACACGGTAGGTACAAAATCCATTTATGTTTGCCAAATTCTATTCACCAATTTAGTTACGTGTTTCATTCGTTTGTTCTAATTTCTGCGACCTAAGAGTAGTTTCCCAAACTTTCCTATATATAACAGCTAACATCGAAAACTGAGTTTAATCCCTGCGGCTGTCTGGTATTCAATTTGTGTATCCATTTCACTTCTGCTCGCAGCAATTTAGCCCGCAGGTCACCACCTCTCACATCCAAGGTTACACGTTCTATTCCCTGTACTTTCAGCATTGCCACATTGCTATTACTACATATTTTAAAGTGTCTTGATACTACTGTGGCTTCACTGCCTGATCTTATAGTATTAATGTGTTCCCTTATTCTCTCTTTCATTGGTCTCACAGTACATCCTACATATTGTTTGTTACAGACTTTACACGTTAGTAAATATACTATTGACTTAGTATTACAATTTATAATTTATGGTGAAAGTTATAGGTAACCCTATCCACCCCTTCTGTCATGTTACAGTCCATGTGTGTCACTTACCTGATGACATGGCACAAACCTGAGCCACTCCGCAATGGTATTGGGAGAGACTGGGTATCTGGTACTTACTAGCGCAGACTCCACCTAGTGGGACCCGGGAATGCAGCTACGGGTGGCCCCACTAGGAATACAGTAGTAGTGCAAACACAGACTTTAGTAAAACAAATAACTGTTTACCTAAAAATAAATGGGCTACTAATACAAGCAGAACTCCTAACAAGGTGCCAATAGGGGACTCACTAACTAACTAGGCAGGCACAAACTGGCTCAGTGTTTTTTAATGTATTTCTAATATATTTAGATCCCGAGAGCTCAATGCTCAGACAATTGTCTCCCAGGACAGAGGATGATGCCGATTCCCGGAGCTCAGTCCTGCTGCTATGACTGTGTCCCATGTGCCGAGGGAGAGATCTCTAATACAACTGGTATATAGAAAGTACTTCCTATTAATGATATTAGAGACTTAATGATATTAGATACTTCACTGATGAAATGCAAAACTGAGTATGAGTAGTGTGAGATGTATCAGGCTGAGCCAGAACTTTTATTCCTTCCACAAATGGAAGACAAAGTCAGAAATTGGAAGTTGTCCGCTTTTACACTTAACAACACAATGAAACATTATAAAAAAATTAAAGATGTTTGAATGTCTCATTTTCTCTTACATTCTGTCTCTTACATTTCCCTGGGCAGTTTGGGGAGGTTGGTTTGTTGCCTCTGTAACAGGTTAAATTTGATTTATTCATTGGTACATTTCTTATCCACGATGAGCCCTGAACCCTGAGTTTCATTATTAGCAGCTGTTATCCTTGGTACCATAGTTACTAATGTTCCACAAATTCTGATAGAAAAGGTATCAACTAATGAGGAAATTTGGTGTCCCTGAGATACTGAGCTTCAAGACTGAAACAGCAGAAAAAAAGGAACTTCATATCAAAATGGTCACAAAAAAATCAGTTGAATGAAGTCTTTAATTCTGGTATAGCAGCTGAAAAAATCTAAACTAAAAAATGTTTTATCAAAAAACAATAGTAAAGTACCAATGACTGACCCCTAAAGTCTCCATTAACAACTTTAGTCCAATTAGAAAATGTTTGTACACCTTTGTTTTAACTGATGTCTTTGGGTTATGGTGTCACATTTGGCATTTTTCTCTTCTCTACACTTTAGCCAGAATTTAGTTGCAGAACAGACAAATCCAGGCAGAGGATGTAAAGATTGTCTAAACTGTAGTTGCTTATCTAGAATTTCACTTGGGTTATATTTTTGTGCTGCGATACATCATGGAAAACCCTGCCAACTAGTATGAAGACACAAGTGTAGAGCATGTACTAAACCATAGGAACTTTGTAGCTTACTTTCAAGTTGCAGCTTAGTTTAAGTGGGTTTTGGGTTTAAGTGGATTTAAGGGTTTTGCATCCCTTGACACAGACAGTCGTTTGTGGGGCACAGTATCAAACACTTTGGCAAAATCCAAATAGATCTACTGCCCCCCCACTGTCCAGTATCTTACTTACCTCATCATAAAAAGCAATCAAATTAGTCTGACATGACCTATCCTTCATAAAGCCATGCTGATTGTTGCTCATAATGACATTCACTAGGACAACATTTTGAATGTGATCCCTTAACCCTTTCCCTGCCAGCCGTTTTGTCCTAGATGCGAACATCTACTGCCAAGCAGTTTTTAGATATTTTGCACTCTTTTACTTTAAGGGCCTTTCCTGGGGCGGTCTTTTAGTTAACCCAGCAAAACAATATATTGTTTTTTTCAGGACAACCTGAACTTTCAAAATATGCAGGAATTTTGGTGTAATTCTACTTCTGTAAAAAAATATTGGCTTCTAAGTGTCCAATAAAATGAAAAAAATCATGTTTCACAAAGAACAATCACATATATCAGAAACATCATTTACTTTATGTACGAGAACACAGCCTATTTGGAAAGGTCTATGTCTCCTGAACGCGGCAATACCAAATATATATTGTTTTATGATGATTTCTCACTTGTATAGATCAAAATCTACAAGCAGTACACAACCAAATTTCCAAAGCACCGCTCCCCAAACGGCATACTTCTGATTTCAAGGCCAAACATTCCACTAACAGTAGGTTTACCCTAGAAAACTACCCATTATTAGAAAGAACAGATTCTGGTGAATCAAAAATGGGTAAATATATCGTTGTACTCCAAACTACCAAGTTGCAATTGTTTCCTAAAGTTATAATGTTTTATAGAAATTGGTGAATTTTTTGAAAAATTACCTCAAAGCTTCCAATCTACAGAATCATATCTCCCACAAATCATTAGGTATCAATGTAAAACACCCCAAATATGAAAGCCTGGGGTCCGCTTTGATGCCCAATATATATAGGTGTACCCAAACATGTGGCATATAGGGGCCCTAAAATGTAGACACCTCATTTGAGCTATCAGTTCTGTAATTCCAGATACTGCAAAATCAACACATTTGCATCGTTTTGCGGGGGGTAAAAGTAGAAAAAAGTAAGTTCACCCCAGAAAACCATATATTTTCGGAAAGTACACATTCCCACGAATCTAAATTGGGTATGCATGTCTTTGTACTACAAAGTACCAAGCTGCAAATCATTCCTAAATATGGTGATTTTGGTGATATTTCCAAAAATCACCTCAAAATTTCTACCTTGCAGCATCGTATTACCCACATACTTTTAGGTATCAAGAGAAATCACCCCAAATATGAAAGCCTAGGGTCCTCTGAACAGTTTGATGCCCAATATGTATAGGTGTACTCAAGCACGTGGCATACAGGGGCCCCAAAAGGAAGACCCCCATATGGTCTGTCATTTCAGGTACAGCAAAATCAACACATTTACATCGTTTTGGGGGGGGGTCAAAAGTAGAAAAAAGTAAGTTCACCCCAAAAATTCATATATTTTCGGAAAGTACACATTCCCACGAATCTAAATTGGGTATGCATGTCTTTGTACTACAAAGTACCAAGCCGCAAATCATTCCTAAATATGGTGATTTTGGTGACATTTCCAAAAATCACCTCAAAATTTCTACCTTGCAGCATCGTATTACCCACATACTTTTAGGTATCAAGAGAAATCACCCCAAATATGAAAGCCTAGGGTCCTCTGAACAGTTTGATGCCCAATATGTATAGGTGTACCCAAGCACGTGGCATACAGGGGCCCCAAAAGGAAGACCCCCATATGGTCTGTCATTTCAGGTACTGCAAAATCAACACATTTACATCTTTTTGGGGGGAAAAAAAGGAAAAAGTAGGTTCACCCCAGAAAACCATATATTTTCGGAAAGTACACATTCCCACAAATCTAAATTGGGTATGCATGTCTTTGTACTCCAAAGTACCAAGCCGCAAACCATTCCTAAATTTGGTGATTTTGGCGACATTTCCAAAAACCACCTCAAAATATCTACCCTGCAGCATGGTATTGCCCATATACTTTTAGGTATCAAGAGAAATCACCCCAAATATGAAAGCCTAGGGTCCTCTGAACAGTTTGATGCCCAATATGTATAGTTGTACCCACGCACATGGCATATAGGGGCCCCAAAAGGAAGACCCCCATATGGTCTGTCATTTCAGATACGGCAAAATCAAGACATTTACATCGTTTTGGGGGGGGTAAAAGTAGAAAAGGGTAAGTTCACCCCAGAAAACCATATATTTTCGGAAAGTACACATTCCCACGAATCTAAATTGGGTATGCATGTCTTTGTACTCCAAAGTACCAAGCCGCAAACCATTCCTAAATTTGCTGATTTTGGCGACATTTCCAAAAATCACCTCAAAATTTCTACCCTGCAGCATCGTATTACCCACATACTTTTAGGTATCAAGATAAATCGCCCCAAATATGAAAGCCTAGGGTCCTCTGAACAGTTTGATGCCCAATATGTATAGTTGTACCCACGCACATGGCATATAGGGGCCCCAAAAGGAAGACCCCCATATGGTCTGTCATTTGAGATACGGCAAAATCAAGACATTTACATCATTTTGGGGGGGGTAAAAGTAGAAAAGGGTAAGTTCACCCCAGAAAACCATATATTTTCGGAAAGTACACATTCCCACGAATCTAAATTGGGTATGCATGTCTTTGTACTCCAAAGTACCAAGCCGCAAACGATTCCTAAATTTGCTGATTTTGGCGACATTTCCAAAAATCACCTCAAAATTTCTACCCTGCAGCATCGTATTACCCACATACTTTTAGGTATCAAGATAAATCGCCCCAAATATGAAAGCCTAGGTTCCTCTGAACAGTTTGATGTCCAATATGTATAGGTGTACCCAAGCACGTGGCATATAGGGGCCCCGAAAGGAAGACACCCATATGGTCTGTCATTTCAGATACTGCAAAATCAACACATTTACATCGTTTTGGAGGGGTCAAAAGTAGAAAAAAGTAAGTTCACCCCAGAAAACCATATATTTTCGGAAAGTACACATTCCCACGAATCTAAATTGGGTATGCAAGTCTTTGTACTCCAAAGTACCAATCCGCAAACCATTCCTAAATTTGGTAATTTTGGTGACATTTCCAAAAACCACCTCAAAATATCTAACCTGCAGCATCGTATTGCCCACATACTTTTAGGTTTCAAGAGAAATCACCCCAAATATGAAAGCCTAAGGTCCTCTGAACAGTTTGATGCCCAATATGTATAGGTGTACCCAAGCACGTGGCATATAGGGGCCCCAAAAGGAAGACCCCCATATGGTCTGTCATTTCAGATACTGCAAAATCAAGACATTTACATCGTTTTGGGGGGGGCAAAAGTAGAAAAGGGTAAGTTCACCCCAGAAAACCATATATTTTCGGAAAGTACACATTCCCACGAATCTAAATTGGGTATGCATGTCTTTGTACTCCAAAGTACCAATCCGCAAACCATTCCTAAATTTGGTGATTTTGGCGACATTTCCAAAAACCACCTCAAAATATCTACCCTGCAGCATCGTATTGCCCACATACTTTTAGGTATCAAGAGAAATCACCCCAAATATGAAAGCCTAGGGTCCTCTGAACAGTTTGATGCCCAATATGTATAGGTGTACCCACGCACGTGGCATATAGGGGCCCCAAAAGGAAGACCCCCATATGGTCTGTCATTTCAGATACTGCAAAATCAAGACATTTACATCGTTTTGGGGGGGGCAAAAGTAGAAAAGGGTAAGTTCACCCCAGAAAACCATATATTTTCGGAAAGTACACATTCCCACGAATCTAAATTGGGTATGCATGTCTTTGTACTCCAAAGTACCAAGCCGCAAACCATTCCTAAATTTGGTGATTTTGGCGACATTTCCAAAAACCACCTCAAAATATCTACCCTGCAGCATCGTATTGCCCACATACTTTTAGGTATCAAGAGAAATCACCCCAAATATGAAAGCCTAGGGTCCTCTGAACAGTTTGATGCCCAATATGTATAGGTGTACCCAAGCACATGGCATATAGGGGCCCCAAAAGGAAGACCCCCATATGGTCTGTCATTTCAGATACTACAAAATCAAGACATTTACATCGTTTTGGGGGGGGGCAAAAGTAGAAAAGCGTAAGTTCACCCCAGAAAACCATATATTTTCGGAAAGTACACATTCCCACGAATCTAAATTGGGTATGCATGTCTTTGTACTCCAAAGTACCAAGCCGCAAACCATTCCTAAATTTGGTGATTTTGGCGACATTTCCAAAAACCACCTCAAAATATCTACCCTGCAGCATCGTATTGCCCACATACTTTTAGGTATCAAGAGAAATCACCCCAAATATGAAAGCCTAGGGTCCTCTGAACAGTTTGATGCCCAATATGTATAGGTGTACCCACGCACGTGGCATATAGGGGCCCCAAAAGGAAGACCCCCATATGGTCTGTCATTTCAGATACTGCAAAATCAAGACATTTACATCATTTTGGGGGGGGGCAAAAGTAGAAAAGGGTAAGTTCACCCCAGAAAACCATATATTTTCGGAAAGTACACATTCCCACGAATCTAAATTGGGTATGCATGTCTTTGTACTCCAAAGTACCAAGCCGCAAACCATTCCTAAATTTGGTATTTTGCCGACATTTCCAAAAACCACAGCAAAATTTCTACCCTGCAGCATCGTATTACCCAAATACTTTTAGGTATCAAGAGAAATCACCCCAAAAATAAAAGCCTAGGGTCCCCTGAACAGTTTGATGCCAAATATGTATAGGTGTACCTAAGCATGTGGCATATAAGGGCCCTAAAATAAAGACCCCCCCCATATGGTCTGTCATTTCAGATACTGCAAAATCAAAACATTTACATTGTTTTGGGGGGCAAAAGTAGAAAAGGGTAAGTTCACCCCAGAAAACCATATATTTTTGGAAAGTACACATTCCCACGAATCTAAATTGGGTATGCATGTCTTTGTACTACAAAGTACCAAGCTGCAAATCATTCCTAAATGTGGTGATTTCGGTGACATTTCCAAAAATAACCTCAAAATTTCTACCCTGCAGCATTGTATTACTCACATACTTTTAGGTATCAAGAGAAATCACCCCAAATATGAAAGCTTAGGGTCCTCTGAACAGTTTGATGCCCAATATGTATAGGTGTACCCACGCACATGGCATATAGGGGCCCCAAAAGGAAGACCCCTATATGGTCTGTCATTTCAGATACTGCAAAATCAACACATTTACATCGTTTTGGGGGGGGGTCAAAAGTAGAAAAAAGTAAGTTCACCCCAAAAATCCATATATTTTCGGAAAGTACACATTCCCATGAATCTAAATTGGGTATGCATGTCTTTGTACTCAAAAGTACCAAGCTGCAAATCATTCCTAAATGTGGTGATTTCGGTGACATTTCCAAAAATCACCTCAAAATTTCTACCCTGCAGCATCGTATTACTCACATACTTTTAGGTATCAAGAGAAATCACCCCAAATATGAAAGCCTAGGGTCCTCTGAACAGTTTGATGCCCAATATGTATAGGTGTACCCACGCATGTGGCATATAGGGGCCACAAAAGGAAGACCCCTATATGGTCTGTCATTTCAGATACTGCAAAATCAAGACATTTACATCGTTTTGGGGGGGGCAAAAGTAGAAAAGGGTAAATTCACCCCAGAAAACCATATATTTTCGGAAAGTACACATTCCCACGAATCTAAATTGGGTATGCATGTCTTTGTACTACAAAGTACCAAGCTGCAAATCATTCCTAAATGTGGTGATTTCGGTGACATTTCCAAAAATCACCTCAAAATTTCTACCCCGCAGCATCGTATTACCCACATACTTTTAGGTATCAAGAGAAATCACCCCAAATATGAAAGCATAGGGTCCTCTGAACAGTTTGATGCCAAATATGTATAGGTGTACCTAAGCATGTGGCATATAGGGGCCCCAAAAGGTCTGTCATTTCAGATACTGCAAAATCAACACATTTATATTGTTTTGAGGGGGGCAAATGTAGAATAAAGTAAGTTCACCCCAGAAAACGATATATTTTTGGAAAGTACACATTCCCACAAACCCAAATTGGGTATACATGTCCTTGTACTCCAAAGTACCAAGTCGCAAGTCTTTCCTAAATTTGGCGATAAAAGCAACGGTTTTTACATTTTTGAAAATCGCCTAAAAATATTGCAATTGGCCGCATTTATCTCACCCAATTTCTTGCATAAAATTGTAAAATAACATAAATATTGATGCCAAGGGACTACTGAACAGTTTGATGCCCAATATGCATAGATATACCAAGGCAGCTGGCATGTGCAGACCCCAAATAAAAATAATGCATATGAGTTTTCTCCGCTGCCGATTCGCCTTCTGTGAACATAGACCATTGACTTCATATTATGTGCCTCAAGACCCTCCTTACAGCAAAGACCCCCCAAAATCATATGTTTTTGGAAAGTACACATTCTGACGAATCCAACAAAGAAAAAGACGTCTTTCTACACCAAACTATCAAACTGCAAAGCTTTTCTAAACTTCGAGGTTTTTACAACATTTCTGAAAATTGCCTAAAAATGCTGCAGTTTGCCGCATTTTTCGCACACAATGTTTTACGTACAAAGAAAAATCACCCTAAATATGGACGTCAGAGGTCTGATGAATAGCTTGATGCCCAATATGCATAGATTTACCAAAGTATGTGATGTGTACGGACCCCAAATGAAAAACATGCATATCAATTTTCACACTAGCCAACTAAGCTGCTGAAAACAGTACCCCAACTTTGCGTTATGTGTTGTAAGACCCCCAAACTGTAAAAAGCCCCCAGAACAGCATACATTTTTGGAAAGTACATATTCTGACGGATCAAACAAAGTAAAATCTATCTTTCTATACCAAAGCACCAAACAGCAAAACTATACTAAAGATACAGAAGGAAAAATAATGCAGGGATAAAATTGCAATAAAACCACAAAAATTGTATAAATCAATGAAATAACAAAATTACTGATCCAACAGCATAATTAGTGGCCAAAATCGATTACCCAATAGTCATGCTGCCAAAACAAATGGTTTTTAGGGGTAAAAAAACACAAATTAGTAAAATGAAAAAGTAAAAAAAAAAAATCCCTCTTTGTGAGTTTTTTGTGTATACATGTGTATACACTTCTAAAAGTGGTGTGACAGTGTGTATATAAGTGTGAAATAAGTGCAAATAAGTGCAAATAAGTGTACATAACTTTCCAAAAAAAATTAAAAAAAAAAAAAAAATCTTTACTAAAATGATTGTGTAACTGTGTACAGATCTATACAATGTAGTGTAGTGTGTATGTAGTGTTTGTGTAGTGTGTAATTTAGCAAATAAAGTCCACTTACCATTGCTGGAGCAGGAGAGAGTCTAATCCTCTTTCAGCAGCGTGTGTGCTGAGTCACTGCAGACAGGAAGTGGGTGGGCGTCGCCAGAGCAGCAGAGAGCAGAAGGAAGATGGAGGAGCTGGTAAGTTGCTTCTTTTTGCGATTTTAGGTCGATCCTGCAACAATCCTGTTGCAGGACCGACATGACAACCCCCCAGCCTTGTTGCCCAGGGGGCTGTCAGCACTGCTAAGTCTCTGCAGAGGCGGCTAAAGCCACTGATGCAGAGTACAGCATGTTAAACTGCAAGAACGTACAGCGTACGTGCTTGGCAGGCAAAGGTTTAACAAGCCTTCAAATAATTTGCCAGATTAAAACAGATTTAAAGATACCACGGCTATCACATGACAAATTGTTACCACCATATCCAGTTGTCTTTGGCCAAAGTTCTCTCCATTATCTTAACAACTATTAGTAGGTGAATTACTGGTGGCTGATCTGATACTTAATGTGCTGGACTACAGGGTCTGGGCAACACCAAACTTTTTTGCAAGTGCAAAGAAATGGCGTGTATTTGGACAATAAAAGAAATAGAACCAAGTGCTCTTTGATTCATACAATGAAAGGACTTCACAGTAGTATATTTATATAATCTATTGTATTATTCACTAAGCAAAGAAACTATCATTATATGTTTAATACTTTACAACACTTTCCTATACTAATGTTACTGTTGCTTTATGATGGAATGGCTGCTATTGTTAATTATTGTATTACAATCTGAATGTTTCATTTACCTGTTTTCAAAATAAATATCTAGAACAGTTTGATGGCAACTGGGGTACAGGAAACTTATTTGATGCTAAAGCTGAATTTGTTTTGCTTTCTCTTTGCTATAATTACAGACAGTGCAATTTGTATCAAATGTCCAGACATGGAGTGGCCAAATGAGAAGAAAAATCAGTGTATTGGAAGAACGGAAGTTTATCTCTCTTTCACTAAAGATTTGATCTCTATTGTTATCTCAGTTGTCTCTGTTCTTTTTTTCCTTATAACACAATTGATGTCAGGAGTATTTATTAAATACCGTGACACCCCCATAGTGAGAGCCAACAACAGGAGCCTGAGCTTCCTCCTCCTTGTCTCCATCAAGCTGAGCTTCCTCAGTGTGTTTCTGTTCCTCGGTCGCCCTGTGGATATAACCTGCATGCTGCGTAACATCACTTTTGGAATCACCTTCTCCATAGCTGTCTCTTCTCTCCTGGCCAAGACTATCATGGTTTGTGTTGCCTTCAAAGCCACCAAGCCAGGGAGCTCATGGAGAAAATGGGTGGGAGTAAAACTGTCCAACTCTGTAGTCTTGTTCTGCTCATCCATTCAAATAATAATCTGCATGACTTGGTTGGCCATTTCTCCTCCCTTTCAGGAACTGGACCTTCACACTTACCCTGGAACCATCATCATTCAGTGCAATGAGGGCTCAGCTATTGGCTTTTACTCAGTTATTGGGTATATGGGGCTTCTGGCAGCTGTTAGTTTTGTTTTAGCATTTTTAGCTCGGACATTACCGGACAGTTTTAATGAGGCCAAGTACATCACTTTCAGCATGTTGCTCTTCTGCAGTGTTTGGATCACAATGATCCCGGCCTATCTGAGCACCAAAGGCAAAAACACTGTGTGTGTGGAGATATTTGCCATACTCACCTCAAGTGCTGGACTTTTATTCTGTATATTTCTGCCCAAATGTTACACAATATTGTTAAGACGTGAAAAGAATACAAAATCCAATATTACTTATAAATCCCATTAAATGTTTATATGCATATAGTAGTTAATAAAAGGTGTGCATCCAATGTTTTTGTAACACACAAGTACAGGGATAAATGGGCAAGACATCTCTCTTACATACATCTTTAGTTTAAATCAATTTCAAAACTAGAGCCAAATAATACATATCACAGGGTTAATAGTGTGACACTAAGACAGTCCCATTGAAGCTCTGCAGATGTTGGTTCATGAATGGTAAATAATGTGGGTTTAGCAGCAGAGTGACACAGTGACATAAGAAATTTGTTTCTAGAAATTGAGATAAAGAAAATCTAGAACTTTCCTGGAAATATATAAACCCTCACACAAACTACATTCAAAGACCAACTTATCAGGAGAATTCAGTGAAAAGCTTTATATGCTGCCCCAAAGACTCTGCTTGATAGGAAACTGCAGTCTCACTGCCCAATAAAGTCCTATTTATTATTTATATCACACATACAAGTAGTACATATGGTTTCTCTCCCTGTATATATTCATTCTGCAACTCACCCCTTGATTATGTAATGGGAGGAAACAAGAACACAGTTCAGCAATCAGGATCTTTACAAGGTGGAAAGTCACACAACTAGGGATGGAGGGAATTAAGAATTCAGCTAAAGTATAAGCATAAGTATAAGCTTCAGTTTTTTTTTACTGAACAGCCAGACAGGACTGTGATTGGTTAGTGTGTGTGTATGATTAATAGTGAATAGGAGGAGACTAGAGAGAAGACAGGACTGTGATTGGTTAGTGTGTGTGTATGATTAATAGTGAATAGGAGGAGACTAGAGAGAGAAGACAGGATTGTGATTGGTTAGTGTGTGTGTATGATTAATAGTGAATAGGAGGAGACTAGAGAGAGAAGACAGGACTGTGATTGGTTAGTGTGTGTGTATGATTAATAGTGAATAGGAGGAGACTAGAGAGAGAAGACAGGACTGTGATTGGTTAGTGTGTGTGTATGATTAATAGTGAATAGGAGGAGACTAGAGACAAGACAGGACTGTGATTGGTTAGTGTGTGTGTATGATTAATAGTGAATAGGAGGAGACTAGAGAGAGAAGACAGGACTGTGATTGGTTAGTGTGTGTGTGTGATTAATAGTGAATAGGAGGAGACTAGAGGGAGAAGACAGGACTGTGATTGGTTAGTGTGTGTGTGTGATTAATAGTGAATAGGAGGAGACTAGAGAGAGAAGACAGGACTGTGATTGGTTAGTGTGTGTGTGTGATTAATAGTGAATAGGAGGAGACTAGAGAGAGAAGACAGACAGGACTGTGATTGGTTAGTGTGTGTGTGATTAATAGTGAATAGGAGGAGACTAGAGAGAGAAGACAGGACTGTGATTGGTTAGTGTGTGTGTGTGATTAATAGTGAATAGGAGGAGACTAGAGAGAGAAGACAGGACTGTGATTGGTTAGTGTGTGTATGATTAATAGTGAATAGGAGGAGACTAGAGGGAGAAGACAGGACTGTGATTGGTTAGTGTGTGTGTATGATTAATAGTGAATAGGAGGAGACTAGAGGGAGAAGACAGGACTGTGATTGGTTAGTGTGTGTATGATTAATAGTGAATAGGAGGAGACTAGAGAGAGAAGACAGGACTGTGATTGGTTAGTGTGTGTGTGTGATTAATAGTGAATAGGAGGAGACTAGAGAGAGAAGACAGACAGGACTGTGATTGGTTAGTGTGTGTGTGTGATTAATAGTGAATAGGAGGAGACTAGAGAGAGAAGACAGGACTGTGATTGGTTAGTGTGTGTGTGTGATTAATAGTGAATAGGAGGAGACTAGAGAGAGAAGACAGGACTGTGATTGGTTAGTGTGTGTGTGTGATTAATAGTGAATAGGAGGAGACTAGAGAGAGAAGACAGGACTGTGATTGGTTAGTGTGTGTGTGTGATTAATAGTGAATAGGAGGAGACTAGAGAGAAGACAGGACTGTGATTGGTTAGTGTGTGTGTGATTAATAGTGAATAGGAGGAGACTAGAGAGAGAAGACAGGACTGTGATTGGTTAGTGTGTGTGTGTGATTAATAGTGAATAGGAGGAGACTAGAGAGAAGACAGGACTGTGATTGGTTAGTGTGTGTGATTAATAGTGAATAGGAGGAGACTAGAGAGAGAAGACAGGACTGTGATTGGTTAGTGTGTGTGATTAATAGTGAATAGGAGGAGACTAGAGAGAAGACAGGACTGTGATTGGTTAGTGTGTGTGTATGATTAATAGTGAATAGGAGGAGACGAGAGAGAAGACAGGACTGTGATTGGTTAGTGTGTGTGTGATTAATAGTGAATAGGAGGAGACTAGAGAGAGAAGACAGGACTGTGATTGGTTAGTGTGTTTGATTACTAGTGAATAGGAGGAGACGAGAGAGAAGACAGGACTGTGATTGGTTAGTGTGTGTGTGATTAATAGTGAATAGGAGGAGACGAGAGGGAGAAGACAGGACTGTGATTGGTTAGTGTGTGTGTGTGATTAATAGTGAATAGGAGGAGACTAGAGAGAGAAGACAGACAGGACTGTGATTGGTTAGTGTGTGTGTGATTAATAGTGAATAGGAGGAGACTAGAGAGAGAAGACAGGACTGTGATTGGTTAGTGTGTGTGTGTGATTAATAGTGAATAGGAGGAGACTAGAGAGAGAAGACAGGACTGTGATTGGTTAGTGTGTGTGTGTGATTAATAGTGAATAGGAGGAGACTAGAGAGAAGACAGGACTGTGATTGGTTAGTGTGTGTATGATTAATAGTGAATAGGAGGAGACTAGAGGGAGAAGACAGGACTGTGATTGGTTAGTGTGTGTGTATGATTAATAGTGAATAGGAGGAGACTAGAGGGAGAAGACAGGACTGTGATTGGTTAGTGTGTGTGTGTGATTAATAGTGAATAGGAGGAGACTAGAGAGAGAAGACAGACAGGACTGTGATTGGTTAGTGTGTGTGTGATTAATAGTGAATAGGAGGAGACTAGAGAGAGAAGACAGGACTGTGATTGGTTAGTGTGTGTGTGTGATTAATAGTGAATAGGAGGAGACTAGAGAGAGAAGACAGGACTGTGATTGGTTAGTGTGTGTGTGTGATTAATAGTGAATAGGAGGAGACTAGAGAGAAGACAGGACTGTGATTGGTTAGTGTGTGTATGATTAATAGTGAATAGGAGGAGACTAGAGGGAGAAGACAGGACTGTGATTGGTTAGTGTGTGTGTATGATTAATAGTGAATAGGAGGAGACTAGAGGGAGAAGACAGGACTGTGATTGGTTAGTGTGTGTGTGTGATTAATAGTGAATAGGAGGAGACTAGAGAGAGAAGACAGACAGGACTGTGATTGGTTAGTGTGTGTGTGTGATTAATAGTGAATAGGAGGAGACTAGAGAGAAGACAGGACTGTGATTGGTTAGTGTGTGTGTGTGATTAATAGTGAATAGGAGGAGACTAGAGAGAGAAGACAGGACTGTGATTGGTTAGTGTGTGTGTGTGATTAATAGTGAATAGGAGGAGACTAGAGAGAGAAGACAGGACTGTGATTGGTTAGTGTGTGTATGATTAATAGTGAATAGGAGGAGACTAGAGGGAGAAGACAGGACTGTGATTGGTTAGTGTGTGTGTGTGATTAATAGTGAATAGGAGGAGACTAGAGAGAAGACAGGACTGTGATTGGTTAGTGTGTGTATGATTAATAGTGAATAGGAGGAGACTAGAGGGAGAAGACAGGACTGTGATTGGTTAGTGTGTGTATGATTAATAGTGAATAGGAGGAGACTAGAGAGAGAAGACAGGACTGTGATTGGTTAGTGTGTGTGTATGATTAATAGTGAATAGGAGGAGACTAGAGAGAAGACAGACAGGACTGTGATTGGTTAGTGTGTGTGTGTGATTAATAGTGAATAGGAGGAGACTAGAGAGAAGACAGGACTGTGATTGGTTAGTGTGTGTGTGTATGATTAATAGTGAATAGGAGGAGACTAGAGGGAGAAGACAGGACTGTGATTGGTTAGTGTGTGTGTATGATTAATAGTGAATAGGAGGAGACTAGAGAGAGAAGACAGGACTGTGATTGGTTAGTGTGTGTATGATTAATAGTGAATAGGAGGAGACTAGAGAGAGAAGACAGGACTGTGATTGGTTAGTGTGTGTATGATTAATAGTGAATAGGAGGAGACTAGAGAGAGAAGACAGGACTGTGATTGGTTAGTGTGTGTATGATTAATAGTGAATAGGAGGAGACTAGAGGGAGAAGACAGGACTGTGATTGGTTAGTGTGTGTATGATTAATAGTGAATAGGAGGAGACTAGAGAGAGAAGACAGGACTGTGATTGGTTAGTGTGTGTGTGTGATTAATAGTGAATAGGAGGAGACTAGTGGGAGAAGACAGGACAGTGATTGGTTAAAAAATGGGCAGTGTCAAGAGGTGCAACCCATGCGCAGATAAAGAATCAGGCACAGGCGTCACTTATACTTAACACTGGAAATGCTGAAGGATCACCTTGGTGCAGGCCCGGACTGGCAATCTGTGGGTTCTGGCAAATGCTAGAGGGGCTGCTGTATGGTTCAATAGAAAGTTACCATATAGTGGGCTGGTAGGGGGCTGTTTGGGCCTCTGTGTACTTGGAATGGCAGGGCCTATTTTGACTCTCAGTCCAGGCCTGCCTTGGTGTATGTGTAATGAAGCTGGAACTTCATGGTGGGAAACAACATGGCAATTGTTATCAATATTGCACTTTGCTCACTATAGGGGTTAAGTGATAAAAGGCACAAGTTTGCCCAGGAGCAGTACCCAATGCAACCAATCAGCAGTAGCATTTACTGGTCACTGGTAAGTGAATGTGCCCTTTAATCAGCAAAAGGTGACGCTCTCTCTTCCACTTTGCAACATCTCATTTTGATTTTGACACATCAGTACATTTTAAAGGGCAAATCGAATACAAAAGTCGTATTAGAAATGCACCATAAGAATAAAAGAAACAATGCTGATAAACTAATGGGAAAGTTTTCTCTGTGTGACTTTCTGACTGTCCCTGCTGTTCCCAAGAGCCTAAAGTCACCAGAGGCTTTAGAATAAATCGGAGTTTACAGAAACATAGAATTTGATTGTAAAAAAAAAAGAATACATTTTTAGAACTGTTTCTTGCAGTTTATCTTCAGAGCACAGAGATAATTAAATGTTCCATTCCCAGAATAAAGCAGAGCTCCCCCGGTGGCTGTGTCTATATTCAGTCTACTGGATAAATCCTCTGTCTGTTCTCTATAAAATGAGGGTTGGATTAGCCGGGCCCCTTAACTCTGTTCTACACCCGCATCCTGGGGCCCCTGTGTCTCTCTGTGTTACTCACTGTTGCTGCTACTACTGGGGAGACTCTCTGATTTACATTGTTCTTTCTGGGGGAGCAATGCTGGGGGAAGCCGCTGCATCAAATTTCCTAAAAGTGCTGATCTATATCATCATCCAGTGTGTAGAACCCTGTGTATCTGAGCCAATCAATCCTGCCTGTCGCCTGCAGATCATTAAAGCAGTTGAGGAATATGAATATATCCAGGAAGGAGACATCATGATCGGAGGGGTGATGACTGTTCATTTAAATGTGTATAATGTTAGATTTCCCTGGGACAATTCCACAAGATTGTTGTGTATTAAGTAAGTGTCAGCTCCTATAGACAAGCACTGGGAACAGCAGAACTACATTATTAGCAGTAATTCAGTATACAGAGGGGCCCTTGGTTTCTTTGGGTTCGGGTGTCACACATTATTCTTCATTTCTCCAAACATTATTCCAAATAGAGAGGGAGGCGAATGCAAGAATAAACAGTAATTACATGTGTAAAAGGATTCGATGATTAGAATTCTATCAACAACTGTATTTCAGACAAGACTTTTTCCACTGCAAACCTGATTAAATCCCCAGCCAACAACTATGAAAACACAAGTTTAGAAGCCAACTAAAGCATATTCTGATCAATAGGAGCTTTTGAATACAATATTTGTTGTACAAACAGACTCATTATTGTTGTGTATTCCGCAATATTATCCGTATAGTGTTATGAAATGTAGAGTCTGCAATTTACCACAGCCAGGTAAAATCATGCAACCAAGGTTCCCAGAGATGAAACAATTTATTCAGATTATTCAGCCCAGAGACAGCAAATTGTACAGAGATCTTTCAAAATGTGCCCACAGGTTTTACTTCCTTCTCTCTCTCCCTCTTCTTCTTCTTCTCAATCCTTCTCTTCCTCTTCTCCTCAGCCACAACCAGCTCCATTGTTATACTCTTTCTATGCCATTGACCCAAATGGGGAATGGTTCTGATTGGCTGATGACAAGTTAAACAGGAAAACCAGCTGATTTCTTTAGATGTCCCTTGTACCAATAACAAGTGTAGAAACAAGTTCCTCTTTGAAATGTAAAAGCCCCTCTCCAGATGGTCTCTTGGGATGTGTCCCACCTATCTAACAAAGCATTCGATCTTATTTTTGCAGTTTATTACAAGACAGGAAGGATCATGAAAATCAGGACATATACTGGCTAAATGGGGGTTAATTACAATCCTTTGAAGTAGGCAGGAACCAAGAAATGTGTATTCATATGTACATAGGTCTATATATATTACTACAATTATCACTGGGATACACACTTTGCACAGTCTATTTGATATAGAGAGAGAGAAACTGTGGAAGACAGTGTGAGTCACTTTGCATATACAAATCAGTATGTCTGGGAAGAAACATTGTGTTTCCCTGTACGTAGCACTTTGTTTTGCCTGTACTTCATCTTTCACACTTAGGCCTCTCCTCGTGTGTCATTTAATGGGGGTTTTTTTTCTTCTCTTTTTCTTATGAGCTGTCCAAACATCCCATTATAACTAATATCAAACTCAGATATCTAATACAAGTAATTAAAAAAAAAACAACTGGACTTGCTGAGTAATCAATGAAGACGTTTCACTACTCATCCGAGCAGCTTCTTCAGTTCAACTGACTGGTGTGGGAAGTTCTCGGCATATAAACTCTTCCACTAATCCAATCACAATGGCACATTGTAACTTTGAGGTGTTGATCTTGGATGAGTAGTGAAACGTCTTCAATGATTACTCAGCAAGTCTAGTTGTTTATTTTTGAATTACTTGTATTAGATATACCATGAACTGGATGAATGAAAATCGTCATAGTCATCAAACTCAGATGATTGACAGCAGCCAAAAGTGGAGTGAGTGCATCAGCAGAAAACAAATATGGAGACAACACTCAACATCTTTAGCTTCAATCATGAAATCAATAGGGCTGTGCTGGCCATGGGCTGGTACTACACCCTAAAACACAAAGTACAATATTCTAGCCTTGTTCCTTTTTAGGCTTTAGTTCTCTTTTAACAAATGTATTGTGCTTTGAAAATAGGGGTGCTAACAGTACAAAACATTGGTGAAATGCACTTTTTTTTAGCACACTGCCTTCCTCTATTGACCTCTTTAGCACTTCCACTTGAGCTGTATTTATGAGGGGGGTTCCATTACCACACACTGCCCATCCCCTAACTTGCATGTAGTTCAGAGGCACATGTTTGGAACTGCCAATGGACTCAGGTCATACTGGGGCCCCCGGGGCAGCCAAGACTGATCCCCCCTGATGTTGCAGATGCCCCTCATGCTGGGGCCCCTTAGTGCTTGGCACCTCTTCTCCTGCTCATTCACAATTGACACAAGCTCAGTGGTGACACCTCATGGCAATTACAGGAATTAAAGGTCAGTAGAGATTTAAGGAACAATAATGTGAATGCAAAGGAAGGTGGGATAACTCCAAATGTGCAATACCCCAACTGGTACCACAAACATATATACGTTTTGCTTTAAGAATATGTAGTTTATATAAATATTATCTCAGCTGCATTATTTATTACTCTAGTCAAGATGCAGAATATGTAAAGTTCCTACTGGATTTTCGATTTGCTGTGGAGCAAACTAACAAGGATCCTGAGCGGTTACCCAATGTGACTTTGGGGTACCATATATACAATTCCTGTGGGAGTCCACTGAAAGCTACGAGGAGTGTATTACAGATATTATCTGGTACCAGGGAGCCGGTTCCCAATTACTCCTGTGTGGGAAAGAGAAACATTGCTGGATTTATTGGGGATCTCACCTCAGAGACAACTCTACCCATAGCCCAGATTCTGACTCTGTATGGATATTCCCAGGTGAGAGATCGACATTAATTTGTACAACAATATTTAAGATAAAAACATTATATAATAAGGAATCAACAGACCCCATACTGCAGTGTGATTAAATTATACATTAGTGGGTGACATCTATCTTAATGCTGGAAAGACTAAGTGGCCGCCTATCTCTTATTTACTATTGAATGAAGGAATGACCCCTCTAATGATCTATGACATTGAACAATACTCCTATACTTGGTTATGGTTATCATAGCAATGAATACTTTGCATCTAACAGGAAAAGATGCTTCTGTTGGAGAAAAACTTTCTGTAATGGGACTTTTATTATCCTAATGGCCCATGTCTCACTGCCCTGCAAGTCATAGACTCTGCATTTGTAAAACATTTATGGATGTGGTATCACTATACGTGTAGGTGGGCCATGATTTGATATGCCCAACTCACTATCTCAGGTCCATTCTCTCCTGCCATAGGGAGTATGTGTATCCTACTAATCATTAGAGGCTTTAACTACATTCTCTCCTCCAACACTGACTTACCCAAGCAGTTACTATTCATCCTCCAGTACTATGTAGTAAGAAAATAGGATTTAAAGGGACACTAAAGCCTAAAAAAGAATATGGCTAGAAATGTTTGTCTATGTGTTTTGGGCTCTTGTACCAACTCAAAGTCACCAAAGCCCTATAGAAATAAAGATCCATGTCTCTAAAGATGCCACAGTAATTCTCCATCTTTTCCCTTGCCAAACTACTGCACATGCTCAGTCTGCCCTTGACTAATGTCAGTGACTTGAGCTTAAATACTGACTCACAATATTCTTCTTTTCTCTGACTGCTTGATCTAGTCTCCTCCTATTCACTATTAATCATGCACAAACACTAACCAATCACAGTCCTGTCTTCTCCCTCTAGTCTCCTCCTATTGACTATTAATCATGCACACACACGCTAACCAATCACAGTCCTGTCTTCTCCCTCTAGTCTCATGCTATTCACTATTAATTAGGGATGCACCGAATCCACTTTTTTGGATTCGGCCGAACCCCCGAATCCTTCACAAAGGATTCGGCCGAATACCGAACTGAATCCGAACCCTAATTTGCATATGCAAATTAGGGGTGGGAAGGGGAAAACATTTTTTACTTCCTTGTTTTCTGACAAAAAGTCACGCAATTTCCCTCCCTGCCCCTAATTTGCATATGCAAATTAGGATCCGGATTCGGTTCGGCCGGGCAGAAGGATTCGGCCGAATCTGAATCCTGCTGAAAAAGGCCGAATCCTGGATTCGGTGCATCCCTACTATTAATCATACACACACACTAACCAGTCACAGTCCTGTCTGTCTTCTCTCTAGTCTCCTCCTATTCACTATTAATCACACACACACACACTAACCAATCACAGTCCTGTCTTCTCCCTCTAGTCTCCTCCTATTCACTATTAATCACACACACTAACCAATCACAGTCCTGTCTGTCTTCTCTCTAGTCTCCTCCTATTCACTATTAATCACACACACACACTAACCAATCACAGTCCTGTCTTCTCCCTCTAGTCTCCTCCTATTCACTATTAATCACACACACTAACCAATCACAGTCCTGTCTGTCTTCTCTCTAGTCTCCTCCTATTCACTATTAATCATACACACACACTAACCAATCACAGTCCTGTCTTCTCTCTAGTCTCCTCCTATTCACTATTAATCATACAGACACACTAACCAATCACAGTCCTGTCTTCTCTCTAGTCTCCTCCTATTCACTATTAATCATACACACACACTAACCAATCACAGTCCTGTCTTCTCTCTCTAGTCTCCTCCTATTCACTATTAATCACACACACTAACCAATCACAGTCCTGTCTTCTCTCTAGTCTCCTCCTATTCACTATTAATCACACACACACACTAACCAATCACAGTCCTGTCTTCTCCCTCTAGTCTCCTCCTATTCACTGTTAATCATGCACACACTAACCAATCACAGTCCTGTGTGCCTTCTTCCATCTGATGTAAAGATATGCCTATAGACTACAATATATTGTTAAAAATAAAGCAAAAAAGGAAAAAATATTTGTGCTGTTTAAAAAAAGTTATCATTAACTGGTCACTGTGTATGTTCTTTGTATAAACACATCTATTATACAGCGCTGTGGAATAAGTTGGAACTCTAAAAACACATGTTAATAATAGAAATAATAAGGGTCTGGTTTGTGTAGGTCATGGAGTGACACACATGCAACTAATTTGGTTATATGAAGATTTTATATAATGATGTATTTAATATTTATTATAGGAATCATTTCTTTATATTAACCCATATCTATGATACCGCTGTGTCTCTATGCTCAGAGGGTTATTTGGCCAGTATCTCTTATGGAAATTGCAGCAGGATTTAATGGGATATATTAAATCCCCCTAATTCTATATAAAAGTTGAAGAAATACTTCATTATAGATGCAAAGAAATGACCAATGAGGATACTGATTTGATTCCAGCACTATGTCGGCCATCTTGTTATTATGTTATATACAGAGACAATTATTTAATACTTTAAGTTAAGTGTAGGGAAACTGGGCTTAATGTTACAGGAACAAAGAACATGGAGCCAGATTTAATCAGATACACTGAGATTCTCATTGGAGGACTATTTTTCATATTAAGGCAGCCATTGGTTCTTAAGAAAGTTTTCATTAAATAAATCCTAATGGTTGTATGACTATGAAGATTTTTATTCATCCAGGTCATGTGAACACGTCACACATCCATTCATACAACTCTCACAAGTAACACCTGTATCTAGGACTGGAGTCACATGACACATTGGATAATCCTATCTCAGTAACTACACACAATCTACACCTCTGTGAGTTTCTTTAGATGTCACCTCTTTGAAGAGTTACAATGGGCCATTGTATATGCCGAGAACTTCCCACACCAGTTAGTTGTACTGAAGAAGCTGCTCGGATGTGAAACGTCTTCATTGATTACTCAGCAAGTCAAGATAAGTCCTAATGGTTGTTTCTTTCCCAACATCTGGACCTGTTTGCAATTTGTGTGACTGTCCTTGGGAAGAAGCTGTTAAAAAGTCTTTTACTTCTAGTTTTTATACTAGTATTTTATGGGCCTAAGGGCTTTTGTAGGGTTAAAATATAATGGGACTGATAGAAAAATCTGAAGCATAAACTGCAAGTAACATTTTCTATCCGACATGACTCAACTATGGGATGACTGTCGGATGCAAACACATGAAGAAAAGACTCCATCTGACTTGATTTGATCTGGCTTAACAATCAAGCCTAGGGGATAGGAGTTTGTAGAATCCTACAAAGTCTCATGCTGTTGTGCAGCATTTTGTGGTGTTGCATGATGTTGCATTGAAGACTGAATAAAATCGGACCCACAACATCTGATGAAAAGCACTTGTGGAATATTAATCTTAGAGAATAGTTGGGCCTGTACCAGATAAATAGTTCTTGTCCTGGATGACTTGGCTTTTGCTGTTTTTGCTGCATTGAGAACTAGGTCATGTTCAACATTGTATTTCATGATATCACACACGAGTTGTCTGTATTCTGTTTCACCATTGTTCTGGATGAGGCCAAGCACTGTTGTGTCATCTGCAAACGTGTAGACTTTACAGGTATCTACAGCTGGTATCGAGAAAAGTACTTGGGACTAAGACAACATCCTTGAGGTGTGCCTGTCTTGTTAATCATTGTAGTAGACATGCAATTCCCAACCTTTACAAACTGTGCTCTGCTTGTAAGAAAGTCAAGAATCCAGTTACAGAGGTGCTGGGGCAGTAGCTGCTACATTATTAAATAAGAACAGAATGTGTTTATGGCTGTATTATAAGATGGATGATCACAGTCTGCTGTATGATAGTCTTGTAGATTCTTTTGTATGACCATTTGTTCATTATTTTAGTTCAGATTAAAGTCAGTAGGTGCCACAATAGGAGGCACAAGTTACCAGTCCTATATAATGTTATTTACCTTTTACTCTAAACCTACAGATCAGTTATGGAGCTACAGACCCAGCGCTCAGTGACAGCGGCACCTTCCCGTACTTTTTCCGCACCGTACAGAGCATTCATGTTGAGTTTAATGTTTTAGGAAAATTACTGAGACATTTTGGCTGGACCTGGGTTGGGGTAATTACATCTGATGATATCAGTGGAGAGAGAGAACATCAGATCTTGGCCAAGTATCTCTCCAGAGAAGGTGTCTGCATTGAGTTCACATTAAGAATAAATATGAATGATCTAAATTATTTTCAGAAAAAGAAGGATAATGAGATAATTCAGGAAAGCTCTACCAGTGTTATTATACTTTGTGGAACAGTGTCTATGCTGCTCATTGTAAGAATAGATGTGGACCCCAATACAGGGGCATTTTGTGAAAAGACATTAATCCTTTCATCCAGCTGGGGGTTTATGGAAGACATTCTTTATAATGACGCAGAATTATTTAATTGCAGCCTGTTCCTTGTGCCAGGATACCATTATGATCTGGATACTCCTGAAATGAGGAGATTTTTAGAGAATTCTCATCCTTCCAATTACCCAGAAGACAAGATATTGGAAGATATATGGATGATTTATTTTAGTTGTCTGCCAGCAGAGCAAAAGAAAAATGATTTGTATAAATACATGTACTATTACAATTCACTTCTCCATAACTGCACTGGGCAGGAGCGTATCACAGAAATTGACAATTTTGAAAAACAACACAACTCTCCTCGAGTGCATCTGGCAGTTGATATGATGTCTCGTGCTCTACATGATATGAACATGAAGCTTAGTAAGAAATCTGAAGGGAAGAGAGAAACAGATATTTATAAACACCAGGTAATGATTAATGTTTATTGGGATACAAATTGTATTCCATTAAAATATCTTGTTCTTCATCCAGTTCAGTCTGACAAAAAACAACAGCATTGGAGGAACTTCAACATCAACACATTCCACTAGAACCACAATTTCTGTATCAGGAAATTAAATATGTGACCAGGCCCGGATTTAGGGAAAGGCCCCCTAGGCCCGGGCCTAGGGCAACAAGCAGGCGCCCCCCAACATTCTCTATAACCCACAGTAATTGTAAAACGGTTACGAACCGCTGGTCAATCCCAATTCCAAAACAGTTCAAACCCCCCACCCCCACATTGCTGTGCCTGTGCGCCTGTCCTGTGTGTCAGTGGGGATCTCTTCCGGCTCAGTATGCACGCACGCTGTGTGCGGTGATGTCACTCCGTCACGTGACTGCGCAAGTGTCTCTCGGCACAGGTGTAGCACCACTCGGAATAGGAAAGGAGGAGTAGGGAGGGGGAGCTGCGACTCTTACTGAGCATGTGAGGTTACGTGAGCCGTGCCTGTGGCGTGTGCACAGTGCAAGTTGAGCGCAACAGGCACCAGCACACAGGACAGGAGCCCCCCAAACGGAGTGCTGTGCTTGAGAATTTGGCTGGATGCCCGCCCCTAGGCTTGGCTACAAGCCTGCAATTAAAATCATTCACTGCGGCAGTCTGGCAGTCATTTACTGACCTGTACTTTTTAAATTGAAACTCAGTCTTTAACAGTTGGTCGGTTAAAACGTTGATTTAATTAATTATATAAATAATGAAAAATACTGCTGTGATGTCTGCTGAGAAATAGGAACTACAAAGCTTATGCTGCCGCCAAGTTCACATCCAGAAAATGCGTGGGGGGGGGGGCGGCACAGTAGCTGGGCCGAGGGGGGCAAGGAGGGTAAATCCGGCCCTGTATGTGACCATTATGTTTTTTATTAATTCCCCCCAAGTCAATCTTCACTTTCATCAAATCAAGAATAATAACTGATTATCCCTAACCCCAACTCAAGCAAAAATATCCAATAGTTATGATGACCCACACCACATTATGTTTAATCAAGGCTAAAGTCTCACTCAGCAGAGAAAACAACAACTTTTCCCAAAATCACATTTTTCATATTTCACATTTTTTGTGACTTTTTGAAAAGTTGTGCAGTGCCACAACACTAATTAAAAAAATGATCCCCTTAGCATTAAATGATTTAATAAAATACATGATTTAACTGCTACATTGTATTCAGTGGTGCAATGTCTCCCAGCATTACATGGCATAGTGACTCCCAACATTTAAAGTGACAGGTTCATTTGGGCAAGTCTCTGCACCCCACTGATATAGAGGCAGTCACATGATCCCACCATCACTGTCTCAGAACCAGAATCCTGACACCATCCCTGTGTTTTGTGCACAATTTGGATATATCCTAATTAATTCCCATAGATGACAATGACGTTTCTTAATTGTACGCCCAAGCGATCATGTGATTTATATATTACTGGTGATTGACCTGTTTCCTGATTATTTGAAAAATGTGAATTCTTTTTTGTTTTTTCGTGACTTAATATGATCACTATTAAAGGGATTCTGTCATGAATTTTATGGTGTAGTTTTTATTTCTGAATTACATTGTTTACAAATAATTCACTCTACCATAGAAAATTTTATTCCTGAACCAATAAGTGTATATTTAAGGTTTAATATTGATGTTGTTCATTGTAACTGATCCTGTGCTTTCAGAAAGAGTCAACACTTAACAAATGAACTGCTCTCAGATAAGCTATTGTTTCTCCTACTCAATGTAACTGGAGGAGTCACAGTGGGACTTGGGTGTTTTACTGTTATGTTCTTATTTTTATCAGGGAGCTGTTATCTTTTTACATATCCATTGTTCTGCTGATGGGCTGCTGGGGGGAAGGGAGGAGGGTGATATCACCCCAACTTGCAGTAGAGCAGTAAAGAGTGACTGACGTTTAAAGAGCACAAGTCACATGACTGAGAGCATTTGGGAAACTAAGAACATGTCTAGTCCCATGACAGAGGTCAAAATTATATATGAAAACAGTTTTTGCTTTTTAAAAAAAAGATTTCACTGCAGGATTCTGCTGGAGCAGCACTGTTGATGCATTTTGAACAAAAAACATATTTTCTCACAACAGAATCCCTCTAGACTATTTGATATTTTATAGGCACAATTTCAACAAAAATAAAATCACTTCTACATGTAGAACAGGGGAATAGCTATGCTGCCATAGTTTGATGGGGTCTATCTGTACAGACTATGAGCAAACTTAGGGGCTGTTCCTGCTGAATTGTGCTTAGTACAGGGAATACCTATGTACCATAGTTTTATGGGATCTCTCTGTACAGACTATGAGCAAACTTAGGGGCTGTTCCTGCTGAATTGTGCTTAGTACAGGGAATACCTATGCTGCCATAGTTTTATGGGATCTCTCTGTACAGGCTATGAGCAAACTTAGGGGACTGTTCCTGCTGAATTGTGCTTAGTACAGGGAATATCTATGCTGCCATAGTTTTATGGGATCTCTCTGTACAGACTATGAGCAAACTTAGGGGCTGTTCCTGCTGAATTGTGCTTAGTACAGGGAATACCTATGTACCATAGTTTTATGGGATCTCTCTGTACAGACTATGAGCAAACTTAGGGACTGTTCCTGCTGAATTGTGCTTAGTACAGAGGAATACCTATGCTGCCATAGTTTTATGGGATCTCTCTGTACAGATGAGCAAACTTAGGGGACTGTTCCTGCTGAATTGTGCTTAGTACAGGGAATACCTATGTACCATAGTTTTATGGGATCTCTCTGTACAGACTATGAGCAAACTTAGGGACTGTTCCTGCTGAATTGTGCTTAGTACAGAGGAATACCTATGCTGCCATAGTTTTATGGGATCTCTCTGTACAGACTATGAGCAAATTTAGGGGACTGTTCCTGCTGAATTGTGCTTAGTACAGGGAATACCTATGCTGCCATAGTTTTATGGGATCTCTCTGTACAGACTATGAGCAAACTTAGGGGACTGTTCCTGCTGAATTGTGCTTCTACAGGGGAATACACATCCTGGAATTTTCATGGGTTCATCTACCAACATTCCTAAATATTGTTTTATCTTTTCCCTTTCTGTTACCCTAGTGACAGGCAGATAAAACAATGCTGAGCATTCAGATTTAACCTGTACATTTTATTACAGTTGCACCTTTATTTGAAGAAGATTCAGTACAGATCTAAAGATGCTAAAACCTTCTCCTTTGATGAGAATAGAGAGTTTATCACTAAATACTTGATCTATAGCAACGTCTTAACTTCCCACATGAGAATTAAAAACTTCCTCGGTGAGTTCTCCCCTTGGGCTCCATTGGATCAACAGCTGAATAGAACCTCAACCCTGATTCAGTGGAAGACAGAGGACAATAAAGTGAGTTCCTTTCTCTTTTAAATAATAAACACAGTCTGGCTGATTCACAATGGACCATGTAGTTTGCTTAGTGCAAATGAAGCTCCAGGTAGCCATTTGTTGCACACTTTGGGCAAATAGCCGCAGGTCTCTGTGCTCTATTGAGGAGTGGACATCTGTGGCTCCCATCACTAATATGGCACTGAGTGTGTTATTCAGACTGGGCAAGGGTTGCTCTTGCACCCACAGGCTTAGTAAAGGACCCCTTGTGTATCTTAGCAAGTTTCCCTACTAGGGAAGTCAATTTTACCCACAGCCATTGACAATTGAAAGGTATGTTGGGGTGAGCATGTTTTCCTGCGGGCAGCCAAGTGATTCTTCTGCCGTTGTCATGAGGGTGGGGGTTAAACTGGCTCTGCTGTCAAAGAAAACCAGCACTGGTTAAGCCCTGTCTGCCCGTCACAGCTTCTGTTAAAGGGGTTGTTCTCCTTCCAATACTTCCAATACTTTTCGCAGGTCATTTGTTTTCAGATTGTTTTGTTTTTTTACAAGTTTTATTAAGTTTTGCATAAACAAGCCCATTTTTAACAGAAGTTCATTATTGGATTATGAAAGAAACTTACACAGCTTATGATGTATAATGTCCAGGAACAATTACGCACTTTAGATAAATCGTGGTGACAACACGTAAACTGTTTCTAAGGCTAAGGTAAAAAAACAAAATTAAACCTAGCAATATATTGAATATTGAATGCTGATCAAAAAAATTGTATTTTACAGAGATATACAGCAACAGTACTGAAGTTATAAACACACCACTTGAGGCTATTACAGAACAGGTTACAAAACAAGTTTGAAAAGTAGCAGTTCAAGTGAATGGGGTTTGCAGTCAAATAGGTCCCAATATATAGACCAAATGTTAAAATAATTTGTTTAAGATGGGGTTTAGCCAGTGGCAGAATTCTTATTGCTTCTTGTCAGCAGAGGTGGTTTAAGAGAGAAAATATTTATTTTATTGTTGGAGCAGTTTCAGATATCCAATTTAAGAATAATTATTTTTTTGTAGCCACTGTAAACAGTGTGATATTATATGATGAATTGTTTTGAGGTTTAGGTTGTGACTTCAAATTTGATCCTGGGTCATGTAGGTGAGTAATGCCTTGTCTGGACTTAATTTGATATGATATTTAAGTTTGAGGTTCAGGAACTTTTCCAAGGTAAGCCAGACTCCACAACTAATGAAACAAATCAACATTTAATTGGGCGCATGTAGGACAGAAAGACAGAGAACCTGAGCCTGCTATCTTTCTGTACATTTTCCCGATGTAAAGTTCATATTATACTTACAAATGGAATTTGAAAGTTGATTAAGTGTGAATTCTGTTTGTAAATAACCAGACCATTTATCTGCCACTGTTTTGAGGGGGTGTTTATGCTTAACCACTAGGGGCCATCGTTTTGGAGAAGTGAGATCTATGTTCAATAAATAGGGATTCACAATGAATTTATTAATTGAATCAGCTGACCAATGTTTCTGGAGGACAAATGATTCTCTATTTGGGACTCCTAGTAAGCCTCTTGATAAACATGTATAAGGAGTGATCACGTGGCTTCAGGTTATCCTGACTCTTAAATTCAAGCCGCTAACTAAAATGCCACTAGTGGGATCCACTAAATATTTTATCATTAAAGGTAGATTTTTCTCTTAAATGAGAGGAAAGAAGGACAACGAGAGGGTCACTTTTGAAGTCACAGGGTATCTCGTTCCATTTGAAATGTAGAATATTCACTATATTGGAATGGTTTTATTCTGAAATTTCTAGTTTAGGGTTTATATACCCATCTCCCATTTGATGAGATACCTGGTAATGGAAGCTAGATTAAACACCCTGAAGTTTGGAACTTGTAAACCCCCCCTCAATTCATAGGGGCGACATAATTTTGAGATTTTGAGAGAGCAATTTTAGATTTCTTACGCTGCCAATTAAAGTTGGTAGGAATGGAATCAAGTTTTTAGATATCAGAGTGATTTATTAGAAGTGGCAAGTGTAATAATGGATAGATTACTTTGGAAAAAAATTGCATCTTGAAAATGCTATTTTTTCTTTTAGGTTTAAAAGAGTTGTTTTCCATTTTTGGCATAGTGAAATCACTTTATTAAAGGCTGCTGTGAAATTCAATGCACAAAGTTTCCCTAGGTCCGTTGGGATTTTGAGACCTAAGTATGTTAAGTGTGGTTTATGGTATTTTAGATTCAGGATCCTTACGTGGGATTCAGGTATTGATATGTTAATATTCATTAAGTCAAACTTATTTACAATTATTTTATAACCCAAAAAAGAACCAAATTCTTTGAGTAATTTGAAAATCTCCTCCAGTGAGTCGTTGCAGGATGCTGCCACTTTGCACAGTGATTTGTCTAAGTTGGGAAACTGGGCAGCAAACTGGAAAATGAGGTTCAATGTTGATAAAGAAAAAATTTATACTTACCGAAATTTTCTTTTTCTTTAGTCCGGAAGGCAGCACAGATACTAATGGGTTAAGTCCTTCACCATCCCTGTAGCACAGGAAAAAAACACAATCATGAATAATTAATCAGCCTACAATTACCCACCTCAGTACCTCCTTCCCCAGTGTTATATACAAGCCAATAAAAAAACAAGCCAAAACACTATAGAATGCTTATAATTTTATTCAGGGAGGGAAAGAATGTGCTGCCTTCCGGACTAAAGAAAAAGAAAATTTCGGTAAGTATACATTTTTTCTTTTCCTTAGTCCTCCAGGCAGCACAGATACTAATGGGATCTAGCAAGCTAGTATAACCAGGGTGGGTTTAAGGATGTTGAAGTACTGCCTCCAGGACCCGGCTGCCAAAGGCTGCATCATTCAAGGCTGCTAAGTCAAGGCGGTAGAATCTTGTAAATGTAGAAATGCTGCTCCATGTGGCTGCTTTACAGATTTCTTCCAAACTCAAGGCTGACTTTTCTGCCCAAGACGTAGCAACTGCAATGAGCTCTTAATTGATCAGGAGCATCTTTTCCTAAAGAAGTATAGGCCAAAGAAATCGTATTCTTCACCCAGGCTGCAATAGTGGATTTTGCAACCTTGTTCCCTTTCGACTTCCCCATAAAGGAAATAAAAAGATGTTCCGAGTCTCTGAAGCTTTTTGTTCTCTCGATATAAATAGACAGACATCTTCTTACATCTTGCTTGTAAAGCTCTTCTTCCTCCCCAGTGGAAGGCACCGGAAAAAAAGATGGAAGTATAATTTGAGCATTAATATTTTGCGTAGAAGGAACTTTTGGTCTAAAAAGGTCTGAGTACCACTTTTTCTGGAAAAAATAAAGGATATGGTGGATTAGCTGCCAGTGCTTGCAACTCTCCTACCCTTCTGGCAGATGTTATTGCAACTAGAAATGCCGTCTTCCATGCCAAAAGCTTTTGACTAATAGAATCCAAGGGCTCAAAAGGATGTTTGCATAATGCTGACAATACCAAATTGAGATCCCATGCTGCCACAGGAATTTTTAATGATGGCCTCAACCTCATCATTCCTTTAATAAAACGCTTGATCAACGATCTGAAGTTAAAACTCTAGAAGTAATAGCTGAGATGGCTGCTAAATGGACCTTTAAAGGCTTCAACCCTTTGTCAAATCCGTCCTGCAGAAATTGTAAGATCCCTGCCACCGGACAAGTCATAGACTGAAAATCTCTCTGGACACACCAAGAACTGAATATCTTCCAAACTTTATTGTAAACTTTAGAAGTGGACTGTTTACGAGAATGTAGCAGTGTTTGTACAACTTCCTGAGAGAGGCCTTGATTAATTAACAAGTCCTTGTAAAATTCCATGCTGCCAGTTTCCATCTGGATGGATTTGGATGACACATTTGGCCTTGTACTAACAGATCTCTCCTCTGTGGCAGTATCCAATACATTAGAAGTACAAAGTATCCACGGCACACAGCTTAGTGTAAGCAAGGGTCTCCTTGCACGTTTATTGCGGTAGTGAGCTCACTACCGCAATAAACGTGCAAGGAGACCCTTGCTTACACTAAGCTGTGTGCCGTGGATACTTTGTACTTCTAACAGATTGTGAGGTTGCCGAACCTCTACCACTGAGCACCAGATATCCAATTGAATTGAGGTGTGCGAGAGCTAGTCATATTTTGTCTAGTATCCAATACATCCCATTGGATAGAACCATCAGGTCTGTGAACCAAACTCTCCTTGGCCAAAAGGGTGCTATCAAAATGATTGATGCCTGTTCGTGCTTGATCTTCTTCACTACTCTCTGTATCATGGCCAGAGGTGGAAAAATGTAGGCTTTCTTGAAATTCCATGGAAAAGACATTGCATCCAGGAAGTTTGGGTTCTCCAGTCTTGACAAGGAACAAAATTTGCCCACCTTCTTGTTGTGCTTGGTCGCCATCAGGTCTATCTGAGGCATTCCTCTGAGGCATTCCTCTTGACAATATCCAGAAACACTTGCTGATTCAGTTCCCATTCTTTTTGGTCTATGATCTCCCTGCTGAGATGACCTGCAAGACAGTTCTTGGACCCCTTTATGTAAACTGCTTTGATCAACTTCAAATTCTCTTTGGCCCAGAACATCAACTTCTGGCATTCCCTCATTAGTAAAGGAGCTCTCGTTCCCCCTTGGCGATTTATGTAAGATACTGTTGTCGTGTTGTCTGATTGGACCATCACTTCCTGGTTCTTCAGACCACTCTTGAAACTTTTCAATGCCAGGCGAACTGCCCTGAGTTCTCTGAAATTTGAAGATTGACTCCTTTCCCAGGATGACCACTTCCCTTGGACTACCTTGCTTCCAAGGTGAGCCCCCCAACCTAATGCGGATGCATCCGTTGTTATTAATTGATATTTCGGAAGATGAAAGGGCATTCCAATTCTCAAGTTGTCCAGATTTATCCACCATTTCAGAGATTTCTTCAGGGATACTGACAGTCTCATGAAATGATCTAGAGATTGTATCGACTTGTCCCAACTCCACAGAATTTCCTTCTGCAATGTCCTCATATGAACTCTTACCCAAGGTACAGCTTCTAGAGAAGCAGTCATCAGACCTAACAATCTCATGGCCTGATGAATTGGCATTTTTCGATATTGCAGAAACTCCTTCACTAATGACATTATTGTTGTTATCTTCTCTGGAGGAAGAAAGGTTTTCATCTGTAACGTATCTACTGTATTCCCAGAAATGTTATTGAAGTGGAAGGCTGCAGCATCGATTTTTCTGAATTGATTATCCACCCATGCGACTCCAGAATATTCAATGCTTTCTTCAAGTGGTGATTTATCTGCTCCAGACTCTCGGCTTTTAGCAGCCAATCGTCTAAATATGGAACCACGAAGACACCTTGCTCCCTCAGTGCTGCTGCTAGAACCACAATCACCTTGGTAAATATTCTCGGAGCTGAAGTTATCCCAAATGGTAAGGCTTTGAATTGGAAATGATGAATCTTGCCTTTTTCCCAAACTGCCACGCATAGATACTTCCTGCTGAGAGGATGAATGGGTATATGAAAGTACGCGTCCTTTAGATCTATCGTAACTAGCAGATCTCCTTGTTGTAAGATATTTATTGCGGATTTGATGGTTTCCATTCGGAAATTTTCTTTCCTTACAAACTGGTTGAGAAGCTTCAGATCCACCATTAATCTGAAGAGCCGTTTTTGTTTGGGACCCAAGAAAACTGTTGAGTAGACACCCATCTTTATTTACTCTTGAGAAACTGATTCCAACACTTTCTTTACTAGAAATTATCTTATTGCCATTAAAATAGCTTCTTGTTTTATTGGGTCTTGTCTTTTTGTTATGCAGAATTTGTGCAACGGTTTTTCCTGAAATGCTATGCGATAACCATCTTTTATTATTTCTAACACCCATGCGTCGGAAGTTGTTTGTTGCCAGATGGGGAAAAATAAAGCCAGTCTCCCCCCAACTTCCTCTTGACTTCTGGCGTCAGAAATTAGGTGATTTAATCTGACTGGAGTCTTTCTTCTGACTAAATTCCTTTGCTGGAAACTTGGACTTAAAGACTCTGTTCTGGAACTTGTCTCTATTTTCTCCGTCTCTGAAAGGTCTCCTGCCTCTAGAAGACTGTGGAGAGAATCTTCTTGTAGAGAAGCTAAAAAACTGTTTCTTTTGAGCCTTAGGCCTGTCTTGTGGAAGTGTCTTCCCTTTTCCTGTTACTAGGCTTTCTAGCAATTTGTCCAAAGAAGAACCAAATAGTTTTCCAGGTTCAAAGGGCATTGAGATAAGCTTATTCTTTGAAGCTAGATCAGCCGTCCAAGCCTTTAGCCATAGAACTCTTCTACCTGATGTAGATAGAGACATGGTTCTTGCTCCCAACTTAAAAGACTCCACCGCCACATCACATAAATAATCTGTAGCTAGCTTTATCGGGTAAAGCATATCCAGGAGATCATCTCTGGAAGTTCCTGTATCAATATCCTCTTCTAAATCATTTAACCAGCATTTTAATGATCTGGAAACAGAAATGGCCGCCAATGATGGTTTACACACATTGGCTCCAGCTAAATAAGACCTTCTTAGGGCACATTCTGCTCTTTTATCCATAGGATCTTTAAATGCACTCTCTTCAACTGGAATCGTAGTGCGTTTAGATAATCTGGCAACTGCCGTGTCAACTTTTGGGGGCTCTTCCCACTCCGCTACCTCTGATGACTCAAAGGGAAACATCTGTTTGAATCTTTTATTCATTTCCGGCTTTTTCCCCGGATTTTTCCATTCATCATAAAAAATCTGTTTCAAAGAATCATGTATTGGAAAACAAATTTGTTTCTTTTCAGAAAAGAAAGGTAAAGCCGATCTATTCCCAGACTCAGTTGTCACCAATTTTGGGCAAACCATTTTCCTGACTTCTTTCAGTAGTCTAGGCATCTTTTTCACATTAAATAAATACATATCTTTATTTTTAGTGGTTGAAGTAGAAGAGGAAAGTTCAGAAGAACTTATTTCACTCAATTCAGTCTCTGATTCAGACTCACTAACAGCTCTGAAATGACTGGGCACTGATCTTGACTTATGAAAAGCTCCAATTGACTTTTCCATAATATCTTTAAACCAAGACATAAATTCATCCGTTCTATCTTGGCTGGGGTTGGTACAGGTCTGGCAGCTGTTTGATGCCCATCCCTCAGGAATTGGTTGATAACAGCCTGAGCAAATCCTATGCCTGCTCTTTCTTTTTCTTTTGCCTTCTGACATCTAACAAAACACAAAAGAAAACAGGGATAAACAAAATGTCCAATCAGCAAAGCAGCCATAACCAACCCTGCTGCTACAAGATAAATACCTTAGCAGCCTTTGAAAACAGACTGGCAGCCCTTAGCCACAGTACTGCAACAAATGAGGCACAATACCACAGTTCCTGCAAGTTTAAATACCTTACCAGCATCAAAAAAAAAATACCTCCTTCTCCTTTAAAATCAGAGCCGCATCTCTCCCAACACACGTGTCTCACTGCCATTAGTGATGATGTATTCCTCCTGTGCAGGCTTCTGTGCTGTGCGATCAGAGTTAGGGAGAAGAGAATAAACGGCTGCATCTTCATTTCCAGTCTGCCAAGCATTGCCTGCAGCCCTGAAAAGCTTTGTTTGTCATGCCTAAGGGAACCTTCCCCTGGGGAACTCAACCTCAGGTAGTTCCCCATGTGGCCATCAGACACCTCAGTGCCTAGATCTTCGCCTACATGGTGCAATGGTATGGCGCATGAAAAAGAACACTGGGGAAGGAGGTACCGAGGTGGGTAATTGTAGGCTGATTAATTATTCATGATTGTGTTTTTTTCCTGTGCTACAGGGATGGTGAGGGAATTAACCCATTAGTATCTGTGCTGCCTGGAGGACTAAGAAAAATGCAGGTAATGCACTTTGGCAAAAATAATATAAATGCAAGTTATACACTAAATGGCAGTGTGTTGGGAGTTTCCTTAAATGAGAAGGATCTAGGGGTCTTTGTAGATAACAAGTTGTCTAATTCTGGGCAGTGTCATTCTGTGGCTACTAAAGCAAATAAAGTTCTTGTATAAAAAGGGCATTAACTCAAGGGATGAAACATAATTGTGTCTCTTTATAGGTCCCTGGTGAGGCCTCATCTGGAGTATGGGGGCAGTTTTGGACTCCAGTCCTTAAGAGGGATATAAATGAGCTGGAGAGAGTGCAGAGACTAAGTGCAACTAAACTGGTTAGAGGGAGGGAAGAGTTAAATTATGAGGGGAGACTGACAAGGTTGGGGTTGTTTTCTCTGGGGGAAAAAAGGCTCTTGTGAGGGGACATGATTAGACTTTACAAGTACATTAGAGGACATTATAGACAAATAGCAGGGGACCTTTTTACCCATAAAGAGAATCACATACCAGAGGCCTCCCCTTCAGACTAGAGGAAAAGAAGTTTTATTTAAAGGAACAGAGTAGGGGGTTCATCACAGTGAGGTTGGGGAATGCACTGCCGGGTGATGATTCAATTAATGACTATAAGAGGAACTTGGATGATTTATTGGACAGACATAATACAAAGGCTATTGTGATACTAAACTCTATAGTTAGTATAGATATGGGTATATATCATTTATGTGACAGTAGGGAGGGGTGTGTGTATGGGGCTGGGTTTTCATTTGGAGGGGTTGGACTTGATGGACTTTGTCTTTTTTCAACCCAATTTAACTATGTAACTAAATAACTATGTTGACATTTTTAGGTATCAGTAACAGATCATCAATGCAAGGGTTTTCAAATGGAATTTGTTAATTTTTCTACCATGGACTGAGTTCAAATTATCTAGAGCTTTAATCAAGTGTTCAAGAGAGATATTAAAAGAGTAATGGAGATAATAATGGATAATAAGGGACACCTCTGTATGGTTCCTTTAAAAAATGTAAAAGTGTAGATGTAAGACATGCTGGGAGATCCTCCTCTGTTCTTACCTCCCGGCACATCTCTGCTCATCTCAAGGGATACAGGCGTCCAGTGATGACGTTACCTAATGCTAATAGACACCAGTGTCAGATCGATTTCGTTTGATGCTGAGCGTCAGGACATCCACATTTTGATGCTGAGCATCATGGCGTCATCTGTAGGGCGGATTTTCAAACTTTGATGCCATATCTCCCTTAAAAAGCACAATCTCCATTTTGAAAGTGGCCAAGCTAGGCTTTCATTTATCTGTTCCTGCTCAAGCGTGTATCCTGTTTAATGATATCTTGGTTTTGACTTCTGCCAGATCTTTTGGCTACAATTATTGCCGGCCTGCCTTGAACCCTTCTCCTGACTCTGATTACACCTTCTCTTCATCCCTACCGGTACCTCATTCACGTTCCTGCTACACACTTCCTTGTTGGCTTCCGCATCAGAAAGCCATGGGCCCCAAAAGGGCATTGGTGAACGCCGGTACATCTAAAGGCACCATTCACTACACAAGGTTCCTAATAACGAGATTGTTACAGTAGATTTCACTCCTGCGATCAGTATTTAGGATTCAGGAGAAGTGTAAAGCTATCTTATAAAGTTGCTAAAGGGGACAGAAATCCAAAAAAACTCAAGTCAATTAAAAAGATGATGCCAGACAATTTTGTCAAAAGTCTTTTAGAAAGCACTTTATTATTCTGGTTTAGTAATGTAATGGGTCTATAAGAATATAGTGAGGAGGGGATCTTTTCCTTCCTCAGGGAGGATTAACAGGTTTGACATAGAGCTGTTTGGAAGTTTTTACCTGATCACAAAATATCATTAAATAGCTCTGTTAGAAAGGGGGAGATTTTATTGTTTAGTAACATTAGGCTTTTTCTTTTTTCAAATATTTATAGCATGTGAGATCTCCTCTAGATATTGGACTGTTCAGATAAGCTAACTGTTCATGTGAAATATTATCAAGGTTATAATTTGGGGAAGAGTATAGATTTTCATAAAGCTAGCTTTGAAGGGTTATTGGTTATGGAACCTAGCTTGTTTCTCACTTTGATCAATTTAGAATTTTTGTTCCATATATGTTATATACATTGAACAGGACATTTCAGTAGGATGAGTATTCTCCAAATATCTGTAAGATTAAATGTGTTTAAGATTTTGTTTAGCCATTTAGACTTTTTAACTGGGCAGTTTATATTAGAATCAGTTTTATCCAAAAAGAAAATATAGATTTCATTAAAATAACCTCCTAAGGTTACATTAGATTGTGGGAGAACTGAGATCCAGTGATTTAGGTTGACCAAAAGGAGCATGAATTGAGACAAAATGTCAATTATATCGTTAATTAAAACTTCTGCATAGACAAATCTTATCTATCTACATCAATAAAATGTGGGTGTTTAATTTGTGATGGAATAAAATAGCTACCTTACCATTCTTTTTAATTTCAGGGGAGAAATCTATCCCTCCAACCTATTCTCTGGACAAGGAAGTGTTATCTCTTGAAGAAAAGTTATGTAGCATTTTAATTTGTTGAAGTGTTGGAGGATTTTTCTCCTTTTAATGTAATGGTTCAAGCCATTAGCGTTCCAAGATATAATATTGAGTGCCATAGTGTTACCTAAAGTTTAGATGCCTACAGAGGAGTACATATGCAGAATCTGTAACAAGAGATACATTTGCTGAGTGTGCAAACCAGATATTAAAAGTAACATTAGTAACATAAATAACTATAAATCTATCTAACAAATATAGAATAAAATAGTAACTATAACAGCATACCAAACAAGAAAAAAAAGCATGTTCAAGAAAAATAATTATAGAGACTTTCATTTTCCCTAGAAATAGAGGACAATTACCCCTCAGGTCATCTTCATTGGAGAGTGGAGGGAAAATTTTTATAGATAAAAATGGCGATCTGGATCTTGATCTTTGAGAATCCACTGGGTCTCGTCTAGATTCCTCAGAAGGACAGTGAGATTGCTGAGGTGACCTTTCATACTTCTATGCTTTTTGGTCCCTTTGGGGGAGGGATCTCGGTCTTGGAGAATTAGAAGTTGGTTGAATAGATTTTGAATTATTCAGAGATTAATTCTCCAAGTGTTAGACAAAAGTATTTGCCTCTTTAGGATCACTGAAGATGCATATCCCTGTGGGCAAAATAGTTTTTTATTTTGCAGGGTACAGTAAGGAGAAATTGATATTCTGCTTCAGCAGTGAATAGAAAGCTCTGGAAAATTCTTTCCTCTTTTGAAAAAGATAAATTGAATAGTCTTGAAATATGAGGATTTTATTGCCATCTAGTTTTTAGCGCTTGAAAAAGACTGTTCTTATCAGAGTAGACGAAGAATTTTGCTATGACCACTCTTGTGAGATGGTCTTCTTTGAAAGGTTCAATACTGTGTAGTCTGTTGATTTTCAGATCAGTCTCCAGAGAAATGCCCGGAATTTGTGGAATCATTTTTGAGACAAGCTATGCTAGAGTATCTATTTTGTGTGATTCTGAAATATCCATAAATCTTAGGTTATTCTGATGTGATCTATTTTCTAGGTTATTGACTTTCAGGAACAGATCTTGTGAATTTTTTCCAACTAGTCAGGTTCCTATTCATTTCTGTTTTAGTCATTGTAGATGGAGAAACTACTATTGTGGCATCCCAATTGCTGGGAAGTTTTACCTATTCCCCGTTGCAATTTGTCAACTGCCTTATTATTTGACAGGATTTTTTATTAATAAACAGGATTTATTAGTCTTGCTACCTCCTTGGCAATTGAAGAATAATCTTTTCCAAAGTTTGTCTTTTGTGGAGCAGATCCTTGTGAATGACCAGCAATAGATGTTTCTGATTCCAGGCTTTTAGCTTTCTTTTCTTGGACTTTTTCGTAAGCAGCAGCCATTTAATGTTACACTATATGTGTGGCACTTTCTTGATGCCACGGGACAAGCCTGAGACACACCACAGTGGTATTGGGAGAGACTGGGTACCTGGTATTTACTGGCACAGTGCATCCACCTACTGGGATCCGGGAATTCACCTATGGGTGACCCCACTAGGAAACAGTAATAATGCAAACACAGACTTTAGTGAACTAAATAACTGTTTATCTAAAAATAAATGGGCTAGTAATAGAAGCAGCACTCCTAACATGGTGCCAATACGGGCCTCACTAACTAAATAGGCAGCGCAAACTGTCTGACTTACTAAAGAAATAAAGTCCAGCACAACACAGTACCTAAAATCTTTGAGCTCTTCTATAGCACTGTAATTTTAAATGTGATACTCACATCCCAGGCTCTTGTTATACTTTGCAAGAAATCACTCAGGTGAGTCAAACACATATAGAAACGCTTTGGATCCTCAGATGGGAATCCCCTGCTGATGCTGGTTTTTCTTATCCAGACTCTTCTCACACTCTCTGGGGGTCATTTATAATGTTCGAGCAGCGCATATTTATTCGCAAATGGTTGTATTTTCCCTGTTCTTTCCTGGATGCTAAAATATTGCCCAAATTCGCATTGAGAATACTTTTTCGCAAATGGCTCTCAAATTAGACAGGTGTTTGCGTGAGTGCGCCCACTCTCATATTTAAAAAACTCTGATAGACATTCGCAGTGTGAAAAAAACATTTGCAATTCTGTTTGCACACTCTTATTCAGCTTTATAAATGTAACCATTTGTAGGGCAAATATATTCACAGTGGACCCACCAGCTGTTCTCTCCACCTTGTGGCTCTCTCTGCCAAACTCTGCTGCTTCCTCTTCCTGCTGGCAATGACCAGACTGTTGTGTCACTTCCTGCTGCCCTGAGATCACTGTGTAGCTGATTGCTAGGTAACAGCTTACAGCAGCCACACGTAGGCTTTGTGGCTGCTCCACTACAGGGAACTGCAGCAGGAGGTGGGTAAGTGCAGGGACTCAGCACTACCTCCTTACACACACACATATATATATATATAAATAATGATTCAGTGACTTCCAAAAACAACATCCCAGATTCAAACTACGTTATACAGAGTGAGGCAGAGGGTAATGACATCCCAAGTGTGTTAACAATAGCTCAGGCAGTCGTTTTCTTAAAGTACTTGAATGATGCAAACAGGCTGTGCATAATAAACCAACATGGCTGCCCACACACCACTGTAAAACTAAAGAAATACATACAATGGTTTGCAAACAAAATGTTAAATAGTAGATAAAATATAAATAGTATATAGAGGATAAAATAATTATTTGCAATGTATTAAACTAACACAATACAACCATGATAGTGTCCCTTACATTAATAACACTAGCACTAATAATGAAATATTATACAACATTTTATAATTATAGATCACATTATATTTACATTTATCACTTATGCGGATTAAACAAATGTAACACAAAACTTGGCTCAGTGTTTTTTTTAATGTTTTTCTAATATATTAGATCCCGAGAGCTCAATGCTCAGACAATTGTCTCCCAGGACAGAGGATGATGCCGATTCGCGGAGCTCAGTCCTGCTGCTATGATTGTGTCCCGTGTGCCGAGGGAGAGATCTCTACTACAACTGGTATATAGAAAGTACTTCCTATTTTATTCTACCATCAAATAAAAACATCATTGATGACTTCCAAATCTCTTATCTATATTCCTATACAAGGGAAACTCCCAAGAGAATATTTTTCTAGTTGAACTAAAGAAGCTACTCGGATAAACCAGTTGCTTTAGACTTAATGATATTAGATACTTCACTAATGAAATGCAAAGGCCAAACTGAGTATGAGTAGTGTCAGATGTATCAGAGCTTTTATTCCTTCCACAAATGGGAGACAAAGTCAGAAATTGGAAGTTGTCCACTTTTACACTTGAACACACAATGAAACATTATAAAAAGATTGCCTCTGTAACAGGTTAAATTTGATTTATTCATTGGTACATTTCTTATCCACGATGAGCCCTGAACCCCCGAATTTCATTATTAGCAGCTGTTATCCTTGGTACATTAGTTACTAATGTTCCACAAATTCTGCTAGGAAATGTATCAGATAATGAGGAAATTTGGTGTCCCTGAAATACTGAGCTTCAAGACTGAAACACCAGAGAGAAAGGAACTTCATATCAAAATGGTCACAAAAAAATCAGTTGAATGAAGTCTTTAATTGTGGTATAGCAGCTGAAAACATCTAAACTAAAAATGTGTTTGGCAGGTGAACAGCACATTTAAAGCTTCAGTAGACAGACAGTCCTTCTAGTCCCCACGTCAAGGTCATCAATAAACAATAGTAAAGGACCAATGACTGATCCATACAGTCTCCACTAACAATGCTGGTCCAATTAGAAAATGTTTCCAACACTCTTGTTTTGTACATCTTTATTTTAACTAATGTCTTTGGGTTACGGTGTCACATTTGGCATTTTTCTCTTCTCTACACTTTAGCCAGAATTTAGTTGCAGAACAGACAAATCCAGGCAGCGGATGTAAATATTGTCTAAACTGTAGTTGCTTATCTAGAATTTCACTTGGGTGAACATGTTATATTTTTGTGCTGCGATACATCATGGAAAACACTGCCAACTAGTATGAAGACCCAAGTGTAGAGCATGTACTAAACCATAGGAACTTTGTAGCTTACTTTCAAGTTGCAGCTTAGTTTAAGTAGCCAAGTCTGAAGGGGACTTGCAGGGTTTTGCATTCCTTGACACAGCCAGAGGTGTTAAACTTAACAGTGCAAATGTCACCCTACAACCTGAAAGAGAGGTGGATGGTATATGGGTTTTTTTTAAATCATTTTTATTGGGTTGTTCAAAGCATTACAGATTTACAATTGAACCGATTATGTTAAACACAATAAAATGACATATATGCCCATGTCATTCAATTTACAATTCAAAAGTACATAATAATTATATAAAGATAAGCAAGATAATTATATTATCTAAGGATAATGAGCTAATAAACAAATAAAGTATTATTAATAACCTGATCAACAAAAAAACAAACCTCGCCTGGTGGAATATCAAAATAAAAATATTTTATAATGACACAGAGCCACTAAAGTTGCCCAATACATAAGGATAATTAAATTTGTAACAGCTCCAAAATGTTTGATTTGTGTCTAGAATCAATTTGATCAAAATAAAGCGACCAATTTTCAGAAAACCTGTTTAAGATGAAGTTCCTCTGATTTGCTCTTTATGGCCTCTTGCCAGCAAAGCTGGTTTAATTGTGCTAAAATATCTGTTATAGAGGGGGGAGACTCTAAAATCCAATACATAAATAGGGCCTTTTTAGTAGCCGCCATAAAGTGGAAAATTAAATTTGAGATCATATTGGGATTAGATTTGTAAACTATACTCAATATAAAAGGAGGAAGACCAATGTTTAAAAGGGCATCAACTGGGTATAGAACTAAGTTAATTTTAACTTAGAGCAAAAACTGACCCAAGCCTTTAAGGGAACAATAACGTTTTCCATATCCAAGATGGGTTTGTTTAAAGTGTTGAGCTCTCCAGACCTCTGAAGAAAACATTAATTAAATTTAAAGTTAACTGGGTGGGGGTGATGTCACATAAAGTCATTTGACCATCTCAAAACCGTATCCGAAAGGGGGTGTTTAAGGCCAGAAGAGGGACCCCAAAACTTGCAAGCTAAATAGTTAATATTTAAGAGCTCTAAATTATCACCAAAATCAGCTACCACCTCAGCTACCCACTTTTACTTTTACTTTTAATACTTTTACTTTTAATAATTATATATAGACAGTGGTCAGATATTTTCAAATCAGTTTGATTTTTTAGACCATCCCAATTAAGAAGATTCCCATTAACGGGATCGACAAAGTCTTTAATCACTAACGGTGTCGCTTTTTTGGAAAGAGAGAAAAAGGAGGAATAACCAGGTTTACATTTTTTCCTTAGGAGTTGTATAGGCATAAAGGGAGTTGACATGTGATTGAAACCATGACTAGAAAACAAAGTCCCTAAACAACGAGTTAACTTTACATTCAAGGGGAATGTCTTTCCATTTCAAATGAAGAATCTCCAATATGTGAGTATGGGTTATGGGGAAAAGTTCAAGAGCAGGATTTGTGAATTTATCACCACCTAAGACCCACTCCATGAGGAATCTAGAAATTGGGGCAATATTAAAGGAATTGTTCAGTGTAAAAATAAAAACTGGGTAAATAAATAGGCTGTGCAAAATAAAAAATGTTTCTAATATAGTTAGTTAGCCAAAAATGTAATGTATAAAGGCTGGAGTGATTTGATGTATAGTCAGACACTACTTCCTGCTTTTCAGCTCTCTTGGTTTACACTGACTGGTTACCCTGGATACCAGCCAGTAACCAATCAGAGACTTGAGGGGGGGGAGACATATCTGTTGCTTTTGAATCTGAGCTGAATGCTGAGGATCAATTACAAACTCACTGAACAGAAATGTCCCATGTGGCCCCCCTTCAAGTCGCTGAATAACTCAGAGTTATAGAGCTGAAAAGCAGGAAGTTGGATTCTGGCTGTTTTATTAGACATCTGTTCACTCCAGCCTTTATATATTACATTTTTGGCTAACCAACTATATTAGAAACATTTTTTATTTTGCACAGCCTATCTATTTACACAGTTTTTATTTTCACACTGAACTGTTCCTTTAAAGGATCTAAATTAGGTAACTTTAGACCTCCTAATGCATAAGGAGCTCGCAATGTGGTTAAGGCAATTTTGGGTTTCTTAACATTCCAAATAAAAGAGTTTAATGCTCTATCCAGAGACTTAATATCACAATGTTTAAGCAGGATTGGTAAATTGGCTAAAGGATAAATCAACTTAATAAAAATCAACATGTTGAAGAGTGCAACCTTTCCTTTAAGATTCAATCCAATTTTTGGCAAAGTGGTCATTTTTTTTAATGGTCAGAGTGAAATTTAAAGAATAAATATTTTTTAATTCTCTGGGAATGAAAGGCCCTAGGGTTTTAAGATGTGGTTTAGGTAAATTGAAATTCAACTTTCTGAGTTGAAGGGATTTTGACAATGAAGCATTCATGTTCATAATTTCAGTTTTATGTGAATTAATGTTATACCCTGAGACCTTACCAAACTCCTAAATTAGATGTCGAATAAACCTTTACTCTGTTTGTTGACACAGTACACAGACCAACCAGCATCAACACTCTGTATACAAACACATTATAGAACCCTTCTCTCTTTTAACTTAATCCAAATAATTGTCTAAATATTGAAAACCTACAGTGGAGATGAGGATCACTTAGGTTGCACCATTTCCCAGAAATCCAAAGATGACAATCAGCTAACCCTTTCTATCAATTTTAAAACTTTAGAGATCATCTTGCAAGATACTGTATGTTATATAGTAAGTTAAGTTGAAAAAAGACACACATCCAACAAGTTCGACCATTTAAGTATATGTATATATATATATATATATATATATATATATATATATATATATATATATATATAAAACCTGCCTAACTGCCAGTTGATCCAGAGGAAGGCAAAAACCCCATCTGAAGCCTCTCCAATTTGCCTCAGAGGGGAAATAAATCCTTCCTGACTCCAAAATGGCAATAGGACCAGTCCCTGGATCAACTTGTACTATGAGCTATCTTTCATATCCCTGTATTCCCTCACTTGCTTAACACCATCCAACCCCTTCTTATACCTATCTAATGTATCAGCCTGTACCCCTGATTCACTTCCCAGCTCTCCCTGTAACACCCCTTTCCCTCCTCTAATCTCATTGGCTCCCTCCTGTCTGCTGGGAGGAGCTACTGGTGAATAAAGCATCCGACCCTTCCTTGTACCTATCTAATGTATCAGCCTGTACCACTGATTCACTTCCCAGCTCTCCCTGTAACACCCCTTTCCCTCCTCTAATCTCATTGGCTCCCTCCTGTCTGCTGGGAGGAGCTACTTGTGAATAAAGCATCTGACCCTTCCTTGTACCTATCTAATGTATCAGCCTGTACCACTGATTCAGGGAGACAATTCCACATCTTCACAGCTCTCACTGTAACAAACCCCTTCCCAATATTTAGCTGGAACCTCTTTTCTTCTAATCGGAATGGGTGACCTTGTGTCAGATGGAAAGACCTACTGGTAAATAAATCATTAGAGATATTATTATATGATCCCCTTATATATTTATACATAGTTATCATATCACCCCTTAAGCACCTCTTCTCCAGCGTGAACATCCCCAATTTGGCCAGTCTTTCCTCATAGCTAAGATTTTCCCTTTACCAGCTTAGTTGCCCTTCTCTGTCCCCTCTCTAATACAATAATGTCCTGTTTGAGTGATGGAGACCAAAACTGTACGGCATATTCTAGATGAGGCCTTACAAGTGCTCTATACAGTGGGACCCCCTCCTCCCGTGACTCTCTGCCCCATTTAATACAATTCAAGACCTTATTTGCCCTTGATGCTGCTGACTGGCATTACTTGCTACAGACAAGTTTATCATCTACAAGGACTCCAAGCTCCGTCTCCATTATGGATTTGCCTAGTGCAGTCCCATTAAGGGTATAAGTGGATATTGTTACATCCCAGGTGCAGGACTTTACATTTATCAACATTGAATCTCATTTGCCACTTAGCTGCCCAGATTGCCAGTTAGTCAAGATCCTGTTGCAAGTGCCACATCCTGGATGGAATTAATTGGGCTGAAAGTTTTCTCTCATCTGCAAACACTGATACATTACTTACAATCCCCTCCCCTAAGTCATTGATGAACAAGTTAAATAAAAGTGGCCCCAATACTGAGCCCTGAGGGACCCCACTAAGAACCTTACTCCAAGTAGAGAATGTCCCATTAACAACCACCCTCTGTACCCGATCCTGTAGCCAGTTTCCTATCCACGTGCAAACGACTTCATTAAGCCCAACAGACCTTAGTTTAGAAAGCAGTCGTTTGTGGGGCACAGTATCAAACACTTTGGCAAAAACCAAATAGATCTACTGCCCCCCCCCACTGTCCAGAATCTTACTTACCTCATCATAAAAAGCAATCAAATTAGTCTGACATGACCTATCCTTCATAAAGCCATGCTGATTGCTGCTCATAATGCCATTCACTAGGACAACATTTTGAATGTGATCCTTTAACAAGCCTTCAAATAATTTGCCAGATTAAAACATTATTTTAACATACATGTACCATGGTTATCACATGACAAATTGTTACCAATATATCCGGTTGTCTTTGGCCAAAGTTCTCTCCATAATCTTAAAAACTATTAGTAGGTGAATTACTGGTGGCTGACAAGAATAGGGTGAATATTTGGACAGTAAAAGACATAGAACCAAATTCATCCAATTTTACAGCAGTTTATTTATATAATCTATAGAACTGTTCATGAAACAAACCCACTATCAATATATTTTAATACTTTAAAACACTTTTATAAGTTGATGTTACTGTTCCTTTATGATGGAATGTCTGGTATTGTTAATTATTGTATTACAATCTGCATGTTTCATTTATCTGTTTTCCTAATAAATATCTAGAACAATATGATGGCAACTGGGGTACAGGAAACTTGTTTGATTTAACTGAATTTGTTTTGCTTTCTCTTTGCTATAATTACAGACAGTGCAATTTGTATCAAATGTCCAGACATGGAGTGGCCAAATGAGAAGAAAAATCAGTGTATTGGAAGAACGGAAGATTTTCTCTCATTCACTAAAGATTTGATCTCTATTGTTATCTCAGTTGTGTCTGTTAATGTTTTCCTTATAACACAACTGATATCAGGAGTATTTATTAAATATCGGGACACTCCCATAGTGAGAGCCAACAACAGGAGCCTGAGCTTCCTCCTCCTTGTCTCCATCAAGCTGAGCTTCCTCAGTGTGTTTCTGTTCCTCGGTCGCCCTGTGGATATAACCTGCATGCTGCGTAACATCACTTTTGGAATCACCTTCTCCATAGCTGTCTCTTCTCTCCTGGCCAAGACTATCATGGTTTGTGTTGCTTTCAAAGCCACCAAGCCAGGGAGCTCATGGAGAAAATGGGTGGGAGTCAAACTGTCCAATTCTGTAGTCTTGTTCTGCTCATCCATTCAAATAATAATCTGCATGACTTGGTTGGCCATTTCTCCTCCCTTTCAGGAACTGGACCTTCACACTTACCCTGGAACCATCATCATTCAGTGCAATGAGGGCTCAGCTATTGGCTTTTACTCAGTTATTGGGTATATGGGGCTTCTGGCAGCTGTTAGTTTTGTTTTAGCATTTTTAGCTCGGACATTACCGGACAGTTTTAATGAGGCCAAGTACATCACTTTCAGCATGTTGCTCTTCTGCAGTGTTTGGATCACAATGATCCCGGCCTATCTGAGCACCAAAGGCAAAAACACTGTGTGTGTGGAGATATTTGCCATACTCACCTCAAGTGCTGGACTTTTAGCCTCTATATTTTTCCCAAAATGTTACACAATATTGTTTAGACCTGAAATGAACACAAAATCCAATTTTACTTACAAATCCAAGTAATATTTAATATGCATTAATAGAGAATAAAAATTGTGTATCCAATGTTTTTGTAACACACATTTAAAAGTATGCACGACATCTCTCTCACATACATCTTTAGTTTAAACCAATTAAAAAAAATAGAGCTAATGGGATATTAGTGCAACACCAAGACAGTCCCATTGAAGTCCCACACATACACATAGTACATATGGTTTCTCTCCTCCAACACTCGTGTGTCTCCTCTCCCTGTATATATTCATTCTGCAACTCACCCCTTGATTATGTAATGGGAGGAAACAAGAACACAGTTCAGCAATCAGGATCATTACAAGGTGGAAAGTCACACAACTAGGGATGGACTGAAACCTTTAAGTCTGTGAACGCAAAGCGAGTGTTGCTTGTGAATTAAGTGCTGAGAAGCGTTAAAAATCTTTAAGGCATTGGTGTTTGCTGTGCATGCTGGGAGTGCTGGGTGCAAGAAGGGAGTAAGTGCAAATACCTGACTGCTGTGTGTACTGGACTGAGACAAAAAGCTTTTTCTTTTCTCTGTTTGGGGTAAACTGGTAGATACATTTAATGCACTTATTTTCTTTTTGTGTTTTAGCCTGAGATAGTTTCTAAGGGGAACATTTTTAAAAAAATTAATAAGGGTTTTTTAATTTACTGCTGGTAGCAAATAGCATTTTTTCTCTCTTTCCCTCTGCCTGCTAATTAAGGGAGAGGAGTTAATCAGGTAAATTCTGATCAGGCTTTGTGTTCTGTGGTTGGAAAACTTTAAGTCTGTGACAGCAAAGTGTGAGTGTGGGAGCTGCTAAGTGTGCGTTGCATGTGATCTAAGTGATAAGCATCAATAAAAACCTTAAGGCGTATATAACTAAAAAGGCGTTTGTGAGGAATTGCATTTGGGAGACTGTAAGTAGCAGTGTAAATATGAGTGCAAGAGGGTTTGCTGGTATCACTCAGTGTCACATGTATGTGGTGTTGAAGCAGCAGTTCCAGGCAGTATTTACATGTGAGAGATGTCACTGGGTTTTCATCTTGGAATCTGAGCTGCAGACTCTAAGGGGGGAACTTGCAGCACTGAGGGGCAAACGTGGGGGAGGAAAGGAGGTCACATAGCAACCACTGGCAGGGGCTAGTGGAGTGGGGGGAGGTGAAGTTGCAGAGGAAGCTAATGAGGGAGGCAGGTTTGTTACAGTTATGAGGGGACATAGGGGACAGAAGGGTAGGGGGGCTGGTCCACAGCTTGTCCAAAACAACAGATTCTGGGAGATACTGGGGAGGAAAGCTCTAAACTGGTGTGAATGGAGCAGACTGACTCTCAGGCTGAGAGATTGGTGAAGGGAGGAGGGTTTTGGGTTTTTGGAGAACTGGGCTGATTTCTCAGTCGGCTACAGGCTCTTTGCTAGGGATGGGGGCACCTTAATGATGATGGGGCAGCTGTTTTGGGGCAGAAGATGGCTAGAGGGTTGGAGGAGATTTTAAACTAGATGTGGGGGGAGGGTTCAGTAAAAGATTCAATGGAAGACAGTTAGATGAGATAATGGGCAAAAGAAGGGAAAATGGGGGAGGAGATTTGGCTGGGGGTTAAGGACAGGGAGGAGCACATGTCATATGTTCAATATGGGACCAGTATTAAATGTATGTTTACAAATGCAAGGAGTCTGACTGGTAAAATAGGAGAGCTGGAGGTGCTGGAGGAAAAATATGATGTGATTGGCTGAAACATGGCTGAAGTCACATGACTGGGCAGTTAATATCAGTGGCTATACTTTGTTTCCCAGGAACAGAGGCAATAGAAAAGGAGGAGGGGTATGTCTGTTTGTTAGGCAGGATTTAAATCTAATATAAACTAGGAGGTTATGTTACAAAATTAGGAGGCAGAAGTAGGAGTCACTATAGACCCCCTAATATAAGTGAGGAGGAGGAGGCTCAGCTCCTGATGCAAATAGAAAAGGCTGCTAGTTTAGGTAAAGTAATGATAATGGGGGATTTTAATTAGCCAGATATTGACTGGAGCAACGGTACTGCTAGATCAGTTAATGGGAACAAGTTTATAAACTGTTACATGACAATTTTATGGCACAGGTTGTTGAGGAGCCTACCAGAAATAATGCTATTGTGGATCTAGTGATCTCTAATGAGCCAGAACTTATAGCAAATGTGCAAGTCATTGAACCCCTGGGTAATAGTGACCATAATGTTATATCATTTAATGTCTGGCGCAAAAAAACAAATATATACTGGGGCAACAAAAAACATGAATTTTGGAAAAGCTCATTTTAGTGCTTTGAGGGCTGCCCTACAGAGCATTGATTGGGGCATTAGGTTTTCAGCTAAAAACACAGAACAGAAATGGTTGTCATTTAAAATGATATTAAATCATTACTGTTCTCAATTTATTCCCTTAAAGGGGACCCGTCACCCCAAAAGATTATTCAAAATTCTATTTTATCACATTAGTCAAGCAAAATGAACTTTAATTACACTATATAAATTATTTGAATCTTGTTTCCTTCAGTCTAGGAATTCATAATTATAACAGGCAGACAGAGCCATTTTGTGCACACTGTTATTAAGACAAGCCTTGTATCATCTCAGAATCTTGTTTGTGCACCAGAGTGGGGGACCCTATGTCCATCTCCATGCCCTGGCTACACAATTAAATGGTAAAGAGAACGGGGAATATGAGGAGAGCAATGACATCTAGGAAGTGCTGAATGGAAAGTGAAAGTAATTATCTGCCCCGCCTCTATGCCCAAGGCATAGAGGAGTGGCAGACAATATTTGATTGACAGCTGAGATTTTTAAATGAGCTTACAACAGCTATGAATGCTTTAATAAAAAATAGAAATTGGATTTCATGTTTAATTTGAAATGTACTTTTATTATACAGATTTTTGTGTCTGGGTGACAGGTCCACTTTAAGGAGTAAATGTAGAAGCTCTAAGAATCATCCTGTGTGGCTTAATACAGAAGTAAAGAAGTTAATAGGGAAGAAGAAAACGTAATTTAATAACTACAAGTCTGTTGGGACAGAAGCTGCATTTAATGAATATAAACACTGTAATAAATGTTGTAAATCAGCAATCCGGAAGGCAAAGAAAGGAAATGAAGAGTGAATTGCGATGGAGTTGAAAACTAACCCTAAAAAGTATTTTTAATTACATTAATAGTAAAAAGATGCAGGTTGAGAGTGTTGCTCCATTAAATAATGGTACCAGTATGGTTGTAACAGATACAGAAAAGGCAAAAGTGTTAAATCAGTTCTTTTCTTCAGTGTATACAATAGAGGAGTCTGAGTTCCCAGGCTCACTTTATAGCTGTACTAATGGCTCAGCTCAATCTAGTCAGTGGCTGACTCCCCCATGACCCCTTACTAATCCCACTGCCCCTTCTACCCTAGCTTCCCCATAATTCTTTATCTCACCCCCCCTTGCCTAGTTTAAACACTCCTCCAAACTCTTTGCCATTCTTTCCCCTAGCACTGTGGACCCCCTTCCATTGAGGTGCAAACCGTCATGACTGTATAGGTTGTACCCCAACGAAAAATCAGCCCAGTGCTCTAGGAACCCAAACCCTTCCTTTCTACACCAAGACTTGAGCCAGGCATTTAGCTCCCTAAGCTCCCACTGTTTTCCTAAATTTGCACGTGGCACAGGCAAAATTTCAGAAAAAATTACTTTAGAAGACCTTTCCTTGATCTTAGAGCCTAGATCCCTGAATTCAGTCTTTAAGGTCTTCCATCTACCATTTATTTTGTCATTAGTACCGATATGTACTAAGACAGCTGGGTCATGCCCAGCCCCACCCAATAATTTGTCTATCCGATCAACCACATGCTGAACCCTGGCACCAGGCAGACAGCAAACTGTTTGGTTGTAGTGAACTGGACGACAAATTACCCTATCCACTTTCCTAATAATTGAATCCCCTACAACCACAATCTGCTTAGGCCTGACTCTACTCTCCTCCCCACCACTACTAGAGAAACTGCTCCCCACCCTTTGACCTTTCAACAACTACAAAAACCTACATGTGATTTAATCAAGGAATTGCATTGCACAGTTCCTTAGAAACAGCATGCATCAGAGAGGAGCTGTAATATTGTGGATTTAGAGTTGACTGGTCACAGCCAAGGGCACAATGTACATGTGGGGGGAAGACAAACCAAGGAAAACTGACAAGCTCCCATACTCTTTCTACCCCTGGTAGCCAAACATCAGACTTCTATCCCCTCTACATCTCAGAACATATGAGGATATACAGTATATAACTCCTAAGGATGCCATCACAAATAGTACAAAAGTTGAATTTCTTATTTTCAGATCAGTTATGGAGCTACAGACCCATTACTTGGTGACAGGAGGACCTTCCCGTACTTTTTTCGGACAGTACGAACTGATGAAACCAATTATTTTGCCTTGGTTAAGTTATAAGATATTTTGCCTGGACCTGGGTTGGACTTATTAAATCTGATGATATCAGTGGAATGAGAGAAGATGAAACCCTGAGAAAATATCTCTCCAGGGAAGACATTTGTGATGAGTTCACAGTAAAGATCAATAGGGATCTATCAGACCAGGTCCATCTGATCCAGGACAGCAAGATCATTCAGAACTCTACTACTGGTGTCATTATCATTGGCGGAACCGTTTCTCTGATTTTTGTAAAAAAACTTGTGGATTTGACAATTGCGCTAACTAATAAGACTTTAAGAATGACTATTACAGCAGAGTCTTGAATATACATAACTGCACCGGGGCAGAATGTTTTACAAACCTTGGCTATTTCCAGTACTTTACCTTCTCCCCCCGTGTGCACCTCCCTGTCGATATTATGTCCCGTGCGATTGATAAGATGAAAGCCTCATTCAGTGAGAAACTCCCAAAGAAACAAAGATTTGGCTGCAGTTATAGGAACCAGGTACCAATTCTAGAAAATTCTTTTTTCAAAATACTATATTTTCAAATACAAAATTAAATAAATGAAATAAAATGTACTAAGATAAGGGAAAACATAAAATCCAGAGAATCAAAGTGTTTTGTGAAAAGAAACTGATTGATTTACAGTCACATACAGGTGGAGGCCCATTTATCAACATTATCATTTTAGTGGTTATAAATGTTTTCTTAAACATATCACGAATATCATAAAATGTAATATTAAAAGCATAAATGAAAAACACACGCAACGATCCGAATAAAAATACAACAACCTCTAAAAAAATTAAGCTTTTCGGACAATATCTAGTGAAAAAATATAGAAACCTCTAAAAGTCCGAATTGATTAAAGGGGATGTACATCCAGCCATAAGGCCGCCCAACAGCACCCCCTAGTTTTCTATAGAAGTTGCAGAAAAACAATTCTACATGAAAGAAAATTCACCAATGAGAATTCTACTGATCAGAAACTTCATTATAAATGCAAAAGAACTGACCAATCAGAATGATTCAAAGCACCAAGTCTTGGCCCATGTAAGTCTTCCCTCCCTCTAACCAGTTTAGTTGCACTTAGGCTCTGCACTCTCTCCAGCTCATTTATATCCCTCTTAAGGACTGGAGTCCAAAACTGCCCCCATAGTCCAGATGAGGCCTCACCAGGGACCTATAAAGAGACACAATTATGTTTTTATCCCTTGAGTTAATGCCCTTTTTTATACAAGAACTTTATTTGCTTTAGTAGCCACAGAATGACACTGCCCAGAATTAGACAACGTGTTATCTACAAAGACCCCAAGATCCTTCTCATTTAAGGAAACTCCCAACACACTGCCATTTAGTGTATAACTTGCATTTATATTATTTTTGCCAAAGTGCATAACCTGCATTTATCAACATTGAAGCTCATTTTCCAGTTTGCTGCCCAGTTTTCCAGTTTAGACAAATCACTGTGCAAAGTGTCAGCATCCTGCATGGAACCTATAGTTCTGCACAATTTAGTCTCATCTGCAAAAATAGAAACAGTACTTTCAATGGCCACCTCCAGGTCATTAAAGGGCAACTAAAGTCTAAAATAGAATAATGTTAGAAATGCTGTATTATGTATACTAAATATAAACATGAACTTACTGCACCAGCAGCCTAATAAGACAAATGATTTATGCTTTCAAAGTTGGCGCCGGGGGCTGTCATCTTGTAACTTTGTTAGACATTTCTGTAATATCAAGACTCGCACATGCTCAGTGTGGTCTGGGCTTCAGTTGGGAGGTTAAGCTTAGGGATCGTCATAAATTATCAAAACAGCACAAGTCAAATAATATCTGCCATCAAAGCCAATACAGCAAGGCTGATTAATAATCATAATATAGAGACTGCACTGCGTCTCTGGATACAAATCTCTACAGGGAATCCAACAATGCTGCTCGAGTTCTGGGAAGTAAGGTGGGGGGGCTCCCCCTGCCATTTGAAAGTATGATCGTTTACCTGCACAGCAGTTGGGGACCATCTGACAATTCCTATCAACAGCAGTAAAAGAAGGGGGAATTGCACTGCATACAGTCAGGTTTATGATAAAATCTGTAGACATCTTTTAATTAAAGTATATTGGAGATAGATTTCTTTTTCATTAAAGAAAGTAAAAATGGGATTTTATATTTTTGCCTTTACATGCCCTTTAATAAACAAGTTGAAAAGCAAGGAACCTAGTACAGAGCCCTGTGGTACTCCACTAACAACACTGGTCCAATTAGAAAATGTTCCATTTACCACCACTCTTTGTAGTCTATCTTTTAGCCAGTTCTATATCCAGGTACAAATACTATGTTCCAGGTCAACATTCCTTCATTTAACCAGTAACCTTCTGTGTGGTACAGATATGGGATCCATTAACCGGAAACCCATTAGCCAGAAAGCTACGAATTATGGAAAGGTCGTCTCCCATAGACTCCATTATAATCAAATTATCCAAATTAATTAATTCTTTTGAACGAATGAAACAGTAGCTTGTAGCCATGTAGTATGATTTTATGTTGGGTATCCCTAGCCCTCCCGAAGATTTAGAATATTGTGATATTGAAAAATGACATTCTCAGAGGATTTTGTTGCCATATGAATCTATTTACAACTTTTTGTAGGTTTGTGAGGAATTGGGGGGAAAGAGCAGTTTGTAACATTCTAAACACATAATGGGGCCCTTTTACTAAGGGTCGAAGTGAATTTTCAAATTCAAAAACTTCGAATTTCAAAGTAATTTTTGTGTACTTGGACCATCGAATAGGCCAAAATTTAATTTGAATTGAAAATACTTCACAAAATCAACCATTCGAAAATCGAAGTATTGTCTCTTCGACTTCGACACTTTGCCACCTTAAACCTGCCGAATTGCTGTTTAGCCTATGGGGGAACCACCTATAACCAAAATGAGCTATTGGCTACGTTTTGAGAAGTCGAAGGTTTTTTTTTGTAAAATCGTATGATCGTACGATTAAATCGTACATTCAAAGGATTTAATCCTACGATCGTCCGATTTCAATTTAGCGTAAAAAACCTTTGACTTTGACTATCGTACTACACCTATTCAATGTTTGAATTTCTAAGTTTTTTCACTTCGGATTTCGACCCTTGATAAATCTGCCCCATAGTATCTTTGGGAGCAGATTCACCTTTATTGATGTTATGCGCCCATACCAGGAGATTGTCTCTCTTTGCCATCTGTTGCATTCTGTTTCAACCAGTTTAATAAGTGGTATGTAATTTAGGTTATAAATCATCTCCGGATAGTTGGGTAATTTAATGCCCAGATATATTAAATAAGAATCTCTCTATTCAAACGAATGGTGTTGAATGACCCCTGCTAAAGCCCTAAAGCATCTTGTACCGTGATATTGACTGGAACTTCTCTAATTCCTTTAACACATTAGGCAAGGAAATTATGGGCTCTGTAATAACCAACAGTATATCATCTGCAAATAATCCTATTTTTTGCTGTCCTACAGATGTGGCTACACCCTTTATATCTTGGTTTTCACTTATATTCTGGGCTAAAGGCTCCACCATCAGAGCGAAAATTAGGGGCGACAGGGGGCACCCCTTTCTAGTCCCATTTGTTAGCCTGAAGGCTCCTGACAGAGCTCCTGCCGTACAGACTTTAGCTGTTGGACTGGAGTAAAGAGGTTGTATGGCTTTTAAAAATGATTCTCCCAGTTGGAATTTCTTTAGTGTGGCTTTCATATAGTCCAAGTTTACCCTGTCAAACTCCTTCTCAGTGTCCAAAGACAACATCAGGGCCGGTGTGTTAGTCTCTTTTAATGTATGTAAAATATTTTGGAACCTTCTGGTACTATCCGCTCCCTGTCTGTTTAATATGAATCCCACCTGGTCATTATTGATAAGGGATGGTAAGACTAGCTTAAGTCTTCGAGCTAGGAGTTTGAATATATATTAAGATTGGTGTTGAGCAGTGCGATGGGTGTGCATTTTTGATATTGGTCTTGACTTTTACCCGGCTTGGGGATGGTAACCACGTGGGCTTTTAAATATTCCAAATTTATTTGCCCTGTATACATTATATTTTGGAATAACTTAAGGAGGTATGAGGATAATATTGCTAAATACTGTATGTTCTGTAATATTGATTTGTAAAACCGCAAGCTATAACATTTCTCCTTGTCTTTGCACATTTCTTTTCTGTTCCTCTGTATAACGTATCCAAAACACGGATATTTGTGAAAACATATACAACTGTATAACTTGTAAATATAGTGACTGCAAATTATGCACATGGTAACTATCAGTAATTACCACAGGTTTACTTCTCAAATCTAGATTCAGTGGGGGTTCCGGAGATTTTCCATCTCTTTTTAGTCAGGGGGGCTTAGAAATTACCTTTAAGTCCTGTAACTTCTGTATCCTCATGGGGGTTAAAGGCTGATGTGAAATGTTATTTGTCTCTAATCAACTCTATGCCTTGAGCCATTCCCTCCTCAGCCTGCGTGGTGAAGTTGGAGGTTTATGTTGAGGTGAAGACGCTTTATCTCTCTCTGTGGATGATAATTGTCCAACTAATGAGAGCTTTTTTGACTGGATAGCCCCATCTGTAGTGAATGCTGTGCTGACGTAGCAGCTTAGTTGTTTCCGCGAAAGCCTTTCTCTTTAGAAGTGTAGCAGGCGACAAATCTGTGTAAACCTCTAGGCCCTTATATTCCTCTGGCCAACCCTCCTTCTTTCTGGCAAGCGATAATAGTCTCTCTTTGGTACATGCCTACAACTTTGATGATCTTGAAAATCAAATTAAAATCTTTTAAAAAATTGTTTTTGAACAATTCCCTATTAGAATTTGACAGTTTTGGCCATGAAATTAACTTGAAAATTTTAATTTTCAATTTGACCCTTGATATACTTGCCCCATAGTGTTTAACTTGGATAAATGTAATGAATAAAGTGAAAGGATTATATTTCAGAAACCTCCTCAAACCAATGGTACAGCTCCATGTTTGCTTGGTCAGAATATGTTCCCAGAGTGCTGGGAGCCTTAATAACTTGTTCTTTTACTCTATGTCCTGACATGGAGCTGGCAAGGCATGGGACTGGCATAGAAATTCAGCCACACACCATTTCTGTAAAACAGCCCTGCCAACAACCCTTAACCCATATATTTCAATCCTGACTTTCCACATAGAATATCCCAATGTACAATATATGGTGGGTAACTGCGATAAGGGAATAGGGTGCCCTCATCAAAAATGATCTTCTGGCTGGAGAGTAAGGGTCACATTTACTTAGCTTAAGTGAAGGAATAGAATAAAAAAATACTTCGAATTTCGAAGTATTTTTTTGGCTACTTCAACCTTCGACTATGACTTAGAATCGAACGATTCAAACTAAAAATCGCTCGACTATTCGATAGTCGAAGTACTCTCTCTTTAAAAAAAACTTCGACCACCTACTTCGCCACCTAAAACCTACCAAGCATCAATGTTAGCTTATGGGGAAGGTCCCCATAAGCTTTCTAGCCAATTTGTGATTGAAGTAAAATCGTTCGATTTGAAGGATTCAATCGCTTGATCAAATGATTATTCTTTCGACCATTCGATTGAACGAATAGCGCTAAATCCTTTGACTTCGATATTCGAAGTCGAAGGATTTAACTTCGAGGGTTGAATATTGAGGGTTAATTAACCGTCGATATTCGACCATTAGTAAATGTGCCCCTAAATGTCATTTCCATTGAAAACCTAATTTCTTCCCAATTGACAATTAGGGCAATGTAGATATTAAATTGATTAAGTTTTAGTATATGCAGAACCATCAGTTCCCTTGTAACCAGTCATTTTCTGAAAATAACTTTAAAAAAGGGCAATGTTGGCAAAGACTCTGTGATTAAGTATGTTACACATATCCCAATGAAAGGAAGCAAGTGTGAAGCAGTCTTTTATCTGTTTCATGGGTAAAGACAATCAAAACCTGGCACTACTTTTACCTGTAAAAGACCAGGTCACAAATACATCTAAATCATGGAGATCTCCAACAAGCACACTGATTGGCTATCTATTTTTATTCTGCTGCTTTGACTGCAGATCCTACCTAGACAAATACATTGAGTCCAATTCACCTACATTTCCATAGTAGAGAGCTACCATGGTCATGATCAGGGCCATCAAAACCCCAGGTAACCTGTAAATCTGTTTCTGGCGGCTGCTAAATGGGACGATGGAAACAGGGAAAAGACAAAGGTTTTTCCTTTTTTATTTACATCACAGAGAAACCAAACATTAAAGTATTGTATTGTAATAATCACAATTCAATATTCTTTATTTTAGGTAACTGGGATTTTTAAAAGAGGCTAGGTTATCTTAAGGTAAAAAAAGGTCCATAACGTTATGGTATTTGCTTCATGAAACAATATAAGATTAGCTCTGTAATTTCCATGGATCTTTACTAAATTCTATGGGATTCTTCAGTGTCTGGCACAATGACAACAGCTAATGTGGTGACACTATTCAAAAAGGAATCCTATTCTCAGCCTGAAAACTGTAGGCCTATTAGTCTGACATCAGTGCTAGGAAAGCTTTTGTTAGAGGTAATAAAGGAATAAATACTGCAATATATTGAAAATCACAATACTCTAAGTGTGCCAGTATAGTTTTATGCAAAACAGATCTTACAAGACAGTTGCAATTGTCATATATGAGAAAGCTGAAGAGTAGACATTGGGTGCCAGTGAATGTGAGGTACTTAGATGATGTACTTAGATACAGTATCACAAAGAAGGTTACTGACTTAGGGGGACAGTGGGTGGGATGTTGAGTAAGCATGTGATAAAGTACCACACAGAAGGTTATTTTAAAATTATGAGGGTAGACTGCCAAAGTTGATGATGCTTCTCTGGAAAAAATATTTTCAGAGAGGACAACTACTTTTTAAGATATATATATATATATATATATATAGTTATCCTGCTATTGGAATGAACAAATCATCTCCCCATTTCACAGTCACTGGAATTTCATTGTGTGATATAATGGTGTTATAATAACTGTAGGGATCTAAGTGCAAATTATTTTCTCCTTAGCTGCACCATTATCTGAAGACTATTATATATTATACCCGTGATGGCCAAGCCAGTGCTTTCAATAAATTTGGAGATTATGGTACAAACTATGGGATCTTTAATAACATTTTAAATTCTGCACTCGTTTTGCGTTATAAATTTGTTGGCACATTCACACCTTGGGATCCCCCAGATCAATGGATCAATATCAGCTCACATCTAATAATATGGAAGACAAAAGACACCAAAGTAAGTGGAATATTTGTCAGATTTATCACATTTCCAGTACAAATAATCTTGTCAGAATATTCACTGGGTTTATTATAAAGTGGTGCAACTAAGGGCAGATTCAACCCCAAATGACAAATAACTCAGATCTCATGCAGTCCTTACCAATGTTCCCGCTATGCCGGACATAGATCTAATATAATGTGTGAAAACAAATCATTTTGCATTCCTTCTGACTCAGTATTTTAGGGATACACCCCCAATCAAATTAGAGGGAGCATTTGTCATTGCAAAGATAAGAAAGCCCTTCCTGCAAGTAACCCCATATGCTTCTTGGTCACCACCACATCTACAGCGTCCATGATCAATGGGTTAAGGATGTCTGAAAGTAAAAGAAGAAAACATGGCTTCCTCCCAGAGTAGAAGCATCCTCCCCAAATGACAAACCTCACTGCTAGTACAATTTGTGTTTCCATTATTGCTCAGAGAATTCTCAGTTGCACAACTATACACCCAGATTAGTCTTAGAACAGCGCAATAGTGTCCATAGCCACAAAGGGGTGTCTGTTCAGGATCTGGTTATATAAAATTGGTGACAGGTTGTTGGTCATGACCACATTATAAACGCTCAGTAATGTCATGCTTTTTAACTACTAAATATGATGTTATGTCTCCCTTTATCCCTTGTTGTTACAAAATCTATTCCTAGATCCCTAGAGCTCAGTGTTCAGACAATTGTCTCCCCGGATTCAGGAAGGCGCCAAAAACTGGAGCCAAGTCCTGTTGTTACCACTGTGTCTGGTGCTCAGAGAGGGAGATCTCCAATAGAACTGGTATATATTATTGCATGTCTTCATTATCTGCTAATTATAGATGCAAATATCTGGAGTAGAATAGAAAACTATGACCATTCAATAAGTTTATTGATGATCTCATAGTTTTTAAATAAACTCCTTACTATTTAATATATACTATTAAGCTTCAGTTTTTTTACATTGGACTGGAGCAAAGCAAGAGGTTAAAGTATAAAATAATCAATGGAAACATAATTGTGAAAGCTAATCAGCACTGGAACATGTACATTACACATTAAGGACCCAATTTAATAAAATATGAAAACCACAGCAAAATAATTGATCAGGCAATTTTTTAAATTTGAGTTTTCCGAACTTGAATTTTCTCAATAATTGAGCTAAAGCTGAAGAGTTCCCATTGGAAGTAAATAGGAGGTAGATTTTTAACATTCAAGCTATTGTTTATTTTTAAACATTTAAATTTGTTAAAGTAAATGAAACCATGCAATTTTCATTGCAGATTAGATTTTGTTTTTTGCAGGTAGTCACATTAGATAACCCATTAAGAGTTAAAGAGTAGAGGTGACATTAAAAATAAATAAAATTAATAATACGCCCTTCAATGAACATGTAGACAGTAAGTCACTCCTCCAGACTCCTTTTCTTACAGATTGAATAAGACTGATATTCACTGACAACTAGTTATCAGATGTGAAGGGTTTTTGCCTCCAATGTGCATGACATAGTGCAGCATGAACCAATGCCCACATTGCCCTTGCCTGGCAAGTTCCTTCCCTCAGAATGTAGTTTTGTGCCAATATCACCTCAGCTCAAGGCACATCAGCCAAAATATTGGGCAAGTCTAGCACTGTTATAGGAACCTTTACTCACAGCTGGTTCTTATTCATGTGTAGTAAAAGAAAAAAGATTGATCATATAATGGCTGATATATAGAATTTGTGTTTTGGAAAATTTATTCGTCAAGGCTTTTCATGATGTTATAATTTATGAAGCAGAAAATGAAAAATACAGTATATAAACACATAGAAAAAGGTTTTTCCTCTCTACAGACAGTGAAATCTGTATCCAGTGCCCAGACATGGAGTGGCCCAATGAGGAGAAGAACCAGTGTGTTCCCAAAATGGAACAATTTCTTTCCTACACAAATGATGTGATTTCTGTGGTTCTATCATCCATCTCACTTCTCTTTTTCCTTATAACCCTACTGATACTGAGAGTTTATGTCTCATACTGGGACACCCCCATAGTGAGAGCCAACAACAGGAGCCTGAGCTTCCTCCTCCTTGTCTCCATCAAGCTGAGCTTCCTCAGTGTGTTTCTGTTCCTCGGTCGCCCTGTGGATATAACCTGCATGCTGCGTAACATCACTTTTGGAATCACCTTCTCCATAGCTGTCTCTTCTCTCCTGGCCAAGACTATCATGGTTTGTGTTGCTTTCAAAGCCACCAAGCCAGGGAGCTCATGGAGAAAATGGGTGGGAGTCAAACTGTCCAATTCTGTAGTCTTGTTCTGCTTATCCATTCAAATAATAATCTGCATGACTTGGTTGGCCATTTCTCCTCCCTTTCAGGAACTGGACCTTCACACTTACCCTGGAACCATCATCATTCAGTGCAATGAGGGCTCAGCTATTGGCTTTTACTCAGTTATTGGGTATATGGGGCTTCTGGCAGCTGTTAGTTTTGTTTTAGCATTTTTAGCTCGGACATTACCGGACAGTTTTAATGAGGCCAAGTACATCACTTTCAGCATGTTGCTCTTCTGCAGTGTTTGGATCACAATGATCCCGGCCTATCTGAGCACCAAAGGCAAAAACACTGTGTGTGTGGAGATATTTGCCATACTCACCTCAACTGCTGGACTTTTAGCCTCTATATTTCTCCCAAAATGTTATATAATTTACTTTTTGCCTGAGAGGAACACAAAATCCCATGTGCTTGGAAGCAAATACTAATAATTTACATATAGAGTTACAGTTTGGTTGGTAACTTACATTTACTTCTAGATACTGTGACAACATATATTAATGAGGTTGGGGTCCCAACAATATTGCATGGCTTTAGAGAACAAAGGGGCCATCTATGACTTCCAAGGCAGTGTGCAAAGTGCAAAAAAACAGGTGTATTTCATTTTCTTGCACTTTACACACTGTCTTCTTCCATTGATGAAGAGTCGCAGATCTCTGGCTCCATTCCAGAGGACAGAAACCTATTTAGCCCTAATAAATACAACGCTGCATGCATACATTAGCTCCTCAGGAAACGAATATAATGTGTTTTGTTAATGTACAGAATTAGATTATAAGCTCCAGTTGAGAATTTAGTGTAACTGATGAACAAACTTCATAAAGCACTGCAGAATATGTCAGTTCTACATAATGTAAGAAGAATAATAATAAAATTGAACAGATATCAGTTGGGAAATTTTTATTGCTTTATAAATAGGCACAATTGGTGTAAGTGAAAAGTCTCAAAACTTTTTTTTAAATAAATATACAAATAGTTTTAGATTTACCTAGACAGTGGGCACATGTGTAGGGCAAAATAAAATTTTTATTTGCTGATTTGAAGGTTTTCTAGGCATCTGAATTGGTGATACGTGTTCCCCCATTGAAATTTGAATTTCGCGCCGTATGCAAATGAACCATCGCTAGTGAACCTTCACTTCGCTTGGCGAATTAACGCTAGCGCAACTTCGAAAACTTATGCTACCCCTGTGCGCAACTTCGGATTTTAGTGAATTTGCGGAGCGCTGGCGAAAATACGCCTGGCGAAGTGTGGCGAAGTTGCGCCTGGCGAAGTGTGGCGAAGTTGCGCCTGGCGAAGTGTGGCGAAGTTGCGCCTGGCGTGAATAGTGAATTTGCCTCCTAGTCTCTACTCCTGGGCTATTAATCCCTCTGACTCTCCTCGTCGGAGCCTTGAGCTGCTCAGCTAAATAACCTGTCTGTCTGTCACTCCTAGAGTGACCTCTTAAGGGTGAATAGCCTATCCTATACTAGACCTGACCTGTCTAGGTTCCACAGGACTCTACCTACCTGTTCAGGTCAGAGCCAGCACAAAATGGACCCTGAAAGCACGGCTTCATAGGCTTTTATACTCTAGCACAATGCCATCTGCTGGTCACTGTGAGAAACCACAAGGGGCATAGCTTAGAGCAGGAATAGGAAACAGTACCCCTCCCAACTGTATTTTAGGACCCAGTTAGGTGTCTATAACAATGAGGGACTGCCTGCCAATAATACTAGGGGTGGCTATTTTACACATCCCTACAAGTCTATGGGTGTTTTTTCTTGCACCTTGTTTCTGTTTTGGGGCTACCAATAAAAACTTGGGAGTGCAAACTCACAGGCATTTTTCACTGCTACAATGTTAGAGGACCTTCAATTTCTTAAATACGTCTGTGATTTTTTTTTTACATTACGTCTGTTCCACTGTGGTAAAAAATTATCATCTGTAGATTCTATATTACTCCTAGCTTACTAACACAGACACCAACAGATAATACCCAGGTGCTTTGTATCCAACATAAAAATGAATAAACCATATAGTTATGTGTATGTCCTTATATTAACAATGTGCTGGCCCAGTTCTTTGTTTTTTCTGCTCATCAAATTTTTTAGTTGTGCAAATCGAAAAGAGCCACGAGATGAATTTGTGAAGCAGTTTTGTGAATCTTTACGCTGGTGGCGAAACGTGGACGTTTATGGCAAATGAATACACAACTACCAGCAGGGCCGGAACTAGGGGTAGGCAGAAGAGGCAGCTGCCTAGGGTGCAGTTATAGGGGGGTGCTACCTCTAGAAATTGTCCTTTGCCTACCCCTAGTCTGCATTCCTCAGTCTTCCTTCCCTCCTGTGACCCTCCTCTCCATCGATGACCCTCCCTTGCTCACCCTCCACTCTCTTCTCTCTCAGTGGGGCCGGCTCCCTCCCTGCTTTCTGTTCCCTCCCCTCATCTCCGAGTCACGCCGGCCGACTCCCTCCCTGCTCTCCGTTCCCTCCCTCCCTGCTCTCTGTCCCCTCACCTCTGAGTCGCGCCGGCCGGCTCCCTCCTCTGTCGGTCATGCCGGCGGGCTCCCTCTCTGCTCTCAGTTCCCTCCCCTTATCTCGGAGTCACGCCAGTCTGCTCCCTCCCTGCTCAGTCTCTCCTCTCACAGTCACACCTAGACATGAAAGCTCGCGGGGAGGGGGTTTGCCAGGCCAGGTGTTTGCCTAGGGCACCCAGCCGGCCTGGCCCCGCCCTGGCTACCAGGCATACATGGAGCACACCATTGTTCCTTATATGAACTGGGTCTTTGGACTTCCAAATATCAGTTCAAAGCAGTGTAACCCCATCTTGGCCACCCCCGAGTGCCATAGGATATACAGCATTAATTTCTTACCATCCACATGTCCTGAATCCCCTTTGCTAATTGAAAGGGCACTGGCAATTTCTCTCCATGGCAGTACCATCTGGGGATACACCTACAAGTGGCTCCACTATGAATAAATGATTAACCACACTTTTGCAGCAAAACAAATAGAACGTTATATAACTGGAAAAGTGCAGAGTAAAATACAATCACAAATCAATAACCCATGCGGCAGTCCAACCCTGGCACACTCCTTACCAGGCGCAGTCCCGCTCTTAATGAACAGTTCAAGGGTAGGGAAGAAATGGATAGAGGAAGGAAAGATAAATATCCAGTATATTCCTTGGGGTAGATGGTAAGGTACACTTACCAAAAATAACAGGGGGTCCAGGTGCTCAAGCCCCAGACCTTCAGCTTGGGGAGGGAATTTGGCAATGATATGTTTAGTTGTAGGCTGGCACAAAACCGGACTTCACTCCATAAACTTTATGCAATAAAAAGGTTGTTTTATTTAACAAAAAAGAAACATCTCAAGCAGTAGCCTTACGCGTTTGGTGCCTTGTGGGCACTTAGTCATAGGCTGAAGTTGTTCTGTACAATCAGTGATATTTAAATACAAATTAACCAATAGAAAGTGTGCTTAGGGCAGCCAATCAGAGTAAGTAATACAAATTACATTAAGCTGTCCTAAGATACGTAGTTTACACACAAGTAAAAACAATGAAATAAGTTTAAAATTTCCAAAACATACATAAGAGTTTTTTTTCCCCTCAATAGTTAAATTAACAGTACAGAAGTTAGGGTGACAAAACATTTTTTTTTAAAAACATTTTTTTTTAAAAACATATTTTTTAGACAAAGCAGGATACATTATATTCTAAGTTCATTCCACTTGGTTGCCTGGTCCCCAGAAAGAAAATCCATTTTGCTTCTTGTTTAAGTAATTGATCCAAAGTGTTGCCCCCTCTAATATTTAAAGCAACTTTTTCTATATCTATTTGTGCAAATTGAAAAATGCTTAGCCACAGCAGTAGAACTATTTTCACTTTTAATGGTAAGTATATGTTCCCTTACTCTTTCCTTTAACATGCGACTAGTTTGCCCTACATATTGTTTAGAGCATTTTTTGCAAGTATCAAATATATCAAATTTTTGTAATTACAATTCATCTATTGTTTAATTTTGTAGTGTTTTCCAGAAACTGAAGAAGAGAAAGTAGTGGTTCTATTAACATATTTACACGTGGCTCCACATTTATACATTCCAGTCGTGGTTAGCCATGTATTTTGTACATATTCTACATTTTCTATAAGACTAGGAGAAAGGAGATCTCCAATGGTGTTTGATCGTCTTGAAACGAAACGACACTGAGGCCCTAAAATGTTATCAAGTAAAGGATCTGTGCGAAGAATAGCCAGATTCTTAAAGGATACGGTCATGCAAAAAAACATTTTTTTTCAAACTGAATCAGTTAATAGTGCTGCTCCAGCAGAATTCTGCACTGAAATCCATTTCTCAAAAGAGTTGTGAGAGAGAGAGTTGTGAGGGAGAGAGTTGTGAGTGAGGAGAGTTGTAAGGGAGGAGAGTTGTGAGGGAGAGAGTTGTGAGTGAGGAGAGTTGTGAGGGAGAAGTTGTGAGGGAGAGAGTTGTGAGGGAGAGAGTTGTGAGGGAGAGAGTTGTGAGGGAGAGAGTTGTGAGGGAGAAGTTGTGAGGGAGAGAGTTGTGAGGGAGAGAGTTGTGAGTGAGGAGAGTTGTGAGTGAGAGAGTTGTGAGGGAGGAGAGTTGTGAGGGAGAGAGTTGTGAGTGAGGAGAGTTGTGAGGGAGGAGAGTTGTGAGGGAGAGAGTTGTGAGGGAGAGAGTTGTGAGGGAGAGAGTTGTGAGTGAGGAGAGTTGTGAGGGAGGAGAGTTGTGAGGGAGAGAGTTGTGAGTGAGGAGAGTTGTGAGGGAGGAGAGTTGTGAGGGAGAAGTTGTGAGGGAGAGAGTTGTGAGTGAGGAGAGTTGTGAGGGAGGAGAGTTGTGAGGGAGGAGAGTTGTGAGGGAGAGAGTTGTGAGGGAGAGAGTTGTGAGTGAGGAGAGTTGTGAGAGGAGAGAGCTGTGAGGGAGGAGAGTTGTGAGAGAGAGTTGTGAGGGAGAGAGTTGTGAGTGAGGAGAGTTGTGAGTGAGGAGAGCTGTGAGGGAGGAGAGTTGTGAGGGAGAGAGTTGTGAGTGAGGAGAGCTGTGAGGGAGGAGAGTTGTGAGGGAGAGAGTTGTGAGGCAGAGAGTTGTGAGTGAGGAGAGTTGTGAGGGAGAGAGTTGTGAGTGAGGAGAGTTGTGAGTGAGGAGAGCTGTGAGAGTGGAGAGTTGTGAGTGAGGAGAGCTGTGAGGGAGGAGAGTTGTGAGTGAGGAGAGTTGTGAGGGAGGAGCGTTGTGAGTGAGGAGAGTTGTGAGGGAGAGAGTTGTGAGGGAGGAGAGTTGTGAGGGAGAGAGTTGTGAGTGAGGAGCGTTGTGAGTGAGGAGAGTTGTGAGGGAGAGAGTTGTGAGTGAGGAGAGTTGTGAGGGAGAGAGTTGTGAGGGAGGAGAGTTGTGAGGGAGAGAGTTGTGAGGGAGGAGAGTTGTGAGTGAGGAGAGTTGTGAGGGAGAGAGTTGTGAGGGAGGAGAGTTGTGAGGGAGGAGAGTTGTGAGTGAGGAGAGTTGTGAGGGAGAGAGTTGTGAGGGAGGAGAGTTGTGAGGGAGGAGAGTTGTGAGTGAGGAGAGTTGTGAGGGAGAGAGTTGTGAGTGAGGAGAGTTGTGAGGGAGAGAGTTGTGAGGGAGGAGAGTTGTGAGGGAGGAGCGTTGTGAGTGAGGAGAGTTGTGAGGGAGAGAGTTGTGAGTGAGGAGAGTTGTGAGGGAGAGAGTTGTGAGGGAGGAGAGTTGTGAGTGAGGAGAGTTGTGAGGGAGAGAGTTGTGAGGGAGGAGAGTTGTGAGTGAGGAGAGCTGTGAGGGAGGAGAGTTGTGAGGGAGAGAGTTGTGAGTGAGGAGAGTTGTGAGGGAGGAGCGTTGTGAGTGAGGAGAGTTGTGAGGGAGAGAGTTGTGAGGGAGGAGAGTTGTGAGGGAGGAGAGTTGTGAGGGAGAGAGTTGTGAGGGAGGAGAGTTGTGAGGGAGAGAGTTGTGAGTGAGGAGAGTTGTGAGGGAGAGAGTTGTGAGTGAGGAGAGTTGTGAGTGAGGAGAGTTGTGAGTGAGAGAGTTGTGAGTGAGGAGAGTTGTGAGAGAGGAGAGTTGTGAGTGAGAGAGTTGTGAGGGAGGAGAGTTGTGAGGGAGGAGAGTTGTGAGAGAGGAGAGTTGTGAGTGAGAGAGTTGTGAGGGAGGAGAGTTGTGAGGGAGGAGAGTTGTGAGTGAGGAGAGTTGTGAGGGAGAGAGTTGTGAGTGAGGAGAGTTGTGAGGGAGAGAGTTGTGAGTGAGGAGAGTTGTGAGGGAGAGAGTTGTGAGTGAGGAGAGTTGTGAGGGAGAGAGTTGTGAGTGAGGAGAGTTGTGAGGGAGAGAGTTGTGAGTGAGGAGAGTTGTGAGGGAGAGAGTTGTGAGTGAGGAGAGTTGTGAGGGAGAGAGTTGTGAGTGAGGAGAGTTGTGAGGGAGAGAGTTGTGAGTGAGGAGAGTTGTGAGAGAGGAGAGTTGTGAGTGAGAGAGTTGTGAGGGAGGAGAGTTGTGAGGGAGGAGAGTTGTGAGAGAGGAGAGTTGTGAGTGAGAGAGTTGTGAGGGAGGAGAGTTGTGAGGGAGGAGAGTTGTGAGTGAGGAGAGTTGTGAGGGAGAGAGTTGTGAGTGAGGAGAGTTGTGAGGGAGAGAGTTGTGAGTGAGGAGAGTTGTGAGGGAGAGAGTTGTGAGTGAGGAGAGTTGTGAGGGAGAGAGTTGTGAGTGAGGAGAGTTGTGAGGGAGAGAGTTGTGAGTGAGGAGAGTTGTGAGGGAGAGAGTTGTGAGTGAGGAGAGTTGTGAGGGAGAGAGTTGTGAGTGAGGAGAGTTGTGAGGGAGAGAGTTGTGAGTGAGGAGAGTTGTGAGGGAGAGAGTTGTGAGGGAGAGAGTTGTGAGTGAGGAGAGTTGTGAGTGAGGAGAGTTGTGAGGGAGGAGAGTTGTGAGGGAGAGAGTTGTGAGTGAGGAGAGTTGTGAGGGAGAGAGTTGTGAGTGAGGAGAGTTGTGAGGGAGAGAGTTGTGAGTGAGAGAGTTGTGAGGGAGGAGAGTTGTGAGGGAGGAGAGTTGTGAGTGAGAGAGTTGTGAGGGAGAGAGTTGTGAGTGAGGAGAGTTGTGAGGGAGAGAGTTGTGAGTGAGGAGAGTTGTGAGTGAGGAGAGTTGTGAGAGAGGAGAGTTGTGAGTGAGAGAGTTGTGAGGGAGAGAGTTGTGAGTGAGGAGAGTTGTGAGGGAGAGAGTTGTGAGTGAGGAGAGTTGTGAGTGAGGAGAGTTGTGAGAGAGGAGAGTTGTGAGGGAGAGAGTTGTGAGTGAGAGAGTTGTGAGGGAGAGGCTTGAGGCCCGGGCTACTCACGGTCATGACGGTCTCACACACACGTGACACGAGGGACTTACCGCACAAGCAAAAACCCCGCCGGCTTATTCCCCGGGACACTCAGACCAGTCAATCAAATCCATAAGGCGTGGCCTATAGTTACTGAGCGTGGAAGCGCCCCCAGCACGTCACTGATCAGGTGCCTGACGAGCGCTGTCCCATAGGCCTCAGGTGGGCGGGGTAACGTCACTGTCGCGGTAGCTTCTCTGCGCGACCTTAACGTCGCCTTCAACGTCACTTCCTGTCTCCTTCCAAAGGCAAAGATGGCGGCGCTCAGACATTTCCTACGTTCTACTCAGGTGGGACAGACTAACGCCTCTCTCTGTGTTATTTACCGCATCCCTCCTGCCCCACCGCCTCCTCCTCATTCCTCTCATGTAACATTTGTCTCTTTACAGAAACCTCTGTGGCCTCACATCAGTCACACATGGCGCCCCGTATGCTCCTCCCCCGCGGTACAGCAGGTAACGGGCCGATACTAGTCATTCCGGCGCTCTGCTCTACTTCTATAGGGCTTTGTCCTTGTGGGGTGGAGCCTTGTCCTTGTGGGTGGAGCCGTGTCCTTGTGGGTGGAGCCGTGTCCTTGTGGGTGGAGCCGTGTCCTTGTGGGGTGGAGCCTTGTCCTTGTGGGGTGGAGCCTTGTCCTTGTGGGTGGAGCTGTGTCCTTGTGGGTGGAGCCGTGTCCTTGTGGGTGGAGCTTAGTCCATATAACTGTGACCCACTGATGAGCTGCTGTTTCTTCCCCCACAGGCTGAAGTGGGCAAATTAGATGGGGCCTTTCATGTCACTATGATCCCGGGGGATGGAGTGGGACCGGAGCTCATGCACTCGGTGAAAGAGGTGTTCAAGGTGAGTGACAATGGGGAGGGTATTTGTGTTGCGCTGGGGAGACATTATCTGTGGTGTAAGTGGGTGCTGATACCTCATTAGGGGGTTAATGCAACTAAATGTCCTTCCCCAGTGAGACAGCAGAGGCAGCTCTAGAGCAGCACTTTGTTTTCATTACCTCTTATGTGTTTCCTACCTCTTAGGTATGTGGCCCCTGACACTGATAGGGGCCCAGTAGGGCAGTGAGGAACCATTAGCTGCCACTACATAAACCCCCTTTGCCTCTGTGTCCCCCCTTGTATTCCATATGTGGGCTCATGGGGTACAAGCCGTAGCACAGACTGCAGTGTCCGCACCATGGTTTCCATAGCAACACCGGCATACCTCCCAACTGTCCCTCCCAACCCGCAGACCCTCATTTGTACTGGAAAGTCCCTCTTTTCTCTGCACTGAACAGCCAGAAAAAGAAACAAAGTTTCTCACTTAATTGGCTTTAGCAGAGAGCCCAGAACAGCTAACAGGTGCAAATAAGATACTTTGTAACAATTTTGAGACACAAAAACACAGTTTAGATAAGGAGAAATATTTTCAAACTTTCATAACCTGCCAAATTTTGTAAAACAAACATGGTAATTAGGGGGTGTGGTCACAGAAAGGGGTGTGGTCAAAAAAATTGCTGCGCTATGTGCGAAAAAAAAATTTTTGTCACTCTTTTTGCTTCCAAAATGTTGGGAGGTATGTACCGGCATCACCCCCTGTATCACGTGCATTGATTCTGCACATCAGACACTACTCACTGGAGCTCCTATTGGACCCAAGCCCTGCCTTAAAGTGACAGACACAAGTGAGATGGTGGCCCCAGCAGGGGTGGGGCACAAGTAGAGCTTGTGGGGTGCAATTCCCACGTTGCACAGGTTTTTTGGTTCCCACAGGCAGCGGATGTGCCGGTGGAGTTTGAGGAGCATCATCTGAGTGAGGTGCAGAACATGGCGTCCAAGGAGAAGCTGGAGCAGGTCCTGGGCTCCATGCAGGCAAATAAGGTGGCGATTAAAGGTACAGGGTTATGGGTGTCTGTACAGGGGGGCACAGGGGTGGGTATGAGGGGTAAGTGTATAGTCACTGACTCTCTCTCTCTCTCTAGGGAAGATCCACACCCCCATGGAGTATAAAGGGGAACTGGCGTCGTATGAGATGAGACTCAGGTACCAGAGAATTGACACTTCAGCCTTATCATGTATCTGTATTGTCTGCTGTCCAACACCTTTACTGCCTTCTCATTGGCTTCTCTTACCCTTACTGCCTTCTCATTGGCTGCCCTTACTTTTACTGCCTTCTAATTGGCTGCCCTTACACACTTGCTGCCTTCTCATTGGCTGCCCTTACACCCTTGCTGCCTGCTCACTGGCTGCCCGTACCCTTGCTGCCTTCTTATTGGCTGCCCTTGCTTTTACTGCCTTCTAATTGGCTGCCCTTACACACTTGCTGCCTTCTCATTGGCTGCCCTTACACCCTTGCTGTTTGCTCATTGGTTGCCCTTTCACCCTTGCTGCCTGCTCACTGGCTGCCCTTTCACCCTTGCTGCCTGCTCACTGGCTGCCCTTTCACCCTTGCTGCCTTCTCATTGGCTGCCCTTACCCTTGCTGCCTTCTCATTGGCTGCCCTTACCCTTGCTGCCTTCTCATTGGCTGCCCTTACCCTTGCTGCCTTCTCATTGGCTGCCCTTACACCCTTGCTGCCTTCTCATTGGCTGCCCTTACACCCTTGCTGCCTTCTCATTGGCTGCCCTTACACCCTTGCTGCCTTCTCATTGGCTGCCCTTACACCCTTGCTGCCTTCTCTATGTTCTGCGTGTGGCACACGTGTGTTTGTTGTTGGTGCCATTTCCAGTGTTCCAGTCAGAGAGCGCAGGATGTTGTCTGTACATGTCCATGTGTTTATTCTGATTGGTTCATGTTCCTGTGGGAGGGACACCCACATCTCCCTCTCTCTCGTGTAGGCGCAAGCTTGACCTGTTTGCTAACGTGGTGCATGTGAAGAGCCTCCCCGGATACAAGACCCGACACAACAATCTGGACCTGGTGATCATTCGGGAGCAGACGGAGGGAGAGTACAGCTCTCTGGAGCATGAGGTGCTTCTTATATGGAACTCACAGCTTAATTGGACCTACATCCCCCCCTGAGCCGCCCATATGTGACTGTCATTCTGTACCCCCATGAGAGAGAGTCCCACCCCCTTCTCTGAGGCTCCTTCTGTAGCCTGTGCCTCCCTATTGTGTGTATTGTCCTACACCAGCACTGCCACATATGTGACCTGCACCCCCAGTGTTATACAGTACTGGAGCCTAACCTTCCTGCATCCTCTACTCTCCCTTTATTAGCCTCTTATGCCTTTAATACTGGCCGTTAACACTGACAGGTGCACTTATAAATTCACAATGCTGTCCCATAGAGCTTACAGTCTACTTGTTTGTGGTAGAGCGTCAGCGGAGTGATCGAGTGCCTGAAGATCATAACCAGAGAGAAGTCCAACCGCATTGCCAAGTTTGCCTTTGATTATGCCACCAAGAAGGGCCGAGCCAAGGTCACGGCTGTGCACAAAGCCAATATCATGTGAGTGTCTATATATTGTTATATACTGTTATATAGTGTTCTGTATTGTTATATAGTGTTCTTTATTGTTATATATTAGTATATAGTGTTATATACTGTTATATAGTGTTCTGTATTGTTATATATTAGTATATAGTGTTATATACTGTTATATAGTGTTCTGTATTGTTATATGTTATTATATAGTGTTATATACTGTTATAGTGTTCTGTATTGTTATATATTATTATATACTGTTATATAGTGTTCTGTATTGTTATATATTATTATATAGTGTTATATACTGTTATATAGTGTTCTTTATTGTTATATACTGTAATGTATTATTATATATTGTTATAGTGTTCTACAAATCACAAAAGCCATGAATATCTTGTAAATTATATCCTACTAAACCGTGATGTTATAAATGGTGACTAGTGATGTCATCAGTTATAAACGGTGAGTAGTGATGTCATTTCTGTCACATGACTCACTGAAACTTGTGTATTATAATAAATAAAGTTCCCCCTGTTGCAAAATATGAGGATATTAGAAGTTACCTTGAAGTTACTGGGGCCTGAGTGATACAAATAAAGCACAAGAGAAAGATCCCCCATGTTTGCCCCATTGTCCTCCCTGTGTTTGCTCCTATTAGCAGAGACTGCAATACATCCTGGTACAAATTAACCCCCTCTGTTCATTTGGTTGGACTGATGTTTCTGGTAGAGTTAATGGGGGGGACATGTTGTGGGTATAGTGGGACATTGGGTGCTCCTGGGCTGATTACACTTGTGCAGGGGTGGGGCTTGTAGTTGATATAGTTACCCCACTGGGTATAATGGTTGTTCCCACAGGAAGCTGGGAGACGGGCTGTTCCTGCAGTGCTGTAAGGAGGTGGCAGAGTTGTACCCCAAGATCCAGTTTGATACAATGATTATTGACAACTGCTGCATGCAGGTAAGTACATTCCCCCCACTCTCTACTGGCACCCACCTACCTATTGCATGTCCCTTGTCTCCTTCTCTCTGTATGACCCTACAGTGGGAGGAGCAAGCTGCATGCTACCTGTGGGTGTAAGTTTCCTGTGGGTAACCTCTTTTATGTTGGTCTCTTGGCAGTTGGTGCAGAATCCGTACCAGTTTGATGTGCTGGTCATGCCCAACCTGTATGGCAATATCATTGATAACCTGGCAGCTGGGCTGGTGGGGGGCGCAGGAGTGGTGCCAGGAGAGAGTTACAGTTCAGAATACGCCGTGTTTGAGACGGTGAGTATGACATGAAGTTTCCTGTGAATAAAGATCTTACCTGTGTTGTATTGGGCATAGGTGGGGAGAGAGCAGTAACATACAGGGGTGCTGGTACTATGGGGGTACAGTTGTAGGAGAGGATGTGTATCTAGTATAGAGAGTATGGTTGCAGGGGGACAGTGGCTATTTAGTGGCGGTACAGTTACAGGGGGGGCTGTATTTAGTGGTGGTACAGTTACAGGGGGGGCTGTATTTAGTGGTGGTACAGTTACAGGGGAGGGGCTGTATTTAGTGGTGGTACAGTTACAGGGGGGGCTGTATTTAGTGGTGGTACAGTTACAGGGGAGGGGCTGTATTTAGTGGTGGTACAGTTACAGGGGAGGGACTGTATTTAGTGGTGGTACAGTTACAGGGGGGGCTGTATTTAGTGGTGGTACAGTTACAGGGGGGGCTGTATTTAGTGGTGGTACAGTTACAGGGGAGGGACTGTATTTAGTGGTGGTACAGTTACAGGGGGGGCTGTATTTAGTGGTGGTACAGTTACAGGGGGGGCTGTATTTAGTGGTGGTACAGTTACAGGGGAGGGGCTGTATTTAGTGGTGGTACAGTTACAGGGGAGGGGCTGTATTTAGTGGTGGTACAGTTACAGGGGGGGCTGTATTTAGTGGCGGTACAGTTACAGGGGAGGGGCTGTATTTAGTGGTGGTACAGTGTATGGAGTGGCATCACTATTATAACCAGTATTTCTGTATCACCCCTGCAGGGCGCGCGCCACCCATTCGCACAAGCCGTGGGCAGGAATATTGCGAACCCAACTGCAATGTTACTTACTGCCACCAACATGCTGCGACATCTGAAGTGAGTTCTTAGTGGTCTGTAAGTCCATGTGCTGTCTGACTGTCCGTGTGCTTATGACTTGTATCTATGTCTCTATGGCTTGTTGTAGTTGTGCTGTGTGTGTGGCCTGTTCATGAATTGTATATATGGCTGCCCTGCCCATCTGTATCAGTGGCCTGCACTGCCTCTCTCCCTTTAAGAGTAGCAACAAGCACAAATGTGCCGGCCAAACTCCAAGTCCTGCTTTATCTTTCAGCCTCGAGTATCACTCAAATCTCATCTCCGATGCTGTGAAAAAAGTCATTAAACAGGGAAAGGTAAGTGCCTCTTCACTCAGTCTGTCAGACCATGAGCCTCAGTCAGTGCCTCCAATCTATGCTTCACTCCAGCCTGAGTGTGAGTGAGTGATTCACTCCAGCCTGAGTTTGTGTGTCTTATTCACTCCAGCCTGAGTGTGAGTGAGTGATTCACTCCAGCCTGAGTGTGTGTGTCTATTATTCACTCCAGCCTGAGTGTGAGTGACTGATTCATTCCAGCCTGAGCCTGAGTGTCTCTGATTTACCCAGTGCTAGAGTGGTGTTCATTACAAGAAATCAGTCCAGATATGTATAGTCTTCTTATACCCAGGTTTTCCCTCCTCTAGGGGATCTGTCAAGGTCTCCATTTACACACATATATATATATATATATATATATATATATATATATATATATATATATATATATATATATATATATATATATATATATATATATTATCATTCAGTGTCCCTCCCCCAGCCCCACGCATTGCTTCCCATTGTTCTTTTGCTTTGTCCCATCTCACTTTTATTTTGGTTCATTTGGCTTTTTGTGTTCTCTCCTGTGCGTCGGCCTCTCAGGTGCGGACCCGAGATATGGGAGGTTATTCCACGACAACGGACTTCATCAAGGCTGTGATTGACGGCTTACACTCTCGCTATTCCTACTAGCACCCCTTGTGACTGTTGTGCACTATGCTTTGTGTCCCTTGTGGGCTCTTTCCTGGCACAGTTCCTGTCTCATGTTCCATCTGACAGTTGCTTAGCAATATCTGCCAGACATTATAAGGGTTAGTGGTTACTGGCCGTCCTTGTGCCACTCCTGCTATCAGTCTGTGTCCAGTGTAACCCATAAACTGTGTATGTGCCAGGGCTTGAGTGACTTCTACTCTCTTATACAGAAATGGGAGAGAGAGTCCAACTCTGTTAGTAGCCGCCATCCTTCCCTGCCTGTTACTGAGCTCTTGGCACTAAAGTGGGCACATAGTTGGTCCATACTGGGTACAAGTGGTTTGTGCTGTGTGAGCTCTAGTCTAGGCACAGTATTACAGCAGACTGAAGCCCAACATTAGAGCACTCACACATACTCACAGTGCCCAACTCAGTGTCACACAAATAAAGACTTATTTTTTCATTACAGTTTTATTGTTTGTTTTTGTTGAATTTTGCATTTTGGAAGTGCTGCCCCCTTAACCCGCCATCATGCTTTGTTGGGGTACATTCTTCTGTTAAACCCTAAACTATAATCCCATCACCCTGGAGTAATTCCCCTGTTTCTACTTCTGCTACCTTCCATCTATCACCTCAATTCATGGACTCCCCTCTTAAACCACATCCAAGGGTCCTTTGTATGTTGGGATAGTGAGAGATCTGTGGGAGCTGGTACCATTGAACAGCGGGTCTCTGGCTGGAGATATATCAGTGAGGTGTCATTGCCAGTGTCTATACTGCCAGCCTATTCCATTTGAGAAAGAACTCTGTGACGTTCCTCTATGGCCTCTTCTACACATCAGTAGCCATCACATAGTTGTTTGTCTTTAATGGAGTGCAGCTAAATCTCATCTGCTACCAACAACCTCCTCTAGTCCAAGTCATTCCTTTAGCTCCCCTGTTCCTCTCTTAGTTACTTTCAATGGGTGGAAGTAGGCCTCTGTTCTGTTCATGTCGTGGGCCAATTTGTTTATGTAATACATATTCACAGGTTACGTCAGCAACTGATGTCATACATAGTCAGACAGTGGGCAAGGTCCACAACCACATGCCTCCAGTTGAAATGCCCTAAAGCAGATAAGTAGGAACAGTATTTGTTTCTATTTCCCATGGGGACTTGTTTGTAAAAAGTTTGGATTTATTGCTGGGGTAACACCCCCTTAAATTAAAACCCATATAAAATATATATGATGTCTGATACGTAATAATGCAGCACCTGGAGTACAGTTAAGCACCAGTGCAGCATTGGGATCATGTGCATCTCTGACTGCAGTTATAGCAATGGCAACTGGCCCACTCCGTGTAGTAGTACCTGTGTCATGTGCTACTCATTCATAATGACTAGTTCTGCTTCGTGTTATGCTTTAACTCACTTAAAGAGATTTCCCAGCTTAACGAGGAAAGTGTAGCATGAGTGGAAACAATAGAGGAGAAAAGGGTAGAAAGTGTAAATGATGGAGGAGAAAGGGGTAGGACTATTGTAGGGATGCACCGAATCCACTATTTTGGATTCGGCCGAACCCCCGAATCCTAAGCGAATCCGAACCCTAATTTGCATATGCAAATTAGGGTGGGAAGGGGAAATTTTTTTTTTTATTTCATTGTTTTGTGACAAAAAGTCACGCGATTTCCCTCTCCACCCCTAATTTGCATATGCAAATAAGGATTTGGTTCGGCCAGGCACAAGGATTCGGCCGAATCCTGTTGAAAAAGGCTGAATCCCGAACCGAATCCTGGATTCGGTGCATCCCTAGACTATTGGAAATGGTGTAAATTATAGAAAAGCAGGAAAGTGTAGAGAGCAGGAGGGGAAAGATTAGGAGGAGAAAAAAGTGTAGGCAGAGTGGAAATGATGGCTAAGGAGGACATGGATGAATGGAAACTGTTGGAGGAGAAGGAGGAAAGGGTAGGAAAAGTGGAGATGATGGAGGAGGAACGGGTAAGAAGAGTGAAAATGATGAAGGAGGAGAAAAGGGAAAGAAGCGTGGAATGGAGGAGAAGAGAGTGATAGCAAGAGTGGAAATGGTAGAAACAATGAAAATAGGAGAATAAATGCTAAAGGCATAGAAGATGATCAAGTCCAGTTAGACCAGTACCTGGGTCAGGATATATGAATCCCAAGAGGTGACAACTTATTAAAGAATTTGTCCAGAGGTAAATAGGACCACCAAATGGCCTTTACCTGATGTGGTATTAGTGGCTAATTAGGTTTAGGATAATAATTTGGTAACTAAAAACCCCTTGTTTTTTTTAATATGCATGCACTTGCATAGATACTAAATTACTAGTGAAACCAGGGACCAGGAAATTGCATTGATCAACTTGTTCTCCTTTGTATGTTTGACAATGATGCAGAAGGTGAGAAAAGGATAGGAAGAATGAAAATGGTAGAAAGGATGGAAGTGATGGAGGAAAGAGTAGAAAAGATCAAGCAGGAGGGATGAGTGAATATAATGAAAGTGGATGAATAGAAATGATGGAGGAGAAAAAGGGTAGGAAGAGTGAAAATGGGGGGAAATGGAGGGAAGAGTGGAAGTAATGGCTGAAGAAGAAATGTTAGAAAAAGTTGAAATGATGAGGAAAGAGTAGAAATGATGAATGTGGAAAGGGCAGAAAGAATGTGGATGGTGAAGGAAAGGAAGGAAAAGATGGAGGAGAAAAGGGCAGCAATAGTGGAAATGATGGAAGAAGTGAATAAGGTAGAAAGTGGAGCTGATGGGGGGAAGGGTAGAAAGAGTGGCAATTTTTCAGGAAAAACTGAACAAAAAGTTGAGATGATAGAAGAGGAAAATGTAGAAACAGTGAAAATGATGGTAGAGGCAGGAATCATGGAGGAGGCAGAAAAGGTAGGAAGAGTTGAAATGTAGCAGAAAAAAGTTGAGATGATGGAGGAGGAAAGGGTAGGAAGAATTAAAGAATTAAAGGGGAGGGAGTGGAAAAGATGGAGGAGGAAAGAATAGCAGGACATGATGAAGGAAGAGGGAAGGTTAGGAGGAGTGAAAATGATGGTGGAAGAGGGAAGGGTATGAAGACTGGACATGATGGAGGAAGAGGGAAGGGTATGAAGAGTGGAAATGATGGAGAGGGAAAGGGTAGAAAGAGTGGACATGATGGAGGAAGAGGGAAGGGTATGAAGAGTGGAAATGATGGAGAAGGAAAGGGTAGAAAGAGTGGACATGATGGTGGAAGAGGGAAGAGTATGAAGAGTGGAAATAATGGAGCAGTAATGCGTAGAAAGCATGGACATGATGGAGGGAAGAGTATGAAGAGTGGAAATGATGGAGAAGGGTAGAAAGAGTGGACATGATGGAAGAGGGAAGGGTATGTAGAGTGGAAATAATGGTGCAGGAATGCGTAGAAAGCGTGGACATGAAATGATGGCGAAGGAAAGGCTAGAAAGAGTGGACATGATGGTGGAAGAGGGAAGGGTATGAAATGTGGAAATGATGGAGAAGGAAAGGGTAGAAAGAGTGGACATGATGGAGGAAGAGGGAAGGGTATGAGGAGTGAATATGATGGAGGTAAAGGGAAGGGTATGAACTGTGAAAATTATGGAGCACGAATGGGTAGAAAGCATGGACATGATGGTGGAAGAGTGAAGGGTATAAAGAGTGGACATGATGGAGAAGGAAAGGATAAAAAGAGTGGACATGGAAAAAGAGGGATGGGTGTGAAGAGTAGAAATGATGGAGGAGGAAAGGGTAGAAAGAGTGGACATGATGGAGGAAGAGGGAATGGAAGGAAGAGTGAAAATGATTGCGGAGGAGTAAAGGGTAGGAACAATAGAAATGATGATAAAGGTGGAATGGTTAGAAAAAGTGATGAACAAGGAAAGAAAATAACTTGTGATTCATACAGGGTGAATTTGGGGAACATAGAGACGGGCCCCCCATGACCTGGGTAAGACCTTTTGCCCTTATTATAGTAATTGTTCTTTGCCCATGAATACTAACAGCTTGGTTGCTATGGGTTACTACAGAAAGGTAAATTTGCACCTCTGCCAATAATGAGCTACGTTGTCCAATAAGAAGGTGCAGTTGTTTTTTTCTGATTCTGGAAAAGGGAAGGCTGTTAATGTGGGGACCGCATGGGTTAGAGCCGAATTCTCCTCTACATGAAGTGAAGATGTCTGAAGTGGTGTTCGGGTTTTCTTTTCTCCATGGCCTAAGCATGGCTGTCCATAGAGAACTAATTGCTGCTGAGACTTACACAGCACCGCTTGGGGGGCATTTCATGAGCAATAGTGTATGATATCTCCCATGGGATTGTCCGTCTCCTTGCATTGGGCAGTGAGGGAGTTCTACTCAGGAGACTCGCTCCACTCAGTCCTATAGATTCCCAGTAGGAATCAGTGCTTACTGACTTCTCTTGTTCACATTAAAAAAATTCCCAGTTGTCTCCTGTTTCTCTGCCCCTTTTTCCCTCAGACGGGACATAGTGATGAGCCTGTGATATTTCTGGTACAGATCAGTGGGGCTGAGACCCCCCATATTAAATGGAGTGTTACACTGGGTGCTAGACATGGCAACTCTGGACACTTCTGGAAGGATCATTTCCATAGTACCTGTGTTTTTGTACTAGGTCAGTACTAGTTGTACCAAATGTAACTTTGTGTTTGCTGTGTGCCCCCAGGTGCGTACAACTGACATGGGAGGTTATGCTACTTCTCTGGATTACACACAGGCCGTCATATCCAACCTCAACTGATGGCATCTGTGCCCACAACTGCTTCCTGAGGGTGTGCCAGTGTGTGCCGTGTGTTCTCCTGTGTGTCCCAGCACAATCTCTGCTCTGCCCGTAGCCCGTGCGTCTGCTTGCACTTCTTATTTATTATCTGAAGAATAATGACTGGATCCCAGCGTGTGATTGGCCAACGAGCTCCATCGGAATCTACAGGAGCCGTCTCCCTCTTCTAGCACTTTCCCACCTCCCCTCTGCATGTAATAAACTTGTATGTGAAGCCACTGGTCTCTGTATATTTTCTATTGGTATGAACAACTTTGTGTGTAGCACCAGTACTGATATGGGATGTTGCTGGTATCATGAGCAGGAGGACTCTACAACTGCCTGTAGCCCAGCAGTACTCTGTGTTTCAGTAGGTTCTGTATATCAGTAGGTGTTAGTGGTGACTACACTGGTGTCACTATGATGACTGAAGTTGTCCTGGACCAAGCTCTTCCCAAGAAAAGGAACCTCTAGAAAGGAGGAATTCTAACCATACTTGCTGTGATTCTGCTTTCCTGGCCACCCACACCCCCAGTCAACATCACTTTTGGGTATTCCTCACTCCCCCAAATGTGTCCTCTAGCAGCCATTAAAAAGGAGAAACATGGCGAGTCTGATACAATTCCTCCTGGTCAGTCTTTACTCTCAAGAACGTAACAGCGCCTGAATAACGTTATGACCAAGATTTGTTCTTTTGGCCACCCTAACTTCTAAACAATAGTGCTTATCAAGTGTTTGGATTGGCCCAAGTAGCTGCATCCAGGGACACTCCTGCTTCTGCTGCCCATGATGTTGCCACACCTCTAGTGGAATGAGGTCTAACCTTCTTGCCCCTGCAATGAGTAGGCTCTTTCTTAATCACAGGTAGGATCCACATGGGAATTGTGGCCCCTTCTTTGCATCAAAAAGGACAATGAAGGGTCAGACTTTCTAAAGGACTTTGTAGCGTTCAGATCAGCTCTGGGCACTTCTTGGCATCCAAAGACACTGGGATGTTCTTCTCCAGACCTGACTTCTCCACATCAACGGCTGGAAGAAATATTGGCTCGTCCAGATGAAACCTGGAAACCCACATTTGGTCTGAGGGTCACACCTTGAGCACTAAAAACTGTGTGAGGAGCATTAGCCATCAGGGCTTGGAGCTCAGACACTCTTCCACCCAAAGCCACTGCTACTAGAAAAGGGAAAAATCAACTTACCCGAGTTTTTCTTTCCTGGCCATCCATGTGAGTATTCACTCATTCATTCCTGCCACTGATAGGACAGAATTAATAGAATACTTTAGCCATTAGCCTGACACACCTATAGAAGTAAAATTCTACATGGGGTGGAGATGCCAACATTGATAGCCAGGAAAATGGAAAATTCCAGTACGTTGGTGTTGAATTGTCCCTGGCTCTCCATGTCAGCATTCACTCGTGGCTTAATACCCAAACAGTCAGGTGGGAGGGCAAATGTTTCTAATAGGAGCTTGGAATGGAAGTCATGAGCAGCTCTTTCATTATCTACAAGAAGCCCTCATGTCATCTGGCATAGTCTGCAGAAGCCAAACCTCAGCATTAAATAAGAGGCCTTATGTTACCTGCCCAAGGCTGCCCTATGTTACCCAGTAATACTACAATATCACTATACTGACCCCCACACAATCACAGCATAGCAATGTTACACACCAATACTACAAAATCACTATACTGACCCCGGCACAACCACAGCATAGCAATGTTACCCAGTAATACTACAATATCAATATACTGACCCCGGCACAACCACAGCATAGCAATGTTACCCGGTAATACTACAAAATCACTATACTGAACCCGGCACAGCCACAGCATAGCAATGTTACCCAGTAATACTACAATATCAATATACTGACCCACGGCACAACCACAGCATAGCAATGTTACCGGTAATACTACAAAATCACTATACTGAACCCGGCACAACCACAGCATAGCAATGTTACCCAGTAATACTACAATATCAATATACAGACCCCGGCACAACCACAGCATAGCAATGTTACCCGGTAATACTACAAAATCACTATACTGAACCCGGCACAACCACAGCATAGCAATGTTACCCAGTAATACTACAATATCAATATACTGACCCTGGCACAACCACGGCATAGCAATGTTACCCGGTAATACTACAAAATCACTATACTGAACCCGGCACAACCACAGCATAGCAATGTTACCCAGTAATACTACAATATCAATATACTGACCCCGGCACAACCACAGCATAGCAATGTTACCCGGTAATACTACAAAATCACTATACTGAACCCGGCACAGCCACAGCATAGCAATGTTACCCAGTAATACTACAATATCAATATACTGACCCCCACACAATCACAGCATAGCAATGTTACACACCAATACTACAAAATCACTATACTGACCCCGGCACAACCACAGCATAGCAGTGTTACCCGGTAATACTACAAAATCACTATACTGACCCCCACACAATCACAGCATAGCAATGTTGCACACCAATACTACAAAATCACTATACTGACCCCGGCACAACCACAGCATAGCAATTTTACCCAGTAATACTACAATATCAATAAACTGACCCCCACACAATCACAGCATAGCAATGTTACACACCAATACTACAAAATCACTATACTGACCCCGGCACAACCACAGCATAGCAATGTTACCCGGTAATACTACAAAATCACTATACTGACCCACACACAATCACAGCATAGCAATGTTACACACCAATACTACAAAATCACTATACTGACCCCGGCACAACCACAGCATAGCAATTTTACCCAGTAATACTACAATATCAATATACTGACCCCCACACAATCACAGCATAGTAATGTTACCCGGTAATACTACAAAATCACTATACTGACCCCGGCACAGCCACAGCATAGCAATGTTACCCGGTAATACTACAAAATCACTATACTGACCCACACACAATCACAGCATAGCAATGTTACACACCAATACTACAAAATCACTATACTGACCCCGGCACAACCACAGCATAGCAATTTTACCCAGTAATACTACAATATCAATAAACTGACCCCCACACAATCACAGCATAGCAATGTTACACACCAATACTACAAAATCACTATACTGACCCCGGCACAACCACAGCATAGCAATGTTACCCGGTAATACTACAAAATCACTATACTGACCCACACACAATCACAGCATAGCAATGTTACACACCAATACTACAAAATCACTATACTGACCCCGGCACAACCACAGCATAGCAATTTTACCCAGTAATACTACAATATCAATATACTGACCCCCACACAATCACAGCATAGTAATGTTACCCGGTAATACTACAAAATCACTATACTGACCCCGGCACAGCCACAGCATAGCAATGTTACCCGGTAATACTACAAAATCACTATACTGACCCACACACAATCACAGCATAGCAATGTTACACACCAATACTACAAAATCACTATACTGACCCCGGCACAACCACAGCATAGCAATTTTACCCAGTAATACTACAATATCAATATACTGACCCCCACACAATCACAGCATAGTAATGTTACCCGGTAATACTACAAAATCACTATACTGACCCCGGCACAGCCACAGCATAGCAATGTTACCCGGTAATACTACAAAATCACTATACTGACCCCGGCACAGCCACAGCATAGCAATGTTACCCTGTTAATACTACAATATCAGTAAACTGACCCCCACACAATCACAGCATAGCAATGTTACACACCAATACTACAAAATCACTATAGTGACCCCCACACAATCACAGCATAGCAATGTTACCCAGTAATACTACAATATCAATATACTGACCCCAGCACAACCACAGCATAGCAATGTTACCTGGTAATACTACAAAATCACTATACTGACCCCGGCACAACCGCAGCATAGCAATGTTACCTGGTAATACTACAATATCACTAAACTAACCCCGGCACAACCACAGCATAGCAATGTTACCCGGTAATACTACAATATCACTAAACTGACCCCGGCACAACCACAGCATAGCAATGTTACCCAGTAATACTACAATATCACTATACTGACCCCTGCACAACCACAGCATAGCAATGTTACCGGTAATACTACAAAATCACTATACTGAACCCGGCACAACCACAGCATAGCAATGTTACCCAGTAATACTACAATATCAATATACTGACCCCGGCACAACCACAGCATAGCAATGTTACCCGGTAATACTACAAAATCACTATACTGAACCCGGCACAACCACAGCATAGCAATGTTACCCAGTAATACTACAATATCAATATACTGACCCCGGCACAACCACAGCATAGCAATGTTACCCGGTAATACTACAAAATCACTATACTGAACCCGGCACAACCACAGCATAGCAATGTTACCCAGTAATACTACAATATCAATATACTGACCCCGGCACAACCACAGCATAGCAATGTTACCCGGTAATACTACAAAATCACTATACTGAACCCGGCACAGCCACAGCATAGCAATGTTACCCAGTAATACTACAATATCAATATACTGACCCCCACACAATCACAGCATAGCAATGTTACACACCAATACTACAAAATCACTATACTGACCCCGGCACAACCACAGCATAGCAGTGTTACCCGGTAATACTACAAAATCACTATACTGACCCCCACACAATCACAGCATAGCAATGTTGCACACCAATACTACAAAATCACTATACTGACCCCGGCACAACCACAGCATAGCAATTTTACCCAGTAATACTACAATATCAATAAACTGACCCCCACACAATCACAGCATAGCAATGTTACACACCAATACTACAAAATCACTATACTGACCCCGGCACAACCACAGCATAGCAATGTTACCCGGTAATACTACAAAATCACTATACTGACCCCGGCACAACCACAGCATAGCAATTTTACCCAGTAATACTACAATATCAATATACTGACCCCCACACAATCACAGCATAGTAATGTTACCCGGTAATACTACAAAATCACTATACTGACCCCGGCACAGCCACAGCATAGCAATGTTACCCGGTAATACTACAAAATCACTATACTGACCCACACACAATCACAGCATAGCAATGTTACACACCAATACTACAAAATCACTATAGTGACCCCCACACAATCACAGCATAGCAATGTTACCCAGTAATACTACAATATCAATATACTGACCCCCACACAATCACAGCATAGTAATGTTACCCGGTAATACTACAAAATCACTATACTGACCCCGGCACAGCCACAGCATAGCAATGTTACCCGGTAATACTACAACATCACTATACTGACCCCGGCACAGCCACAGCATAGCAATGTTACCCTGTTAATACTACAATATCAGTAAACTGACCCCCACACAATCACAGCATAGCAATGTTACACACCAATACTACAAAATCACTATACTGACCCCCACACAATCACAGCATAGCAATGTTACCCAGTAATACTACAATATCAATATACTGACCCCAGCACAACCACAACATAGCAATGTTACCTGGTAATACTACAAAATCACTATACTGACCCCGGCACAACCGCAGCATAGCAATGTTACCTGGTAATACTACAATATCACTAAACTAACCCCGGCACAACCACAGCATAGCAATGTTACCCGGTAATACTACAATATCACTAAACTGACCCCGGCACAACCACAGCATAGCAATGTTACCCAGTAATACTACAATATCACTATACTGACCCTGCACAACCACAGCATAGCGATGTTACCTGGTAATACTACAATATCACTATACTGACCCCGGCACAACCACAGCATAGCAATGTTACCTGGTAATACTACAATATCACTAAACTGACCCCAGCACAACCACAGCATAGCAATGTTACCCGGTAATACTACAATATCACTAAACTGACCCCGGCACAACCACAGCATAGCAATGTTACCCGGTAATACTACAATATCACTAAACTGACCCCGGCACAACCACAGCATAGCAATGTTACCCAGTAATACTACAATATCAATATACTGACCCCGGCACAACCACAGCATAGTAATGTTACCCAGTAATACTACAAAATCACTATACTGACCCCGGCACAGCCACAGCATAGCAATGTTACCCTGTTAATACTACAATATCAGTAAACTGACCCCCACACAATCACAGCATAGCAATGTTACCCAGTAATACTACAATATACTGACCCCGGCACAACCACAGCATAGCAATGTTACCTGGTAATACTACAAAATCACTATACTGACCCCGGCACAACCACAGCATAGCAATGTTACCTGGTAATACTACAATATCACTAAACTGACCCCGGCACAACCACAGCATAGCAATGTTACCCAGTAATACTACAATATCACTATACTGACCCCTGCACAACCACAGCATAGCAATGTTACCTGGTAATACTACAATATCACTATACTGACCCCGGCACAACCACAGCATAGCAATGTTACCCGGTAATACTACAATATCACTAAACTGACCCCGGCACAACCACAGCATAGCAATGTTACCCGGTAATACTACAATATCACTATACTGACCCCGGCACAACCATAGCATAGCAATGTTACCCAGTAATACTACAATATCAATATACTGACCCCGGCACAACCACAGCATAGCAATGTTACCCAGTAATACTACAATATCAATATACTGACCCCGGCACAACCACAGCATAGTAATGTTACCCAGTAATACTACAATATCAATATACTGACCCCGGCACAACCACAGCATAGTAATGTTACCCAGTAATACTACAATATCAATATACTGACCCCGGCACAACCACAGCATAGTAATGTTACCCAGTAATACTACAAAATCACTATACTGACCCCGGCACAGCCACAGCATAGCAATGTTACCCAGTAATACTACAAAATCACTATACTGACCCCGGCACAGCCACAGCATAGCAATGTTACCCAGTAATACTACAATATCAATATACTGACCCCGGCACAACCACAGCATAGCAATGTTACCCTGTTAATACTACAATATCAGTAAACTGACCCCCACACAATCACAGCATAGCAATGTTACCCAGTAATACTACAATATCAATATACTGACCCCGGCACAACCACAGCATAGTAATGTTACCCAGTAATACTACAAAATCACTATACTGACCCCGGCACAGCCACAGCATAGCAATGTTACCCTGTTAATACTACAATATCAGTAAACTGACCCCCACACAATCACAGCATAGCAATGTTACCCAGTAATACTACAATATCAATATACTGACCCCGGCACAACCACAGCATAGTAATGTTACCACAGCAGACAGTAATACTGACGTGATTTGGAAACGGCAGCCTTGTGTCATTACATCAGTCGAGTGTGACAAAAAACTTGTCATTAAGAGACAAATGTTCTCCTTCAATTAAAAGTTTTTATATCACTTTTAGCAAAAGCAGTAGGTGTGATACGATACAAGCACTTTTGGTACAATGGTAACAGGCAATCAATGCTCTGAAGTGCAGCACTAAAATTAGCTTTTCTGAAATTCCTGGTTTTTGTTGCTCCAGTGTATATTTGTTTTTTGCACCAGACATTAAAAAGGAAAATTGTTTCATACTTACCGTAATTTTCTTTTCCTGGTCATCCCTATGGCAGCATAATAATAACCTTTGGGTATGCTCTCTCCCTGTTGGATAAGCAGAAGAAAACAACACGCTTCCCATACCCATAAGTACCTCCTCCTCCAACTCCCCTCGTCTTAGTACTAAGCACAAACAAGCTAGGGTGGGTATGCTGCCATAGGGATGACTAGGAAAAGAAAATTACGGTAAGTATGAAACAATTTTCCTTTTTCCTGGTCATCCCTGGCAGCATAATAATAACCTTTGGGTAATACCAAACCGATAAAACACAAAGGGAGGGAAAATAATATGCTGAATATGCTTTAATCAACAAAAGCTGCAAGGACAGACTGTCCAACAGAATCTCTGAAAAATAAAATTCATTTATAATGCTTACGAAATTATGAGATGATGCCCAGGTAGCTGCCCTGCAGATTGAGACTTCTGCTGCTCAAAAAGATGGAACACTCCTGGTAGAATGTGCTTTCAAGCCTGAAGGTGATGGTCTGTCCTGTTCTGTTGGAAATAGCTTTAGTAATCCAGCTTCTCAAGGTTCTCTTAGATGCAGGTTCCCCTTTTCTTGCACCTGCAGGAATAATGAATAGTCTCCTAGTTTTCCTAACTTTCTCTGTTCTTTGAATGAAGCTTGGAGACACCTTTTGAGATCTAAAGGACTCTCCTCTCTAACTGAAGGCATAGATGGAAGAACAATAGGTTTATTAAGATGAAAATTAGACACCACTCTTGGTAAAAAAAAGACAGGACCAGTTTCAAGACCACCTTCTTCTCATGGAAAACTGTATAGGGCTAATCCACAGACAAAGCTTGCAGCTCTCCAACTCGTCTGGTCGATGTCAAGGCTACCAGTAAAGTAGTCTTCAGAGACAATGGGCAAAGGGAAATATCAAGACCCAGCTCAATGGGGGCCTTAAGGACCAGAGGAAGATCCCATGGAGGAGCAATCTTTTTCAATGGAGGTCTGATTCTTAGAACTGCTTTAAAAAAAAAAAAAAAAAAAAAAAAAACTGATCAGTTAAAGACTCCTCTGCCCATTTCTTGCCAAATATCACGGATAAGGCTGAAATTTTAACTGAGACTCAATCCATAATCCAGACCAGACTTGAGAAAAGACAAGATCTTGGAAGTAGAAGGGTTCAAGGGATACCTGAGCCTCAGACCAGGAAGAAAAATGGTCCCAGATCCTATGATAAGTGGAAGAAGTACCCACTTTCCTGGCCTTCATAAGTGTTTTGACCACCCGATCAGAGCAACCCTGTTGTTTCAGTCAAACTTTTCAATCTCCGAGCCACTATATTGAGGGTTACTGGATCCGGGTGCAGGCATGATCTCTGAATTAATAAATCTTGAACCACTGGCAATTTCAAAGGTGATTGGATCGTCAGACACCTCAGTAGTGGATATCATAGCCTCTGTAGCCAATCTGGAAGGATTACTATGGCATCGATCTGAGAAAAAAAATATGTTCTTTAGGACTCTGGAATAAGTGGAAGATTTTCCCAACTCTGTAATAGAGCATCCACTGCTCTTGTCGATGGAAAATGGGAGAAGAAAGTCTTGATCTTGGTCTTGAAATCTGAGGCCATCAGATCTATCTGGGGAGGCCCCAGTGAGCCACAATCCACTGAAATACCTTTGAGTTCAGCTCCCATTCCCCTTTGTCTATAAGTATAGACTCGGAACATCTGCCTGATAGTTCAAGACTCGTGGAATTTGGATGGCTGTGATGTCCATTAAATGGGACTGCGCCCAAGCCATGATTGGAATAGTTTATTTTAAGAGCATGATGCTGCCTGTGCCTCCCTGCTTCCATATATATGACACCGCTGAGGCATTGCCCAACCTGATCTTCACTAACAGGCCCATCAGGATTGGCCTGAAAGCAATCAATGCTTTCCGAATCGTTCACAACTCCAAAATGTTTGATGGCAGGTGTAACAAATCTTTCTTCCAGACACCCTGGCTTCTGTACTCCTTCTGTATGGGCTCTATAGCTTGTGCCAGATGCATCGGTAAAAACCTTTATCCATTGAGGCTTCACCAGGGGAAAAAACCCTGCAAAAATTCACTGGGTCCTGCTACCACACCAGATGAGAGTTGAACTAGAGATATATTTTCTGTGACCAATCCTTGAGATACTGATTCCAGTGAAAGGTCATAGAATGCTTAAATGTTCTTTCCTTGTATGTTCCTGCACACTTGATAAAGGGCTTAGCCGAAAACATGTAGTGATTCTCACTTCCCCAATAAAATATTTGCAGTCTAAGACTACTGCCATGGATTTGTCTTGCACTTCAACTCTTCTTCTGACCGATTCCAGTGAGCCAGGAATCACCTCTGAACAGGCCTCATTCTCCACTTCGCCCACTTCACAAAACTTATGGTAGAAGTTAGAAGACCCAGAAACTCAGGGAGTTCCCTGGCTTGCAAAGAATTGAGATTGTGGAGGCGCTTCACCTTGGAGGTAACTTGAGAATTCTCTGCTGGGGTAAAGAACCTATCCCAGCCTGGTGTTGAAGAGAGCCCCCAGGAATATAATCATCTGTGTGGATACTGGTTGACTCTTCTCTTCATTCAGAACCCAACCAAAATGTATGAGTTGACCTCATCAACAGTACCTGGTTCTTGAGCGTCTCTGGATGTCTTGCTACAATTAGAAGATAGAAATCAAATTCCTCTTTCCTCAGTTTGTAATGAGCACCACTAACACCTTGGTGCAGGTTCTTGGCAAGGTAGAAATGCAGGCAATGAAATTGAAAATGAGACCTTCCCAGGCAAATACTAAAAAATGCAGATATTCATCTGCCACAAGAAGGTGAAGATATGCAACCTTTAAGTTGAGAGAAGCTAACTAATCACCTGCGTGGAATACCAACTTAATTGTGGCAAGTGACTCCATCTTAATTTCTGAAGTTTTAAAACTTGTTCATACGTCTTAATCTAGAATAGGCCATAAATCTCCTGATGTCTTTGTAACTAGGAACAAGGGGAAATAACACCTAGACCCCATTGCTGAGGGGAAACCGGCAAAATTGCCTCCTTTGCAAGTAGCTGAGATATGTAGTCCTGAAAGACTGAATAATTGGCTCCACTGTTGGGTCTCCCTGAAGAAATTAAAAATTGTCCTGAGACTTTTGAAAAAAGTAGGGGCAGCCTCCAGGGGATCTGGAATTCTTAGCTCTAGAGGCATGAAAAAATCACAACTGACCAGAATGCCAGGCAGACTTGTATTCCTTCCCGGGCCTGTAGGATCTAGCCTCCTCTCTGTGCCTGGAAGAACCCATCTTGTCTTCTCTCTTGAAAACACTTATTTGGAAATAATATCATCCGAAGATTTACCAAAAATACTCTTACTCTCGAAAGGAAGTTTACATAAAGTATTTTTTGTATCCGCATTCCAGGAGCGAAGCTCAATGCCCTTGTAGCCGCAGTGGTAAATGAGATATAACAGGCTGTCAATCTTGATAAATCTACTGTTGCCATAGAACAATTCCGCTGCTTACTTCAAATCAGAAATGGCTTCACAGACTGTCTCCTTAGGAGAATTCTCCATAACAGCCTAATCAATGTTCTCTGGCCAAACAGACATTGCTTTAAAAACAGAAATAGCTGCAACTGCAACAACTGCAACTTACAAGCAGCTCCTGCTAACATTGCTTTCTTCAATTCTGTCTGTCCATTGGGTGCTTTAAAGTTGAAATGTTGTCAGTCAGAAGCGCAGTCTTTTTAGACAGACGGGCCACTGGAGCATACACAGCTGATTTCCCCAGATCTCCAGTTACTCCTAAGAAAAAGATAAAGGTTAGAAATTGTTATTCTCAAACTCTTTAGGGCCTTTCTCCCACTCCTGGTCAATTATGTTCTTCATTCCTAACACTGAATTAGGGAAGGAATCAATTAGTCTCAAACATTCTGAACCTTCAGTTTCCTCCTCAGAGGAATGGGATTCATAATGCTCTGAAATAAGGAATCTTAAACAACAGAGGTAGAACAAACAGGTTGTTTAGGAACCATAGGTGCCTTAGTGTATCAGCTATAGCATTCTAGATCCCCTGCATAATAGACTCCAGATTGAAGGATATAGTAGAAGTGGTCGCAGACTCTCTTTATCATGCACAGCAATTCCTGAAAGCCTGTCTGGCAAGTCTCTTATGCTTTATAGCAGGATTGACACAAGCCCTACAGGGTCTGAAATCTGCACTCTCCTCCCTCCTCTGCCATTTTTTAGAAGCAGCAGGGACATAACGAGAGTAATAATAAATGAACAGCTCTTTTCGCAGAACCCTAAAATAAAATATAAGTATGCTGGTAGGGCACTCACCCAGTCGATTGTAAGGCAGCCTGATCCATGTTGTAGCATTATAAGGACTCCATAGGTACAGAACGCTGAAGCCACAGCTGTTTAAGATCAAAAGACCCGCCAGTGATGTCACTTCCGGTATGTGACTGCAGGTGGCACCAGAGCACCAAAAAGGTTTTATACAAACAAGTCTGCCCCCCCCCCCCCTGCAGGGGCCTCTGCACAGTAATATATGGGCAGAGCTTCGGGGGGGGAGGGAGCTGCAGAACTGCACCCGGTGATTGGATTACAAGAATCCATGAGTGCCCTACCTGCAACTTCCACAGAAGAAAAGAAAGATGAGGGGAGTTGGAGGAGGAGGTACTTATGGGTATGGGAAGCGTGTTGTTTTCTTCTGCTTATCCAACAGGGAGAGAGCATACCCAAAGGTTATTATTATGCTGCCAGGGATGACCAGGAAATGATATAACATTATGGTCACTATTACCCAGGGGTTCAATGACTTGCACATTTGCTATAAGTTCTGGCTCATTAGAGATCACTAGATCCAGAATAGCATTATTTCTGGTTGGCTCCTCAACAACCTGTGCCATAAAATTGTCATGTAACAGTTTATAAACTTGTTCCCATTAACTGATCTGGCAGTACTGTTGCTCCAGTCAATATCTGGCTAATTAAAATCCCCCATTATCATTACTTTACCCAAACTAGCAGCCTTTTCTATTTGCATCAGGAGCTGAGCCTCGTCACTTACATTAGGGGGTCTATAGCGACTCCTACAAGTAATTCAGTAAAGAACTCCACCATTTTCTTCATTTTCTAACATGACCTCCTCCTTTATAAAGGGAATTTTAAACTTACCAGAAAATCCTTTTCTAGTAGGCCCCAACTGTCAGACGTGTGGGTTATGTCTATCTCATATGTGGAAGCAGGACTCAATGATCAGACTCTAGACCCCTCCCCTAGTATATAAGTTCTGGCTCCACCTCCCATCCCCAGTTCACTTATAAAGCTTAAAGAGGACCCGTCACCCAAAAAAATTATTCAAAATCCTATTTTATCACATTAGTCAAGCAAAATGAACTTTAATTACACTATATAAATTATATGAATCTTGTTTCCTTCAGTCTGGGAAGTCATAATTATAACAAGCAGGCAGGAGCCATTTTGTGGACACTGTTATTAAGACAAGTCTTGTATCATCTCAGAATCTTGTTTGTGCACCAGAATGGGGGAGCTGATTTCCATCCCCATGCCCTGGCTACACAATTAAACAGTGAAGAGAACGGGGGAATGTGGGGAGAGCAGTGACATGTAGGAAGTGCTGAATGGAAAGTGAAAGTAATTGTCTGCCCCGCCTCTATGCCCAGGGCATAGAGGAGTGGCAGACAATATTTGATTGACAGCTGAGATTTTTAAATGAGCTTACAACAGATATGAATGCTTTAATAAAAAATAGAAATTGGATTTCATGTTTAATCTGAAAAGGACTTTTATTATATAGATTTTTGTGTTTGGGTGACAGGTCCACTTTAATGAGGTGGAGCATCTCAGAAAAAAGTGAGGAACCCCAGTCAAGAGACAAGTTAGTAACCATAGATAGAAGGGACCTAGGGTCCACAGACCCACACTAAAATCAGCCTGGGTGGGACTTACTGTACTGACAGTTTGGCCCATTTTCTCTAGTCGGCCCTCCTGTCCCATAATTATCAGGCTGGGTAAGACAAAAACTCAGTGTAACCTTGGAATCTTTACTATGGAATCATTAAAACAATGAAAACATTTACTGTGTAATTATTATTGTGGGTTTTCTCTCTGAGGAAAGAATTACTCTGTGTTGTGGTGGGGCCGTGTGGTGACAAGGTAGGGGCCTCTGTAGGTCACACTCACCACAATAAGTGTCTTCAGACTTCTCAGAGCATTTTTGTATTTTATTTTCTCAACAGCTTCTGTGGGTTTTGTAGTCGACTTTGCAACTTGATTGTCCTTAAAGGAACAGTAACACCAAAAAATGTAAGTGTTTTAAAGTAATTAAAATATCATGTAGTGTTGCCCTGCACTGCTAAAACTGATGTGTTTGCTTCAGAAACATTGCTATATAAACAAGCTGCTGTGGAGCAATGGCGGAAATTGAAAAAAGGCTATATGGCACAGGTTAACTAATGGATAAAAAATAACACCATTAGACAGACAGAGCTTATTTATTATCTGCTGTGTAACCTGAGTCTTTTCTCATTTGAATGGCTGCCCCCATTGCCACACAGCAGCTTATTTATATAAACTATAGTAGTGTTTCTGAAGCAAACACAGCAGTTGTACCAGTGCAGGGCAACAGTACATTATATTTTCATTACTTTAAAACACTTCCTTTTTGACGTTACTGTTCCTTTAATTCTCTAAGGGAATGTGACCCGTCCATGATGAGCTTCTCTCTTTAGTGATTTACTTGAGCTGTGGCTCCCGCTGTTCACTACAAACTCTGCCGCCCAGTAGAGTGCTGAGGCTATTTTGTACCTCTAGAAATGGTTTATAGCCCCCCTTGCTTAGTCCTTTTGCTGCGCCAAAAAATTCTCCATCCAATTCTGAACCTTAGGAAGGAGAATAACAATTAAGGAATAAAAACTAGTTAAGTAAAATGTTCCTCTGAGGCAGGACAAAGATCTGGGGATGGGAGGCAGAGTCAGACTAGATATACTGGGGGAGGAGCCTGATCATTGTGTCCCGCCTCCAGAGATGAGATAGACATAACCCACACATAATCAGCCCAGTTCTCCAAAAACCCCAAACCCTCCTCCCTACACCAATGTCTCAGCCCCACATTAATCTCCATTAATCTCTCTTTACTCCCACGGCTCTTCAGACAAAGTGACTGGAAGGTGAGGGGACCCTTCAACTGGGACCAGTTAAGCCTAAAAGAAAAATTGTAGCCTGAAAAGAGACACAAGCTTCAGCTTCATTGGACAGAAAAGCCCCACTCTTGTGGGGAAGGGGTGGGCCTATAGAAAGATGCATTAGGCTAATTGCTTTAATGAATAATTCAGTCCTATCAGTGGCAGGAATGTGAGTGAATGTGGCCAGGGAATCAAGGCTCATGGGCAGCACTTGTACATTGCACCAATGGGGTTCTACGTTCAGACTGACAATCTGTGGGTCCTGGCAAATGCCAGAGGGGCTGCTATAAGGTCCCATAGAAAGTCACTATTTAGTGGGCTGGTGGGGGCTGTTTGGGCCTCTATGTACCTGAAATGCCAGGGCCTATTTCAATTCTCAGTCTGGATCTGAGTGGAAGTGTTGGGTCACCTCGAGTTTCCAGCCACACACTCCTGATATACCGGCCCCAGTGAAAGGAATAGGAACCCTGGATAGGGCCACTGTGTCATAAACCAGTTAGGATCCCCCTGCCTTTTTATCAGTCTTTGAAGACCTGAATTAACTTGAGTTTATGATCAACCCTTCTACCTCGAGACCTTCGGAACCCTCCCTGATCTGATATTTCCATAGGATATTGCACCCCCTTTCTCAAAGTCCCAAAAACATCAAGTCTGAGGAATTCCATGTGAAACTCAATGAACAGCCGTATGGGTGCTCCATGTGGGATAGGTTTCCACTGTGGGTGCTCCATCTCCATTCTGGCTGCTCCATGTGGGCTAGTTCTCACCAGTCGCTTATTTGGAGTCAGTGGCACAGAGACACTTTACAAAGATTAACAACCCAGAAGATTCAGAACCTTCAGAAATGAATTTCATTACACACTCCCTAGGGGGTTCCAGTCAGATGCTTGGGGGGGTCACGATGTGGAGCCATTGCAGCAGGACTGGGAGTCATAACAGGCCCTGACATTTCAAGTACACAGAGGCCCAACCAGCCCCCAATGGCTCACACTTCAGTGACTGTGGCACCTTAACCCTCAGCCATTTGCCAGGAGTCACAGCTTGCCAGTCCCAGTCCCGCCTGCATTTCAGCTGATTGGAAGGGAGGAAAACACTGGGATTTTTCACCAGAAATAAAGACTTTTTCCAATTACTTTCTATTTTTTTATTTGTGACTGTTTTTCTAATATTGAAGTGTAAAGTTTTATATTTCACCTTCTAAAGCAGCTCTGGGGGGGAGGGGGGGTCGCCGACCCTGTAAACTGTTCTAAATTGATCCATTTAGTTGATCCATTTCTTATGTTTGTCCCTGCTGAGCAGAATCTCTGGGTTTCATTACAGGTAACTGTTAGACTTGATACAATATTTACTGATCCTCCAGAGATGCTGCTGAGAAATAGATCAACTCAATGTATCACTAAATTTATCAACTTATTGTAACTAAATGTATCACTAAATGTAACAAATTGTAACAGGTCAGATGCTCCTGGATCACGGAGCTGCCAGACTGAAACACTAGAGACACAAACTTAAATTTTGGGAAAACAGTAAAAATTAAAAGATGGGAAGCAATAATAAAAAAAAAAAAAAGTAATTGTTTATTACATACACTTTATTACATACACTACAATGTGGAAGAACAGGTAAAGTTTCCCTTGATTTTTCTGGGAATACCTTTATGTGAATGATAAATCTCCTCGCTGGCAATTAGAGCAGCAATTAGACGCAGACAAGGGAAAGTCCCATTTTTAATTGGTCTTAGTAACGGCTGTGAGTCTTTACTGCCCCCAATATCTGATCTAACTAAACAGGAGCCCACGGTCTTATTCTTATTAAATGCCATCATGGCGGTGACCTAAATTCTTGTACTTGTGGAACACCATCACTAAGGAGCCCCCAATGCTTCGTGTGCTATTATAAAGGACACATTATACTACTATACCACAGTAACAACTGTATTTAACTGGGGCATTATGGTGCTTCCTGCCCCCCTACTTTGCCTTAACCAATGAAAACCCAGGCAGCACAACTCCTCCCACTACTGAATGGATAAGAGCCCAAGTGCTATTGTGAATACTTAACAAGCCAGTAGAGCGTGAGCCAATGAGAACAGGGGGCGGTACATTATGTACAAAGTTTAATTGTTGCGTTACATGCAAATATTTGAAAGTCTCTGGAGAATTTACCTCAACTGTGACTACAACTATATATAAAATTAAACATTACACCAATTGTTGCAGTAGGGGGGTAGTGTATCTCATTACTTGTACCAAGTGTGGTAAGCAATACGTAGGTTGTACTAGCAGATCATTGAAAGAACGTATCAGGGAACATATCAACCAAGTGAGCAATATTAAACTAAGCAGCAAAACCAATGTCACTAGGCACTTTCAAGAATGTAACAACAGTAATTTAAAATATTTCTCTATACAAGGGATAGAACAAATCAAGATGGGTATTAGAGGGGGTGACCTTCTGATGAAATTAAAGAAAAGAGAAGTATATTGGATTTTTCACCTACAAACCAGGTTGCCACTAAGCCTCAATTATACATTTGATGTGACTTGTTATGTTTGACTATCTTTTTGACTATTGGAGAATTATATTTCTGTATATGCCCTGTAATATGTATTATCTAACATATAGATCATTGCATTAGAACAAAGCTTGTAGTCCATTGGAGGATATATGGCACTTGTAACACGTGTGTGTGATTGGTTTTACTAAGGGGAGGGACTATATGTGCTAGTACTTAAGGAATTGAGCAAGAGAGACTAGTTGGATTCTGCCTATGACTAAGTGCTGGGTAAGCATGAAACGCGTTAGGCGTTAGAGGGATTACTATGTATGTTTAACTACTGATGTGAATAAATATATTTTTTTACTTCAATAGCATGTGTTGGAGAAATTTTTGATAATGTGGTTTTGCCTCTGTTTGGTCACTAGAGGTCTCCGACATGCTTACTAAGAGTATTTACTGCCTCTGCTTCCAATTAGATCTAAATACAAAGTTTAATTGGCCCAAATACAATATCCAATCACTCGCAGGCTTTGGGGCAGTAGAGCCCAACTCAACATAAATAAAAATATATGAGTGTTTGTGCCCTCGGGGGCAGAGTCTCTTATCGGGACGTTATCACCCCCAATTTTAGCTCTGTCTCCACTTTGGACTATTTCTTCTTTTTGGGTTTCTGAGGCACCTCTTCTGGCTCCAGGTTTTGCTTTTTCTTCTTCGACTGAGTCTCCTCTTCCATCCCGTTCTCACAGACCTGAGCCTCAGAATGGCGTTCCTTCTTCTTTGGCTCCTCCTCCTCCTGGGACGAGACAGAAGAGTATTTAGCAGATATAACAAGCGTCAGCCCATTAGACTAGCAGGGCCCCAAGCTCCCAGCCATAATGAGAAGCCCATGGGTCAGTAGGACGTCACTCACCTCTCCATTCTCCCTGCGATGGCTCCTCCTTCTCTTCTTCCTCCTCCTCCTCTGCCGCTTCTTTTCCTTCAACTTCCGCTTCTTCTCAGAAACAACTTCTGTGGCCTGCGGGTCAGAAAGTGCAGAGTATCGGTGAGTCGTGACCCTACATGAACATTTAGGGACAGACTGTGTGTTCTAGTTCAGCTGCAGCCACAAACCCTCAATCCCTGGGAGAGACAAGACCTGCATTGTAACAGGCAGCGTCGGATCAGGCTCATTAAATCAGTTTTGCCTCCATGCATTGGGGTCAGGGTAAAAGTTTGACATCATTTCCGACAGCTCGTGCTCCCATGATGCTTAGTGAGTACCCTATTCTGAGCATGGAACATCCCAAGCCCCCAGTTACAGCGAGAGTGGGACCACTCAGTTGTTGACATGTTACTGGTGCACATTCTGAATCAGGAGCCAATCATAGGAACCCCCAGAAATACTAGCAGTGTACCCCACACTCACCTCCTGCTGTGCCTCCTTCATCACATCCAGGTTTTTGCGGGGTGCCTCCCCAGTCTGATAGAAAAACAGACGCTCCTCTACCCGCTCCCTCAGCTTGTCCCCCAAATACACTGGTGGGGATTTCTGGGAAATGAGACGAGGCATTAACTCTGGTGTTTCTGCTCAGACATGGGAGAGGGGATCAGGTCTATGGGGGGCTTTGCTCAGACACAACATCTCAACATACACGCAGCGCATGAATATACTGTTGACGAAAAATAGTTCCATCATTGCAAAGTCCAGTCCATTATCTCTGGAAAGAGGGGAGCCAAACACTACCCATCCCCCCCACCCCATAGGCAGTTGGAAGGTCCTGGCTCACCTAAGAAGTAGTCTATGTGAGACGCGATGGTGCACTTATTGGCCAAGTAGCGGGACATGCGGCCCTTGTTCTTCGCGGCGGCTCGGCCAATGATCAGCCTGTATTTGGGAGTGTTCCCTCGGGTCTTCAGCGCCCTGTAATGCAATTGGTCATGTTTTACCAGATACCCGTGCAAAACATGGAGTCAAATGTGGCTTCTCCTATTGGTCAGTGCTAGACACAGACTAAGCTACAGCCAATGGCAGCGATACAACCGGTAAAACACACACCTGGCCAGTTGGGCTGTTCATGGGAAATGGAGGAAAAGATGGTGGTTGTTCAGACTGTGGGTCGGACTATGAGAGCTGGGGGGGCATAATGCCCATTGGTGCCAGAGTCAAGTCCTGCCATCACCACAGCCCCCCTGCGGCGGTACCAGAACCTTCTCCGCTCCCAGGATCTGCACCGTGGAGGCGGCTACTTGGCCAGGTTGGTGGGAGATGAGACGGGCGCCCACCTGTGGAGAGAGAGCCAATGAGAGACGTGCCACATACAGGGAGGGCGGGACACAGATCAGCAGTGTAAGGCTTTCAGCACAGGTATCAGGGGATTGACAGATTTCACTGAGACATCATGTCTGTGCCCCGCCCATCCCTGTTATAACCCCGCCTCCCCCCTCACTCACCACTTCTCCAATCAGAGCAGAGAGGCTGGGGACCACGTGACTCATCTTGGATCTCAGATATTCCTGCAGCTCCTTGCGGTATTCCCACAGGGAAATGACTCTGCTGAGAAACTCTCGATGATCAAGTCAATGGGGGAGATGTCCATCCCTGCAGGAGACACCCAGGGGTGAGATTTATGTACATAGAGCAGGGGGGGGGAACCCATACAGGGGCAGGACCAGTAGCAGAGCAGCTTATCTTGCCCAGTCACTCACCCATGAACGAACAAGATGCGTCCAACACAGCCTGAGCCTTGGCGCTGTCCATCACAATATCCTCCAGCTTCTCCTCACTCAGCTCCTTCTTGTTGCCGATGAACTTGGCCATGTGACAGTAGGTGTAGTTGTCCGACACGATGTTGATCAGCTCCGGTAAGCGACAGCCGTACCACTCCCTGCACCATGGAGAGGAGAACAACCAGGCAACATTGAGTCAGCAGAAGAAAATGGGGTAGGACAGATGGAGCGCAGACAAAACACTGCCCTACAACTTACAGCCTGAGGCTTCTATTCACCAGATAAAGGGGAATACCAGGAGAGGCAACAGAGAGAACCAGAGATACCCCACATTTACCCACACAGGGTGGCATGAAGTCATCAGAGTACCCCTATAGTAACCGGGTCATTGCCGGCACCAGTGTCTCCCCGGTAACAAAACAACCGAAGAACAGTAAGAGCGGCTGTGGTGTAGTCGGAGAGTTTGCTGTTCCTCCTCTTTCTATACAGACAGCGGGTGGCACTAGCACTGCCTGTGGTAAGCATTGGGAGGGTGGAGACTGGCACTGCCCAACACCCAAGTGCCACTCACCTGACCCGCATGGAAAACGTGTTGATATCTTTATCCAGTTGGTCCAACAAACTGATGGACTGGATGATCATGTTGTCCACTCTGTTGACGTTGATCTTGACCTTGGCGCAGGAGTAACTGTGGCCCAATCCCAACTGAGCTTTGGAGTCCGACTGAGCTGTGAGCCCCTTCACTAGCGAGTGGAAATGCAGGCGGATTCCTGAGGGACACAAGGAGTTAATATTGCTCTGAGAGTTAGCCCCACCCATCCTGCTGCCCAATCTCCACCGCAGGACTCACCTCTCAGTATCTCTGCCACCACACCCCCAGTCTGGCAGGTGATCTTCAGCTCTTCCTGGATGGCAGCACCAATCTTGACATCCGCTACTCCCAGCAGAGCCTTCTTCTTCTCCTTGGCTGTCATGTGGGTCTCCAGGAGCAGCTTCAGGTCCTCGTGTAGAACTCCTGTTGGGCAAAGGGCAATAGTCAAACTTAGCGGCCCAGAGCAGGAGGCCCTCATCAGTGACAACAACCTGCTGCCGATGTGGAAGATGCCCCCTCTCCCTGCCCACCAGTGTGAGCCCCCCAGCAATACAAGAGCCAGGGGCACTGCAAGACTCAGACTTGTGCTGGAGCACTTGGCATATGTGGGTCACTGGCACAACACTTACCTTCTGAGATGCCCTTTACATTCTCCAAGGCACTTTGGGCGGATTTGAAGGGTGAGAAGGCAGCGAGTTTCACAATGTTCTTAAACTTCCCAACGTTCAAACGGATCTCCTCCACCTACTGACACCAACACAAGTCTAATGATCCCCTGCCCATCTACTGGGGTCTCCTCCACCTACTGACACCAACACAAGTCTAATGATCCCCTGCCCACCTACTGGGGTCTCCTCCACCTACTGACACCAGCACAAGTAGGGATGCACCGAATCCACTTTTTTGGATTCGGCCGAACCCCCGAATCCTTCGTGAAAGATTCGGCCGAATACCGAACCCTAATTTGCATATGCAAATTAGGGGTGGGAAGGGGAAAACATTTTTTACTTCCTTGTTTTCTGACAAAAAGTCATGCAATTTCCCTCCCGCCCCTAATTTGCATATGCAAATTAGGATTTGGATTCGGTTCGGCTGGGCAGAAGGATTCGGCCGAATCCGAATCCTGCTGAAAAAGGCCGAATCCCGAACCGAATCCTGGATTCGGTGCATCCCTAAGCACAAGTCTAATGATCACCTGCCCATCTACTGGGGTCTCCTTAACCTACTGACACCAACACAAGTCTAATGATCCCCTGCCCACCTACTGGGGTCTCCTCCACCCACTGACACCAACACAAGTCTAATGATCCCCTGCCCACCTACTGGGGTCTCCTCCACCTACTGACACCAACACAAGTCTAATGATCCCCTGCCCACCTACTGGGGTCTCCTCCACCTACTGACACCAACACAAGTCTAATGATCCCCTGCCCATCTACTGGGGTCTCCTCCACCTACTGACACCAACACAAGTCTAATGATCCCCTGCCCACCTACTGGGGTCTCCTCCACCTACTGACACCAGCACAAGTAGGGATGCACCGAATCCACTTTTTTGGATTCGGCCGAACCCCCGAATCCTTCGTGAAAGATTCGGCCGAATACCGAACCCTAATTTGCATATGCAAATTAGGGGTGGGAAGGGGAAAACATTTTTTACTTCCTTGTTTTCTGACAAAAAGTCATGCAATTTCCCTCCCGCCCCTAATTTGCATATGCAAATTAGGATTTGGATTCGGTTCGGCTGGGCAGAAGGATTCGGCCGAATCCTGCTGAAAAAGGCCGAATCCCGAACCGAATCCTGGATTCGGTGCATCCCTAAGCACAAGTCTAATGATCACCTGCCCATCTACTGGGGTCTCCTCCACCTACTGACACCAACACAAGTCTAATGATCCCCTGCCCATCTACTGGGGTCTCCTCCACCTACTGACACCAACACAAGTCTAATGATCCCCTGCCCATCTACTGGGGTCTCCTCCACCTACTGACACCAACACAAGTCTAATGATCCCCTGCCCATCTACTGGGGTCTCCTCCACCTACTGACACCAACACAAGTCTAATGATCCCCTGCCCACCTACTGGGGTCTCCTCCACCTACTGACACCAACACAAGTCTAATGATCCCCTGCCCACCTACTGGGGTCTCCTCCACCTACTGACACCAACACAAGTCTAATGATCCCCTGCTCATCTACTGGGGTCTCCTCACAACTGCTGGCACCAACACAGTCTGATAGAAAAACAGACGCTCCTCTACCTGCTCCCTCAGCTTGTCCCCCAAATACACTGGTGGGGATTTCTGGGAAATGAGACGAGGCATTAACTCTGGTGCTTCTGCTCAGACAGGGGAGAGGGGATCAGGTCTATGGGGGGCTTTGCTCAGACACAACATCTCAACATACACGCAGCGCATGAATATACTGTTGACGAAAAATAGTTCCATCATTGCAAAGTCCAGTCCATTATCTCTGGAAAGAGGGGAGCCAAACACTACCCATCCCCCCCCCACCCCATAGGCAGTTGGAAGGTCCTGGCTCACCTAAGAAGTAGTCTATGTGAGACGCGATGGTGCACTTATTGGCCAAGTAGCGGGACATGTGGCCCTTGTTCTTCGCGGCGGCTCGGCCAATGATCAGCCTGTATTTGGGAGTGTTCCCTCGGGTCTTCAGCGCCCTGTAATGCAATTGGTCATGTTTTACCAGATACCCGTGCAAAACATGGAGTCAAACGTGGCTTCTCCTATTGGTCAGTGCTAGACACAGACTAAGCTACAGCCAATGGCAGCGATACAACAGGTAAAACACACACCTGGCCAGTTGGGCTGTTCATGGGAAATGGAGGAAAAGATGGTGGTTGTTCAGACTGTGGGTCGGACTATGAGAGCTGGGGGGGGCATAATGCCCATTGGTGCCAGAGTCAAGTCCTGCCATCACCTCAGCCCCCCTGCAGCGCTATCAGAACCTTCTCCGCTCCCAGGATCTGCACCGTGGAGGCGGCTACTTGGCCAGGTTGGTGGGAGATGAGACGGGCGCCCACCTGTGGAGAGAGAGCCAATGAGAGACGTGCCACATACAGGGAGGGCGGGACACAGATCAGCAGTGTAAGGCTTTCAGCACAGGTATCAGGGGATTGACAGATTTCACTGAGACATCATGTCTGTGCCCCGCCCATCCCTGTTATAACCCCGCCTCCCCCCACACTCACCACTTCTCCAATCAGAGCAGAGAGGCTGGGGACCACGTGACTCATCTTGGATCTCCGATATTCCTGCAGCTCCTCGTGCTATTCCCACATGACTCTCAATGATCAGCTCCAGCCCTGCAGGAGACATTGATGGCCTCTCCTCCACCCACTGACACAAACACAGGAGGGTCGGGGAGGGTCGGAGTGCAGGAGGGTGAATGATCAGTCGGATCTTCTCCAGCAAGTGTAGAGTAAAGAGCGCGTATTGGGCCGCGTGTTGGAGCAGAACGTGTAAGAGACGCAAATGTCAGAGCCGAGATGCCCGCGAGTCTCTTCCCTATTCCCGGGGGTGAGAAGCACAAATACTCCCCGAGTCTCAGTCCCACACTCACTAGAACTTCACTCAACGTCCGACCTCTCCAGCGCCGCCAAATAGAATGAGCAGCAATTCTCTTCCCTTCAGCCCCACCTCCAGCCTTCAGCTCCTCCCACCAGCGGAACCAATAAGAGCGCGAGAGATTCTGCACTGCAAGAGAGGCTTCCGGCTTCCTTTTAGCCTTGTCAAATGCTACGGAGTTAGGAAGCCACGCCCCCAGCCGCAGCCAATCGCAGCGTAAAGAAACCGACAAAAAAATAAACAACTTCCGCTTTCCTTGTGGTGTCGATTTTCAAGCTCTATGGTAAAGTTGGAGGACCGTGAGGGCTTTGCACGTGGTTACAGACAGTTGTGCCGCCATGTTGTGTGACACGTGGGTTGTTCCTGTTCCCTTATCCATAATGGAATATACAGTCACTTCTGCACTGGAGTGTTAATGACAAGGGTTAATCAGTGCAGCATTAAAGGGTGCTTTACCTTTACATTAACTTAAATATTTGGTGCCAGAGGGATTTTCTTAGAAACTTTGCAATGGGTTTTTTATTTTTTGTGGTTTGCGTTATGTTGCTTTTTATTCAGCAGCTCTCCAGTTTGCAATTTCAGCCGTCTGGTTGCTAGGGACCAAATTACCACAGCAACTATCAATTGATTTGAATGAAATATTGGAACATGAATAGAGCCTGAATAAAAACAAAAAGTACCAATAACAATAAATGTGTAGCCTTACAAGTCATTGTGGTTTACATGGGGTCAGTGATCCCCATTTGAAAGCTGGAAAGACTCAGAAGGAGATAAATAAATACATTTTAAAAGAAAAAAATGAAGACCAATTGAAAAGTTGGTTAGAATTTACCATCTGGACGATTGGGTTGCAGGTCCCATTGGGGCCCTGTTATCAGTGTTACAAAGATATTGATCAGGACCATCTGCCTAATACACATCCCAATAAAACTTTTCCTGGTAACAGTATGGCAGCTCAGATCCACACAGACACCCCCCCAAACACATTAGGAATGAAGCCAGGGGTGGAAATATTGGGGAAAGTATTTGTGCCTTTCTCTCACAGGGGTCAGAGACACAGTACAGTATATAACGTTGAAGTTTTGGGGGAGGTCGCCCTGATCCAGTTACACTGGGTGGACTGAGCTGGAGACACTTACTGGCAGCTGCAGGAACTTGGTAGCGCGCCGGTGGTGATGTCACATGGAGCGCGCCGTGGAGATTACGATTACGCTCTCCTCCGATCTAATTTGAATCTGACTCTCTGCTGCTCTTGCACAACAACAAAGGTAGAGTGCTTCCACCCCTGATCATGTACCCTTTGTGGTACCAGGTGCTACAGCAGAGGACCCACTCCTGCCATACGGGTCATACAGGTACATAGATATATTCCAGTGGCACACTAAAGTGTTTTCACCATTCAATGTGCCACTGGAATTTTTCTATGTCTCTGCTGCTCTTGGACTTGGTTGCGGGCGGCAGTGGGTCCCATCGGGGGTGCCGGGGCTTGGACCCTGGCGCAGTTGTACCCTTTGCACCCCCGGTAGTTCCGCCACTGTTGAGCTCATACACCATGTGACTGATTGATAAGCACGTGTGAAGATGATTGAATAGAAATGTTATTATTGAACTGTAAAGGTGGCCATAGACACACAGATTCTATCGTACGAATCGAGGATTTGTACGATAGCATTTTCAGGTCGTGTGTGGAGAGTGCCGACATCTTTCGTCCGGCGGAGATTGGTCATTTGGTCGATCAGTCGGGTTTGATTTTGACCCAACCAATCCCGCCGGAGCCCATGGCACATCGTAATCTGATCGTTCAGCCATACGGCCGAACCATCAGATTACCCCCGATATACGTAGCCAAGCTCGTTAGTGGCATATCGGGGAAAGATCTGCTCATTTGGCGGATGCGGATCTTTGCGTCTATGGCTCCTTAAGTCTGTGTGTGAGACTCATTGAGTCAAATGTTTAGTCACTACAGACCCCACACTGTCTGTTTTACAACTAACTCAACTCATTATCTCTTATTTCTCTCCTTTTTAGCTTTTATTTACACTTTTACTCATGAACCTCAATTGCCCTTTAATCTACAAATCAATTTCCCCAACAGACCTTATTATCTTATATAATTACACTTGTTTCTAGTCTATAAATACATGTTAGTAATAATAATAAGTAGATACAGCCAGTCTGTCATTATTCCCACAGCCGGTGTGATGCTGCAGGAGCTGCTGAGGATTCTGGGACAATCTCACAAGATGAATAAGTCCAGCCTCCTCCTGTTACTGCAACATCACCTGACTCAGCTCAGTCTCCGCCCCTGTACAGGATTGGTCAGTAATACCATAACCCACCTGATTACCAGACACTGCAAAGTACCGACCATTTTGTCTGACAGGCTTACCGGCTCCTGTACTGACTCTGTCTGTCTGGGACTCTGTACTGTCCTGTAAAAAAAGATATATCTATGGATTGCACACTCAGACTTATATAAATGAATCAAAATTTATTATATCATATTATTAAAAACTTACAAACATCATAGAAAAACCGATGCATTTTGACCATCATGGTGGTCTTCATCAGGGGCAAAAAACTCCTCAATATAAGAAAAATCAAAAAGGCAGGAAGATTGTATGTGTCTGTGCAGTTTAACTACCTTGTGGCATGTAAAGCAGGTTCCCAAACAGACGATGCTCAGCGTGTGACATCATTACCGGCCAATTACAGGTGAAAAAGGAAGTGTGCTCACTAAATCTCTATATGGAACACATATGCGTTCCACTCAAATTTGCACATGCGCATTCACGCCCAAGCAAACGCGAAAACGCGCATACGTTCCATTCAATCATGTGCGTGCACAAAAACGCCCTAAACTGTACTGTCCTCTGTCTGTCTGTGACTCTGTACTGTCCTCTGTCTGTCTTTGACTCTGTACTGTCCTCTGTCTGTCTGTGACTCTGTACTGTCCTCTGTCTGTCTGTGACTCTGTACTGTCCTCTGTCTCTTTGACTCTGTACTGTCCTCTGTCTGTCTGTGACTCTGTACTGCCCTTTGTCTGTGACTCTTTACTGTCCTCTGTCTGTCTGTGACTCTGTACTACCCTCTGTCTGTGACTCTTTACTGTTCTCTGTCTGTCTGTGACTCTGTACTATCCTCTGTCTGTGACTCTGTACTGTCCTCTGTCTGTCTGTGACTCTGTACTATCCTCTGTCTGTGACTCTGTACTGTCCTCTGTCTGTCTATGACTCTGTACTATCCTCTGTACTATCCTCTGTCTGTCTGTGACTCTGTACTACCCTCTGTCTGTGACTCTGTACTATCCTCTGTCTGTCTGTGACTCTGTACTGCCCTCTGTCTGTGACTCTTTACTGTCCTCTGTCTGTCTGTGACTCTGTACTGCCCTCTGTCTGTGACTCTTTACTGTCCTCTGTCTGTCTGTGACTCTGTACTGCCCTCTGTCTGTGACTCTTTACTGTCCTCTGTCTGTCTGTGACTCTGTACTACCCTCTGTCTGTGACTCTTTACTGTCCTCTGTCTGTCTGTGACTCTGTACTATCCTCTGTCTGTCTGTGACTATGTACTGTCCTCTGTCTGTCTGTGACACTGTACTGTCCTCTGTCTGTGACTCTTTACTGTCCTCTGTCTGTCTGTGACTCTGTACTACCCTCTGTCTGTGACTCTTTACTGTCCTCTGTCTGTCTGTGACTCTGTACTATCCTCTGTCTGTGACTCTGTACTATCCTCTGTCTGTCTGTGACTCTGTACTATCCTCTGTCTGTGACTCTGTACTGTCCTCTGTCTGTCTGTGACACTGTACTGTCCTCTGTCTGTGACTCTGTACTGTCCTCTGTCTGCCTGTGACTCTGTACTATCCTCTGTCTGTCTGTGACTCTGTACTATCCTCTGTCTGTGACTCTGTACTATCCTCTGTCTGTCTGTGACTCTGTACTATCCTCTGTCTGTGACTCTGTACTGTCCTCTGTCTGTCTGTGACACTGTACTGTCCTCTGTCTGTGACTCTGTACTATCCTCTGTCTGTCTGTGACTCTGTACTATCCTCTGTCTGTGACTCTGTACTGTCCTTTGTCTGTCTGTGACACTGTACTGTCCTCTATCTGTGACTCTGTACTGTCCTCTGTCTGTCTGTGACTCTGTACTGTCCTCTGTCTGTCTGTGACTCTGTACTGTCCTCTGTCTGTCTGTCTGTCTGTGACTCTGTACTGTCCTCTGTCTGTCTGTGACTCTGTACTATCCTCTGTCTGTGACTCTGTACTGTCCTCTGTCTGTCTGGGACTCTGTACTATCCTCTGTCTGTGACTCTGTACTATCCTCTGTCTGTGACTCTATACTTGTGATACAAATGTGACATGGCAGGCCATGTATGAATGTGAGTGTGATCAAGTGCATTCAATATGGCTCCTTAGTTGTAAAATGGATGGACTGATATTAGCAGGAGACCAAGGAACAACTGGAGTTGAGTTATTCAGTCATTAGCAGGAGAAAAGGGAATAGTAGGAGTTAAGGTGATAGACTCTCATATCTTATTCACATAGTTATAATCAACATACACAGCAATTATACACAGCAATTATTTTCATTCACATGGTTATTTCCATTTTCATGGTCATTCTCATGGCCATGTCCTGGGCATGTAGCCATTATTATTATTTTATATGTCTATGTGTAATGATCTATTACTTTGTTATTGTACCAATATAAAAAGGAGCTCAGCTGGGGGGGCTGTGGGACTCTATCTACAAGCAGACGTGTTGTGTAGAATAATTGGTCTTGTAAGGACCATTGGCCGATTGATGTGCTCTGGGAGTCGCTGTATTTGATTTGGGCCCGGGGTCCCCTAGCTGATGTTCCTCTCAGAAGTCTGCCAAGGGAAGCTCGGCTAGACGTTGCGTTGTCTTCAATCGGTATTGTATTACTTTTCTTACAATATATTATTCTTCTCTAATGATGATCAATGTGTGTGTGTTTTATTTCCACCCCTATATTTGATAAGTCTGCTGGGGGAAGTGCTCAGTTAGACATTTAGTTTGTGATAAGTCTGCCAAGGGAACTTGTAGCAAGACACTACTGTCCTCTGTCTGTCTGTGACTCTTTACTGTCCTCTGTCTGTCTGTGACTCTTTACTGTCCTCTGTCTGTCTGTGACTCTTTACTGTCCTCTGTCTGTCTGTGACTCTGTACTATCCTCTGTCTGTCTGTGACTCTGTACTGTCCTCTATCTGTGACTCTGTACTGTCCTCTGTCTGTCTGTGACTCTGTACTATCCTCTGTCTGTGACTCTTTACTGTCCTCTGTCTGTGACTCTGTACTATCCTCTGTCTGTCTGTGACTCTGTACTGCCCTCTGTCTGTGACTCTGTACTATCCTCTGTCTGTCTGTGACTCTGTACTATCCCCTGTCTGTGACTCTGTACTATCCTCTGTCTGTCTGTGACTCTGTACTATCCCCTGTCTGTGACTCTGTACTATCCTCTGTCTGTCTGTGACTCTGTACTGTCCTCTGTCTGTCTGTAACTCTGTACTATCCTCTGTCTGTCTGTGACTCTGTACTGCCCTCTGTCTGTGACTCTGTACTATCCTCTGTCTGTGACTATGTACTATCCTCTGTCTGTCTGTGACTCTGTACTATCCCCTGTCTGTGACTCTGTACTATCCTCTGTCTGTCTGTGACTCTGTACTGTCCTCTGTCTGTGACTCTGTACTATCCTCTGTCTGTGACTATGTACTATCCTCTGTCTGTCTGTGACTCTGTACTGCCCTCTGTCTGTCTGTGACTCTGTACTATCCTCTGTCTGTCTGTGACTCTGTACTGTCCTCTGTCTGTGACTCTGTACTGTCCTCTGTCTGTGACTCTGTACTATCCTCTGTCTGTCTGGGACTCTGTACTGTCCTCTGTCTGTCTGGGACTCTGTACTGTCCTCTGTCTGTCTGTGACTCTGTACTGCCCTCTGTCTGTCTGTGACTCTGTACTATCCTCTTTCTGTCTGTAACTCTGTACTGTCCTCTGTCTGTGACTCTGTACTATACTCTGTCTGTCTGTGACTCTGTACTATGCTCTGTCTGTGACTCTGTACTATCCTCTGTCTGTCTGTGACTTTGTACTATCCTCTGTCTGTGACTCTGTACTATCCTCTGTCTGTCTGTGACTCTGTACTATCCTCTGTCTGTGACTCTTTACTGTCCTCTGTCTGTCTGTGACTCTGTACTATCCTCTGCCTGTGACTCTGTACTATCCTCTGTCTGCCTGTGACTCTGTACTATCCTCTGTCTGTGACTCTGTACTATCCTCTGTCTGTCTGTGACTCTGTACTGTCCTCTGTCTGTCTGTGACTCTGTACTACCCTCTGTCTGTCTGGGACTCTGTACTGTCCTTTGTCTGTCTGTGACTCTGTACTACCCTCTGTCTGTCTGGGACTCTGTACTGTCCTCTGTCTGCCTGTGACTCTGTACTGCCCTCTGTCTGTTTGGGACTCTGTACTGTCCTCTGTCTGTCTGTAACTCTGTACTGTCCTCTGTCTGTGACGCTGTACTATACTCTGTCTGTCTGTGACTCTGTACTATGCTCTGTCTGTGACTCTGTACTATCCTCTGTCTGTCTGTGACTCTGTACTATCCTCTGTCTGTGACTCTTTACTGTCCTCTGTCTGTCTGTGACTCTGTACTATCCTCTGTCTGTCTGTGACTCTGTACTATCCTCTGTCTGTGACTCTTTACTGTCCTCTGTCTGTCTGTGACTCTGTACTATCCTCTGTCTGTGACTCTGTACTATCCTCTGTCTGCCTGTGACTCTGTACTATCCTCTGTCTGTCTGTGACTCTGTACTACCCTCTGTCTGTCTGGGACTCTGTACTGTCCTCTGTCTGTCTGTGACTCTGTACTACCCTCTGTCTGTCTGGGACTCTGTACTGTCCTCTGTCTGCCTGTGACTCTGTACTGCCCTCTGTCTGTTTGGGACTCTGTACTGTCCTCTGTCTGTCTGGGACTCTGTACTATCCTCTGTCTGTCTGTAACTCTGTACTGTCCTCTGTCTGTGACTGTACTGTCCTCTGTCTGTCTGTGACTCTGTACTGCCCTCTGTCTGTGACTCTGTACTATCCTCTGTCTGTCTGTGACTCTGTACTGTCCTCTGTCTGTCTGTGACTCTGTACTGCCCTCTGTCTGTCTGTGACTCTGTACTATCCTCTTTCTGTCTGTAACTCTGTACTGTCCTCTGTCTGTGACTCTGTACTATACTCTGTCTGTCTGTGACTCTGTACTATGCTCTGTCTGTGACTCTGTACTATCCTCTGTCTGTCTGTGACTCTGTACTATCCTCTGTCTGTGACTCTTTACTGTCCTCTGTCTGTCTGTGACTCTGTACTATCCTCTGTCTGTCTGTGACTCTGTACTATCCTCTGTCTGTGACTCTTTACTGTCCTCTGTCTGTGACTCTGTACTATCCTCTGTCTGTGACTCTGTACTATCCTCTGTCTGCCTGTGACTCTGTACTATCCTCTGTCTGTGACTCTGTACTATCCTCTGTCTGTCTGTGACTCTGTACTGTCCTCTGTCTGTCTTTGACTCTGTACTGTCCTCTGTCTGTCTGTGACTCTGTACTGTCCTCTGTCTGTCTGTGACTCTGTACTGTCCTCTGTCTGTCTGTGAATCTGTACTGCGCTCTGTCTGTCTGTGACTTTGTACTGTCCTCTGTCTGTCTGTGACTCTGTACTGTCCTCTGTCTGCCTGTGACTCTGTACTATCCTCTGTCTGTGACTCTGTACTGCCCTCTGTCTGTGACTCTGTACTGTCCTCTGTCTGTCTGTGACTCTGTACTGTCCTCTGTCTGTCTGTGAATCTGTACTGCGCTCTGTCTGTCTGTGACTTTGTACTGTCCTCTGTCTGTCTGTGACTCTGTACTGTCCTCTGTCTGCCTGTGACTCTGTACTATCCTCTGTCTGTGACTCTGTACTATCCTCTGTCTGTCTGTGACTCTGTACTGTCCTCTGTCTGTCTGTGACTCTGTACTGTCCTCTGTCTGTCTGGGACTCTGTACTGTCCTTTGTCTGTCTGTGACTCTGTACTACCCTCTGTCTGTCTGGGACTCTGTACTGTCCTCTGTCTGCCTGTGACTCTGTACTGCCCTCTGTCTGTTTGGGACTCTGTACTGTCCTCTGTCTGTCTGTAACTCTGTACTGTCCTCTGTCTGTGACTCTGTACTATACTCTGTCTGTCTGTGACTCTGTACTATGCTCTGTCTGTGACTCTGTACTATCCTCTGTCTGTCTGTGACTCTGTACTATCCTCTGTCTGTGACTCTTTACTGTCCTCTGTCTGTCTGTGACTCTGTACTATCCTCTGTCTGTCTGTGACTCTGTACTATCCTCTGTCTGTGACTCTTTACTGTCCTCTGTCTGTCTGTGACTCTGTACTATCCTCTGTCTGTGACTCTGTACTATCCTCTGTCTGCCTGTGACTCTGTACTATCCTCTGTCTGTCTGTGACTCTGTACTACCCTCTGTCTGTCTGGGACTCTGTACTATCCTCTGTCTGCCTGTGACTCTGTACTGCCCTCTGTCTGTTTGGGACTCTGTACTGTCCTCTGTCTGTCTGTAACTCTGTACTGTCCTCTGTCTGTGACTGTACTGTCCTCTGTCTGTCTGTGACTCTGTACTGCCCTCTGTCTGTGACTCTGTACTGTCCTCTGTCTGTCTGTGACTCTGTACTGTCCTCTGTCTGTCTGTGAATCTGTACTGCGCTCTGTCTGTCTGTGACTTTGTACTGTCCTCTGTCTGTCTGTGACTCTGTACTGTCCTCTGTCTGTCTGTGACTCTGTACTGGGGGCAGGGGGAACATTGTACCCTGGAATCACATCACTCACCTGACACTGCCGGGGGGCCAGTACTGAGGAGGCTGGGGGGGGTGGGGAAGGAACTACTTTTCCTCTCTATTTAGAGTGTTGTGTGGGGGGAGGGGCAGTCACTGGATTCCCCCCCCATGTAAAATATTCAACTTTCCCCCTGGGCTGACAATCTGCACCCCATACCCCTCCCCCACCTGCACAGCTTCTCTCTGCTCCTGGAAGGGGGGCCACGTATCCATGGTTTCCAACACACGCTGGGGGGCACCTTAGTGTCATTCGTTTGTGGGAGCCCCAAACTTCAGACTCTATCACTATGGGGGGTCCCTGTAGAGCTGGACATGTTGTTTGAGACGGTCCTCTCTCTCTGGGGCCCCCAGTGCCTCTCTGCAGCTTGCGGGGGGTGTCCCTGTGTCAGAGTCAAGTCACCCAATGGGGGGCCCCCCTGCTGCTGAGGTCACAAAATCACCTGACCTCCCTCGACCTGTCTGACGCCCCCATGTGACCCGCAGGGACTTCCACAAGCCCCACCTCTCCATTAGCTGCCGCTCTGAGTATGGGGGGGCCCTATAGAGACGGCCCCCTTTCAGATGAGACACAAGACATTGGAGGATAGTTCCAGGGGTACATGGGGGGGTCTCCTGCACTTCATATAAATCTGTCTGACATTTTCACTGAAATCATCACTAACCCCCCCAGTGGCAAAGGATGATGGGAAATGACAGGATTATTGGGGGTCAGTAATGTTACACCCCTATAAATAGTACAGGATGACCCCGTGTTTATACTGGGGGGGCATCAGTCTGGGCCCCCAGCATATTAATTGCCCCAACAGTTCACATGTGACCCCCAGGGGCAGAGGAAGAGGTTTGAGCCATGGGGGGGCCCTTATATTATTATTATATACCCCCCCACTCCACATATCACAACACTGAGACCATTTTGCAACTTGAGTTTAATTTTTGAGGCATAAGAAATAATGGACATGTGGTTGCTAGGGTGACAGCGCATAGCAACAAGCCAGTGGTTGGAATGAGAGGAAAGGGACAGAGAATAATCCAGTGCAGCTGCACTGTCAGTCATTTGGGGGTTCAATCCTGCTCACCAATAGCAGCGTCAGCTTCCTGGGGGGTGGGGTACATCAATGTTACTGCCCCCACCAGAAAGTTACATGACGAGGGATAAGGGCAAGTACAGGCAGCTCCATCTTCTCTTCTCCACACGTGGGACCCTCTTATTTGGGGGTGTAAGTGGCCAGTCCCACGGCTTCCTCACTCGCCTCCCACAGTTTCCTGCTCACTGGCCGGTCCTGAGCCCCCGCGCTGGGCAAAACCAACTGACAGTCACAGTCGATGTATTTCCCTGTCAGACCCTCGGCCTCCTCCGACACTGCACAGAATATACTGCTCACTGCCCCCTGCTGTGGGGTCTGCAAGAGATGCGCCGTCACTCACTGCACCCCATACACTGCACCCCATACACTGCACCCCATACACTGCACCCCATACACTGCACCCCATATATTCCACCCCATACACTGCACCCAATATACTGCACCCGATATATTCCACCCCATACACTGCACCCCATACACTGCACCCAATACACTGCACCCAATATACTGCACCCGATATATTCCACCCCATACACTGCACCCCATACATTCCACCCCATGCACTGCACCCAATATACTGCACCCCATACATTCAACCCCATACACTGCACCCCATATATTCCACCCCATACACTGCACCCCATACACTGCACCCAATATATTCCACCCCATACACTGCACCCCATACACTGAACCCCATACACTGAACCCCATACACTATATATACCCCCCTGTCATGTGCGGGCCCACCTCGCACCCCCAAATGGCTTCCCCGGCCCCAGCTTCCAACTTCTGGGTTGAAGTTTTATAGACAAGCACCCGCCACTTTTGTGATGTCATCGGTGGGGCAGGTCTATAAAAGGAACCTGGAAGACGGGCTCGGGCGCCGTGGGTGGAGGGAGGGCAGGTGGCAGGCGGGTGTCAGTCAGGAAAAACCCAACACATCACTCCCTGAAACCCTTCCTCCTTCCACCCCTCCCCTCCCATCAGTGTTCAAACTCCACCCACTGCCTGACAGTCTCCTAGTCCCTCCCACTTCATGAGTGACTGCCCCCTGCTGTTGGGCCATGTTGGGGGAAGTGTAGCCACACGCTGGGCACTTACCTGCACATGAGCTACAGTTGCCCCACAGAATAACAGGGTGAATTCTGTTACCCTTCTGCCCTCAGGAACCCCATGTGTGCCCCTCACCCACCCATTAGTGCTCATGTGACAGTCAGTGGCTGTGAGGGCGGGGCCACTTACCCGGAAGAAGAAGAAGCCAATGAGGTTGAAGATGAGTCGGATGAAGATGCCGTAGTTCCTCATGGCTTCCGTCATCACAATCCCGGGGTCCACACTGGTCACTGTCACCCCTACAGGAAACACCCAAGTGTGTGAGGGTCAGTGTGTGTCACTAATATTCCCTCCCCCAACACTCACACCTATCAGAATTCTCTCTGTACTCATGGTGGGTGGGACTTCCTGTCACATGACACACAAGATGGCGACACACACACAGAGGAAGGAATTTGAGGGGAGGGTCTGACAGACATGGGGGTGTGGCCAGTGATACTCACCAGTTCCGCGCAGTCTCCGGGCCATCTCATTGGCACACATGATGTTCATGAGCTTTGAGCAGTTATAGGGGTAGTCTGGGCGCACCTTCTGGATATTCTGCCCCCTCAGGTGCCCCAGGTGGATCTCCCCATTCTTGTGGTTAAAAGAGGAAACAAAGACAATGCGACTCGGGGCAGATTTGCTCATGAGACCTACAGAGACACATTATAAGTGCGGGGTCAGTAAAGCCGGCCCACGAGGTACCCAGGCTGGGGGAGGACTTACCTGTGAGCAGGTTGCTGAGCAGGAAGGGACCCAGGTGATTGGTAGCAAATGTGTTCTCCAGACCCTCAGCTGTCATGGAATAGGGCAATCCTGCAAAGAACTGTCTGTCAGAAGAATAGTCATCATGTGAGGGAAGCCACACCTCTGCAGAACCTCTACTACTATTTACTGTCACTTTCCTAGGAGCCACGCCCCTGCAGCACCACTACTACTATTTACTGTCACTTTCCTAGAGGCCACACCCCTGCAGAACCACTACTACTATTTACTGTCACTTTCCTAGAGGCCACGCCCCTGCAGAACCTCTACTACTATTTACTGTCACTTTCCTAGGGGGCCACACCCCTGCAGAACCTCTACTACTATTTACTGTCACTTTCCTAGGAGCCACGCCCCTGCAGAACCACTACTACTATTTACTGTCACTTTCCTAGGGGGCCACACCCCTGCAGAACCACTACTACTATTTACTGTCTGTTAAATATTGGGTATTGGCAAATTGGTTATTTTTCAGTATTGACTAAGTTGAAATATGTTTCATTTGGGCCCTATGACTTGCCATCACACATCCGCTCACATTCCCCATTGTTCCTTAAGTCTGGAATGTGACTTTCCTGCAGGAAACAATGTATTGTGGGTAGACTGGGGGAGGTGTATCCCACAATTGTTTGTATATATCCGGACAAAAGAGCAGTTAGGTCTGTATCACACAGGACACACACACACGGACTCTCACACAATACAGACATACACACAGTTTACACACCATATTAGTATATACAACATGTTTGTATTATTTTGGTATTCTGTCAATACAGTTTTGACTTATAATTATATGACAGTTTGTATTTATCTTCTGTAACTCGTTTTTACACATTAACTGTCACCTTGATGAGTGGAGTTTGTTGACCATAGAACTTACACAAATTCTCATTATTTAAAGAGATAGAATTTTCTAAACGATCACTTTCCTAGGAGCCACCCCCCAAAGAACTACTGTTGTTATTTCCTAGAACTTTCCTAGGAGCTGCACCCCTGCAGAACCACTACTACTATTTACTGTCACTTTCCTAGAGGCCACGCCCCTGCAGAACCACTACTACTATTTACTGTCACTTTCCTAGAGGCCACACCCCTGCAGAACCACTACTACTATTTACTGTCACTTTCCTAAAGGCCACACCCCTGCAGAGCAATATAGTGTAACCCGCTCGCACAACCCTGGCCTTCAGCAATTCAACGCCTGGTGCACGGTGTTGGAGGGATCGGCACCCCCCACAGCAAGTAGTCCAAAGAAACACTGGCACACGGAGGCTAGTAACAGCAGGGTTATACCCTTGCGTGTTTATTCTGCAAACGTGCAAGAATAAACACGCAAGGGTATAACCCTGCTGTTACTAGCCTCCGTGTGCCAGTGTTTCTTTGGACCACACCCCTGCAGAACCACTACTACTATTTACTGTCACTTTCCTAGAGGCCACACCCCTGCAGAACAACTACTACTATTTACTGTCACTTTCCTAGAGGCCACACCCCTGCAGAACCACTACTACTATTTACTGTCACTTTCCTAAAGGCCACACCCCTGCAGAACCACTACTACGATTTACTGTCACTTTCCTAGAGGCCACACCCCTGCAGAACAACTACTACTATTTACTGTCACTTTCCTAGAGGCCACACCCCTGCAGAACCACTACTACTATTTACTGTCACTTTCCTAAAGGCCACACTCCTGCAGAACCTCTACTACTATTTTCCCTCACTTTCCTAGGGGCCACACCCCTGCAGAACCATTACCACTATTTACTGTCACTTTCCTAGGGGCCACACCCCTGCAGAACAACTACTACTATTTACTGTCACTTTCCTAGGAGCTGCACCCCTGCAGAACCTCTACTACTATTTACTGTCACTTTCCTAGGGGCCACACCCCTGCAGAACCACTACTACTATTTACTGTCACTTTCCTAAAGGCCACGCCCCTGCAGAACCACTACTACTATTTACTGTCACTTTCCTAGGGGCCACACCCCTGCAGAACCTCTACTACTATTTACTGTCACTTTCCTAGGGGCCACACCCCTGCAGAACCTCTACTACTATTTACTGTCACTTTCCTAAAGGCCACGCCCCTGCACAACCACTACTACTATTTACTGTCACTTTCCTAGGGGCCACACCCCTGCAGAACCATTACCACTATTTACTGTCACTTTCCTAGGGGCCACACCCCCCACACCAACTATATACTTCATTTTCAGAGTCATCATCCGTTGGCAACAAAGAGAGGAATTCCCATAGGTGACGTCGGAACTGTTCAGATTTACAACTTTTTAAGAGCAGAGCCATGGAACTGACTGAACGACTAAGCCATAGGGGGTACTGACGGAATGTGATCCGTAGGGCTTACTCTAGAGCACTTCAGACTCCCAGAAACACACTATTGGAAGCACGTCAGCGACAACCACATAATACTGAACAACCCATCAGATTTATAGGGACCTACTGTAAGCAATGGGCAGCCATTGACTCAATATTGAGAAAACACTGGTATATATTACACACAGACCCAGTCCTGTCCACAATGATGGGCCCTCGGCCACTAACTTGTTGTTGACGGCACCTAATCGAAGAGATCGCTTGGTCAGAAGCCATTTTGGCAATTAGCAACAAAGCACAATATATGGTACCATGGCATGTGGCCAATGTAGGGCATGCAGATATATGTATAACCGTAGTTATGTCGTGGATAGGTTTGGCAAGAAGCATTGAATTACACACAAGTTCACATGTAATACAGATAACATTATCTATATATTAACTTGCTCCTGCAATAAAATGTATTTAGGCCTAACAGAATGTTCAAGAAGAGACTGATGGAGCCTGTTGATAGTATTGAGAACGCAGTGGACCTTCTCTAAGCTGACATGAAATTATCACCGGTCAGCCGACATTTCTTTGAAAATCATGATGAGTCCAGCATGGGCCTTAAAGCAATGGGGCTATTGAGAGTCTCTGGGGGAGGGGACCTGGAAAGAACTCTCTTATCTAAAGAAACTGAGTGGCTCTTTCTCCGGTCTAAATGTGAGTATTACAATGAAGACGTTTATATAAATGATGTCCCGAGCCCTTTCGGCCCAAAGCATCAGAATAAAAATGCTCATTTGAATATCTGTATGGAGTGTCCATAATAATATTATATTGCAACTTCTATTATAATATTTCTTATGGATGTGGCCATTTAAGGGCTTCTACATGATCATCACATCGAGATGCAGATTTACTTGTCATGAGAAGAAAATATTTTTTATCCTGTAACTTCATAATCCCTTAAGAGCAACATTGTTATTATTTGAGTCATGAAAGGGTTAACACCCACTGTAAAGGTTGCATTTCGAGCCCATTGTGATTTAGCAATATGGGTTAAAAAGCTTTATCTCAAGTCGAGCAGCATATTCCAATTTGGCTACATCGGTAGCTGTGCGTTATAATTGTAACATTGTTTCAATGGGCCAAATGGTTATGACAGTGTCGCTTAGTAAATCCCCCCCAGAGCCTCTTACGTAGGGCAGCGGGGAGAGGACGGTATTGGCGTGTGATTTCTACCATGACGTTCTGCGCAATGAGTGGCCGATTTGAATTTGTAACGGCTGCTCCGCGGCTACTTCTAGCAGTGCACCGACACTCTCGCATTTGCCTTTGACAAAGCCCGCATTTGGCGGGTGAAACGCGCGTCAGGCGCATCTTTTTGGCTGCAGTCAGGCAGGACCTGTGATAGGGACTTGAGTGACAAAACGGATCGGGAGGGTGAAGGGGTTGGATGGGCTGAATTGATCCCTGGGCCTGAACTTTAACTCTCTGCAGAATACTGAGCACCCAAGTAATAAGGCACTATCTTTGAATGGCACTTTACAACGGGAGGTTTACTATGAGGGTGAAGGGACTGGGACTGGCTGAATAAACCGTGGCTTGGGACCCTTAACTGGCGACAGAAGCGATATTCACCAGTAGTCAGTCCGCTGGGCTTAAATGGTTGCTTTGCACTATCCGTGATATCCCTCCTACACCAGTCAATCAACGTCTTCTTTCTCGCTGTTCTTTTAATATTATCGATTTTAATTGTAGATTAAAAGTTATGTTTTAATTTCCACACTTCCAACTATCTCGGAGGTTATATATGGGAAGGTGCAACTGTGAGGGCAGCTCTTTCAATCTCTCTCCTCCTGTTCTTGTATATTATCACTATTTGGCCTTGCACACCATATACTCATATACTGTGTTTGATGGTTGCTGCTCCCCAACACAATATTTTTCTCGTACTATTTACTGTCACTTTCCTAGAGGCCACGCCCCTGCAGAACCTCTACTACTATTTACTGTCACTTTCCTAGAGGCCACGCCCCTGCAGAACCTCTACTACTATTTACTGTCACTTTCCTAGAGGCCACACCCCTGCAGAACCTCTACTACTATTTACTGTCACTTTCCTAGAGGCCACACCCCTGCAGAACCTCTATTACTATTTACTGTCACTTTCCTAGAGGCCACGCCCCTGCAGAACCTCTACTACTATTTACTGTCACTTTCCTAGAGGCCACGCCCCTGCAGAACCTCTACTACTATTTACTGTCACTTTCCTAGAGGCCACGCCCCTGCAGAACCTCTACTACTATTTACTGTCACTTTCCTAGAGGCCACACCCCTGCAGAACCTCTACTACTATTTACTGTCACTTTCGTAGAGGCCACACCCCTGCAAAATCACAACTACTATTTACCTTCACTTTCCTAGAGGCCATACCCCTGCAGAACCACTACAACTATTTACTGTCACTTTCCTAGGGGCCACACCCCTGCAGAACCAATATTTACTGACACATTTATAATGGCCACACCCCTGCGGAACCACTCAGTTTGGCCTAATATGTGGTCCAATTATATTTGAGGATTATTCTGTCACTTTATTTCTAACCCCACCCACCCTAGCAAAGTGCACAATAGGGTGCAAAGTTATGTGTTTTGGGGATCCACTGAAACACCCCTTGTTTGGGCATAACATAACAGGGGACACAGGGTGCTTGTGGCAGCCAATGAGAACAGGGCATCCAATTTGCTATGTGGGTGCAGGCAGCACAGGGGTGGGATTACAATGCAAAGCTCCTTGCACTGGGAGGGAGAATTGAACTAAATTGCTTCTCCTATAGATCTTATGGTGGGAAAGTATTGGAATTAAAGGACACTTTGTTGGTACCTGAGGCCCCAGCGTTGTTGATAAGGATATCCAAGTGTTTCTCCTGCTGAAGGATGCGCTCAGCAAAGGCCCGTACAGATGCCATACTGCTTGTGTCCAGCAACTCCAGTAGCACCTCTTTGTTCCCCGTCTGACTCCGGATCTCCTCCAATGCCTTCTGGCCACGCCCACGGCTCCGACATGCCAAGATCACCCGGGCTTTCCTCCTGGCAAGATCCATAGCAACGCATTTCCCAATGCCTGTAACAAACAGGGCCAACATGATATGGGCACAGACTTACACTGCAGTCAACCCCCAGTCACCATATAGTACAGGAGATTATACTGAGTGCATCACCTGTAACCCCCACTCACCATATAGTACAGGAGATTATACTGAATACATCACCTGTAACCCCCAGTCACCATATAGTACAGGAGATTATACTAAATGCATCACCTGTAACCCCCAGTCACCATATAGTACAGGAGATTATACTGAGTGCATCACCTGTAACCCCCAGTCACCATATAGTACAGGAGATTATACTGAGTGCATCACCTGTAACCCCCAGTCACCATATAGTACAGGAGATTATACTGACTGCATCACCTGTAACCCCCACTCACCATATAGTACAGGAGATTATACTGAGTGCATCACCTGTAACCCCCAGTCACCATATAGTACAGGAGATTATACTAAATGCATCACCTGTAACCCCCACTCACCATATAGTACAGGAGATTATACTGACTGCATCACCTGTAACCCCCAGTCACCATATAGTACAGGAGATTATACTGAATACATCACCTATAACCCCCACTCACCATATAGTACAGGAGATTATACTGAGTGCATCACCTGTAACCCCCACTCACCATATAGTACAGGAGATTATACTAAATGCATCACCTGTAACCCCCAGTCACCATATAGTACAGGAGATTATACTGAGTGCATCACCTGTAACCCCCAGTCACCATATAGTACAGGAGATTATACTGACTGCATCACCTGTAACCCCCACTCACCATATAGTACAGGAGATTATACTGAGTGCATCACCTGTAACCCCCAGTCACCATATAGTACAGGAGATTATACTAAATGCATCACCTGTAACCCCCACTCACCATATAGTACAGGAGATTATACTGAGTGCATCACCTGTAACCCCCAGTCACCATATAGTACAGGAGATTATACTGAGTGCATCACCTGTAACCCCCACTCACCATATAGTACAGGAGATTATACTAAATGCATCACCTGTAACCCCCACTCACCATATAGTACAGGAGATTATACTAAATGCATCACCTATAACCCCCAGTCACCATATAGTACAGGAGATTATACTAAATGCATCACCTGTAACCCCCAGTCACCATATAGTACAGGAGATTATACTAAATGCATTACCTATAACCCCCACTCACCATATAGTACAGGAGATTATACTAAATGCATCACCTGTAACCCCCAGTCACCATATAGTACAGGAGATGATTCTATGGGATTACGTGTAACCCCCAGGTGGCATATAGTACAGGAGATGATATAAAATAAGAATGTAGAGTGGGAGGATCATTGGGCTGGGGGCAGTAGGGCAAGTAAATGATTGGCTCAGATAAGAGTCTGTTATCTACACTCAGGGGTTAACCCTGTATATCAGTGTGTGTGACCTTGGGGCCCGGCCTTGGGGCCACTGAACTTTTGGGAATGTGCCTGAACCAAGTCCTCAATAACCCGCGACCTTTGCACTGGTGAGGAGGGTGCTGGGAGTTGCAGCCAGAGATTAATTGGGGCTGTTGGGTGCTACGGGGGTAACCTGCAGTGCATATACACGTCCCATCCACATCTGATTTATTGGGGCACCAGTTCTCTCTTTACCCATTACGGGGGCTGAACTGGGACAAATTCCACTCATTTATACTGATCCACAAGAGCCAAATTGCTGACACTCCCCATCAGTTCTGAATGGAAAGATCCACTTCCTTTGCTGCTGCCTGAATTCCCTCCCCTCCCACTGGGAATACTTCCCCTTTAATCCTGCTGCCTGAATCCCCTCCCGACTGGAGCAGCATTAGGGTTAAACCAGCAGGAATGTGTGTGACAGAGGCAAGGAGAGGGTTAACCAGGAGCACTGGCCAATAGCAGCTCAGAACCATAGAAAGGAAAAGTGAAAGGAAAAATCAGCTCCTCCCAAGTACCAGCCGTGTGGCCCCAGGAGCTGACACTCTATGTGGGTGACACTTACCTGTGTTGGCTCCGGTCACTATGGCAGTTTTCCCGGCCAGGGAGACGTGGCAGTTGCGAGGGTCCCAGGATTTCCTCCTCTGCAGACGCAGGATAAGGGCCAGAGCCAGGCAGCAACAGAACCAGCCGGGGTGGTTGAGTAGTGGGAGCAGTTCCATGACTACGGGCAGAGGAGTCAACACTGAACTCACAGCAACTGTCACATTCCTCTTATACTGTCAGTCCCTCCTCCTCTCCTGGGTCCTACTGCCCCCTCTCCTCTTGCTCTCTGCTTGCAGCTCTGCCCAATGCCCCATCAGCTTCATCCCCATTAATTCAGGGTGTCACCGACCCGACCACAGCAGTTTCACTCGTTTCCACACAACAACAACAGCCAACGTCCAAACTCAGCCAGGGGCAATAGCTCACCTTCACATGATACAGTGAGAGCAATGGGAAACTGAACCACCCAGCACATTATACAGTGAGAGCAATGAGAAATGGCACCCCCTGTACATTATACAGTGAGAGCAATGAGAAATGGCACCCCCTGTACATTATACAGTGAGAGCAATAAGAACTGGCACCCCCTGTACATTATACAGTGAGGGCAATGAGAAACTGAACCATTCAGGACACGATACAGTGAGAGCAATGAGAAATGGTACCCCAGCACATTATACAGTGAGAGCAATGAGAAATGGAACCCGCTGTACATTATACAGTGAGAGCAATGGGAAACTGAACCATCTACAACATGATACAGTGAGAGCAATGAGAAATGGCACCCCCTGTACATTATACAGTGAGAGCAATGAGAAATGGCACCCCCTGTACATTATACAGGGAGAGCAATGAGAAATGGCACCCCTGTACATTATACAGTGAGAGCAATGAGAAATGCCCCCCACACACATTAGCACATAACACAGATGAGACCGCACTTATGTTTTTCTGCCGTAATTGGCTGCACGTCTTGTGGCCTGTTCTCTAGGGCCTCCTCATACAATTTCCATCCAATAGACAACACTCATTGTGACTCTCCACTCACATTATAACAAAGTACACGGAAAGAACATGTGTAAGTGTCCCATTATTGTTACATAAATATCCATTTACATGTTACATGTCCACCCGTGATTATCTCATGTAACTCTGTCCAACACGTCTATTTACATAAATATCCATTTACTTTCTCTGATTATCAATTGTAACTTTATTCACGTAGCATCTAAAGGACGACTAATATTTGTGTAACAATAACGGGACACTTATGTTCTTTCCATTGTTATAATGTGGGATGTGAGCTCCCGGCTATTTAACATCATGTGATCTTGGAATTTCTAACGTGTGACTGAGCCTGGAGAGTCAGTGGAAACTGTGATCCTTAAAGTTATACACACGGCTTTAAATGAAGAGGAGCCTTGTCTATTGGATGAAACATTGTACCCCACACACATTATACAGTGAGAGCAATGGGAAACTGTAGCCCCCCAGCACATGATAAAGGGATAGTAAATGGGACCCCCAGAGTAGAGAAGGGAGGGGCAATTGTACATGTAAAGAAGTTATTAGTAAATAACCTCAGTGTAAATGTCAGTGTAGAAATGACACAAATGTGGATAAATACACAAAGCGACACACGGGGGTCTGGAACATAAACACAACCCCATGTAATTAAACTGCTGAGTCTTTATTGGATAAAAGAAGTGAAATGAGAAAACAATTACAACTTGAGGGAAAATCAATGGAGACGTTGAATAGTTTAACCCCTGATGGAATAAATGATTATTGGAGCCTGAAACCGTATGTTTGAATTGAACTGAAAGTCTCCAGTGTTACAGGTCCTGATAATAAACAATAGCAGAAATGTAATGATCTAATTACTAATTAGCTGCTAATTATACAACTACGCAATTAGACTTGATCATTAAATCAATCATTTCCAACATTTAGGGGCAGATGTATCAAGGGTCAAATATCGAGGGTTAATTAACCCTCAATATTCGACTGCCGAATTAAAATCATTCATTTCAAATTTCGAAGTCGAAGGATTTTGCGCAATTCGTTCAATCAAAGGAATAATTGTAAACGATTCAAAGGATTTTAATCCATCGATCAAAGGATATTCCTTCGATCAGGAAATTGTTAGGAAGCCTATGGGGACCTTCCCGATAGACTAACATTGGCCTCGGTAGGTTTTAGGTGGTAAAGTAGGGGGGGCAAAGAAGTTTTTAAAGAGACAGTACTTCGATTATCGAATGGTCGAATATTCGAGCGATTTTTTTTTGAATCGTTCAATTCAAAGTCGAAGGTCGTAGTCAAAGGTCGAAGTAGCCAATTCAATAGTAAAAGTAGCCAAAAAAAACATTCGAAATTCGAACTATTTTTCCTCTATTCCTTCACTGGAGCTTAGTGAATGGGCCCCTTACTGTTCAGCTGTAGAGCTTGTTATTTACTTCTACTGGTTCCTCTGCACATTTATATTAAGTACTAATAACATACCTCCCAACTGTCCCTTTTTCGGAGGGACAGTCCCTCTTTTGACAGCTCAACCCGCAGTCCCTCATTTGTACTGGAAAGTCCCTCTTTTCTCTGCACTGAACAGCCAGAAAAAGAAACAAAGTTTCTCACTTAATTGGCTTTTAGCAGAGAGCCCAGAACAGCTAACAGGTGCAAATAAGATACTTTGTAACAATTTTGAGACACAAAAACACAGTTTAGATAAGGAGAAATATTTTCAAACTTTCATAACCTGCCAAATTTTGTAAAACAAACATGGTAATTAGGGGTGTGGCCACAGAAAGGGGTGTGGTCAAAAAATTGCTGCGCTACGTGCGGGAAAAAAATTTTGTCCCTCTTTTTACTTCCAAAATGTTGGGAGGTATGTACTATCAGTCGAGTATTCCTTTACTTACACATTGAACTTGGAGTAGATGACAATGGACTGGAGATCTCTGATTAAATAGACTTGGATTTATTTCTCACATTACTGGATATGTCACAACACAGACACTTGTGTTTCTACCTCTCCATTGTCTCTATCACTCAATCTTGTACAGGATTTGATCTTTTATACAAACCATTATGAATCTTCATTGTCAAACACAAAACGTTTCAACTTTCACCGGGGAATGAAGGGGTTGGATAGAAAGAGAATGTGGATAAAAGGTGATTTTGTTGCCATTGATGAGACATGAGATAAAGGAGAGACTGAGGCTGAAACTTGTTCAGTTGTAGAAATGACTTTGTGGCACTAATTCTGCTCCCGGATTTCTCGCTCCTCTGTACGTACAATGAAGTCCCCCATAGACACAAACATTTCTCTTGCTGAACGACCGATTTTAGGGAAGTCCGACCAATACTTTGAAATTATCTGTCAGGAAATTGATCAGCCAGGTCAAAAACTCTTCATCGGCCCCAGTGTGATGTATCTGTGTCTGCAGGACAAGCAGCTCCCCTTTGTTTTCCTGACAAATTCGTCTTTTAGTTGATGGTAAATTCGTACGATCATTTCAAAATAATTGTGGTCTCACGATCAGGATCTGATCTTTTATAAATCTCTACATCTATGGGCAGTTTTACATTGAAGTCCTGCGTGAGGTCTTGGAGGAAAGAAGCACCACGCTAATTTAAAGCTTGGCTTCCTTCCATACCCCCCCACTCATATAGGAACCCCTTCTTCCCATATCTACCCCCACTCATATAGGAACCCCTTCTTCCCATATCTACCCCCCCACTCATATAGGAACCCCTTCTTCCCATATCTACCCCCCCACTCATATAGGAACCCCTTCTTCCCATATCTCCCCCCACTCATATAGGAACCCCTTCTTCCCATATCTACCCCCCCACTCATATAGGAACCCCTTCTTCCCATATCTACCCCCCCACTCATATAGGAACCCCTTCTTCCCATACCTACCCCCCACTCATATAGGAACCCCTTCTTCCATTATCTACCCCCGACTCATATAGGAACCCCTTCTTCCCATATCTACCCCCCCACTCATATAGGAAGCCCTTCTTCCCATATCTACCCCCCCACTCATATAGGAACCCCTTCTTCCCATATCTCCCCCCACTCATATAGGAACCCCTTCTTCCCATATCTACCCCCCCACTCATATAGGAACCCCTTCTTCCCATATCTACCCCCCCACTCATATAGGAACCCCTTCTTCCCATATCTCCCCCCACTCATATAGGAACCCCTTCTTCCCATATCTACCCCCCCACTCATATAGGAACCCCTTCTTCCCATATCTACCCCCCCACTCATATAGGAACCCCTTCTTCCCATACCTACCCCCCACTCATATAGGAACCCCTTCTTCCATTATCTACCCCCGACTCATATAGGAACCCCTTCTTCCCATATCTACCCCCCCACTCATATAGGAAGCCCTTCTTCCCATATCTACCCCCCCACTCATATAGGAAGCCCTTCTTCCCATATCTACCCCCCCCATTCATATAGGAAGCCCTTCTTCCTATACCTAACCCCCCATTCATATAGGAACCCCTTCTTCACATATCTACCCCCCCACTCATATAGGAACCCCTTCTTCACATATCTACCCCCCCACTCATATAGGTACCCCTTCTTCCTATACCTACCCCCCACTCATATAGGAACCCCTTCTTCACATATCTCCCCCCCCACTCATATCGGAACCCCTTCTTCCCATACCTACCCCCCCACTCATATAGGAACCCCTTCTTTCAATATCTACCCCCCCACTCATATAGGAACCCCTTCTTCCCATACCTACCCCCCACTCATATAGGAACCCCTTCTTCCCATATCTACCCCCCCCACTCATATAGGAACCCCTTCTTCCCATATCTACCCCCCCACTCATATTGGAACCCCTTCTTCCCATATCTACCCCCCACTCATATTGGAACCCCTTCTTCCCATATCTACCCCCCCACTCATATAGGAACCCCTTCTTTCAATATCTACCCCCCACTCATATAGGAACCCCTTCTTCCCATACCTACCCCCCCACTCATATAGGAACCCCTTCTTCCATTATCTACCCCCCCACTCATATAGGAACCCCTTCTTCCCATATCTACCCCCCCACTCATATAGGAAGCCCTTCTTCCCATATCTACCCCCCACTCATATAGGAACCCCTTCTTCCCATATCTACCCCCCCACTCATATAGGAACCCCTTCTTCCTATACCTACCCCCCCACTCATATAGGAACCCCTTCTTCACATATCTCCCCCCCACTCATATAGGAACCCCTTCTTCCCATATCTACCCCCCACTCATATAGGAACCCCTTCTTCCCATATCTACCCCCCCACTCATATAGGAACCCCTTCTTCCCATATCTGCCCCACTGTCACTGCTGCTCCGAGGGACAAATCTTGACTATTTATGTGTCCCGTATAGAATACTTGTCTACATCATATTAAATGTAATAAATACTGCCCCCTGCTTTCTTGTGATGACATAATGCATTAAAAGAAATGGATGTGACATCATCAAGGCCATATGCAGCATTTACTTTCCCCAATGTCAAATCACATGACCAGCAGCACAATCCCAGTTCCATCTTTCAGATTTTCATGACCTAAATCATAAAGCTCCCAATGAATATGATGAAGGCTAACAGGAATCATTGTATGAAAGAACTATGACATCACTGATAGGTGACATCACTGATAGATGACATCACGCAGGTTCAGCCGATGTTAAAGTGAACCCAGTGATACTCAGTGATCACATGAGAGTATTGAAGGCAGTACCTAGGGAATAGAAGAAAGAATAACTCACACATTTGTGACTGAAGATTACATTCAATTGCAAATCATTAGTATTCACTTCATTACAAGGAATAAAGGGAAGTGCTGGGGAATAACATTACTTTGCACATAGCACTTCCTGTAAAAAGCAATGAGGGGTGTGGCCTCTGAGGCACTGGTAGCAAATGAAGGCAGTTGGGTTACAAATGAGGGGTGTGGCTCCTGAGACAGGTAGGTGGGGGTGCACATGAGGGGTGTAGCTCCCCTGGGATTCTATCCTACATGAGTTGGGGTGAGTCAGTGGTTGATGGGGTGATCCAGACACTATAAGTTTGATCCAGCATAGGGGTCTCTTTCTCTCTGAGCCTTGTGTCTGCCTTTGGAAGCTGAGTAACTACAGGCCTTCCTACATGCCTGGGTTTCTTCTCCCTGTGCTCCGTCTCTTTTGTATGGTCCATCAGCTCCACCTGAGGGCATATGCCATGCCAAGGAAGCCTGGAAGGGTCAAGTTTTGGCACACATAGAACATTGCCAGTATCATCATAGATGACACCTTTCTTGTCTGGCGGCCTTCCCAGCTGGATCTTCAGGATAATGTGCAGTGAGTTGGGAAGAAGTTGGAAGTTTCTATCATCCTCATCCCTCATTTTAGACAGCTGTTCCATCATCATCTCCTTCTCCGTATCTTCAAGAGACTTAGTGATGTTTCTTAAGCCAGAGGCAGTTGGGTTTGATGGCTCTGAGATACAGTCTGTATCAAGCTGTAAGGGAGCATGGTCAGACCTTTGTTCTGGAGTCTCAGAGATGGATTCCACCAAAGCCATATGTTTAAGGGAAGGAAGGGATATAATGGGAATATCACTATAAAAAAACACCATAATGTCTATAACATTACGACACACAACACTGAGCATCGCACATGTGCTACCTGTGTATCTCCAGGATGTGGGCTTGGGGCTGCCCGGATGATTATGATGGTGCATCGCCATCCCTTTGCCCAGGACTCTGTGGTGCATGGTAGGGGATCTTCCATATCCTGCCATGTCTTGTCCATCTCCAGAATGGTTTCCCCCTCATCTCTGGGCACAAATGCCCACCCAGTGATCTGAAGGATGACATCCTGGGCTTGGCCAATGGTGTAAGGAATGATCTAGACAAGAACACACAAAAGTATCTGAGGAGAGAATATTACTCACCTGTCAGACTAGATAGTACCTGATGTACCATGTAACTTACCTGTGGGTTAGGTAGATGTTAAAACATTTCTCCACTAGAAGGACAAGCAAAGACTCCACAATGTCTCCCACCACTTCCTCTCCATATATGTCATGTGGGAACTTGTTCAAGGGGGTCGGTGGGTGGAGGTGGGATGGTAGCAGGCCCGGACTGGCAATCTGTGGGTTCTGGCAAATGCCAAAGGGGCTGCTATAAGGTGCCATAAAAAGTCAGTATTTAGTGGGCTGGTGAGGGCTGTTTGGGCCTCTGTGTGGGCTGAGTGGGCCTCTATGTACCTGAAATGCCAGGGACTATTTAAATTCTCAGTCCGGACCTGGATGGGAGCTGGTTGGAGGGGGTCGAGTGGGAGCCAGTTAGAGGAGGTTGCAGGGGGTCGTGTGGGAGATGGTTGGAGGGGGTCAGACGGGAGGTGGTTGGAGGGGGTCAGGCAGGAGTTGGTTGGGTGGGAGGTAATTAGAGGGGGCGGGCAGGAGGTGGTTGCAGGGGATCGGGTGGGAGGTGGTTGGAGGGGGTCGGGTGGAAGGTGATCAGGTGGGAGGTGGTTGGAGGGGGCCGGGTAGGAGGTGGTTGCAGGGGGTCGGGTGGGAGGGGATTTGGGGGGAGGTGGTTGGAGGGGGTCAGGTGGGAGGGGTTGCAGGGGGTCAGGTGGGAGGTGGTTGGAGAGGGTCGAAGCTACCTACATATTCAACAGGAGTAGGACAACCATAACATGGGTACTCAGAGCTACCTATATATCCAACAGGAGTAGGACAACCATAACATGGGTACTCAAAACTACCTACAGTATATATCCAACAGAAATAGGATAACCATAACATGGGTACTCAGAGCTACCTACAGTATATATCCAACAGGAGTAGGACAACCATAACCATAATAGACTGAACAATCTGGGTGACAGATACTTTTGCCATCGGGCTGGTATTTTACTGGCCTGGCCGGTAAAAATGATCCCAATGTTATTAATAGGGAAATAAATACATTGAAAGGCCGGTATCTTTTTGCAGAAAAGGTGGCAACCCTAGTGACAGAGTGGCCATCAAACAGCTAAAAACACCTAGAGGTCTGGCGTGGGTCATAAAGTTGGGTCGTGCATTAACTTTAGATGGCTGTGCATCAACCTTGGTGGGTGATTTTCAACAGGGTGCGCAACGAATTTCAGCGCATCTCAATCCAACGCAAGGGAAAATGTTGTCACGATCGGTACAACGCGATTACACAGAGCATGGTGATGTTATTCGCGCCTCCATCTTCTTCACTATGGAGCACATTCACTAGAGCAGTGTGACACCCAAAGAACTAAAACCAGAGCAACATCAGAGCTCAATCTGCCACAGGACGGCAATAAAGTCTGTGCACTGACAGTGACTAGTAAATATACATTCAAATTGTACTATTGTCAAAATGGAAAGAGTCAACTCATTGCTGGAATTAATGGAAGATATACAGGTGGCCAAATCAGCCAAAAGATCAACAAAGAGACCAGAGAAAGTGCTAAATTTTAAGAAATATAATCAGACACTACTTAGTACTCGGACTGTAAAGCACCCAATCCACCAGATTTGTCACCTCAGAACTCAATAACTGACAACTGCTCAGGAATGGAACAGCGAGAAGGGGATCCCCCGCCCCAAGAGACCAATGTCACCCCTACATGGGGAAAGTCAGCAGAGACAATGCCCACCCCACAAATGCCGCCCTGAATATGGGAATATTTAGAGTGGATTAAAACTATAATCCAGCAATCCTCTTCCCAACTGCAGGCCACTAAACGCAGGATTCCCCCCTGATTTATCAGACATGGAGGAAGGCCCTGCATCTAATATGGATGCTATTTCATTCCTGGAGTCTATATGTATCTGAGGAACCCTATTCAGATTTACATAGTGATTCTGACAGTGAACAACCCGCATTTGCCAAAACAGATATTGCCAAAAAACTCCTTAGGGAGATGGTGTAGACTTAGATATAAAAGACGAGACCGTTACAGTCTCTAAGACAAAGTATTAGGTGTCCACCAGAGAAAGGAACGCTCATTTACTATGTTCAGCGCAATAACAAAAAACATTCACGCAGAATAACTGCAACCGGATCTCCAGTTTGCCCTGACCAAGAGATTCTATGATATTTACCCAGTTCCAGAAGAACAACAGAAAGTATCGGATAAGCCGCCAAGAATAGATTCTGCCATAGTGAGACTGTCTAAACAAACTACATTTCCAACTGAAGTGGGAGCGTCTAGGGACCCTATGGAGAAAAGGCTGGAGGCAGCACTTAGAGAGCATACGTACAATCCTGCGACCTGCGGGAGGACTAACTCGTACAGCAACACCCATAACCCCCCAACTTTAGACCTAATGGGAATATTAATTGACTAAACACTACTCTTTCCTTTGAAGCAGACTCAGCATTAGAGATAGTGCTTCTAGCCGCAAAATCTGCTGGCAATTCGATAGTGGCCAGACGGGCACTTTGGCTATTCCATTGGTCAGGAAACACAGCATCAAAAAACAATTTGTTGAGTCTCCAATACACAGGGGACTCCCCGTTTGGACCAGATCTCAAGCAGATCATCACAGGGGTCATGGGCAGCAAGAGCACCTTCTCCCACCAGGAAAAAGAGGTCGTATGGACTAACAGAACAAGTTTCCAACCAGGCGCACAGGAGCCGCAACCAACCACAATTTTTCACTCCTTTTGCAACAACAGCACAGAACAAACGCAGTAGACAGCAGTGGCAGCAGTCTAATAGATACAAGAAGGTGACAAAGTCTGCGTCAGCATGACTTCCCACAGCACAACCCAATGCCCAGAGTACAGGTCGGCTTTCCACGTTCCTCTCCTACTGGGAAGTGCACATTACTGACAATTGGGTTCTTCAAATCATTCACAAGTGCTACAAAATAAAATTCAAAACTTCCCATCCAGGACGATTCGTACCATCAGTGGTACCACCATCAAAGAAACACGCCCTGCATCAAGTGATACAATTATTATGGCAGACGGGAGTCATTACAACTGTCCAGCATTGCCACAGATTCAAGGGGTTCAACTCCAAACATTCAGGCCAGTGCTAAACTTGAAACAGCTAAACCTGTTTATCCAGAACCAAAAATTCAAGATGGAGTCAATCAGGTCAGGGATAGCCTTCATGGAACCCAGATGCTTCATAGGTCAATTGACTTACATAATGCGTACCTACACATCCCAATGTATCCAAATTCACAACCATTCCTAAGATTTGCAGTCAACGATCAGCACTTCCAATTTGTAGCTTTCCCATTCGGACTCTGCATGGCTCCGAGACTGTTGATTAAAGTCCTAGCACCGATGGCAGCACACTGATGGACAAGGAGAATCGATGTCCTTCCTTACCTCGATAGTTTCAAATCCAAGCAGCCGAGGACACAGAAATAACACAACACAACTTGTTTGGTTAATAAACCACCACAAAAGTTCACTATTCCCAGTGACAGACAGTACAGCTAACAGAAGACAAGGTCAAGACCATAATCAAGAGTACAAAGGGCTTCATCAAGAAACCCAGGGTAACAGCAATGGACTGTCTGCAACTCCTGGGGTTCATGGTGTCAGCACTAGAGCCTATCGCTACGCCAGATGTTGCGACCATTACAACGCAATTTTCTGCAGTGCTGGAACAAGGATCATCATGACCTTCAACAGGAGATCCCAATATTTCCCCAGACCAGAGGCAGCCTATCTTGGTAGACGACTAGAACAAATTGGGAGGCAATTTCCTCAGTAGGCAAACACTCGACCAAGGAGAATGGAGCCTCCAGAGATATTCATACAGATAAGTCACCAGATGGGGAGCACCAGGCATAGACATGTTAGCCTCAAGGCACAATTTCAAGGTCCTGTGCTACTGCGCCAGAACCAGGGACCTGGGAGCAGCGTTCACAGATGCACTGGTAATTCCCTGGAGCTTTCACAAAGTCTACTCCTTTACCCCACTAGCAATATTACCCAGAATCATTGACAAGATCAAACAGGAATGGACGACAACAATACTCCGGATTGGCACAACAGACTCTGGTACATAGATCTAGTGAGCATGTCCATAGACCAGGGGTCAGCAACCTTTACTATCAAAAGAGCCATTTTGCCCCCTCTTCCACTAAAGAAAAATAGTCTGGAGTCACAAACAACAGAATATGACTATGAAGATTTTCATTCATCCAGGTCATAGTATATCTAGTATAGGTCAATCTAAAACATTGGATAATCCTATCACAACTACACAGAATCAAAACCTCTGTGAGTTTCTTCAGATGTCACCTCTTTGAAGAGTTACAATGTGCCATTGTAAATGGATTAGTGGAAGAGTTTATATTCCGAGAACTTCCCACACCAGTCAGTTGTACTGAAGAAGCTGCTCGGATGAGTAGTGAAACGTCTTCATTGATTACTCAGCAAGTCCAGTTGTTTTTAGATTGATCTATACTAAAACAACAGAATACAACAAACAGAAGTGCAGACCTACTTTGAAATAAATGAAACACTGAATAGCCCTATTACATGCTAGTGTTCTCATCTGTTTAATGTGACTTCTGTTTCTGAAGCTCCATGTTGATCTTCCCTCTCCTGTCTTGAGTGTGTGACCACGGTAAGGTCCATGATGAATCATCTTGCTGAGGCTCAGTCTTGCCTGTCACTCCTGGGACGTCTATACAGCCCTCGCTCCTGCTGGTGGCTTCCTGAGCGTGCCATCACAGTAAGATAACCATTAGCTGGTCGCACACTCAAGAAGCCGCCAGCAGGCGTGAGGGCTGTATAAATGACATGACAGGCAAAGAAACAACACTGAGCCGCAGCGAATAGGGTGAAGAGCTGCATGAGGCTCCGGAGCCGTGGGTTGCCTACCCCTGCCATAGACAGACCATGGAGAATACCCTTACGACCAGATCTCCTTCTCCAGGGCCCAGTTCGGCACCCCAATCTGACCATGTTCCGTTTAATGGCTTGGCACTTGAAACCGACTTGTGGAGCGAGTGGGGATTTTCTGAAGCAGTCATAAGCATGGTTCAGAGAGCAAGGCTACAAGAGCCTACCACAAAGTGTGACAGATATATATCGGAGAGTCATTACCACCCTATTACGGGACAGACTTTGGACGCAGTGTTGGACTGGCTCTCGTGGCCCCCGCCAGCCCAGTCCTGCTCCCTGTCAGTGCTGCACTAAGCCCTGGTCAGAAAGGTGAGGGTGAGCGAATGTGCGGGGGAGTTCAGCTGTCTAGTGCGCATCCCGTTTGGCAGACCTGAGCCTGTGGTACTGAGAGGAACAAGCGCATGCGGGAGCCGGGGGGGGTGTCTCCCTCCAAGCGCGTGCGGGGTCATGTGCACACGCGGCAGGGGCCCCTGAATGGAGTTTGTAGTATGGACAGGGGTCAGAGGGGGACCCTAAGAAAACCAGCCCGGGTCCCCCAGTCCGACACTAAACCATATGTAACTTTAAAATCGCAGTCTTTTTTAAAAAATAACTTACCGGTTCTCCGCTTGCGCTCCTCTTCAGAAAAAGCAACATGGCGACGACCCATAATGCGGCGCTCTATTTCTCCACCCTGCCGCCTATAGGAGATATAGCCAGGGAGAAGAAATCAAGCGACACACGATAGATCGTCGCCCTGTTGGCTTTTCTAAAGAGGAGAATCGGTAAGTTATTTTTTAATAAAGACTTTGCCAAGTTATATATGGCTTGGTGGTTTTTTTCGTTCTATAGAAACTATTTTTTTTTTTTTTTAAAAAAAAGGACATTATTGTCCTTTAACTATCCCTAAATCTCTCATGTTGTAACACTCTTTATTTTACACTCGCCTCCTTTGTTAACAGGCAGGACACAGGTCCTGGCATTTCAGGTACACAGAGGCCCAAACAGCCCCCTGAATAGTGACTTTCTATGGGACCTTATAGCAGCCCCTCTGGCATTTGCCAGAACCCACAGATTGTCAGTCCGGGCCTGGCGGGACATGATTAATAACCATTGCCCATAGCTCACAAATATTATGCCCCTCCTTTATCCACTGTAGTGCCAGAGAGGGGTAAAAGGAGCAATAAGAAGAGTCATAGGGAGGGGTATATGGAGCAATAGGAGGAGTTATAGGGATGGGGTTATGTGGAGCAATAGGAGGAGTTTTAGGGAGGGTTATATGGAGCAATAGGAGGAGTTATAGGGAGGGTTATATGGAGCAGTAGGAGTTGTTATATGGAGTAGTATCAGGAGTCATAGGGAGGGGTATATGGAGCAGTAGGAGGAGTCATAGGGAGGGGTATATATTTCAGTAGAAAGAGTTATAGGGAAGGTTATACAGAGAAATAAGAGGATCTATAAAGAGGGGTTGTATGGGGCAATAGGAGGAGGAATTATATGAAAAGTTATATAATATCACAAAGGGCTGATTTTCTCTTTCCCAGTAGCGTCTCTCTGGAGCAGAAGATTTCTTCATACAGATCTGTGGGACAATTGAGGTTGGTACTGTGGGGCTCTACAGCCACATTGCTGATGATAGTGAGGCCCACAACACAGTTTACCCTTGAGATGGGAAAAAAGAATCCTGGAAATTGAGGAATACTGGGGCGTTGATAAAACCATGATCCCTGTGAGGAAAGCAGATTGCAGTGGCCTGTAAGCAGTAGTTTGTGGGGTTCGGTGAGGGGCAAGTTTAGGGACAAGGCCTCTTTTTTTGCTGAATCATAAGGAAGCCCATGTCAGAGCCCATTACAACACTGGCTATGGAAACAATTGGCTCTCACCCAATTGGGTCACTGTATTTTGATATGAACAATGTGTCTCCTTGTACGTAGAGCACCATCATTCCGAGTGTGTGACCAACACACAGATCTGCGGGGCCCGATTCTGTGACCCCATGGGGGAGCTTTGCTGTGACTATGACTTTGGTAAGATTATTAGATATGTACAGATGTAACTGCTGATGTCGGACATAGTGAGCAGAGAGGCGCCATTTGCACAACAGGAGTAGTGTGTTCTGCGGTATGGATTCCATGTTTCTCTCAAGATTTGGGGGGCTGTAGGTCCAGCAACAAAGAATTTGGAACAGTAGAGTTTTCAGTCATTGTTACAGAACCTTTCAACTTTTGGAGAAACTCTAAAGCGTGGTTCTTGTGACCTGGTATTTAGGGATTAGCTCCTGGAGCAACAGGTCCCTTCCCATAGTGTCTCTGTGTGTGGCTTAGTCCATGTGTGGTAGATGCTGTATAAACCATTGCTCTTGTGTGCCCCCAGTGTAGTGCCCACATGCCAACCCGCAATGAGTGTGACTAATTCCGTTCCCTTGCGGGTGACTGGATCAAGACTCTGATGTGAGATACTAAATAAGTTCCCTCAGGAACCTGCAGAGATGTTGGTAGGACCTTACCATTCTGCCTTTAGAACTTCATGTTTCCATTGGCATCATGGTGGCCCCAAGTTTTGGCCCTCAACCACTCTACATCAGCCTGTTCACTTTGTATCCCTCAGTTTCACTCACTTCCACCCCAAGGAAAACTAGATAGTGCCCTTGTAGGTGCCCTGTGTTCAACGTTGCCCAGTGAGGAGCACAGAAGAACATATTTCTAACAGTAGGTTGTCTCTCTGGAGATGAGACATCAGAATTGGCTTCCACCTGTAGCTAGTGATGGAATATTCCAATAAACCCATTGTCACCTTCCTCAGATCAGCTGCTTGTTTTTCCAGCCACTAGTTGCACCACTAGCCATGTACCTGTGCAGAAGAAGCGGAGTGCCTGTAGGTACCCACCTATTCATACCTACCTCTCTATAGAAACATGTATATGACCCCAACATGTGCCAATAATAGTATCTCAAGGTTGAACTTAAATGTGGGTGGGTTTTATTTACCTTTGGTTATTATGTAACCCACCCCTCCCCCACTCCCAGCCACATATGTACGAACACTTTACCCCCGAGTAAAAAGGGCCAAGCAGGGGCCACACGCGCTTCTTATAAAACATTTAATAAAAGCAGTGGTACATTATCCGTCTCATTGAAATGTTGCATTATTGTACAAACACATAGAAACAGCCCTTGTGTGTAAAAAAATCTCTTGCCCCAAAAAGGGAACACTTAGCTGCTCCACAACTGGAGACTGATGGGCGTGGCCAGAAGAGAACTGCCCACCACAGGGTCACCTTCAGTACATATTGCTCCACTGCTTTCACTCAACCCCACTCTGGTCACAGAAAGGACACTGTATGTACCCCAACATGTATGAGCAGCTCTAACCCCCCAAACCCCACTGTAATATTCCATTTACAATTCTATAACACTGCTGTCCTGTGGGTACAATAGCCCCCCACACTGCAATACAATAGGGAATGTCACCCTCTCACTGCAATTCTATAAGGAGTGTACCTCCCCACGCTGCAATCCCAAGGAAATGTAACCCCCACTGCAATCCCAGGGAGATGTAACCCCCACACTGCAATCCCAAGGAAACTTAACCCCCATGCTGCAATCCCAGGGGAATGTAACCCCCACTCTGCAATCCCAGGGAGATGTAACCCCCACGCTGCAATCCCAAGGAAATGAAACTCCCACACTGCAATCTCAGGGGAATGTAACCCCCACACTGCAATCCTGCTCCACATACACAAACATCCATAGTGGTTAGAAAATGGCAATACCCTTATATTAAGGTTCTGCACCTTGAATACCTTCCCTATATCACTGTCCCTTATAGAGGTGGGTCCTGGAGCCAATTCAGTGAATTCTTCTAGAAAAAACTAAGGCAAACATGTCCCACCTTTCTGTATTTAGCTACACAGATTCACTGATTGTCTGATCTCATTTCTCTCTTTACTACTGGGTTGGAAAAGGCACCAAGGTCACCTCAGTGGTGATGTAAGTATTTTGCAGAGAGAGTTAGTGTAAATCTCAGAGATCCAGTTAGAAATGAAACTCACACATGAAAGAAGATGCAAGTTGGCTGCCTTACTAGAAAAGAAGGGAAGTGTGGCTTGTGTTTGGCGAAGTGGCTGAAGTGTCTCTGCCCAACTAAAAAGCAGATAGCGAATGATCATCCATTCCTGGAAAAGGCTCAGTGGTGACTCCTCCATTCTCCAGTTCATACTGGTTTTTAATTTACATGGAGGTCTTCTCTAGGACATGTCTTATTGATGTCTCCTGCGGTACACTAGCCATGAGTTTTCTAGTCCATACTGGTTTTGAATTTGCATGGAGGTCTTCTCCAGGACATGTCTTAGTGATGACTCCTCCAGTACACTAGCCATGAGTTTTCTAGTCCATACTGGTTTTGAATTTGCATGTAGGTCTTCTCCAGGACATGTCTTAGTGATGACTCCTCCAGTACACTAGTCATGAGTTTTCTGGTCCATACTGGTTTTGAATTTGCATGGAGGTCTTCTCCAGGACATATCTTAGTGATGACTCCTCCAGTACACTAGCCATGAGTTTTCTGGTCCATACTGGTTTTGAATTTGCATGGAGGTCTTCTCCAGGACATGTCTTAGTGATGACTCCTCCAGTACACTAGCCATGAGTTTTCTGGTCCATACTGGTTTTGAATTTGCATGGAGGTATTCTCCAGGACATGTCTTAGTGGTGACTCCTCCAGTACACGAGCCATGAGTTCCCCTGCCTGCATGGAGGTCTATACATAAAATGTTTTAATAGCAAAGCCTCCAGTCCATACTGGTACCAAGTGTCATAGAGTTCTGTTCTAGAATATATTGTAATATTTGCTCCACCATTTTCACTCAAGTGTCATGAAGTTCTGAGCACAGAGGTCCATTCCATGAAATGTTTCAGTTGCAACTCCACAAGTAAACTAACCATGACTTCTCCAGTCTGTAGTGGAAATGGGTGTGCATGGAGGTCCATTCAAGAAACGCATTAGATGGTGAAGACTCCATGTCTATGATTCGTCTGTACAAGAACTGCTTGGAGATGTGGAGATCATTCCAGCTAAATGTTGACTCCACCAATACACCAGCTTGAAGTCCTCCGGTCCATAATGGTGGTGTATATATTTGAAAGACATTTCAGAAAATGTATTAATACTGACTCCATCGGTATATAAGCTACAAGTACTTTAGTCTGTTTGTACTTTAGTCTTTAGTCGGGTGCTGAACCCAAAGTACAAAGACCAGCAGGGCTGTTAGTGTGATGCTCAGTCGGGTCACAAGTCAATATTTATATCCAGGGAGAAGAGTCAACGGTATCATGAGCAAAGGCAGCTCCTAGGAACTGATTGCATCACCAAACGTGGGTACAAGGCAGAACCCAAGTTGGGAGTCCAGAGGTCATTTAAGGCAAATCTTAAGGTATCAGGGCCAATAACCAATCAATGGCACTAGAGAGGCCATTGCTTTAATAGATGCAGCACAGTAGGAAAGGAATACTCTACAAGCTTATGGTTAGAGCCACCAATATTTGATCTTTCCCCTCCCATCATCCTCTGTGAGGTATTACATGCCCAGTCTATACTATCCTGCCATATATACAGTAATACTGGTGCAGGTTTTCTGCAGATACCTGAGCCAGGATGCTCCCTATACTACTGCTGAGTAGGATGCTGCAAAGGATTCCTACATCAATGAAGCTGGAACATGAAATAGTGCTAGGAATGTGCTGCTTTAGCTCCTACTCGGCTCACAGAGAATGTACGAGGGGCAACACATACGAATACCCCAACCAATCCAAACAGCAGGAACGGGAGACTCCACCTTCTTATGAGCCAATGCACTGGCCAAATGGATCTGAATCATATGGAACAAGCTTCTCTGCATGGTACTGTTCATCATGGCAAGCTGGGCCATACAATTCTGCTGAAGGACTGAGCATCCAGATAAGCACTGTACTGCATGGCCGAGTATCTTACTATAGAGAATGAGCAAGTGGATAATCACTGTGCTGCTGTATATGATACAGATAAGTATTTAATGGTTAGACGTTTACCAATATCCTGTGTAGGAGAATGAAATTACTCTGTTGCTGTAAGTAGTGGTGCAGAGTATATTTGCCCCGTATATAATGATGCTGCTGGTAATAATACTGTATTATATATGAATATACTGCGGTGCCGGTAATGTGCTGAAGGTGAGGGTCGGGTGAGTTCTGCATATAAATATGGGATACACCACAGACCTCTCTGTGTGATACATGGGTGCTCACCCTACAGAAACACTGGACACACCTCAGTGAGTGTTCAAGATGACACGTCAGGAGTATGAGTGCTTGTTCACACTATATGGCAGTGCTGGATCTAATGTGCTGCAGTCATGTCCCTACCTTTCACTATAGGAGTAAGAAAGGCAGGTAAGTGTCCCTCTCTCTATAATGTCAGTCACATTAATTCCTGTAAACATTAAAGTAGAAAGCCCAGTATGGGAAGCGTGGTGCAGCTGCTGGGATCTGAGCCTCACACGTTCACAACAGCACCATACAAGTCTGTCACCAAACCTACTAACTGTCATGGTCAACCCGTGCAACTGTCACCCCCACCTACACTCTCTCTCATCATCAGCCTGTCACACTCTCCCTGTTCCCCTCACCTACTCTCATTCATCATCACCCTGTCCCAAGCGCCATCTTTCCATATAGTCGTAACCCTCTGAATGTTCATCCCCCAAATGGGCCTCTAATGTGTGAAGGAAGCGCCACATCACAGCACAAGGCAGGGTAAAAGGTAAGAGACTCGGTGAGCTCCAAAGATGGCTGCCACTTTCTATAGAGTAGCTCTTTAAAGCTGAAGCTGACATACAACTGGTACAATCAAATCCCCCAGGGGGTAGAAGGTTGGGGTTGAGGTAAGTACCGGTCCTCTTGCCACTATCTGAAGGCACAAAAGTGTAGGTTCAGGGCACTGGTGAAGAGGCCGAGGAGACCCAGAAGCACCATTTGCTTTTGCTGTTCTGCTTGCGAATAAGCTCCTCCTCTTTCTCGCGTTCCCGTTTACATCGCAGATAGCGGTCTTCCTCCTTAAGGTACCAAACGGGGGGCCATCGGTGACGCTCAAAGTGACTCTTATTCTCTGCAAACAGAAATGAGCCTATGGGTCAGACATCGCTATGCACATGTCACTAGGTGGAATATGGTGGCAGATTGGGCAGCGGGACTGGCACTGCAAGTTATAGAGAACTGGCACATAGAGACGAGGGCTTACTCTTAACTGCCAGGAACACTCCCACCCACAAGGCAAAATGGCAGCTGTTCCCTGGCACAGAGCATTACCTGGGTTCATGTACTTCATCTCCCGAGGGAATTTGCGGCACACAGAGTTGTAGTTGGTGCAGATGTAGTGAAGGCACCAGTCTGCCAGCTGCTTGGCATTGTGGAGCTGAGGAGACAAGAGAAGTGTATGTCACTGCAGGAGATGTCATATACACAAAGGAAACACGGGAACCCCTAGGACCTATATAGGGGTACAGAGGAACTTACAGTTTCACCCCAAGCCAAGCAGAGAAGTCTGACCTGTGCCATCTCCAGGTAATGCAGGACTTGCCCGTCTATATCCTCCCCTTGTACGTAGGAGGCCAGGAGCTCATCCACCGCATGTTGCTCTAATGAGGGGAGAGCACAGTGTTAGATTTGTACTGTAATGTACAGGGGCAGATAGTCTTCCATCGTGGGGCTTATATCAATGGGCTATTAGAACAGATATATGATATAGGGCAGGGACTGTCCATCTCAATGTTGCACAGTAAGGCTGGAGGAAAGAAGGTCCATGCATGGCTGCCACTGAGTAGCCCTACTCCCTAACTGCTTTGGGCAGGACATACAGCACCTGCAACGGGCCTGGAGGTAGGAGTAAGGGTAACGCCAATGGGCATTGCTAGTTCCTTAGCAGGTGGTGGGCATACAAATATGTGGATTATTCCTTACCAGTCAGGGCTTGCAGGTGGGGGAGGCACAGACGGTTGGAAAGTACCAGAAGCTCCACAGAATCCAAGGCAGGTGCCAGGCAGAAATTGCCAAGGTACAAGTATTCCAGGACGGTATGAAGGCAGCTACATGAGGTGCCAGGAAGGGAGACCTGGATTAGACATGTAGACAATAAATATGTGTGGCCCCCCAGCTGATTGGGGCCACAGTTAAAGAAGTATGTGGGTTCAGTGGTTGCAGCTGGCCAGTCTCTAAGTCTTGCACTGGCACTACTACCACTATTTGCACCAAGCCCTTTTTGCCCTATACAAGTAAGTGCTAAGAACCCACCGTCACATTGTAAAGGGTGAGTCATGATTGTGCCCTACCACAGGGAAGACTTCCAAATACTGAAGAAGTAACCAACCCTGCCAACAGCCCTGAACCCAACAGCACAGTTCAAATGGTCCTTTCTGGGATTCAGAATGTATTGACTAGTGGATGGATAATGGGCAAATTGAGGAGATGAACAAAGAAGGAGATAAGGCTAGAAGTAGTATATAACAGACAGAGGGTTTGAGGATAGAGATAGAAGCTATATAAAATCATGGGCAGAGGGAAAAGGTAGCAGGCAGAAGAAGCAAATAGTAGTCAGAGATCTGTCTGAGATAGTGGACAGAAAGAGAAAATGAGGGCAGATGGCTGGAGTTTGAAGAACCAAAGAGATAGCAGGCAGGAGGAAGAGGAACTGGACAGAGATTGGTTGCAGATAATGGAACAAGGGAGCCAATAATGAGCAGAAGAAGCAGATAGTGGGTAGAGGTTGGTTGAAGATTATGGGAAGAAGGAGAAGATTGTGGGCAGAAGAAGCAGATAGTGGGCAGAGGGAGGTTAGAGACAATAGCAAGAGGGTGGAGATCATGAGCAAAAGGAGCAGACAGTGGACAGAGGTTGGTTGGAGATAATAGGATTTAGAGGAGGTTGTGGACAGGAGGAGAAGATAGTAGGTAGAATTTGGTTGGAGATAATATGATGAGGGAGGTGATCGTGGGCAGAGTTATCTGGACATAATAAGATGAGGAAGGATATTGTGAACAGGAGTAGAAGATACTGGATAGAGTTTGGATTGAGATAATAGGATGAGGGAAAAGATCGTGGACAGAAAGAGCAGGTAGAGGTTGGATATAATAGAATGAGGGAGGATATTGTGGACAGAAGTAGCAGATAGTGGGTAAAAGTTGGTTAGACATAATAGGATGAGGGAGGAGATCGTGGACAGAGTTTGGCTGGAGATAATAGGATGAGGCAGATGATAATGGATAGAAGAAGCAGATAGTGGGATGCTTGGTTGGATAAAATATAATGAGAAAAGATATTGTGGACAGAAGGAGCAGATGGTGGGTAGAGGTCGTATGGAGATACTTTGAGAAGGGAGATGATGGTGGGCAGAGGGGAGAGTATCACAAAGAAGATATCATGCTGGTCTAAACATAAATGGAAATTTGGCAAAGTAGAACTAACCTCCTGGGCAAAGCTCTCCCGGAAGGAACCACAGAATAGAGCAACCATCCAGTCACAGTTTGCGATCAGTAAGGGCTTGTGGGCATGGACTGTCCCATCGTCTACTTTAAACAGAATATCTGACAAAGGTGTAAGATACCATGAGAAGTCATACAAAGGGTATGGGGGTGAGGGTCTACACAAACTGTAGTTGACAATGTGCCAATCTAAACATTGTGTCTCAGTCTACGGCCTTATGCATTTTCTGCCAAGTGGTACTTAGTCATGTAGGTGGTAAGGAACTACAGGTGTCCACCCCAAAACCCCACCCCATCAATCAAGATTTCATCAATCACTGTTGTGACATCAGTAATGATGCATGTGGCTGTTATTACACATACATTTGCAAAGGCACTGGGGTTTAGTTTGAGGTGTTGAACTCGATGGAGTTGAAACCCAACGTAACTATGTACATACAGTATATATGTATGTGAGTAATTGAGAGTGCAGATGGGAGTACCTACCTGAGAAGACCCCCCTGCTGAGACATTCCTTAATGCGATTGGCTCTGCGCACATGGAAGGCTTTGGTAATCTCCTGGTTCATGAACCCTTCCTTGTTCATCAGGTTGGAAATCATCATGCGCAGGTCAAAGACCTCCAGCGCCTCGGCTATATTTGCCACCTGCATGAGATCGGCCCGGTTTTGATCCAAGTTGCCCGTATAGAGGTACTCCAACACCACTCTGAGTGGCTCTGTTTGGGTCTGCTCCTCCATCTCCACCACTGTCATTAGTCTCTCCCTCTGGGTCAGAGGATCTTCTATCATGCCTACCCGCACACTGGTAAACCCTCTGCCCCACTCACTTAAGCTCCGCCCCCACCCCAAAAGCATGCAACCTCCATTCCTACCCTTCCCATGTACATGCTCAGGCCAGGAAGCCCTCCCAGCCAGTAACTTATTAGAGGTCTCTTGGTCCACCTCAAGGCTCATGCTCTGATTATCTGCCTCAGTTGTCCTTTGAGGGTCCTCATAGTGAGTCCTGCTCCCGGCTCTGTTTGCTCCAAATGGGCTCAGCTCCAGAGAGAAGAGGTCATAGAATTTGGAGCAGGCAGTTGCCAGGTAGACCTTGTGTGCAAATACCCTCTGACTATCGTCGAGTTGGAACACCACATCGGCACAATGAGGGCTACGGAATAGGGCATCTGGACCCCGCCCTCTGCTCCCGGGGGTGTCCACCGTATTAAAGATGGGGGGTGGAGGCTTTGGGGGCAGGAAAGGGTCTTGAAGCAAAGGTCTCTGCACCTTTTTTAAATGAGACTTCCAAAACTGTAGGTGCCTCCGTGAGATGAGAGCAGCCCTGATGGCATTGTCAAACACGTCCTTGATGCCAAATTGTGCCACTACACTGGTCTCGTAATACGGGATCCCCAGCTCCTTTGCCACCTCATGCCCTGCTTCTGGGCAAAGGATATCACTTGGTTTGATTGGCCTGTAAATGAAGCACAAAAGGGTGAGTCCCCAGTAATAATTTTCTGTATTTTTCCTTATCCCAAAACGTGGCTACTCTCTACTTATCTACTTAGCAACTATCTGCTATCTATCTATCTATCTTGCTCCTAGAATACACCCTCGGGTACTGAGAGAGATTAGTTCAGCTCTAGACAGACCTCTATTTCTGATTTTCTCAGATTCACTTTCATCTGGTATGGTGCCTATGGATTGGCGTAAAGCTGATGTCATTCCAATATTTAAAAAGGGATTACGATCTCAGCCTGGCAATTATAGGCCAGTAAGTCTGGCAACTTATTTGAAGGCTTATTAAAGGAAAATTATACCCCCAAAATGAATACTTAAGCAAAAGATAGTTTATATCAAATTGAATGACATATTAAAGAATCTTACCAAACTGGAATATATATTTACATAAATATTGCCCTTTTACATCTCTTGCCTTGACTCTATCTGTGCTGCCTCAGAGATCACCTGACCAGAAATACTACAACACTAAGGGGCCGATTCACTCAGCTCGAGTGAAGGGTTCGAATGTAAAAAACTTCGAATTTCGAAGTTTTTTTTGGGTACTTCGACCATCGAATTGGTTAAATTCGTTCGAATTCGATCGAAGTCGAACGATTCGAAGTAAAAATCGTTCGACTATTCGACCATTCGATAGTCGAAGTACTTGCCCTTTAAAAAAAACTTCGACCCCCTACTTCGGCAGATAAAACCTACCGAAGTCAATGTTAGCCTATGGGGAAGGTCCCCATAGGCTTGCTAACCTTTTTTTGATCGAAGGATTTTCCTTCGATCGTTTGATTAAAATCCTTCGAATCGTTCGATTCGAAGGATTTAATCGTTCGATCGAACGAAAAATCCTTCGATCGTTCGATCGAACGATTAGCGCTAAATCCTTCGACTTCGATATTCGAAGTCGAAGGATTTCAATTCGAGGGTCGAATTTCGAAGTAATTTTAACTTCGAAATTCGACCCTTCGTGAATCGGCCCCTAACTGTAACAGGAAGAAGTGAGGAAGCAAAAGGCACAACTCTGTCTGTTAATTGGCTCATGTGACCTTACATGTGGTTTGTATGTGAGCACAGTGAATCTTACAATCTCAGGGGGCGGCCCTTATTTTTTAAAATGGCAATTTTCTATTTATGATTACCCAATGGCACATACTACTAAAAAAGTATATTATTATGATAATGGTTCATTTACATGAAGCAGGGTTTTACACATGAGCTGTTTTACTCAGTATCTTTTAATAGAGACCTCCATTGTTTGGGGGGTATAGTTTTCCTTTAAGGGATCACATTCAGAATTATGTTCTGAAGAAGGGCATAATGGGTAGCACAGCTTCATTGGGGCAGATCATGTCACATAAATATAACCGCTATTTATAATAAGCTAAGAAGGAGAGTGTATGTGATCAGTTGGATTGTGCCAAACGTTTCATACAGGGTCACATAAACGTTTGCTTTCTACACTACAGGCTGTTGGTCTGAGTAATGCTCTTTGTGAATGGACAGGTAACTGGTTACATGATAGTTACCATGAGAACAAGGCAGTTAAGGGGGATATGATCACTATATATAAATATATAAGGGGAATATGATCACTATATATAAATATATAAGGGGATATGATCACTATATATAAATATATAAGGGGATATGATCACTATATATAAATATATAAGGGGATATGATCACTATATATATAAATATATAAGGGGATATGATCACTATATATAAATATATAAGGGGATATGATCACTATATATAAATATATAAGGGGAATATGATCACTATATATAAATATATAAGGGGAATATGATCACTATATATAAATATATAAGGGGATATGATCACTATATATAAATATATAAGGGGATATGATCACTATATATAAATATATAAGGGGATATGATCACTATATATATAAATATATAAGGGGATATGATCACTATATATAAATATATAAGGGGATATGATCACTATATATAAATATATAAGGGGGATATGATCACTATATATAAATATATAAGGGGGATATGATCACTATATATAAATATATAAGGAGATATGATCACTATATATAAATATATAAGGGGGAATATGATCACTATATATAAATATATAAGGGGATATGATCACTATATATAAATATATAAGGGGGATATGATCACTATATATAAATATATAAGGGGGATATGATCACTATATATAAATATATAAGGGGATATGATCACTATATATAAATATATAAGGGGATACGATCACTATATATAAATATATAAGGGAGGTATGATCACTATATATAAATATATAAGGGGGATACGATCACTATATTTATATAAATAAGGGAGGTATGATCACTATATATAAATATATAAGGGGGATATGATCACTATATATAAATATATAAGGGGATACGATCACTATATATAAATATATAAGGGAGGTATGATCACTATATATAAATATATAAGGGGGATACGATCACTATATTTATATAAATAAGGGAGGTATGATCACTATATATAAATATATAAGGGGATATGATCACTTTATATAAATATATAAGGGGATATGATCACTTTATATAAATATATAAGGGGATAAGATCACTATATATAAATATATACGGGGTATATGATCAATATAAATATATAAGAGGGATATGATCACTATATATAAATATATGAGGGATATGATCACTATATATAAATATATAAGGGGGATATGATCACTATATATAAGGGGGATATGATCACTATATATAAATATATAAGGGGATATGATCACTATATATAAAGGGATATGCTCATTATATATATATATATATATATATATATATATATATATACACACACACATACACATATATATATATATATATATATATATGGGGATATGAACACTATATATAAATATATAAGGGGGATATGATCACTATATATATATATAAATATATAAGGGGATATGATCACTATATATAAATATATAAGGGGATATGATCACTATATATAAATATATAAGTGGGAAATGATCACTATATATAAATATATAAGGGGGATATGATCACTATATATAAATATATAAGGGGATATAATCACTATATATAAATATATAAGGGCATATGATCACTATATATAAATATATAAGGGGGATATGATCACTATATATAAATATATGAGGGATATGATCACGATATATAAATATATAAGGGGGATATGATCACTATATATAAATATATAAGGGGGATATGATCACTATATATAAATATATAAGGGGATATGATCACTGTATTTAAATATATAAGGGGATATGATCACTATATATAAATATATAAGTGGGAAATGATCACTATATATAAATATATAAGGGGGATATGATCACTCTATATAAATATATAAGGGGGATATGATCACTATATATAAATATATAAGGGGATATGATCACTATATATAAATATATAAGGGCATATGATCACTATATATAAATATATATAAATATATAAGGGGATATGATCACTGTATTTAAATATATAGGGGACAGTAATGAAATAGAGAAAGTACAGAGAAGAGCCACTAAGCTGAGTTAGGGGGGACATTGTGACCTGGGTCGGACTGGGGGGGGGGTCTGGGCCCTCCATGACAATGTAAAGGGGGCATACACCTAACAGGGGGTCCTCTGCACCAGTCTCCCCCCCATGAACATCAAAGCAGTATGTGGGCACAATGCCTAGTCTGCCAATGCACATGCTGATGGGGTCCCAAACACTAAACGGTTCTTACTTACTTTGCCAGGGGGCGGCGGGCACGATTGACTGCGTCCAGATCAGCGTATCGCAGGTCCAACTGGCAGCCGACCAGAATAACTGGGGTGCGAGGGCAGAAGTGCTTGATCTCGGGGTACCACATGCTCTTGACATGGCGCAAGGAGTAGGGGTTGGCAGTGGAGAAACACAGCACTACCACATCTGACCTGCAGGGGGTGCCAGAAAGAACGGCAAAGGGATGTGCAATATTAATCATATCCCACATATCCCCATACACCCCACTCTCACGTTTTCTATTAGGGGGACACTGACTAAGCCCCACCCATCATTTGGCCCAATAAAAACCAAATACCAAACCAATTAGCATATTTCACCATGTGGCACCCACTGTTGTGCAGAACTAAAGTCTTATGTTTTGGAGTTCTGTACCACAATAATTGCCAATGTCCCCAAGGCCCTGAAGCAGTGATGACCCCCCCCCCCCCCAAGATAACCCCCAGTTTCTTTACTGCTGAATTCCAGCACAATCTCTGGGCTGCAGTCACTTATCTGATCTTAGGTACCACTCACAATATGTATCTGTGACAGGTGTGTCCTCATTCTCTGGGACTTCCCATAACAAATACCCTCAATATTGGCAATTGTACCCCTGGGTAAAAGCTACAAGGGATGTTCAGTCTCCTGATGATGCCACAATCCCACTGCAATGGATAATCAAAATATGTCTAAAGTGCAACACCCGAGATTTTCATTCTGTTCCTCTCAGCAGCAGAGACGTTACTAGGTGGGCTCAGACTAAGGCTACTAATCTTTATATACATGTGTAGAGACGTTACTAGGTGGGCTCAGACTAAGGCTACTCATCTCTATATACATGTGTAGAGACGTTACTAGGTGGGCTCAGACTAAGGCTGCTCATCTCTATATACATGTGTAGAGACGTTACTAGGTGGGCTCAGACTAAGGCTGCTCATCTCTATATACATCTGTAGAGACGTTACTAGGTGGGCTCAGACTAAGGCTGCTCATCTCTATATACATGTGTAGAGACGTTACTAGGTGGGCTCAGACTAAGGCTACTCATCTCTATATACATGTGTAGCGACGTTACTAGGTGGGCTCAGACTAAGGCTACTCATCTCTATATACATGTGTAGAGACGTTACTAGGTGGGCTCAGACTAAGGCTGCTCATCTCTATATACATCTGTAGAGACGTTACTAGGTGGGCTCAGACTAAGGCTGCTCATCTCTATATACATGTGTAGCGACGTTACTAGGTGGGCTCAGACTAAGGCTACTCATCTCTATATACATGTGTAGAGACGTTACTAGGTGGGCTCAGACTAAGGCTGCTCATCTCTATATACATGAGTAGAGGAGTTACTAGGTGGGCTCAGACTAAGGCTGCTCATCTCTATATACATCTGTAGAGACGTTACTAGGTGGGCTCAGACTAAGGCTGCTCATCTCTATATACATCTGTAGAGACGTTACTAGGTGGGCTCAGACTAAGGCTGCTCATCTCTATATACATGTGTAGAGACGTTACTAGGTGGGCTCAGACTAAGGCTACTCATCTCTATATACATGTGTAGAGACGTTACTAGGTGGGCTCAGACTAAGGCTACTCATCTCTATATACATGTGTAGAGACGTTACTAGGTGGGCTCAGACTAAGGCTACTCATCTCTATATACATGTGTAGAGACGTTACTAGGTGGGCTCAGACTAAGGCTGCTCATCTCTATATACAAGTGTAGAGACGTTACTAGGTGGGCTCAGACTAAGGCTACTCATCTCTATATACATGTGTAGAGACGTTAGGGCCCACTGTTATCTAAATGGCTGTTCATCCTATTCCTCTCAACAGCCAGAAATTTCTGGAAGGGGCCAAGGCTGCTAATGGCACTGGATGGATATTCCAAGACTCACCCAGACTCAGTGAGCCAAACACACAGTCACTTATATATATATATATATATATATATATATATATATATATATATATATATATACACACACATGAACTTTACTTATTGACACACAGATTTATGCAGAAAGAACACAATCAGCACTTATAACTACATATAACACACACACAAAGACACGCACACATCTGTCTGTAGTAAAAAAGTTGGAGCAAGTTTCTATAATAACTTCCAGCTCGGAATAACAGCCCCCAACCCATCCCCCACCCAGAGAGGAAACTTCCCATATGGAGAGAGGGGGGTGGGATGATGTCACTGGCTGAGTAGCACATACAGCTGGGCCCTGGGCTGGGGGCACATTCCTCACATTAGCTGAGCCCTACTAACTGTCAGCCTGGCCCAGCTCACTCACTCTCTCCTGCACTTCAGCAAAGAGTTAATCCTCAGAGCAGATACTCAGCTCAGCTGTGGGGACACACATGGCACCCCTACACTGCTGTCTGGTACACTGGTCCCTGTACCACCTCCTGCTGCCCTCTAGAAACCAACTGTACCCCCAGATCCACTGGTTTAATAGCACAGATACCCCCATAAACTCACTGCCATGTACCCAACTGTACCCCCAGATCCACTGGTTTAATAGCACACTTACCCCCATAAATTCACTGCCATGTACCCAACTGTACCCCCAGATCCACTGGTTTAATAGCACAGATACCCCCATAAACTCACTGCCATGTACCCAACTGTACCCCCAGATCCACTGGTTTAATAGCACAGATACCCCCATAAATTCACTGCCATGTACCCAACTGTACCCCCAGATCCACTGGTTTAATAGCACAGATACCCCCTTAAATTCCCTGCCATATACCCAACGTGCAGCCTACTGTGCCATGAAAACTTATCTACAACCCCCCGAGATCCTTGTCAGTTAAGGACCCCCCAACACACCGCCATTTAATGTATAACTTGCATTGATATCATTTCTGCACAACCTGGTTTTCCAAGTAGGGGCCAGTGTTAGTCCGGCATGAGGGCCACTGCCTGGATACATGAAAACTGATCATTTTGCCCACTTTCGGCTCATCAGCTGATGAGATTTCCCATAATAACAGAGGGGCAATGTCTGACCTGCCGTAAGCAAAACGCCGGTCCTTGTGGTGGTCTCCGAATGTGTCCCAAAGCCGAAGAGACACACTGACTTCATCAACCACATCCCGAGAGCGTTCCAGGACCTGTGGAGAAGATGAAGGGTGAGAGATTCTCTAGGGAGAAGAAGGAGATTCAGTGGAGATGCATTGTGGGAAATCTGTACCTAAGTGCCAGCTCTAGTAGAATTGGCAGTTGGCTGCACATAATAGTAACAGACTCATTGCCAGTAGGAAAGTGACTGTGCCTAGAAGTGTCAGGCATGAAGAGACTGCCATTGACATTATTGGTTGGTTTGAGAGCAGGACATGTTCCATTGTGCTCTGTGGGGCTACATGACTTTTGGGCAGGCTGAGCTTCTGAATATTCTCATTGGATGGTCTCTTACTATGGAAACTGGGCCCCACGGCGCCACCTACAAACAAAGTATTCCCGGTATAGACCCTTATATTTGGGCTACTGATTAGGATGTTTGTGAGCCTGTGTCACTATGAGTACTTCCTGTTGCGAGCGAGTCGTGACCCAACACTTCCTGTTTCCTGTACATCACTAATCCTATCTACTGAACTCCACTCACTGTCAGAGCCACCCAAGCTCAGAACCTCTTCATAAGCTCCTCGTTGCCAAATTCTTGTCTCTCTCTGCACCAATGTTACACTCATGTGTCTAACGCCTTCACTTCTTGCCCGTCACTCACACTCACTCCAGCATCAGGCAAGCGTAGGGGCTGTTCCTGCTTAACTGTGCTTAGTACAGGGGAATATCTTCATGGTCATTGGAATAAAGGAATTGTGGGTCTAATAAAAACTATGCACAAAAGACAACTCAATCAATAACTGATTCATGTGATATATATATATGAATATTGGTTGGGTGCTCCTACCTCTTGGCACATGCGGTACTGGTCAATGGCCCAGACGGTTGGCACATGGGTGGCAAGAAGCTGGTACTGAGTGAGTGTTGCATTGCAAGCCCTGGCACAGATAAGGCGAGTCTTGCCCACAGCATTATCTCCCACCACAACGCACTTAATGGTCTCAACATTCGGCCTCTCATAATCCAGATCAATATCCATCAAGCCGAACCTATATAGAGAGGGAGAAACACGGACCATCAGAATGTGCTGTACAGACATAGGGCGAGTATTATTGTATAATGCAGCGTCAGTAATACTCCCAACTGTACAAACATAGGGCAAGTATTACTTCATAATACAGCATCAGTAATACTCCCTACTTTACAGACATAGGGCGAGTATTGCTGTATAATGCAGTGTCAGTAATACTCCCTACTGTACAGACATAGGGCGAGTATTACAGTCAGGGGTAGAAAAGCTTTTCGAAGGGTTAATAAAGGATAAAATGAAAGATACTGGACTTTATAGCAAATCATAATACTATTAGTGTGTGCCAGCATGGTTTTATGTGTAATAGATCTTGCCAGACTAACTTAATTTCTTTTTATGAGAAGGTAAGTAGACACCTAGATTCTGGGATGGCAGTGGATGTGATTTACTTAGATTTTGCTAAAGCATTTGATACAGTGCCACACAGAAGGTTACTGGTTAAATGAAGGAATGTTGGCCTGGAACATAGTATTTGTACCTGGATAGAGAACTGGCTAAAAGACAGACTGCAAAGAGTGGTGGTAAATGGAACATTTTCTAATTGGACCAGTGTTGTTAGTGGAGTACCGCAGGGCTCTGTACTAGGTCCCTTGCTTTTCAACTTGTTTATTAATGACCTGGAGGTGGCCATTGAAAGCACTGTTTCTATTTTTGCAGATGATACTAAATTGTGCAGAACTATAGGTTCCATGCAGGATGCTGCCACTTTGCACAGTGATTTGTCTAAACTGGAAAACTGGGCAGCAAACTGGAAAATGAGCCTCGGTAATACTCCCTACTGTACAGACATAGGGCGAATATTACAGTATAATGCAGCCTCAGCAATGCTCCCTACTGTACAGACATAGGGTATTAGTGTATAATGCAGCCTCAGTAATGCTTCCTACTGTACAGACAAAGGGCGAGTATTACTGTATAAAGCAGCCTCAGCAATGCTCCCTACTGTACAGACATAGGGTGAGTATTACTGTATATTACAGCATCGGTAATACTCCCTACTGTACATACATAGGGTGACAGCCTCGGTAATACTCCCTACTGTACAGACAAAGGGCGAGTATTACTGTATAAAGCAGCCTCAGCAATGCTCCCTACTGTACAGACATAGGGTGAGTATTACTGTATATTGCAGCATCGGTAATACTCCTTACTGTACATACATAGGGTGACAGCCTCGGTAATACTCCCTACTGTACAGACATAGGGTGAGTATTTCAGTATAATGCAGCCTCTTTATTACTCCCTACTGTACAGACAGAGGATGAGTATTACTGTACAATGCAGCCTCAGTAACGCTCCCTACTGTACAGACATAGGGTATTTGTGTATAATGCAGCCTCAATAACGCTCCCTACTGCACAGACATAGGACGAGTATTACAGTATAATGCAGCCTCAGTAACACTCCCTACTGTACAGACATAGGGTATTATTGTATAATGCAGCCTCAGTAATACTTCCTACTGTACATACATAGGGCAAGTATTACTGTATATTGCAGCCTCGGTAATGCTCCCTACTGTACATACATAGGGGGAGTATCACTCCCTACTATACAGACATAGGGTGAGTATTTCAGCATAACGCAGCCTCGGTAATACTCCCTACTGTACAGACAAAGGGCGAGTATTACTGTATAAAGCAGCCTCAGCAATGCTCCCTACTGTACAGACATAGGGTGAGTATTACTGTATATTGCAGCATCGATAATACTCCCTACTGTACATACATAGGGTGACAGCCTCGGTAATACTCCCTACTGTACAGACATAGGGTGAGTATTTCAGTATAATGCAGCCTCTTTATTACTCCCTACTGTACAGACAGAGGATGAGTATTACTGTACAATGCAGCCTCAGTAACGCTCCCTACTGTACAGACATAGGGTATTCGTGTATAATGCAGCCTCAATAATACTTCCTACTGTACATACATAGGTTGAGTATTACTGTATAATGCAGCCTCAGTAATGCTCCCTACTGCACAGACATAGGACGAGTATTACAGTATAATGCAGCCTCAGTAACACTCCCTACTGTACAGACATAGGGTATTAGTGTATAATGCAGCCTCAGTAATACTTCCTACTGTACATACATAGGGCAAGTATTACTGTATATTGCAGCCTCGGTAATACTCCCTACTGTACATACATAGGGTGAGTATCACTCCCTACTATACAGACATAGGGTGAGTATTTCAGCATAATGCAGCCTCGGTATTACTCTCTATTGTACAGACATAGGGTGAGTATTACAGTAAAATGCAGCCTCAGTAATACTCCCTACTGTACAGACATAGGGTATTACTGTATAACACAGCCTCAGTAATGCTCCCTACTGTACAGACATAGGGTATTACTGTATAACACAGCCTCAGTAATGCTCCCTACTGTACAGACATAGGGTATTACTGTATAACACAGCCTCAGTAATGCTCCCTACTGTACAGACAAAGGGCGAATAGTACAGTATAATCCATCAGTAATGCTCCCTACTGTACATATATAGGGCGAATGTTACTGTATAATGCAGCCTCGGTAATACTCCCTACTGTACAGACATAAGGCAAGTTTTACTGTATAATGCAGCCCCAGTAATGATTCTTACTATAGAGACATAGGATGAGTATTACTGCATAATGCAGCCTCAGTAATGCTCCCTACTGTACAGACATAGGGTGAGTATTACTGTATAATGCAACCTCTGTAATGCTCCCTACTGTACAGACATAGGGCGAGTATTACTGTATAACGCAACCTCAGTAATGCTCCCTACTGTACAGACATATGGAGAGTATTACTGTATAATGCAACCTCTGTAATGCTCCCTAGTGTACAGACATAGGGTGAGTATTACTGTATAATGCAACCTCAGTAATACTCCCCCCTGTACAGACAGAGGGCAAGAATTACAGTATAATGCAGCCTCAGTAATACTCCCTACTGTACAGAGGGCGATAATTACAGTATAATGCAGCCTCAGTAATACTCCCTACTGTACAGAGGGCAATAATTACAGTATAATGCAGCCTCAGTAATACTCCCTACTGTACAGACATAGGGCGAGTATTACTGTATAATGCAGCCTCAGTAATACTCCCTACTGTACAGACATAGGGCGAGAATTACTGTATAATGCAGCGTCAGTAATGCTCCCAACTGTACAGACACAAGGCGAGTATTAAGTACTGTAGCCATGTCCATATTCACATGGGACTTGGGAAATGACTCCCCACAGATAATAGTGGCAGTTGCAGAGGAGGGACACCAGAGAGTAGTGTGAGTGTTACTCACCAGATATAATAGTAACATAAGGAATATAATCTGAGCTTTATTGTTATAACAAGGGGGAGGTAGCAGAGGGGAGTAACAGAGGGTGCTACACAGAGAGGGTACTCAGCACTGTATAAAGGTGGGTAAGTAAAAAGGAGGAGAATAGAGAAGAGTCACTGAAATGTCCCTTCTTACAAACAGGGGAATGACAGTTTGGAGGAAACACTGTAGGGGCCCCAGTTGAGCAGCACGGGGGAGGGGTGTAGGATTTGTCCTACATTGGATGGGGCAGGGAGAGACCATGAGGCGTTTGACCCCATTGTGCTTGTTATGTAACCAGCCAATCAGAATCAGGCAGTGTAAAAGATCAATAGAGCCAATCAGATGGAAGAGATAAAGTTGTCCCATCAGCAGGGAAGGATCAATAGGACGGGCCCTGGGGCAGGACAACAGGAGTCGCTGGGTAGGAGAAAGGGTCAGTGAGATAAACAGGACTGGCAGTCACAGGATAGAGCAAGGTGAGGCCGGTCACGTGTCTTATACAAGCCAATGAGACGCTGTTAAGTGACTTCCACTGTGGCGCCTAAGCACTCATGATGGGCCCCAGATCCTGTGAGGGGTAGGGACGTCCTTCTGTGTCCGTTACCCACCGACTGGAGAGGTTCCTCTGTGCATGGGGGGCCCAACATAATCTCTGTGCCAACCAATCTGCTTCCACAGCAGGGAGGTCCCACTGGGCATGGGCTTAGGAAACACACTGCCCTCCAGTCACCCACCCCTGTCTCCATAATGGTCTCTCCCCAACAGACTGATTGGCCAGTGGTGTATCTATACTGCTGCCACTGACTGACCTCCTTCTACTTCCACCAATGAGGAGCTTCCTTTTGTTCTTTCATGAGGCCACACCCCCAGTGCCTGCTAGTTACCCCCTTACTACTCCCTGTGCCGCCATCAGACTGTACCCCAGTGACATTCTCTGTGCCCGTAGTGAGGTCCAACAGTTGCACAAATCTGCCCCTCACTTAGCACTACAGGAAGTAGTGGGGCAGTTACAGGAAGTAGTGGGGGAAGTTAACAGGAAGTAGTGGGGGAAGTTAACAGGAAGTAGAGGGGCAGTTAACAGGAAGTAGTGGGGGAAGTTAACAGGAAGTAGTGGGGGCAGTTAACAGGAAGTAGGGAAGACAATTAACAGGAAGTAGTGGGGACAGTAACAGGAAGTAGAGGGACAGTTAACAGGAAGTAGTGGGGACAGTTAACAGGAAGTATGGAACACAGTTAACAAGAAGTAGTGGTGACAGTTAACAGGAAGTAGCGGGACAGTTAACAGGAAGTTGTGGTGACAGTTAACAGGAAGTAGTGGGGCGGTTAACAGGAATTAGTGGGGACAGTTAACAGGAAGTAGCGGGACAGTTAACAGGAAGTAGTGGTGACAGTTAACAGGAAGTAGTGGGGCGGTTAACAGGAATTAGTGGGGACAGTTAACAGGAAGTAGCGGGACAGTTAACAGGAAGTATGGAACACAGTTAACAAGAAGTAGTGGTGACAGTTAACAGGAAGTAGCGGGACAGTTAACAGGAAGTAGCGGGACAGTTAACAGGAAGTAGTGGGGACAGTTAACAGGAAGTAGTGGGGCAGTTAACAGGAAGTTTCCCCTCAGACGTGTCCCCGAGGCCGCTGCCCACCCTGTTGCGGTTCCTTCGTGTCCCTCTCTGGCTCAGGTCTCTCCGCTTCCTCCTCCGCATCCTCACACGGGAGTCACGGTTGAGCTGCTCTCTCCTCGGCTCCGCGCACAGGACCCCCCGCAGCCTCTCACACACTGACAGCGTACAACAGCCGCGGCCCAACGACCCTTCCCCAAGTAGCCAATCAGAGCGCAGCTCCAGCGCCACAGGCACGCAGCTCCCAATCAGCTTAGCGGACGAATAACAAATACCGCCCTCAAGCGAACACCGCGCCCCTACCTCTAGATTTTAGCGGCCGTAAGGAGTCAGTCTCTCCGCCCCTTATAATACAACATCCAATGAAATGACTGGAAGACATAGACTGCGTGTCCGGGATCAGTTAGGCTCCGCCTCGCTAAAGCTTTGCTTACAAACAAAGGAAAGAAAGTCACGCCCACTGCTCAAACACCGCCCCTCTATTTCTTGTGTCCCGCCCAAACACGCCTCATGTCACGTGTCGATACGGAAAACCCCGCCCATCAGGGAGCAGAAGCGAGAGCCACGTGTTATGTGATTTGTATTGGGGCTACAGGAAGTGGGGGAGGAGCAATATCATGGGGGAGGGGGAGATGATAAAGTGCTGAGTGTGAGACACACGTGGTCTCTATAACTCCTCCCTCAACTTTATCCACTATATTCCTCTGCCTACATCTCTGTGTATCTCTGTCTGTATATCTGTGTATATATCTCTCTACAGCTCTGTGTATATGTAACTATATATAACACTGTATATTTGTATATATCTCTATATATCTGTATATATATCTCTCTACATCTCTGTGTATATATATATATATATATCTGTGTCACTGTGTATATCTCTGTCTGTATAACTGTGTATATATCTGTCTGAATCTGTCAGTGTATCTCTCTCTCTACATCTCGGGGTATATGTAACTATATATATCTGTCTATCTCTATATATATCTGTCTGTGTATAACTGTATATATCTCTCTATATCTCTGTGTATATATATATATATATAACTGTCTGTATAACTGTATTTATTTCTATATCTGTCTATATATCTCTATATACATCTGTCTACATATCTCTCTATATTTGTATATACAGACTCCCATCATTCCCTCAGCACCCCACTACATCATACACCCTTTTTGTCTGTCACCGTGCTAGAGTGTAAGCTCATTGGGGCAGGGATAGGTTAGAAGTTATGCTCATTGGGATAGTGATGGGTTGGAGTGTAAGCTGATAGGGATAGTAATGGGTTAGACTGTAAGCTCATAAGGGCAGTGATGGGTTAGAGCAGGAGATCCCAACCTTTTTTACCCATGAGCCACATTGAAATGTAAAAGAGTTGGGGAGCAACACAAGCATGAAAAAGTACCTGGGGGTGCAAAATCAGGGCTGTGATTGGCTACTGGTGGCCCCTATGTGGACTTGCAACCTACAAAAGGCTCCGTTTGGAAGTACAAACAGTTTTAATGCAACTAAAACTTGCCTCCAAGCCTGGATTTAACCCTTTCCCTGCTAGCTGATTTGTCAACATCTACTGCCAGACATTTTGTTCTCTTTCACTGGGTTGTCTTTTAGGAAAAAAATATATTGGTTTTTTTTTCAGGACAACTTGAGCTTTCAAAATATGCTCGAATTTTGGCATAATTGCACCAAAATTGAAAAATGAAAATGAAAACCATCATGTTTGACATAGTACAGTCGCATCCATCAGAAACATCATTTATGTACAAGATCACAGCCGATTTGGAAAGTTCTGTGTCTCCTGAATGCGCCGATAGCACATATATATATATATAGTTTTATGTCAATTTGTCACTTGTATAGATTAAAATCTGCAGTCAGTACAAATTGCCAAAGCAGCGTCCACAAATCAGACCTAATTTCAAGGTCAAACATTCCACTAACAGTAGGTAAGTAAAACTAGCCATTATTACAAAGAGCAGATTCTGGAGAATCAAACATGGGTAATTAGATCTATATATACAGCAAGCTGCAATTCTTTCCTAAAGTTATCATTTTATATAGAAATTGGTGAATCAAAAAAAAGACCTCAAAGCTTCCAATCTACAGCATCATATCTTCTACACATCATTAGGTACAAATATAACACCCCTTAAATATGATTGCCAGGAGTCCACTGAACGGTTTGATGCCCAATATGTATAGGTTTACCTAAACATGTGGTATATAGGGACCCCAAAATATAGGCACCCCATTTCAGCTATTAGTTCTGTCATTTCAGATACTGTGAAATCAACACATTTACATTGTTAGGGGGCGGCAAAGCTGGAAAAAAGTATGTTCACCCCGGAGAACCATATATTAGTACACATTCCCCCCAAATTGGGTATGCGGGTCTTTCTACTCCAAAGCACCAACCCGCAAACCTTTCTTAAATTTGTCAATTTTGGTGACATTTCCAAAAATCACCTCAAATCTTCCACCCTGAAGCATCGTATTTCCCACATACTATTAGGTATCAAGATAAATCACCCAAATATGAAAGTCGGGGGGCCTCTGAACAGCTTTATGTCCAATGTACATAGGTTTATTGAAGTACATGGCAAGTAAAGACCCCAGAATCTACCTTGTGAATACTTATTTGATGGCTTAAATTTACACTCATTTATTAACACTGCCAGTTTTATGTGGGATAAAAGGTACATAAAATTATGGTGACCCCTAAAAACCATATATTTTTGTAAAGTACACATTCTGACGAATCTAAAATAGGTCATTATGTCTTTCTCCTCCAAACTACCATACTGCAAAGCTACGCTAAAGGCAGAGGTTTTTATGGTATTTATTAAAGTAAAACATTGCACCACCTTTATCTCACCCAATTTCTTACATACAATTGTAAAACACCCTAAATATTGATGCCAAGGGGCAGATTTATCAAGGGTCGAATTTGGAAGTTAAAAATACTTAGAAAATTCGACCATCGAATTAAAATACTACGACTTCGAAAGTCAAAGTTTTTTTCATCGAATTTGGGGTTCCTGCTGTCGAAAGTAAAATCGAACGATTTTAGCAATCGATCGAAGGATTTTACTTCGACTTCCAAAAACGTTGAAAAATGCATTAGATGGTCCAGATAGGCTAACATAGCACTTTGGCAGATTTAATTTGGCGAACTATTGAAGTCAAAGTTTTTTTAATGAGACAGTACTTCGATTATCGAATATTCTAACTATTTTACTTTGAATCGAATTCGAAGTAAATTCGAAGTGGTAGTATCCTATTCAATGGTCGAAGTATCCAAAAAATGACTTCAAATTATTTTACTTTGAATATAATTCCCTCTAATTCACTTCGACCCTTGATAAATCTGCCCCAAGTGTCTACTGAACAGTTTGATGCCCAATATGCATAGATAAACCAAAGCAGGTTGCATGTGCAGACCCCAAATAGAAATAGAGAATATAAAAATAATGCAATTGCCAACATTAACAACATGTAAAACACCATAAATATTGACATCAAGGGTCTACTGAACAGTTTGATGCAAAATATGCATAGATATACCAAAGCAGCTGGCATGTGCAACCCCCAAATAAAGTATAAGAATTTTCTCTGCTGCCAATTCACCTTCTGTGAACAAAGACCCCCACTGTATATTATTTGCCAGAAGACCCTCCATACAGCACAAAACCATATATTTTTGGAAAGTACATATTCTGATAAATCCAACAAAGATAAAGACGTCTTTGTACACCAAACTATCAAACTTACAGGTTTTTACAACATTTCTGAAAATCGCAGTTTGCCGCATTTATCTCACGCAATGTTTTACTTACAAAGAAAAATCACCCTAAATATGGACATCCGAGGTCTACTGAATAGTTTGATGCCCAATAAGCATAGATTTTCCAAAGTAAGTGGTATGTACGGACCCCAAATGAAAAACGTACATATGAATTTTCACGCTGGCCAACTCAATTGCTGTAAACAGAGCCCCAAATGTGTGTTATGTGCCGTAAGACCCCCAAACTGTAAAAAGACACCCGGAAAACCCATATATTTTTGGAAAGCATTTATTCTCATGGATCAAACAAAGTAAAATACATCTTTGTATACCAAAGCACCAAACAGCAAAACTATACTAAAGATATCTAGTATAGGTCAATCTAAAAATAACTGGACTTGCTGAGTAATCAATGAAGACGTTTCACTACTCATCCGAGCAGCTTCTTCAGTACAACTGACTGGTGTGGGAAGTTCTCGGCATATAAACTCTTCCACTAATCCAATCACAATGGCCCATTGTAACTCTTCAAAGAGGTGACATCTGAAGAAATTCACAGAGGTGTAGATTCTGTGTAGTTGTGATAGGATTATCCAATGTCTCATGCAACTCCTAGATACAGGTGTTACTTGTGAGAGTTGCATGAATGGATGTGTGAAGTGTTCTGAATCCGCCGGGGTACAGATGTTAGAACAGCATTGTATGTAGCAGACAGGTGGTGTCGAAGGCCCCCACCTCTGTTCAGAGATGGTCTCTCCACCTTGACATGAATCGCCTCTTTCACTCCTCGTTCAAACCAGCGTCTTCTTTATCCAAGATTTGGACCTTGCTGTCTTCAAAGGAGTGTCCCTTGTCTTTTAAGTGTAGAAAGACAGCTGAGTTTTGCCCTGTAGAGTTCTCCCTCCTGTGCTGAGCCATTCGCTTGGAGAGCAGTTGTTTTTTTCCCCCCGATGTATAGATCTGTGCACTCCTCGCTACACTGGACTCCGTATACCACATTGCTTTGTTTTTCTTTTGGTGTTTGATCGAGGCGTGAAAGAGGCGATTCATGTCAAGGTGGAGAGACCATCTCTGAACAGAGGTGGGGGCCTTCGACACCACCTGTCTGCTACATACAATGCTGGTCTAACATGTGTACCCCGGCGGATTCAGAACACTTCACACATCCATTCATGCAACTCTCACAAGTAACACCTGTATCTAGGAGTCACATGACACATTGGATAATCCTATCACAACTACACAGAATCAACACCTCTGTGAGTTTCTTCAGATGTCACCTCTTTGAAGAGTTACAATGTGCCATTGTGATTGGATTAGTGGAAGAGTTTATATGCCGAGAACTTCCCACACCAGTCAGTTGTACTGAAGAAGCTGCTCGGATGAGTAGTGAAACGTCTTCATTGATTACTCAGCAAGTCCAGTTGTTTTTAGATTGACCTATACCAGATATACTATGACCTGGATGAATGAAAATGTTCATAGTTATACTAAAGATACACATACAATAATGCAGGGATAAAATTGCAATAAAACCACAAAATTGTGTAAATCAATGAAATAACAAAACAACAGTGTAATTAGTCGCCAAAATAGATTATCCAATAGTCACGCTGCCAAAATAAACCGTTTTTAGGGGTAAATAAAACCACAAAATGGTAAAATGAAAAAGTAAAAAAAAAAAAACATTTGTGAGTTTTTTGTGTTTACATATGTGTATACTTCTAAAAGTTGTGCGACAGTGTGTACGTGTCTATATGAGTGTATATAAGTGTGAAAATAAAAAATGCAAAAAAAGTCTTTACTAAAAGCATTGTGTAAGAGTGTATAATGTATGTAAGTGTATAATGTATGTAAGTGTGTAAGAGTGTATAATGTATGTAAGTGTATAATGTATGTAAGTGTGTAAGAGTGTATAATGTATGTAAGTGTATAATGTCTGTAAGTGTATAATGTCTGTAAGTGTATAATGTCTGTAAGTGTATAATGTCTGTAAGTGTATAATGTATGTAAGTGTATAATGTCTGTAAGTGTATAATGTATGTAAGTGTATAATGTCTGTAAGTGTATAATGTATGTAAGTGTATAATGTCTGTAAGTGTATAATGTATGTAAGTGTATAATGTCTGTAAGTGTATAATGTCTGTAAGTGTATAATGTATGTAAGTGTATAATGTCTGTAAGTGTATAATGTATGTAAGTGTATAATGTCTGTAAGTGTATAATGTATGTAAGTGTATAATGTATGTAAGTGTATAATGTATGTGTGTAAGTATGTAAGTAAAGGGCACTTACCGTTCCTGGAGCAGGAGGGACAATGTGGTCACTGGAGGGTTTCTGGAGCAGCTTTGTGCAGAGCAGTGAGATCTGCTGCATGTCTTTCTTTTAGGTCAGCCATGCGACAATCCTGTTACAGGACAGACATAGTCCCCCAGCCTTGTTGCCCAAGGGGGTGTCGATGTTGCCAACTCTCTGCGGAGGAAGCTAAAGCCATCGATGCAGAGAGAATGGCTGATTTGTGCAGCACCACATTGTACAGGCTTGCCAGTCAAAGGATAAAAAAGAAGCACATGAGGTCAGTGGGAGCAACAGCCAAGGGGTCAGAGAGTAGCATGTTGTTCATGAGCCACTGGTTGGGGATTACTGGGTTAGAGTGTAAGCTCATTGGGACAGTGATGGGTTAGAGTGTAAGTTCTCTAGGATAATAATGAGTTAAGAGTGTAATCTCATAGGGACAGTGATTGCTTAGAGTGTAAGCTTATTGGGACAGTGATGGGTTAGAGTGTGCCAGGCTCTGCTGGGATTCGAGCCAGAGACCTTTGGGTTTCTGTCTCAATGTTTTAACCACTGGGCCAGGTGAGCAGCTTGCAGGGTTGTTCACTATATGTTACCTGGCCTTTGCAGCCCTAGCCCAGCAGCAGCCTGATTGGTTTGTAGTCAGCCAATCAGGACTGACTCTGCCCTATTAAAGGCCAGCCTTCAAAACACTCATTGCCTGACCATTGGTTCCCAAACTAGTAGTGTGGCATCGTCCCTAGCTAAGAGTTCCAGCTCTAGTCCTTTTCCCTTGACTCTACCTTACCCTGAGTTGCCTTGTCTTTCCATGCCTTTTCTTGCCTTGCTTACCCTACCTAGTACCTTTCCCTGCCTTGAGCTTGAACCAACCTCTGTCTTGTACCTAAACTGTCTTATATCCAGTCCTCTTGCTATCCCATACTCTCCTTCTGCTCCAGCCCTTCTACTCCCATCTTCTCCTGCTCCAGTCTCCTTCTGCTCCAGTCTCCTTCTGCTCCAGTCTCCTTCTGCTCCAGTCTCCTTCTGCTCCTTTCTGCTCCCATCTTCTCCTGCTCCAGTCTCCTTCTGCTCCAGTCTCCTTCTGCTCCAGTCTTCTTCTGCACTCTATCCCCAGTTTGACCCGATCTACACTCGCACTGTCCCATCCAATCCACTCTGTTCCTGTCCTGACTCTTTGCCCTCTTCACCCTGTCGCCCTTTTTCCTGTCTGTGTCCCGTGGGTTCAGCCAGCTCTTGCCTAAATGACTCATCTCCCTCATCACCTCCATAGCACCCCCTACCTAACCTTGACAGAGTGTAAGCTCATTGGGACACTGATTGCTTAGAATATAACCTCATTGGGATATTGATGGGTTAGAGTGTAAGCTCATTGGGACAGTGATGGGTTAGAGTGTAAGCTCTATAGGACAGTGATGGGTTCGAGGGTAATCTCATAGGGACAGTGATGGGTTACAGTGTAAGCTCATTGGGATAGTCATGGGTTAGGGTGTTAAGCTGACCATAGATGCAAAGATCCGATTTGATTTTCGGATCATATGTGGAGTGTCCCGACATTTATCTTGCCATGCTGATTGGTTGTTCAGTCGATGGGACAGGTTAAATGATTTCTGTCGGCTGACGATCATATCACTGCGTGTGTTGTCGATCTGACGATCTTCAGTGGGAGACTGTCACTGTCAGCTTTGTCAGACAAAAACTTTCCTACGATTGCTGTGGGGCAGAACCTCGGCTCATCTGTTCTTTACTGCTTTGTTTGATCGGAATGGTTAGTGGCAGGTCGGGAGATGGGAACGTATCATCATTCGTCCAATATTGCAGGGAAATCTTTGCATCTATGACCAGCTTAAGTTCTCTAGGACAGTGAGGGGTTAGAGTGTAAGCTCGATAGGACAGTGATAGGTTAGAGTGTTAGCTCTCTAAGACAGTGATGGGTTAGAGTGTAAGCTCGTTGGGACAGTGTTGGGCTAGAGTGTGAGCTCTCCAGGAGAGTGATGGGTAAAAGTGTAAGCTCATTGGGACAGTGAAGGGTAAGAGTGTAAGCTTTCTGGGACAGTGATGGGTTAGAGTGTAAGCTCATTGGGACAGTGATGGGTTAGAGTGTAAGCTCTCCAGGACAGTGATGGGTAAAAGTGTAAGCTCATTGGGACAGTGATGGGTTAGAGTGTAAGATTTCTAGGACAGTGATGGATTAGAGTGTAGCTTTCTAGGACAGTGATGGGTTAGAGTGTAAGCTTTCTAGGACAGTGATTGGTTAGAGCATGGGTCCCCAACCGTTTTTTGCATGCGAGCCACATTCAGAAGTAAAAAGAGTTGGGGAGTAACACAGCCATTATATAAGTTCATGGAGGTGCCAAATAAAGGATACAATTGGCTATTCAGTTCCCTACAGTCAGCCTACAGGAGGCTCTATTTGGCCATAAATCTGTTTTTTCTGCAATCAAAACTTTCTGCCAGGAACGGATAAATAAGAGCCTGTCCGAGATCACTGGGAGCAACATCCAAGAGGTTGGTGAGCAACATGGTGCTCATGAGCCACTGGTTGGGGGTCACTGGGTTAGAGTGTAAGCTTACTGGGACAGTGATGGTTTAGAGTGTAAGCTCACTGGAACTGTGATGGGTTAGAGTGTAAGCTCACTGGGACGGTGATGGGTTAGAGTGTAAGCTCATAGGGACAGTGATGGGTTAGAGTGTAAGCTCATTGGCTCACTCCATGTCCCATGCACTGTCATTCCTGACTCCCTACCTGTTCCTGGGGTGAAAAAAAAGTAGCCCAAAGACTTTAATGCATTTAGTTGGATTTTGTGCAAAGTGAAACGGATTCACCCATCACCATTATTGGGTCTCCCTGGGGTTCAGTAATTGTGACAATGAGAAGAAGTCGTTTATTAGTGAGGCCCCCGATACCTGTGTGAATTGTGCTGCAGACTCTGACAATTCAGTGATACAAGTAGTCAGTGTGAAGTTATTGAACAGAGTGGTAGAAATATATGAACTGAATGTAACTATTGGTGACTTGAGAACAGTGGCACGAATAACACATCCCAACATGTATGTGACAAAATAGTGACAACAACATTTGACAATCCACACGTCAGTCTCTCTGGGTGGTTATTAGGGAGCTGAAGCTGTTGGAACCACTCACAGTGATGCAGCAATAGATTCCCTGTGTGATAATAGTGAACATGAGGTGTAGTTCTAACCAGCGACCACAGGGGGGCAGCAAGTTGTTTCACACTGACATAATCCAGTACATGTACAGGCTGCACAGTACAGTACCACAGATAACACAGTATAGTACCATAGAGAACACAGTATAGTACCATAGAGAACACAGTACAGTACCACAGAGAACACAGTATAGTACCATAGATAACACAGTATAGTACCACAGAGAACACAGTATAGTACCATAGAGAACACAGTATAGTACCATAGATAACACAGTATAGTACCACAGAGAACACAGTATAGTACCATAGAGAACACAGTATAGTACCATAGAGAACACAGTACAGTACCATAGAGAACACAGCATAGTACCATAGATAACACAGTATAGTACCACAGAGAACACAGCATAGTACCATAGAGAACACAGTATAGTACCATAGAGAACACAGTATAGTACCATAGAGAACACAGTACAGTACCATAGAGAACACAGCATAGTACCATAGATAACACAGTATAGTACCACAGAGAACACAGTATAGTACCATAGAGAACACAGTATAGTACCATAGAGAACACAGTATAGTACCATAGAGAACACAGTATAGTCCCACAGTCTCTCCTGAAGATGTGTCAAGCACAGGGTAGTGCAATGTGTGGGCACAGACTGATCACAGTCACATCGGGGGCTGGTAGTAGAAATGCCAGAGGGTGATATGGAGATGAAGACCAGGGGAAATGCAGCACTTTGCCTTTATTCTGCTCTCACACTGGCATGATGTGTGGGCTTTATGGTGCAGCCCATTACTGACCTGAATAACCAACAGTTTCCCACTGTCACACTCTTATGAGTCTTCCTCAGTCTCTCTGTACAACACTCCGCCCACTTCCTATCTTAGGTGATGTCACTTCCTGATTGTCTTTCCCCACCCCCATGGACAGCCTCTCACTGGCATTGGCCATTTGGACAGGTATGATAGTTCCGGACAGGCAATGACTATGTTTTGTAGGGACCTTCTCTCAGTGCCAGGTATAGGGGAGATGCCCCTTGTAGGTACCTTCTCTTTGTGCCAGGTATAGGGGAGATGCCCAATGTAGGGACCGTCTCTTTGTGCCAGGTATAGGGGAGATGCCCAATGTAGGGACCTTCTCTTTGTGCCAGGTATAGGGGAGATGCCCAATGTAGGGACCTTCTCTTTGTGCCAAGTATAGGGGAGATGCCCAATGTAGGGACCTTCTCTTTGTGCCAGGTATAGGGGAGATGCCCAATGTAGGTACCTTCTCTTTGTGCCAGGTATAGGGGAGATGCCCAATGTAGGTACCTTCTCTTTGTGCCAGGTATAGGGGAGATGCCCAATGTAGGTACCTTCTCTTTGTGCCAGGTATAGGGGAGATGCCCAATGTAGGGACCTTCTCTTTGTGCCAGGTATAGGGGAGATGCCCAATGTAGGTACCTTCTCTTTGTGCCAGGTATAGGGGAGATGCCCAATGTAGGGACCGTCTCTTTGTGCCAGGTATAGGGGAGATGCCCCTTGTAGGGACCTTCTCTTTGTGCCAGGTATAGGGGAGATGCCCAATGTAGGGACCTTCTCTTTGTGCCAAGTATAGGGGAGATGCCCCTTGTAGGGACCTTTTCTTTGTGCCAGGTATAGGGGAGATGCCCCTTGTAGGGACCTTCTCTCAGTGCCAAGTATAGATGCCCCTTGTAGGTACCTTCTCTCAGTGCCAAGTATAGGGGAGATGCCCCTTGGAGGGACCTTCTCTCAGTGCCAAGAATAGGGGAAATGCCACTTCTAGGGACCATCTCTCATTGCCAAGTATAGGGGAGATGCCCCTTGTAGGGACCTTCTCTTTGTGCCAGGTATAGGGGAGATGCCCAATGTAGGGACCTTCTCTTTGTGCCAGGTATAGGGGAGATGCCCAATGTAGGGACCTTCTCTTTGTGCCAAGTATAGGGGAGATGCCCAATGTAGGGACCTTCTCTTTGTGCCAGGTATAGGGGAGATGCCCAATGTAGGTACCTTCTCTTTGTGCCAGGTATAGGGGAGATGCCCAATGTAGGTACCTTCTCTTTGTGCCAGGTATAAGGGAGATGCCCAATGTAGGGACCTTCTCTTTGTGCCAGGTATAGGGGAGATGCCCAATGTAGGTACCTTCTCTTTGTGCCAGGTATAGGGGAGATGCCCAATGTAGGGACCGTCTCTTTGTGCCAGGTATAGGGGAGATGCCCCTTGTAGGGACCTTCTCTTTGTGCCAGGTATAGGGGAGATGCCCAATGTAGGGACCTTCTCTTTGTGCCAAGTATAGGGGAGATGCCCCTTGTAGGGACCTTTTCTTTGTGCCAGGTATAGGGGAGATGCCCCTTGTAGGGACCTTCTCTCAGTGCCAAGTATAGATGCCCCTTGTAGGTACCTTCTCTCAGTGCCAAGTATAGGGGAGATGCCCCTTGGAGGGACCTTCTCTCAGTGCCAAGAATAGGGGAAATGCCACTTCTAGGGACCATCTCTCATTGCCAAGTATAGGGGAGATGCCCCTTGTAGGGACCTTCTCTTTGTGCCAGGTATAGGGGAGATGCCCCTTGTAGGGACCTTCTCTCAGTGCCAAGTATAGGGGAGATGCCCCTTGTAGGTACCTTCTCTTTGTGCCAGGTATAGGGGAGATGCCCAATGTAGGGACCTTCTCTTTGTGCCAAGTATAGGGGAGATGCCCCTTGTAGGGACCTTTTCTTTGTGCCAGGTATAGGGGAGATGACCCTTGTAGGGACATTCTCTCAGTGCCAAGTATAGATGCCCCTTGTAGGTACCTTCTCTTTGTGCCAGGTATAGGGGAGATGCCCAATGTAGGGACCTTCTCTTTGTGCCAGGTATAGGGGAGATGCCCCTTGTACGGACCTTCTCTTTGTCTCAGGTATAGGGGAGATGCCCAATGTAGGGACCTTCTCTTCGTGCCAGGTATAGGGGAGATGCCCCTTGTAGGGACCTTCTCTCAGTGCCAAGTATAGGGGAGATGCCCCTTGTAGGGACCTTCTGTCAGTGCCAAGTATAGGGGAGATGCCCCTTGTAGGGACCTTCTCTTTGTGCCAGGTATAGGGGAGATGCCCCTTGTAGGGACCTTCTCTTTGTGCCAGGTATAGGGGAGATGACCCTTGTAGGGACATTCTCTCAGTGCCAAGTATAGATGCCCCTTGTAGGTACCTTCTCTTTGTGCCAGGTATAGGGGAGATGCCCAATGTAGGGACCTTCTCTTTGTGCCAGGTATAGGGGAGATGCCCCTTGTACGGACCTTCTCTTTGTCTCAGGTATAGGGGAGATGCCCAATGTAGGGACCTTCTCTTCGTGCCAGGTATAGGGGAGATGCCCCTTGTAGGGACCTTCTCTCAGTGCCAAGTATAGGGGAGATGCCCCTTGTAGGGACCTTCTGTCAGTGCCAAGTATAGGGGAGATGCCCCTTGTAGGGACCTTCTCTTTGTGCCAGGTATAGGGGAGATGCCCCTTGTAGGGACCTTCTCTTTGTGCCAGGTATAGGGGAGATGCCCCTCTTAGGGACCTTCTCTCTGTGCTAAGTATAGGGGAGATGCCCCTTGTAGGGACCTTCTCTCAGTGCTAAGTATAGGGGAGATGCCCTTTGTAGGGACCTTCTCTTTGTGCCAGGTATAGGGGAGATGCCCAATGTAGGGACTTTCTCTTTGTGCCAGGTATAGGGGAGATGCCCCTAGTAGGGACCTTCTCTCTGTGCCAAGTATAGGGGAGATGCCCCTTGTAGGGACCTTCTCTTTGTGCCAGGTATAGGGGAGATGCCCAATGTAGGGACCTTCTCTTTGTGCAAGGTATAGGGGAGATGCCCCTTGTAGGAACCTTCTCTTTGTGCCAAGTATAGGGGAGATGCCCAATGTAGGGACCTTCTCTCCGTGCCAAGTATAGGGGAGATGCCCAATGAAGGGACCTTTTCTTTGTGTCAAGTATAGGGGAGATGCCCAATGTAGGGACCTTCTCTCCGTGCCAAGTATAGGGGAGATGCCCAATGAAGGGACCTTTTCTTTGTGTCAAGTATAGGGGAGATGCCCAATGCAGGGACCTTCTCTCTATGCCAGGTATAGGGAAAGATTTAGATCTTTAGGTATCTTCTAGGTATCTTCTAACCTGTAGTATCTTGGTAGGACTCAGTTGCTCTTAGTCTTTGGTCAACATCAGGTACAGGGAAGAACATTAGGCTTCACTTATGGGCACAAGATGAGAAATATCCTTGGCACACGCTAGCAAAGTCTTCACTAGAGGTACAAGAATTCTCATATAGATGGAACACATTGTGATTAATGGGAGCCCAGGGGGCAATGCAATCATTTAATCACCCAGTAGTCACTTTCCCCACATTTCCAAGGCACAATTCATAGTAGATATTCAGCCAATCAGCAGCTGTAGGGCTCAGTTAGAGGCCCAGATATAGGGCTGAGTGCAGAGCTGTATGAGGGTTATAGTTCAGTGTGGGATGGAGGGCAGAGTTGAGAGGAAGAGGAGGAATAAACAGGCTCCAGCTCAAGAGGATTGAAGTGGAACGTGACATTCCCAGTTGTTCCCAGGGTGGGGGAGGAGAGGGGTAAGAATGAGACGTGAGTAGGAGCCACACACTGAGCTGTGAGTGAGTAATGAGTGGATTATGTGTGTGACTTGTCTCTATATGTCCTGGTTACACATTAAATCTCTGCTGCTGTTGCCGGGACAGGAAATACTAACCCCCCCCTCGCCTGCTTCTGGAATTTGTCTCTATATTTAACTCTGTCCCCCCCCCAACATTACTCCATTGTCTCCTCTCTCATTCCTTTGGGACTGACATACACGCGGCACAACCCCTGTACTTGGTGCAATACTCACTGTTCTACTTACTGTTCTACTCACTGCTGTACTCACTGTTGTAGTCACTGTTGTACTCACTGCTGTACTCACTACTGTACTCACTGTTGTACTCACTGCTGTACTCACTACTGTACTCACTGTTGTACTCACTGCTGTACTCAGTGTTGTACTTACTGTTGTACTCACTGCTGTACTCACTGCTGTACTCACTGTTGTAGTCACTGTTGTACTCACTGCTGTACTCACTACTGTACTCACTGTTGTACTCACTGCTGTACTCAGTGTTGTACTTACTGTTGTACTCACTGTTGTACTCACTGCTGTACTCTCTGCTGTACTCTCTGTTGTACTCACTGCTGTACTCAGTGTTGTACTAACTGTTGTACTCACTGCTGTACTCACTGCTGTACTCTCTGTTGTACTCACTGCTGTACTCAGTGTTGTACACACTGTTGTACTCACTGCTGTACTCACTGCTGTACTCTCTGTTGTACTCACTGCTGTACTCAGTGTTGTATTCACTGCTGTACTTACTGTTGTACTCACTGTTGTACTCACTTTTCTACTCACTGCTGTACTCACTGTTGTACTCACTGCTGTACTTACTGTTGTACTCACTGTTGTACTTACTGCTGTACTCTCTGTTGTGCTCACTGCTGTACTTAGTGTTGTACTCACTGTTCCACTCACTTTTCTACTCACTGCTGTACTCACTGTTGTACTCACTGTTGTACTCACTGCTGTACTCACTGTTGTACTTACTGCTGTACTCACTGTTGTACTCACTGCTGTACTCACTGCTGTACTCACTGTTGTACTCACTGTTGTACTCACTGTTGTACTCACTGCTGTACTCACTGTTGTACTTACTGCTGTACTCACTGTTGTACTCACTGCTGTACTCACTGCTGTACTCACTGTTGTACTCAGTGTTGTACTCACCTCATTCCACACCCTGTTGCCCCTGATAACCCCATTCACTGCCCCTTTCCAGGCTACAGAGTCAGCCCCAGTTGGGACAGTGCAGTTTCAGGGGGTGGGGGTTTCCCTAACTTATACCAGTACTATTGGCCGCATACACGGGGGCCCCATTATGTTACCCTCATCACTCATCTGGGGCAGAACCAGTGAGAGGGTTTGGGGGATATTAGGGCAAGACTTGGGTGGGACTGGGGCCACACCCCCATGGACTTTCTCTTCCTTTTTTTTAATAAATTAGTTTATATGTAAAGAAAAATAACACCAAGACAGTTTTCACTTTTAATTGACTTAGCGATTCTCTGCATGCACGCCTCTTCAGAAACGGCGACAGGGCGACAATCCATTATGTGACTCTCCATTTCCCCCCCGATGCCTTCTATAGGAGATATAGCCAGGGAGGAGAAATTGACTTTGCCAATTAAAAGTGAATTTACTGGTCTTTTAAGAGAAAACAGAGAGTGCTGGGGGGGGGCATATAAGTTGTGGGGTCCCTGGTTGCACAAATATTGGGGTGTCAGTGTGTGGTACAGGGCACATGTGAGATACATGGGGTACAACTGGAAGTTGAGGGGGGTCACAATATGGAACTAAAAATCAGCCAAGGAAATGTTCCATGTGGGCCCTCCTGCCACCCCCAGCCCCCCCATTGTTCCTCCAGCCAGGACTCCTACCTACACTTACCTACCTCTATCTACCTACCTACAACTACCTACACTTACCTACACCTTTCTACCTCTATCTACCTACCTACACCTACCTCTATATACCTACCTACACCTACCTATCTCTATCTACCTACCTACACCTACCTATCTCTATCTACCTACCTACACCTACCTCTATCTACCTACCTCTACCCACCTGTATCTAACTACCTACCTCTATCTACCTACCTACCAACAACTACCTACCTCTCTCTTTCTATCTACCTCTACCTACCTCTATATACTTACCTACACCTACCTACCCACCTACACCTTTCTACCTCTATCTACCTACCTACACATGCCTACCTACTTCTCTCTATCTACCTACTTCTATCTATCTACCTACCTCTACCTACCTCTATGTACCTACACCATGTACCTACACCATGTACCTACCTACACCTACCTCATACTATCTCTCACACACACTCACACACACACACACAATCACACATACAGTCACACACACTCACACACACTCATACTCTCTCACACACACACATGCTCTCACACACACACTCACACCTTCACACATACAGTCACACACACTCACACACACTCACTCACACTCACTCACACTCTCACACCTACACACACACACACACACACTCACACACATACACACATAATACAAATACAGGGGTGACAGAGAGAGTCGGGGGCACCTTGAGAAAGAGAAAGTCAGGGAGGGTACAAAGTCCACTGAGGAAGAGGAAGGAGTCAGAGCTGAGAGGGGGGAGGAGGAGAGCCGGACCCAACTGCAGACTGAGAGAAGCGAGAGACACAGAGAGACAGAGAGAGAGAGACACACACAGAGACACACAGAGAGAGACAGAGAGAGACTGAGAAAGAAAGAGACACAGAGAGACAGAGAGAGAGAGAGAGACACACACAGACACACATAGAGAGACAGAGAGAGAGAGACACACATAGAGAGACAGAGAGACAGAGAGAGACAGAGAAAGAGGCAGTGAGAGAGAGAAAGAGACAGAAAGAGACATAGAGAGACAGAGGGTAAGACACCATAGACCCCCCCGCTGCGACAAGCAGGACCCCCACCCAAACCTCTCTACTGAATTTGCCTCCAGTTGCAGAAGCAAAGCCGTTGGACAAAGATGCCAACCCCCCCGGACTTGGAGTCGCACCACTTGTCTCTTGTCACTGCCCAACAGGACGTGCTGAGCCCCCGCAGCTCCACCGACTGGTCAGTGACCCGGGGGTCGGAGGGGGGAAGGGGGTCTGCCAAATGGTCTGTATAGGGGAGGGGCACTGACTGGTCACTTTCATGGGGGGTATCTTGGTTATTCTTCCCCTCCTGTGTGCCCCCCCCATGTTATATTTCAGTGAACCCCCAGAATGATACACCCCTTTCTCTGTGTCCCCCAGAATAATGCACTTCTATGTCTCCTAAATGTCCCCTGAGTTACACTCTCTGTCCCCTCACAGTTATACCTCCCTCCTCTGTTTCCCCTTCTCTGTACCCCCCAGAGTCATACCCTTCCTTCTCTGTGCCCCTCCAATTTTATATTCCTCCATTTTCACAGTGAGACCCCACAACTTATGTCCCTAAATATTCCCCCCACACACACTATGAAATACCCCAATCAATCCGTTGAGTAGAGAACCTTAACCACGAATCACTTTGCTTCCACTTAGTGAGTTTGCACTGTAGGGAGTGAGCTTCCCTCTCTATATACTCACTTAGTATAACAGCCAATTACACCCATCTCCTCTTACACCTACACACCCCTATATACCTATACATTCCCATTTCTACACACAATATTCAGCTAAATTGTATTTTCCTTACATCCTTATCGTTTACAGTAGGGGGTACATTATCCCTTATAATACATGAGTGATACTCAGAGTTCCCTGTATAACTCAGCCTGTAGCCTTGTGCCTTTATATGGTCACAGAACAACTCCTCAGTGACTTCTAATATCCTTATCATTTACAGTAGGGGGTACATTATACCTTATAATACATGAGTGATACTCAGAGTTCCCTGTATAACTCAGCCTGCAGCCTTGTGCCTTTATATGGTCACAGAACAACCCCTCAGTGACTTCTAATATCCTTATCATTTACAGTAGGGGGTACATTATACCTTATAATACATGAGTGATACTCAGAGTTCCCTGTATAACTCAGCCTGCAGCCTTGTGCCTTTATATGGTCACAGAACAACCCCTCAGTGGCTTCTAATATCCTTATCATTTACAGTAGGGGGTACCTTATTCCTTATAATACATGAGTGATAGAGTTCCCTGTATAACTCAGCCTGCAGCCTTGTGCCTTTATATGGTCACAGAACAACCCCTCAGTGACTTCTAATATCCTTATCATTTACAGTAGGGGGTACCTTATTCCTTATAATACATGAGTGATAGAGTTCCCTGTATAACTCAGCCTGCAGCCTTGTGCCTTTATATGGTCACAGAACAACCCCTCAGTGACTTCTAATATCCTTATCATTTACAGTAGGGGGTACATTATCCCTTATAATACATGAGTGATACTCAGAGTTCCCTGTATAACTCAGCCTGCAGCCTTGTGCCTTTATATGGTCACAGAACAACCCCTCAGTGACTTCTAATATCCTTATCATTTACAGAAGGGGGTACATTATCCCTTATAATACATGAGTGATACTCAGAGTTCCCTGTATAACTCAGCCTGCAGCCTTGTGCCTTTATATGGTCACAACCCCTCAGTGACTTCTAATATCCTTATCATTTACAGTAGGGGGTACATTAACCCTTATAATACATGAGTGATACTCAGAGTTAACTGTATAACTCAGCCTGCAGCCTTGTGTCTTTATATGGTCACATAACAACCCCTTAGTGATGTCTAATATCCTTATCATATACAGTAGGGGGTACATTTTCCCTGAGGGACATTGGGAGTGGTGTGGGGAGAGACATGAGGGGACACTTGGGGGTGGTGAGAACTGAGGAGAGACATGGTGGTGTGAGAGCTCATGGGGGGTAAGGAAAGCCATTCTGACAGTTAATTAGGGGGAAGAAGTAGAAAAGGGTCGAGAGGAAATGCCCCAGTTATTGGGTTTGTTGGAGAGATTGGGGGGGGGGACCAAAGACAAGTAATTTACAGGAGCAGGTTATGAATTTCTTCTTTGGTTTCAGTCTGCTATTTGGGTCAGAAGTTTCTGTTCCATAAATGTGTGAGAGAGTGGGAGGGGCTAGAAAGAAGGGAGTGCGTGAGGATAAAGTGCAAAGCTTTGTGGGTGAGTCTATTGCAAAGTGACACACCTTGTAGATATGGGGGAACCCAGAGATGTTCTCTCATTGATAGCAAACTAGTGGTTATTTATATTAGATACTCCAGCTGTCACTTCTAACTGCCAGTCTTGCCATTCTCATATGCTCCAGCTGTCACTTGTAAATGCCAGTTCTGACAATCAGATACTACAGCTGTAACTTCTAACTGCCAGTTCTGTCACTCCCAGATGCTCCAGCTTTAACTTCTAACTGCCAGTTCTGCTAGTCTGAGATGCTCCAGCTTTAACTTCTAACTGCCAGTTCTGCTAGTCTGAGATGCTCCAGCTTTAACTTCTAACTGCCAGTTCTGCTAGTCTGAGATGCTCCAGCTTTAACTTCTAACTGCCAGTTCTGCTAGTCTGAGATGCTCCAGCTTTAACTTCTAACTGCCAGTTCTGTCACTCCCAGATGCTCCAGCTTTAACTTCTAACTGCCAGTTCTGCTAGTCTGAGATGCACCAGCTGTCAGCTCTTACTTAATGATAAAGACACACAGAGCTACTAGTAGCAGCTACTTTTAACAGCTACAAAATGGCAGAAAATTCCCTACCATAGACAATAGGGAGAATTGCCTCTGTAGAGTCACATAGAGACAGTTATAAGTAAATTGTCAGCATTGTCTATTTTGTAGTTACTACTAGTAGCCCCGTGTGTCTTCACCTTAACTGACACTTTTAGTATGGCCCTTCAAACAGGGGCCCGTGTTCTATTCCGGAGAGTGTTTCTCCTCTGTCCCTTCAAGAATCCAGTGGCTTTTGTCCAGTTGAATAAAGACAGATGGGGGGAGTGGGACAGGGAGACATTGGCGGGAGCGAGGGGCCCCTAGAGATGAACTCTCAGCTTCCTCAGTGTTTCTGCCTGTGCTTAATTTAACTTTCCCTTTAGGGCTGTGTTTGCTTATGAGAAGCGCTGGGACCTGAAGCTGCTCGACTCTGGAGGTGAGTTACCCAAATATATTTCAATCTCCCCCCTGGCCCTATTACTGGGGGCAATTCTCTCACTTTCACTTGCCAGTAGGATGTGAGGAGGGTGTGGGTAGGGAGTAATGGGGGTGTTGGTAGTTATTAGGGAGGCTGTTACATACATAGTTACTTAATTACATAGTTACACAGTTACACAGTCACACAGTTATATAGTTACACAGTTACACAGTTATATAGTTACACAGTTACACAGTTACATAGTTACACAGTTATATAGTTATATAGTTACATAGTTATATAGTTACACAGTTACACAGTTATATAGTTACACAGTTACACAGTTACACAGTTACACAGTTACATAGTTACACAGTTATATAGTTACACAGTTACTTAATTACATAGTTACACAGTTACATAGATACACAGTTACACAGTTACATAGTTACACAGTTATATAGTTACATAGTTACATAGTTACACAGTTACACAGTTATATAGTTATATAGTTACACAGTTACACAGTTATATAGTTACACAGTTACACAGTTACACAGTTACTTAATTACACAGTTACATAGTTACACAGTTACACCATTACATAGTTACATAGATACACAGTTACACAGTTACACAGTTAAATAGTTACACAGTTACATAGATACACAGTTACACAGTTACACAGTTACACAGTTATATAGTTACACAGTTACATAGTTACATAGTTACATAGTTACACAGTTATATAGTTACACAGTTACATAGTTACACAGTTACACAGTTATATAGTTACACAGTTATATAGTTACGCAGTTACATAGTTACACAGTTATATAGTTACACAGTTACATAGTTACACAGTTACTTAATTACATAGTTACACAGTTACACAGTTACATAGATACACAGTTACACAGTTACACAGTTACATAGTTACACAGTTACATAGTTATATAGTTACACAGTTACACAGTTACATAGTTACATAGTTACATAGTTACACAGTTACACAGTTATATAGTTACACAGTTACACAGTTATATAGTTACACAGTTACATAGTTACACAGTTACACAGTTACATAGTTACATAGTTACACAGTTACACAGTTATATAGTTATATAGTTACACAGTTACACAGTTATATAGTTACACAGTTACACAGTTACATAGTTACACAGTTACACAGTTACATAGTTACACAGTTACATAGTTACACAGTTATATAGTTATATAGTTACACAGTTACACAGTCACACAGTTACATAGTTACACAGTTATATAGTTACACAGTTACATAGTTACACAGTTACACAGTTACACAGTTACATAGATACACAGTTACACAGTTACACAGTTATATAGTTACACAGTTACACAGTTACATAGTTACACAGTTACACAGTTACACAGTTATATAGTTACATAGTTACACAGTTATATAGTTACACAGTTACACAGTTACATAGTTACACAGTTACATAGTTACACAGTTACACAGTTATATAGTTACATAGTTACATAGTTACACAGTTACACAGTTACGTAGTTACACAGTTATATAGTTACACAGTTACACAGTTACACAGTTACATAGTTATATAGTTACACAGTTATATAGTTACACAGTTACACAGTTATATAGTTACACAGTTACACAGTTACACAGTTACACAGTTACATAGTTACACAGTTACATAGTTACACAGTTATATAGTTACACAGTTACACAGTTATATAGTTACACAGTTACATAGTTACACAGTTATATAGTTACACAGTTACACAGTTATATAGTTACACAGTTATAAAGTTATATCGTTATATAGTTACACAGTTACATAGTTACACAGTTATATAGTTACACAGTTACATAGTTACACAGTTATATAGTTACACAGTTACACAGTTACATAGTTACACAGTTACATAGTTACACAGTTATATAGTTACACAGTTACACAGTTATATAGTTACACAGTTATATAGTTATACAGTTACACAGTTATATAGTTACACAGTTATATAGTTACACAGTTACACAGTTATATAGTTACACAGTTATAAAGTTATATCGTTATATAGTTACACAGTTACATAGTTACATAGTTACACAGTTACACAGTTATATAGTTACACAGTTATATAGTTATACAGTTACACAGTTATATAGTTACACAGTTATATAGTTACACAGTTACATAGTTACACAGTTACACAGTTACATAGTTACACAGTTACATAGTTACACAGTTATATAGTTACACAGTTACACAGTTATATAGTTACACAGTTACATAGTTACACAGTTATATAGTTACACAGTTACACAGTTATATAGTTACACAGTTATATAGTTATACAGTTACACAGTTATATAGTTACACAGTTATATAGTTACACAGTTACATAGTTACACAGTTATATAGTTACACAGTTACATAGTTACACAGTTATATAGTTACACAGTTACACAGTTACATAGTTACATAGTTACACAGTTACACAGTTATATAGTTACACAGTTATATAGTTACACAGTTATATAGTTACACAGTTACACAGTTACATAGTTACACAGTTACACAGTTACACAGTTACACAGTTACACAGTTACATAGTTACACAGTTACATAGATACATAGTTACACAGTTATACAGTTATATAGTTACACAGTTATATAGTTACATAGTTACTTAATTACATAGTTACACAGTTACAAAGTTACACAGTTACATAGATACACAGTTACACAGTTACACAGTTATATAGTTACATAGTTACACAGTTACACAGTTACATACTTACATAGTTACACAGTTACATAGTTACATAGTTACAGAGTTACACAGTTACATAGTTACACAGTTACATAGTTACACAGTTACACCATTACATAGTTACATAGTTACACAGTTACACAGTTACACAGTTACATAGTTACATAGTTACACAGTTACATAGTTACACAGTTACACCATTACATAGTTACATAGTTACACAGTTACACCATTACATAGTTACATAGTTACACAGTTACACAGTTACATAGTTACATAGTTACATAGTTACATAGTTACACAGTTATATAGTTACACAGTTACACAGTTACATAGTTATATAATTACACAGTTATATAGTTACACAGTTACATAGTTACACAGTTACATAGTTACATACTTACATAGTTACACAGTTATATAGTTACACAGTTACATAGTTACACAGTTATATAGTTACACAGTTATATAGTTACGCAGTTACATAGTTACACAGTTATATAGTTACACAGTTACATAGTTACACAGTTACTTAATTACATAGTTACACAGTTACACAGTTACACAGTTACATAGTTACACAGTTACATAGTTACATAGTTACATAGTTACACAGTTACACAGTTACATAGTTACACAGTTACATAGTTACACAGTTACACAGTTACATAGTTACATAGTTACATAGTTACACAGTTACATAGTTACACAGTTACACAGTTACACAGTTACACAGTTATATAGTTACATAGTTATACAGTTACACAGTTACACAGTTACATAGTTACACAGTTACATAGTTACATAGTTACACAGTTACACAGTTATATAGTTACACAGTTATATAGTTACATAGTTACTTAATTACATAGTTACACAGTTACACAGTTACATAGATACACAGTTACACAGTTACACAGTTATATAGTTACATAGTTACACAGTTACACAGTTACATACTTACATAGTTACATAGTTACACAGTTACATAGTTACATAGTTACACAGTTACACAGTTACACCATTACATAGTTACATAGTTACACAGTTACACAGTTACATAGTTACACAGTTATATAGTTACACAGTTACATAGTTATATAGTTACATAGTTACACAGTTACATAGTTACACAGTTACACAGTTACACAGTTATATAGTTACATAGTTATACAGTTACACAGTTATATAGTTACACAGTTATATAGTTACATAGTTACTTAATTACATAGTTACACAGTTACACAGTTACACAGTTACATAGTTACATAGTTACACAGTTACACAGTTATATAGTTACACAGTTACACAGTTACATAGTTACACAGTTACATAGTTACATAGTTACACAGTTACACAGTTATATAGTTACACAGTTATATAGTTACATAGTTACTTAATTACATAGTTACACAGTTACACAGTTACATAGATACACAGTTACACAGTTACATAGTTACATAGTTACATAGTTACACAGTTACACAGTTACACAGTTACATAGTTACATAGTTACACAGTTACATAGTTACACAGTTACACAGTTACACAGTTACACAGTTATATAGTTACATAGTTATACAGTTACACAGTTACACAGTTACATAGTTACACAGTTACATAGTTACATAGTTACACAGTTACACAGTTATATAGTTACACAGTTATATAGTTACATAGTTACTTAATTACATAGTTACACAGTTACACAGTTACATAGATACACAGTTACACAGTTACACAGTTATATAGTTACATAGTTACACAGTTACACAGTTACATACTTACATAGTTACATAGTTACACAGTTACATAGTTACATAGTTACACAGTTACACAGTTACACCATTACATAGTTACATAGTTACACAGTTACACAGTTACATAGTTACACAGTTATATAGTTACACAGTTACACAGTTACATAGTTATATAGTTACACAGTTATATAGTTACACAGTTACATAGTTTCACAGTTACATAGTTACATAGTTACATAGTTACACAGTTATATAGTTACACAGTTACATAGTTACATAGTTACATAGTTACACAGTTATATAGTTACACAGTTACACAGTTATATAGTTACACAGTTACACAGTTACATAGTTACACAGTTACATAGTTACACAGTTACACCATTACATAGTTACATAGTTACACAGTTACACAGTTATATAGTTACACAGTTATATAGTTATACAGTTACACAGTTATATAGTTACACAGTTATATAGTTACACAGTTACATAGTTACACAGTTACACAGTTACATAGTTACACAGTTACATAGTTACACAGTTATATAGTTACACAGTTACACAGTTATATAGTTACACAGTTACATAGTTACACAGTTATATAGTTACACAGTTACACAGTTATATAGTTACACAGTTATATAGTTATACAGTTACACAGTTATATAGTTACACAGTTATATAGTTACACAGTTACATAGTTACACAGTTATAGAGTTACACAGTTACATAGTTACACAGTTATATAGTTACACAGTTACATAGTTACACAGTTATATAGTTACACAGTTATATAGTTACACAGTTACATAGTTACACAGTTATATAGTTACACAGTTACATAGTTACACAGTTATATAGTTACACAGTTACACAGTTACACAGTTACACAGTTACATAGTTACACAGTTACACAGTTACATAGTTACACAGTTACATAGTTACACAGTTATATAGTTATATAGTTACACAGTTACACAGTCACACAGTTACATAGTTACACAGTTATATAGTTACACAGTTACATAGTTACACAGTTACACAGTTACACAGTTACATAGATACACAGTTACACAGTTACACAGTTACACAGTTATATAGTTACACAGTTACACAGTTACATAGTTACACAGTTACACAGTTACACAGTTATATAGTTACATAGTTACACAGTTATATAGTTACACAGTTACACAGTTACATAGTTACACAGTTACATAGTTACACAGTTACACAGTTACACAGTTATATAGTTACATAGTTACATAGTTACACAGTTACACAGTTACGTAGTTACACAGTTATATAGTTACACAGTTACACAGTTACACAGTTACATAGTTATATAGTTACACAGTTATATAGTTACACAGTTACACAGTTATATAGTTACACAGTTACACAGTTACACAGTTACACAGTTACATAGTTACACAGTTACATAGTTACACAGTTACACCATTACATAGTTACATAGTTACACAGTTACACAGTTACACAGTTGCATAGTTACATAGTTACACAGTTACATAGTTACACAGTTACACCATTACATAGTTACATAGTTACACAGTTACACCATTACATAGTTACATAGTTACACAGTTACACAGTTACATAGTTACATAGTTACATAGTTACATAGTTACACAGTTATATAGTTACACAGTTACACAGTTACATAGTTATATAATTACACAGTTATATAGTTACACAGTTACATAGTTACACAGTTACATAGTTACATACTTACATAGTTACACAGTTATATAGTTACACAGTTACATAGTTACACAGTTATATAGTTACACAGTTATATAGTTACGCAGTTACATAGTTACACAGTTATATAGTTACACAGTTACATAGTTACACAGTTACTTAATTACATAGTTACACAGTTACACAGTTACACAGTTACATAGTTACACAGTTACATAGTTACATAGTTACATAGTTACACAGTTACACAGTTACATAGTTACACAGTTACATAGTTACACAGTTACACAGTTACATAGTTACATAGTTACATAGTTACACAGTTACATAGTTACACAGTTACACAGTTACACAGTTACACAGTTATATAGTTACATAGTTATACAGTTACACAGTTACACAGTTACATAGTTACACAGTTACATAGTTACATAGTTACACAGTTACACAGTTATATAGTTACACAGTTATATAGTTACATAGTTACTTAATTACATAGTTACACAGTTACACAGTTACATAGATACACAGTTACACAGTTACACAGTTATATAGTTACATAGTTACACAGTTACACAGTTACATACTTACATAGTTACATAGTTACACAGTTACATAGTTACATAGTTACACAGTTACACAGTTACACCATTACATAGTTACATAGTTACACAGTTACACAGTTACATAGTTACACAGTTATATAGTTACACAGTTACATAGTTATATAGTTACATAGTTACACAGTTACATAGTTACACAGTTACACAGTTACACAGTTATATAGTTACATAGTTATACAGTTACACAGTTATATAGTTACACAGTTATATAGTTACATAGTTACTTAATTACATAGTTACACAGTTACACAGTTACACAGTTACATAGTTACATAGTTACACAGTTACACAGTTATATAGTTACACAGTTACACAGTTACATAGTTACACAGTTACATAGTTACATAGTTACACAGTTACACAGTTATATAGTTACACAGTTATATAGTTACATAGTTACTTAATTACATAGTTACACAGTTACACAGTTACATAGATACACAGTTACACAGTTACATAGTTACATAGTTACATAGTTACACAGTTACACAGTTACACAGTTACATAGTTACATAGTTACACAGTTACATAGTTACACAGTTACACAGTTACACAGTTACACAGTTATATAGTTACATAGTTATACAGTTACACAGTTACACAGTTACATAGTTACACAGTTACATAGTTACATAGTTACACAGTTACACAGTTATATAGTTACACAGTTATATAGTTACATAGTTACTTAATTACATAGTTACACAGTTACACAGTTACATAGATACACAGTTACACAGTTACACAGTTATATAGTTACATAGTTACACAGTTACACAGTTACATACTTACATAGTTACATAGTTACACAGTTACATAGTTACATAGTTACACAGTTACACAGTTACACCATTACATAGTTACATAGTTACACAGTTACACAGTTACATAGTTACACAGTTATATAGTTACACAGTTACACAGTTACATAGTTATATAGTTACACAGTTATATAGTTACACAGTTACATAGTTTCACAGTTACATAGTTACATAGTTACATAGTTACACAGTTATATAGTTACACAGTTACATAGTTACATAGTTACATAGTTACACAGTTATATAGTTACACAGTTACACAGTTATATAGTTACACAGTTACACAGTTACATAGTTACACAGTTACATAGTTACACAGTTACACCATTACATAGTTACATAGTTACACAGTTACACAGTTATATAGTTACACAGTTATATAGTTATACAGTTACACAGTTATATAGTTACACAGTTATATAGTTACACAGTTACATAGTTACACAGTTACACAGTTACATAGTTACACAGTTACATAGTTACACAGTTATATAGTTACACAGTTACACAGTTATATAGTTACACAGTTACATAGTTACACAGTTATATAGTTACACAGTTACACAGTTATATAGTTACACAGTTATATAGTTATACAGTTACACAGTTATATAGTTACACAGTTATATAGTTACACAGTTACATAGTTACACAGTTATATAGTTACACAGTTACATAGTTACACAGTTATATAGTTACACAGTTACATAGTTACACAGTTATATAGTTACACAGTTATATAGTTACACAGTTACATAGTTACACAGTTATATAGTTACACAGTTACATAGTTACACAGTTATATAGTTACACAGTTACACAGTTACACAGTTACACAGTTACATAGTTACACAGTTACACAGTTACATAGTTACACAGTTACATAGTTACACAGTTATATAGTTATATAGTTACACAGTTACACAGTCACACAGTTACATAGTTACACAGTTATATAGTTACACAGTTACATAGTTACACAGTTACACAGTTACACAGTTACATAGATACACAGTTACACAGTTACACAGTTACACAGTTATATAGTTACACAGTTACACAGTTACATAGTTACACAGTTACACAGTTACACAGTTATATAGTTACATAGTTACACAGTTATATAGTTACACAGTTACACAGTTACATAGTTACACAGTTACATAGTTACACAGTTACACAGTTACACAGTTATATAGTTACATAGTTACATAGTTACACAGTTACACAGTTACGTAGTTACACAGTTATATAGTTACACAGTTACACAGTTACACAGTTACATAGTTATATAGTTACACAGTTATATAGTTACACAGTTACACAGTTATATAGTTACACAGTTACACAGTTACACAGTTACACAGTTACATAGTTACACAGTTATATAGTTACACAGTTACACAGTTATATAGTTACACAGTTACATAGTTACACAGTTATATAGTTACACAGTTACACAGTTATATAGTTACACAGTTATATAGTTATACAGTTATATAGTTACACAGTTACATAGTTACACAGTTATATAGTTACACAGTTATATAGTTATACAGTTACACAGTTATATAGTTACACAGTTATATAGTTACACAGTTACATAGTTACACAGTTACACAGTTACATAGTTACACAGTTACATAGTTACACAGTTATATAGTTACACAGTTACACAGTTATATAGTTACACAGTTACATAGTTACACAGTTATATAGTTACACAGTTACACAGTTATATAGTTACACAGTTATATAGTTATACAGTTACACAGTTATATAGTTACACAGTTATATAGTTACACAGTTACATAGTTACACAGTTATATAGTTACACAGTTACATAGTTACACAGTTATATAGTTACACAGTTACACAGTTACATAGTTACATAGTTACACAGTTACACAGTTATATAGTTACACAGTTATATAGTTACACAGTTATATAGTTACACAGTTACACAGTTACATAGTTACACAGTTACATAGTTACATAGTTACACAGTTATACAGTTATATAGTTACACAGTTATATAGTTACATAGTTACTTAATTACATAGTTACCCAGTTACAAAGTTACACAGTTACATAGATACACAGTTACACAGTTACACAGTTATATAGTTACATAGTTACACAGTTACACAGTTACATACTTACATAGTTACACAGTTACATAGTTACATAGTTACAGAGTTACACAGTTACATAGTTACACAGTTACATAGTTACACAGTTACACCATTACATAGTTACATAGTTACACAGTTACACAGTTACACAGTTACATAGTTACATAGTTACACAGTTACATAGTTACACAGTTACACCATTACATAGTTACATAGTTACACAGTTACACCATTACATAGTTACATAGTTACACAGTTACACAGTTACATAGTTACATAGTTACATAGTTACATAGTTACACAGTTATATAGTTACACAGTTACACAGTTACATAGTTATATAGTTACACAGTTATATAGTTACACAGTTACATAGTTACACAGTTACATAGTTACATAGTTACATAGTTACACAGTTATATAGTTACACAGTTACATAGTTACACAGTTATATAGTTACACAGTTATATAGTTACGCAGTTACATAGTTACACAGTTATATAGTTACACAGTTACATAGTTACACAGTTACTTAATTACATAGTTACACAGTTACACAGTTACACAGTTACATAGTTACACAGTAACATAGTTACATAGTTACATAGTTACACAGTTACACAGTTACACAGTTACATAGTTACATAGTTACATAGTTACACAGTTACACAGTTACATAGTTACATAGTTACATAGTTACACAGTTACATAGTTACACAGTTACACAGTTACACAGTTACACAGTTATATAGTTACATAGTTATACAGTTACACAGTTACACAGTTACATAGTTACACAGTTACATAGTTACATAGTTACACAGTTACACAGTTATATAGTTACACAGTTATATAGTTACATAGTTACTTAATTACATAGTTACACAGTTACACAGTTACACAGTTACATAGATACACAGTTACACAGTTACACAGTTATATAGTTACATAGTTACACAGTTACACAGTTACATACTTACATAGTTACATAGTTACACAGTTACATAGTTACATAGTTACACAGTTACACCATTACATAGTTACATAGTTACACAGTTACACAGTTACATAGTTACACAGTTATATAGTTACACAGTTACACAGTTACATAGTTATATAGTTACATAGTTACACAGTTACATAGTTACACAGTTACACAGTTACACAGTTATATAGTTACATAGTTATACAGTTACACAGTTACACAGTTACATAGTTACACAGTTACATAGTTACATAGTTACACAGTTACACAGTTATATAGTTACACAGTTATATAGTTACATAGTTACTTAATTACATAGTTACACAGTTACACAGTTACACAGTTACATAGATACACAGTTACACAGTTACATAGTTACATAGTTACATAGTTACACAGTTACACAGTTACATAGTTACATAGTTACATAGTTACACAGTTACATAGTTACACAGTTACACAGTTACACAGTTACACAGTTATATAGTTACATAGTTATACAGTTACACAGTTACACAGTTACATAGTTACACAGTTACATAGTTACATAGTTACACAGTTACACAGTTATATAGTTACACAGTTATATAGTTACATAGTTACTTAATTACATAGTTACACAGTTACACAGTTACACAGTTACATAGATACACAGTTACACAGTTACACAGTTATATAGTTACATAGTTACACAGTTACACAGTTACATACTTACATAGTTACATAGTTACACAGTTACATAGTTACATAGTTACACAGTTACACCATTACATAGTTACATAGTTACACAGTTACACAGTTACATAGTTACACAGTTATATAGTTACACAGTTACACAGTTACATAGTTATATAGTTACACAGTTATATAGTTACACAGTTACATAGTTACACAGTTACATAGTTACATAGTTACATAGTTACACAGTTATATAGTTACACAGTTACATAGTTACATAGTTACATAGTTACACAGTTATATAGTTACACAGTTACATAGTTACACAGTTACACAGTTATATAGTTACACAGTTATATAGTTACACAGTTATATAGTTACGCAGTTACATAGTTACACAGTTATATAGTTACACAGTTACATAGTTACACAGTTACTTAATTACATAGTTACACAGTTACACAGTTACATAGATACACAGTTACACAGTTACATACTTACATAGTTACATAGTTACACAGTTACATAGTTACATAGTTACACAGTTACACAGTTACACAGTTACACCATTACATAGTTACATAGTTACACAGTTACACCATTACATAGTTACATAGTTACACAGTTACATAGTTACACAGTTATATAGTTACACAGTTACACAGTTACATAGTTATATAGTTACACAGTTATATAGTTACACAGTTACATAGTTACATAGTTACATAGTTACACAGTTATATAGTTACACAGTTACATAGTTACACAGTTACACAGTTATATAGTTACACAGTTATATAGTTACACAGTTATATAGTTACGCAGTTACATAGTTACACAGTTATATAGTTACACAGTTACATAGTTGCACAGTTACTTAATTACATAGTTACACAGTTACACAGTTACATAGATACACAGTTACACAGTTACACAGTTACATAGTTACACAGTTACATAGTTACATAGTTACATAGTTACACAGTTACACAGTTACACAGTTACATAGTTACATAGTTACACAGTTACACAGTTACATAGTTACATAGTTACATAGTTACACAGTTACATAGTTACACAGTTACACAGTTACACAGTTACACAGTTACATAGTTACATAGTTAGTTACACAGTTACACAGTTACATAGTTACATAGTTAGTTACACAGTTACATAGTTACACAGTTACACAGTTACACAGTTACACAGTTACATAGTTACATAGTTACACAGTTACACAGTTATATAGTTACACAGTTATATAGTTACATAGTTACTTAATTACATAGTTACACAGTTACACAGTTACATAGATACACAGTTACACAGTTACACAGTTATATAGTTACATAGTTACACAGTTACACAGTTACATACTTACATAGTTACATAGTTACACAGTTACATAGTTACATAGTTACACAGTTACACAGTTACACAGTTACACAGTTACACAGTTACACAGTTACACAGTTACACCATTACATAGTTACATAGTTACACAGTTACACCATTACATAGTTACATAGTTACACAGTTACACAGTTACATAGTTACACAGTTATATAGTTACACAGTAACACAGTTACATAGTTATATAGTTACACAGTTATATAGTTACACAGTTACATAGTAACACAGTTACATAGTTACATAGTTACATAGTTACACAGTTATATAGTTACACAGTTACATAGTTACACAGTTACACAGTTATATCGTTACACAGTTATATAGTTACACAGTTATATAGTTACACAGTTATATAGTTACACAGTTACATAGTTACACAGTTACTTAATTACATAGTTACACAGTTACACAGTTACATAGATACACAGTTACACAGTTACACAGTTACACAGTTACATAGTTACACAGTTACATAGTTACATAGTTACATAGTTACACAGTTACACAGTTACATAGTTTCATAGTTACACAGTTACACAGTTACATAGTTACATAGTTACACAGTTACATAGTTACACAGTTACACCATTACATAGTTACATAGTTACACAGTTACACAGTTACACAGTTACACAGTTATATAGTTACACAGTTACACAGTTACACAGTCACATAGTTACACAGTTACATAGTTACATAGTTACATAGTTACATAGTTACACAGTTACACAGTTATATAGTTACACAGTTACACCATTACATAGTTACACAGTTACACAGTTACACAGTTACACAGTTATATAGTTACACAGTTACACAGTTATATAGTTACACAGTTACACAGTTACACAGTTATATAGTTACACAGTTACACCATTACATAGTTACATAGTTACACAGTTACACAGTTATATAGTTACATAGTTACATAGTTACATAGTTACATAGTTACACAGTTATATAGTTACACAGTTACACCATTACATAGTTACATAGTTACACAGTTACACAGTTACATAGTTACATAGTTACACAGTTACATAGTTACACAGTTACACCATTACATAGTTACATAGTTACACAGTTACACAGTTACACAGTTATATAGTTACACAGTTACACAGTTACATAGTTACACAATTACACAGTTACATAGTTACATAGTTACATAGTTACACAGTTATATAGTTACACAGTTACACCATTACATAGTTACATAGTTACACAGTTACACAGTTACATAGTTATATACTTACATAGTTATATAGTTACATAGTTAAAATGGGTTGAAAAAAGACAAAGTCCATCAAGTCCAACCCCTCCAAATGAAAACCCAGCCCCATACACACACCCCTCCCTACTGTCACATAAATGATATATACCCATATCTATACTAACTATAGAGTTTAGTATCACAATTTCCTTTGTATTATGTCTGTCCAAGAAATCATCCAAGTCCCTCTTATAGTCATTAACTGAATCATCACCCGGCAGTGCATTCCCCAACCTCACTGTCCTCACTGTGATGAACCCCCTACTCTGTTCCTTTAAATGAAACTTCTTTTCCTCTAGTCTGAAGGGGAGGCCTCTGGTACGTGATTCTCTTTATGGGTAAAAAGGTCCCCTGCTATTTGTCTATAATGTCCTCTAATGTACTTGTAAAGTCTAATCATGTCCCCTCACAAGCGCCTTTTTTCCCCCACAGAAAACAACCCCAACCTTGTCAGTCTCCCCTCATAATTTAACTCTTCCCTCCCTCTAACCAGTTTAGTTGCACTTAGTCTCTGCACTCTCTCCAGCTCATTTATATCCCTCTTAAGGACTGGAGTCCAAAACTGCCCCCATACTCCAGATGAGGCCTCACCAGGGACCTATAAAGAGACACAATTATGTTTCATCCCTTTAGTTAATGCCCTTTTTTATACAAGAACTTTATTTGCTTTAGTAGCCACAGAATGACACTGCCCAGAATTAGACAACTTCTTATCTACAAAGACCCCAAGATCCTTCTCATTTAAGGAAACTCCCAACACACTGCCATTTAGTGTAGATCTTGCATTTATATTATTTTTGTCAAAGTGTATAACCTGCATTTATCAACACTGAACACTGACCACAAACTTATATTATTATGATTTGCTATGAATTCCAGTATCTTATCCTTTATTAACCCTTCAAAAAGCTTTCCTACCACTAACGTCAGACTAACTGGCCTATAGTTTTGAGGCTGAGAACGGGATCCTTTTTTGAATAGAGGCACCACATTAGCAATTCGCCAGTCTCTCTGCACCATGCTAGACTTTATTGAATCCTGAAAAATAAAGAGGTTTGGCAATCAAAGAGCTACGCTCGCTAAGTACCCTGGGATGAATACCATCTGGCCCCTACCCCATCCCCAGGCCCCCCCGGACCCCCCCTCATTGTGAACCATGCCTCATTAGTTGTCCCCCCCCCCCCCCCCCCCCCCCCCCCCCCCGTCAATTTGTTACTCGTTTGTGTAGACAGACTAAAAAAATTAGTTCAGAATCTCTGCTTTTTGACCCCCCCCCCTCTGATATTAAGGGTCCAACCTTTTCTAATATTTTAAACATAATTTTGGATTTATTTTACTGTTTGCTGCAATATCCTTTTCTATATCAATTTTAGCTTGCCTTATAGCTTCTTTGCATGATTTATTGGCCTCCTTGTACCTTATAAATGATTCGGCTGTACCAGATAACTTGAAAGCCTTAAAAGCAGGTCTTTTCTTACCCACCTCAACACCAACGCTTCTATTGAACCAAAAAGGTTTTGCTTTGCAACGACGTTCCTTGCTTACAAGTGGAATATACTGACAAGTAGATTTATTAAGCAGCATTTTAAAGACTTCCCATTTTTGTTCTGTGTTTAACCCTGAGAAAAGCATTTCCCACTTAATATGTTGCAGAGATGCCCTTATACTGTCACAGTTTGTACGTCTGAAATTTAGTGTTTTAGTTGGTCCCTTATAGAATTGCTTCTGCAACAGAATCTCAAAGGAGACCATGTTATGATCACTATTCCCTAAATGCCCCTCACCCACACAAATGTTAGAGATGAGTTCAGTATTATTAGTTATTACAGGTACAAAAGAGAGTTATTCCTAGTAGGTTCTTGAACGAGCTGGAATAAAAAGTTGTCATTCAGCATATTTACAAACCTACTAGCTTTTTGTGTCTTAGCAACCCCATTACCCCAGTCAATGTCTGGATAATTGAAGTCACCCATAGCAACAACTTGACCCAGCTGTGAAGCCGCTTGTATCTGCAAGAGTAGCTGGGCTTCATACTCGACACTTATACCAGGTGGTTTATAACATACACCAATGAGAATTCTCTTTGTTACCTTTTGCCCAGTCAAAATCTCTACCCAGAGGGATTCTACACCCTCACCAGTGGCAGCTATTGTTATTTCTTTAGCGCATGGCTTTAATTCAGGCTTTACATACAAACACACTCCTCCACCCGCTATTTAATCCCTCTGTCCCTCCTAAAAAGGGTGTAACCATTTAAATTCACAATCCAGTCACATGTTTCTTCCCACCAGGTCTCAGTGATACCAATTATATCATAATGTTTAGAGCAATTAATTCTGTGGGTAGGGAGTAATGGAGGTGTGGGTAAGGAGTAATGAGGGTGTGGGTAGGAATTGGGGAGGTGGAGGTTGGGGGAGAAGAGAGAGTTAATAGGGTGTCACAAAACACACTGAGGAGCCCCCTTCCCATCTCTTATTGTACTAATGTGCCAATATCTGCCCCTCATTGTCCCCCTCTCTGTTGGTTGGCAGCTGGGGGGCTGGAGGAGCTCACTAAGAAGCTGAATGTTCAATCCATTCTCTATGGCCTGTGCCGAGTGTCAGATCCCAATAGCCAGAAGCAGCGGGTGATTCTCATACACTGGGTAAGTCCTTGTGACCTGTACTTACCTGACAAATAAATGGCCCACAAGCCAACTCACTGCTAATGCCACTCACTCAGCAGGTGCCACTAACCCATCAACTCTGTGGGGAGCCCCTGTCCCATAATATTCCCAGTTTAAGAGATTAAAATAAAGTGGCCCCACCCACAGGTCCAAGGCAGCCAATCACCATTGAGTGAAATCTTCTCTTTTCCTTCCTTGCAGGTCGGTGAGAATGTGGGGGAGTCACAGAGAGAAATCAGCCGCGGGCACATTCCCGCCATCAGGAAATTCTTCCGGGTAATGTCTCCTGGCAAATAATGGGGAGGCTGAATTAGGGGGTGCCATAGACAGGAAAGATAAACCCCTTACTCCCAGGGCACAGAGGTACAGCCTGGTTTACTGGGAGCTCTTTTTAGTTGTGTGTTTGGCCCTGGGGCCCCCATATACCAGTGTACAGGATTCTTCCAATGATATGTGCATCAGAGCTGGGGGGCACATTGGGGTTCTTCCCTACAGCTTGGAACACTTGGCATGGGACCCTCAAACCACTTGTGCTTTTTCCCTTCCTAAACCCACTTTTTCCTTCTCTCTCTCACCCCTCCCTTCTCATTGCCCAACCCTATCCCACCCCTTTCTTCCCTTATAGGGGCTTCACTCCTGGGCCCCAACTGCTCTGCAAGTGGAAATCTGGGGGGGGTGCAATTCCAGTACTGACCCTCTTGTGTTGTGCTCAGGAGGCATCTGTGTTCCTCTGTGCCCGGCGGCTGGAAGATCTCACTGCTGATGTGGTGGCACAGGCTCTGGGTCAGGAGGTGCCCCCGGGTGTAACATTCCCGAGACCCAGACACCCAGGCTCAAATGAAGTGGTGGTGAGTAAAGCTTAGGGTGCAGCCCCTGCCTGTATGGGGGACACTGGCACTGCCCTTTGTGTCTATTAGAGGGGTCGGCACTACCCTATGTGTCTATTAGTGGGGTTGGCACAACCCTATTTGTCTATTAGTGGTGTCAGCACTAACCTATGTGTCTATTAGTGAGGTTGGCACTACCATATGTGTCTAATAATGGGGTTGGCACTACCCTATATAACTATTAGTGGGGTTGGCACTACCCTATATATCTATTAGTGGAGTTGGCACTACCCTATATAACTATTAGTGGGGTTGGCACTACCCTATATATCTATTAGTGGAGTTGGCACTACCCTATGTGTCTATTAGTGGGGTTGACACTACCCTATATGTCTATTAGTGGGGTCAATACTACCCTATGTGTCTGTTAGTGTGGTTGGCACTTCTACTGACTCTTTTTTCTGTCCTGGCTGCCAGGGGACAAATTACAGGAAGACCAACCCAGCTATCGAGATGCGATTCAGCAAGCGGGAGGCATTCTGGCAGCGCTCGGAGGTGGGTACAAAAGGGTTATACAATTAGAGACTATTATGTGATATTAATGGCCTTTGACCATGACATTTCTTGTGTTTGGGCAGGGAGTGGCATTTGTGCCCTTTCCTTGCTTATGAGTAGAAATTGTTGTGTTGTGGAGCAGCTCTCACTGACCAACCTATTGGCTGAGGTTTGATGAGGTCAGGGGCTGATCACTAACCACACTAACTCATAATAATCAATCAGCAACTAGTTTACTATTCGTTTCTATTAGTTTTACTACATGTTAGAAACTGAAAAGCCAACATGCAGCCAATCACTCGGAGGCTTCTGAAGGATCAGAAGCTCCACTTGCTACATAGGGTATAGCTGAGGGGCTGCAACTGGACTCATTAAATGCTCCAGCAGAGCAGGCCATTTTGTTTTTCTGTCCAGAACCCCAGAAGTTTGGGACACACCTCTTAGTTACAGTGATGGGAAGAAATAAGAAAGGTCTGAATGTGCAAGATGGGCAATGCCTTCCCAAATCTTGGACAAATATTATATTGTGCACATTATTATATTCCATCCTAAATTGGTACTTAGGTTCCCCGTTGTAATGGGGCATTGTCTTACCTTCTGTAAGAGACAGTTATTGGATTACCTTCTGTAAGAGACAGTTATTGGATTACCTTCTCCAAGAGAAAATCATTGGATTACCATCCCAAAGAGACAGTCATTGGATTAATTTCTCCAAGTAACAGTCATTGGATTATCTTCCCCATGAGAGTGTCGTTGGATTACATCCCCCAAAGGATTGTCATTGGATCACCGTCCCAAAGAGACCCCCACTTGACTGTTAGTGGATTACGTTCCCTAAGACATGGTCATTGAATTTTCTTGCCCAAGGGACTGTCATCAGATTCAATTCAGATTCAATTCAAGAGACAGTCATTGGATTAATTTCTCCAAGGGACAGTCATTGGATTACCTTCTCCAACACATCGCCATTGGATTACCTTCTGTAAGAGACAGTAATTCGATTACCTTCTCCAAGTGATTGGATTACCGTCCCCAAGAGACAGTCATTGGATTACTGTCCTAAAGAGACAGTCATTGGATTACCTTCTCCAAGGGACAGTCATTGGATTACCTTCCATAAGAGACAGTAATTAGATTACCTTCTCCAAGTGATAGACATTGGATTACCGTCCCCATAAAACAGTCATTGGATTACCGTCACAAAGAGACAGTGATTGGATTACCTTCTCCAAGGTACAGTCATTGGATTAATTCTCCATGAAACTGTCATTGGATTACCTTCTCTAAGTGACAGTCATTGGATTAACTTCTCCAAGAAACTGTCATTGGATTACCCTCTCTAAGTGACAGTCATTGGATTGCCTTCTCCAAGGGACAGTCACTGTATTATCTTTTCCAAGTAACTGTCATTGGATTGCCTTCCCCAAGAGACAGTCCTTGGATTGGGACAGGCATAAAACTACCTCAGCCAAAGGACTGTCATTGGATTAAATTACCCAAAGAATTGTCATTAGATTCAGTGTTGGACTGGGACACCAGGGGCCCACCAAAAAACTTTAGACCAGGGGCCCACCAAAAGTTTTTAGACCAGGGGCCCACCCTCAGTACTATTTTCTTCTTCTATTATTCCATCTATTTAGCCTCTTTGTTCTCATAGAAATAGGGAATGGCCATGAAATAGGCCAAAAGTTTAGCAGCATGAGGGGCCCCTGACACCTGGGCCCCTGGGAGTTTTCCTGGTATCCTGGTGGGCCAGTCCGACACTGATTAGATTGCCTTCCTCAAGGAATTTTACAGGGTACCCCAAGAGTGTAGAGGGCACAGTGAGGCCCTAATTAATGAGCAATTTCAATATATATTGTAGTAAATCAATTTACCAGTATTTTGGCACCCTTGTATTGCTGTGGGACCCAGTAACATCTAGTTATGCCACTGCACACTTGCATTCTATTGGCCATGTGTTATGTAATCAAATTCCTATATCATTTTCCCATGATCCCCCGTGTGGCCAGCAGGGTTACCTTTCAGCAGCTTGTTTGTCATTATGGCCCATGAATGTGACCCTTGTGCTCTTGCACTTCTTCTCATTTAACAACAGTAACTTCCCACAGTCTGGCAGCACCCGACAGATAAAAAGATATGGCACAGGGTCAGAGTCAGGAGCTCGGCCTATCAGGATAGGAGAGGATAGGACTCACTTTCAAGTCTGAATGAATTAGGGACAGTTAGGGGGCAGACGAGAGCTGTCTCATAGCACTTTGACCCCACAACTCTAAATAGTAGTAACATAGTAAGTTAGGTTGAAAAAAGACACGTCCATCAAGTTCAACCTTTTAAGTTTTTTTAAGCGAATACATGGCGGCTCATATATATGACAAGCAGTGTTTTTTGCAGTGGTTTTCACAGTAGTTTTCCTGTGTCCCTGCAGAAGGAGGAGGAGCGACGCAAGGAGAAGGAGAGGCAGCGGCTTCTGGAGGAGAAAATTGCTCTGGAGAAGCTGCGTGTGGAGAGAGAGAGACTGGAGGAGGAGCAACGAGAGCGCAGGATCCAAGAGAAAGAGAGACTGGTAGAAGAGCAGAGGTAGAGTCCTCAATTTGGCTTCTCCCCACAGTATATTTCTCCTGAGCTTCTTCTACCCCCATGATGTTCCATCATAGAGAAATATCTGCTGAGCTTCATCTATTCCCATGTTCTCCCATACTTGTCAAATATCAGCTCAGCTTCATCTTTCCACATGTTCTTCCATCCTAGGCAGATATCTATCCACATGCTCTCCCACTCAATGTTGATATCTGTTCAGCTTCATCTAGTCCCATGTTCTTCCACCCTTGTCAGATATCTGCTCAACTTCACATTTCCCCAAGTTCTCTCACTCTTGTCAGATACCTGCTCAGCTTATCCCATGTACTATTACCCCAGGTCTAGATCCACTAGATCATTTCCTATAAGCTTCCTTTTTTGTTCCACTTATATCCATTTCTGTCAGCATGTCCTACACTGTGCCGCTTAACCCTTTCTGTGACAGATCACTGGTGAGTAACTCAAACCAGCTCATCCCTTTCCAGAAACCAACTTAGTCCATCTTGGTTTCACGCTTTCCTAAATCCCTTTTAGTACTTAGTAACTTCACCCCTTTATGTAGCCTGGCTGAGAACTCCATATCTCCTCCCCTTTCTAGTCTGGCGTGCCCCTGCCCTATCTGACACTTGCCCTGCCCAAGGCTGTGCCAGGGCAGTCTCTGAATGGGACAGTCTCTGAGTGGGACAGTCTCTGAGTGGGACAGTCTCTGAGTGGGACAGTCTCTGAGTGGAGGCGCTGTATGTTTTTCAGGAAGGAGCAGGCACGTTTGGAAGTGGAGCAGCGCAAGAAGGAGAAAGATCGCTGGGTGAGTGGGGCCCTGGGTGGGGGGTGTTACAGTAATGACATTTTGTTTGGAGCAGGGCATGGGCTAATTCTCCTGAATCTCCGGCACAGATGCAGCAGCAGAAGGAGCATGAAGAAGAAATGAAAGGGAGGTTCAAGCGCAGTCAGTCCATTGAAATGGCAGCTGTAAGTGATTTGCCTCTTCCTTACTTGCCCTTAAAGGGACACTATCCCCAGGAAATGAAGCTTTAGTTCCCCCAGAAAAGAACATGTTTCATTGTGTAAATGGGAGAGAAGTGATTTGCAAGTGGGTCTGCCTATTTCTATACAGTCTTACTGGGAAAAGATCTGATGGGCCAATGATAATACTGAACTGTTGTATGACAAGCCTGCAGTCCAGTGCTTTCTATGTACAATAGTCATATTGTGTCTGTAATGTCTGACTCTGATCTTTCTCCACAAATATCTCTCAATCTCTCTTGTTTTCTCTGGTCTCTCACCTTTTATCTTCCTCGTCTGTTTCTCTCTTAAATATCAACACCCCCCCCCCCTCTTTTTCACCCATTCCATGTTAATCAATCACTTTCTCTTCATTTCTTTTGTCTCCTTGCTTTTATTATTTTCACTTGTTTTCTCTTTCTCTTCCCCATTTTCAACTCCAGTAACCCAAGTCTTGCTGCTTGTTCTCCTGGGCTTCTGATTCCATGGCCTTTGGTTTCCTCTTCAAAGTCTCTCCTGTCTTGACCTACATGACCCATTCTCTTTGGGTTCTTCTAATGCAGGATTATTCCATGGCTTTTATACTTCTGTTCTCTATGGTAAAATATTTTTCCAATGTGGAGAAAATCCATCTAATCACTTGTATTTTCTGAAAGTATTGTCATGTGCAAAGTACTTTTGTCTAACTAACCACCCATTCTGTAACCCAACCTTTCAACCCAGTGACTACATGTTCTCTTTATCTAACGAGCCCTCTCTTCAAAGTATTCTTTCTCTAATAACTCAATTCTCACGCCAACCACCCAACCCAATGACTATATGTTCCTTGTTCTAACCAGTCTCCCTCCATCTCCATCTCTCTGTAATAACCCAACACTCACACCAGGCTCCGAGCCCACTAACTTAATGTCCTCTTTGTCTAACCAACCCTCTCTTCAACTCATTCTCTCTGTAATAACCCAATACTAACACCAGCCTCCCAGCCCACTAACTTAATGTCCTCTTTGTCTAACCAACCCTCTCTTCATCTCATTCTCCCTGAAATAACCTAATACTAACATCAGCCTCCCAACCCATTGACTATATGTCCTCTTTGTCTAACCAATCCTATTTTTAGCTCATTCTGCCTCTAAGAACACAACACTCTCCCCAACCTCCTAACCCATTGATTCTATATAGTCTTTGTATAACCAACCTTCTCACCATTGCGTTCTCCCTGTAATAACACCTAACCTAAAACTTAATTTGTACAGAATTACAATGTTTTGCCCCTCATAGCACCATTTTTAAGACTAGTACACCAGTGTTACTCACATAACTCTGTGTCAAACAGGAGGCAGCAATGCTTGTTTCCCACCGCTTCATGCACCCTCGGGAGATTTTCCGGCAACAGGAACGATCTGTGTCATGCTCTTACTCGCCCCCTACCACCCCAAGATCACCTTCTAACTCAGGCTCAGGTAAGTGACAGAGAGGATTGCATATATATCCAGTGTCTGACTCATTAAAGGGCACCAATCATAACTAAAATCATTTACTAAGTAAATACACTAGGTGAAAGTTCAAGAAATCTGATTTTTAAAACAGAATTGTTTGTATAATGTAAATGATCAGCTCACTATTCCTTCTGCAAGATCTCCCCTATCTCCACTGCAGTTCTAGCTGAGGCAGCCATCTTGGATTTCACTGGCTCCTCCTACCTATATCTTCCCAGCCAACTGAAGCTCTGAAATCTCGCACATGCTCAGTTCAAATTCCTTGTTTGCTTATCAACCCTTCTAAGCTATTTTCAAATCAGCCAAACCTGTGTGTTAGCTGCTGTACAGTAGTGCTGCCCCCTGCTGGAAGTTAGCAGGTGGCAGCACTTCTAGTGGATACTTTTAGTGGAGGAGTTTACTAAAACAAGGCATTCTGGGTAGAATACTCAAGGCAGTGTTACAATCTGAGCATGCTCCTGAAATTTGCATATTATAGTCTCTGTTATAGTCTCAGTATGGCCTCCCTCAGTGAAAGAACCCATTTGACAAAGTAAGGGATTTTTTTAAAACATGCAGTTTTTTTCAAAAAACTATATATGTAGTTTGATTAAACGTGTTTATGTTGTACTGGTCAGATTGTTAATATGTGTTTGATTTTGGCTGTGATAGGTGCCCTTTAACTATCCCTTCGATTACTACCCCGTACTCCTTTAAAGGGAAAGATACAGAGGGATATAATGAGCTCAGAACATAATATACAGTATTTGTGGTTAAACATATAGGTAGGAGCTGCCAAATTATTTCCTTGGGTAATGTTGTTGTCTTTCTGGTATTAGGAGTCTATTTTCTCATCAAGTGGAATGTTCACCTTTTAGTTCCTCATATTTTATTTTGTGGAGGTTTATGAATTGTCTGTTTGTCGGGTCCTATGTGTCTTTGGTAAGAACTGGACAAGAGTCGAGTATAGATAGAGCTGCTAGAATGTACGAGTTCTTATGATATTTCTGTCATTTTTCATTCACACAAATACCAGGTTGCTAAGGAACGTGGAGCTTCACAAAATATCCCTAGCTTGAAACCAAAAAGTAGAACTGGAAAACAAAAAAATGAAATTGTTCAGAATGCACAGAAATAGTTATTTTCCCTCCTTGCATGAAATTAATCCTCTTTGGGGCTTGTTTCTCTGCAGGGACTTTTCACCAACCAGCAATGAGGTACCAGCGCAGCTTGACAGAAACCATTGCATCCCCCCCGCCTAAGAGTCCAACTTTTTATCCAAGCACCCAAAAAAGAGACTCTCTGACCTTCAATGATGTACCCCAACCATGCTCCCCTGCTTTCATCTTCTCTAAGGCTGCTCTACCTGTCACCTCCCCAAGACTGGGCACCTTGCCATCCTTCATACCACCACCAATTGCCACCACCCGAGTTGGACACTCTCCAACTAAACTAAGCTCCCCCGAAAATAGCCATAATAATAATACAGTGTCTCCAAAGACTGTTGCCCAAGATGTGCCAGTTAGAGCTGAATATGTAACTTTAGATCCCCCCATGCAGAATTCAGAAAATTACTCTCTGTCTCCTGATGGCCCACCCAAGGCAAATCAGTTGTCCATGCAAGGAGACATGGGAGCTACCTCCATTTCAGGTTTCTCAAAGGCAAAAGATACCTACAGGGCTGAGTTAGTACCCATTAAAGCCCCATTAGCACCAGATCAAAATATTTATAATGTTTCTCCAGATTTCTTTAAAGTTGACAAGAGATTTATTGAGGATTTGATTCTTCCAGAGAGATCTAGTGAGGTCACTTTGTCTTCTGTCTCAGCTGCCTTTGAGACCTCAGTGCCCCCTGTTGTATCTGATACTGAGACTTCACCTGAGACCTCAGCTCTTCCTGTGGTGCTTCTACCTGAGACCTTAGATCTTCCTGTGGAACTTCTTCCTGAGACCTTAGATCTTCCTGTGGTACCTGTGGTACTTCTGCCTGAGACCTCTGATCTTCCTATTCCACTTGCCTCTGAAACTTCAGTGCTTCCTGTCCCACCTGCTACTGAGACCTCAACTCTTTCAAATTCTGTTGAGACGTCCACTTCTTCTATCCAGCATGCTACAGAGACCACTATACCATGTTTTGCACCTGCTACTGACATCTTAACACCTGCTGTTTTACACACTGATGAGACCCCCATGCCTCCTGTATCATGTGATACTGAGACCCCCATGTCTTCCATCCCATGTGTTAATGAAAGCATTATGCCAACTGTCCCAGCTCTTTGGGAGCCTGCAGAGCCTGAAATTCCTCCCAGTACAGAGTCTACCCCCAAGTCAACTGACCATTGTACAAATGCCACTGCATCGGTTAAAGCGCAGGCCACCAATAATGTTACAGGACAGACTGGTGGGATGACTTATTGTCTTAGTGCAAACTCTACAGATTCCTTACTAACCTTTATTCCCCCAGTTCCAGCAGAATTATCTTCCCCTGTCAACACAGAAGATGCATTAGTGCCAGAAACTCCTACTTCTGCTGTGCTCCTCACTTCCATCATTCAGTCTGTGTCCCCCCAACCATATTCTCCCTTTACTTTGGGTGATGCTTCCTCAGAGAGCCCCTATATGTCACAGACCACTAACATAATGTCTATACCAGGGGCAAGTTCATTATGTGAAATCCATTCAGAGTCAGAGGTATCAGCCACTCACATCTCCAGTGTGGACCCTTCAAAAGACATCACTATAGCATCTAAATGTCCACTGGTAGTATCAGCTTTCTTTGATAGTGAGGTTCAAGCCACTGACACCTTCTGTATTTTTGAGGCTTCTCCCACTTGCACCTCACTCATGTCTGAAGCTCCTCCCACTGACACATCAATCATATCTGAAACTCCTCCTAACACCCTTGAAGCTCGTCTCTTTGATGACTCACTCATGTCTGAAGTTCCTCCCACTGACACATCAGTCTTATCTGAATCAACTTTAACTGAGAGATCAGAAATATGTGAGGCTTCTCCTACTGATATTCCACTTGAATATGAGGATCCACCCAATAATTTCTTTGATACACGTGAGACCCCTCTCACCATTCCTGTGTGTGATGATTTGACCACAATTTCCTCACCTTTATGTAGCGTTCCACTCACTTACATGTCACCTGTATGTGAGCCTCCTGCCACTGATATCTCACCTGTATGTGAAGTTCCTCCAAATAATATCTCACCTGTATGTGAAGTTCCTTCCAATGATATCTCACCTGTATGTGAAGTTTCTCCCAATGATATCTCACCTGTGTGTGAAGTTCCTTCTATAGATATCTTACCTGTGTGTGAAGTTTCTTCCAATGATAGTTTACCTGTGTGTGAAGTTCTTCCGAATGATATCTCACCTGTGTGTGAAGTTCCTCCCAATGATATCTCACCTGTATGTGAAGTCCCTCCCAATGATATCTCACCTGTGTGTGAAGTTCCTTTCATTGATTTCTCACCTGTATTTGAAGTCCCTCCCAATGATATCTCAACTGTGTGTGAAGTCCCTCCCAATGATATCTCATCCATATGTGAAGTTCCTCCCAGCGGTATCTCACCTGTGTGTGAAGTTCCTTCTAACGATATCTTACCTGTATGTGAAGTTTCTTCCAATGATATCTCACCTGTGTGTGAAGTTCCTCCCAATGATATCTCACCTGTATGTGAAGTCCCTCCCAATGATATCTCACCTGTATGTGAAGTCCCTCCCAATGATATCTCACCTGTATGTGAAGTCCCTCCCAATATCTCACCTGTATGTGAAGTTTCCTCCAATGATATCTCAACTGTGTGTGAAGTTCCTTCCAATGAAATCTCACCTGTATGTGAAGTTCCTTCCAATGATGTCCCACCTGTATGTGAAGTTCCTCCCAGTGATATCTCATCTGTGTGTGAAGTTCCTTCCAATGATATCTCACCTGTATGTGAAGTCCCTTCCAATGATATCTCACCTGTATGTGAAATTCCTCCCAATAATATCTCACCTGTATGTGAAATTCCTCCCAATGATATCTCACCTGTATGTGAAATCCCTCCCAATAATATCTCACCTGTGTGTGAAGTTTCTCCCAAAAATATCTCACTTGTATCTGAGGCTTCATCCATATCACCTGCATGTACAGCCCTACCCTTGGCCCTCTTACCTGCAGTGGAGGCTCTAGTCAGTTGCAAGGACAAGTCTCCTCAAACTTCCATCCATTGCACAGAATTGCAGGAAGATCCCAGTGCCCCCCTGTTTGCTATAGAACTGGCACCTTGCACAGATCTACACACCCCACTCCACACGGACGTCACAGATTCGGCTACAGGTGAGTGCATAAAGGGGGAGGACATGTACATGTGTGGCATCAATGGGCTGTAATAGAGCAAGGATGGGGGCATGGGGCAATTATAGGGGATGGGCATGGTAACAAGGCAGGAAGGGGTACAGGGCAGTTGTATGGGAGGGGCCAGAAACAGAGCCAGGGAGAGGCACAGGCAGTTTTGTGGGGACATAGACCAGAAAGAGGTAAAGGACAGGTGAGACTGGTGGGGCAGAAATAGAATAATACCATCCCTGTGGGGTAGAGAAATAGTACAATTTTTCTGATGAACTGAATGTGTTTATTCTCATAACAGAACCTGTGTTGGTACCAGAGCTGGATGTGTTGGCACAAAATTGGTAAGTTGGGATCTCTGATTTGTGTGGGTTTTTATTCTTATGAAGTTCAACAGATCACCCTTGTTGTTGCCACTGAATACAAGCTGCTACTTAAATATTAGAATTGTTCCATGTTCTAAAGTGCCCAAATGTATAGCCCATAAAGGTATAGTCCAGGTATAGCCCATACAAGTATAGCCCATGCAGGTGTAGCCTATACAGGTATAGCCCATACAGGTATAGTCCACGTATAGCCCATACAGGTATAGTCCATAAAGGTATAGCTCATACAGGTATAGCCTATACAGGTATAGCCCATACAAATATAGTCCATAAAGGTATAGCTCATACAGGCATAGCCCATGCAGGTATAGCCCATGCAGGTATAGCCCATACAGGTATAGCCCATACAGGTATAGTCCAGGTATAGCCCATGCAGGTATAGCCCATGCAGGTATAGCCCATACAGGTATAGCCCATACAGGTATAGTCCAGGTATAGCCCATACAAGTATAGCCCATGCAGGTGTAGCCTATACAAGTATAGCCCATACAGGTAAAGTCCAGGTATAGCCCATACAAATATAGTCCATAAAGGTATAGCTCATACAGGTATAGCCCATGCAGGTATAGCCCATACAGGTATAGCCCACACAGGTATAGTCCAGGTATAGCCCATACAAGTATAGCCCATGCAGGTGTAGCCTATACAGGTATAGCCCATACAGGTATAGTACAAGTATAGCCCATACAAATATAGTCCATAAAGGTATAGCTCATACAGGTATAGCCCATGCAGGTATAGCCCATATAGGTATAGTCCAGGTATAGCCCATACAGGAATAGTCCAGGTATAGCCCATACAGGAATAGTCCAGGTATAGTCCATACAGCTATAGTCCAGGTATTGCCCATACAGGTATAGTCCATACAGCTATAGTCCAGGTATTGCCCATACAGGTATAGTCCATACAGGTATAGTCCAGGTATAGCCCATACAGGTATAGCCCAGGTATAGTCCATACAGGTATAGCACATACAGGTATAGTCCAGGTATAGCCCATACAGGTATAGTCCATACAGGTATAGCCCATACAGGTATAGTCCAGGTATAGCTCATACAGGTATAGCCAATACAGGTATAGTCCATACAGGTATAGACCATATAGGTATAGTCCAGGTATAGCCCATACAAGTATAGCCCATACAGGTATAGTCCAGGTATAGTCCAGGTATAGTCCAGGTATAGTCCAGGTATAGCCCATACAGGTATAGTCCAGGTATAGCCCATACAGGTATAGCCCACACAGGTATAGTCCAGGTATAGCCCATACAGGTATAGTCCAGGTTTAGCCCATACAGGTATAGCCCATACAGGTATAGCCCATACAGGTATAGTCCAGGTTTAGCCCATACAGGTATAGCCCATGCAGGTATGGTTCATACATATGCTCTGTAAGGCTACACATTTATTGCTATGGCTACTTTTTATTACTCATCTTTCATCTCCTATTTATATTCCAGTCTTTTATGCAAGTCAGTGCATGGTTACTAGGGGAATTATTAGACTAGCAACCGAATGGCTGAAATTACAAACTGGAGAGCTGCTGAATAAAAAGCTAAATAAGTAAAAAACCACAAATAATAAAAAATGAAAACCAATTGCAAATTGTCTCAGAATATCCCTCTCTACATCATACTGACAGCTGAGCTATGAAGTTGCCATACAGCACATTTATACACTTGTTCCCATTAACTGCCCCAGTGATACTGTTAGTCCAGCCAGTATGTGGGTAATTAAACTCTCCATTAATAAGACTTGACCCAACATTCCAGATTTTCTATCTGCACCAGGAGCTGAACCTTCCTCTTCACTGACATGATGGGATCTATAGTGACTCCTACAATTAGTTTATTAACACTCTGTGACAAGTCTGACCCAGAAGAATTCAGCCTCTTCCCTAGAAAAACTTCTTTTATATTGAAATCCGTTATACCCCTCCTCCTCCTTTTCTATTGCCACTGTCCCTTGGGGGTGGTTGTGCCTGTAGTATTAGTGTTAGCGCTCAGCAGCAGTAGTGTTAGTGCTCTGTAGTAATAGTAGTGTTAGTGCTCAGCAGTAGTAATGTTAGTGCTCAGCAGCAGTAGTGTTAGTGCTCAGCAGCAGTAGTGTTAGTGCTCAGCAGCAGTAGTGTTAGTGCTCAGCAGCAGTAGTGTTAGTGCTCAGCAGCAGTAGTGTTAGCGCTCAGCAGCAGTAGTGTTAGTGCTCTGTAGTAATAGTAGTGTTAGCACTCAGCAGTAGTAGTGTTAGTGCTCAGTAGTAGTAGTGTTAGTGCTCGGCAGCAGTAGTGTTAGTGCTCAGAAGCAGTAGTGTTAGTGCTCTGTAGTAATAGTAGTGTTAGCACTCAGCAGTAGTAGTGTTAGTGCTCAGTAGTAGTAGTGTTAGTGCTCAGCAGCAGTAGTGTTAGTGCTCAGCAGCAGTAATGTTAGTGCTCAGCAGCAGTAGTGTTAGTGCTCTGTAGTAATAGTAGTGTTAGTGCTCAGCAGTAGTAATGTTAGTGCTCTGTAGTAGTAGTGTTAGCACTCAGCAGTAGTAGTGTTAGTGCTCAGCAGCAGTAGTGTTAGTGCTCAGCAGCAATAGTGTTAGTGCTCAGCAGCAGTAGTGTTAGTGCTCAGCAGCAGTAGTGTTAGTGCTCAGCAGCAGTAGTGTTAGCACTCAGCAGCAGTAGTGTTAGTGCTCTGTAGTAATAGTAGTGTTAGCACTCAGCAGTAGTAGTGTTAGTGCTCAGTAGTAGTAGTGTTAGTGCTCGGCAGCAGTAGTGTTAGTGCTCAGAAGCAGTAGTGTTAGTGCTCTGTAGTAATAGTAGTGTTAGCACTCAGCAGTAGTAGTGTTAGTGCTCAGTAGTAGTAGTGTTAGTGCTCAGCAGCAGTAGTGTTAGTGCTCAGCAGCAGTAGTGTTAGTGCTCAGAAGCAGTAGTGTTAGTGCTCTGTAGTAATAGTAGTGTTAGCACTCAGCAGTAGTAGTGTTAGTGCTCAGTAGTAGTAGTGTTAGTGCTCAGCAGCAGTAGTGTTAGTGCTCAGCAGCAGTAGTGTTAGCGCTCAGCAGCAGTAGTGTTAGTGCTCTGTAGTAATAGTAGTGTTAGCACTCAGCAGTAGTAGTGTTAGTGCTCAGTAGTAGTAGTGTTAGTGCTCAGCAGCAGTAGTGTTAGTGCTCAGCAGCAGTAATGTTAGTGCTCAGCAGCAGTAGTGTTAGTGCTCAGTATAGTGAGACGTGTGTATATAGTACATGGGATCCGCACTGGTGGCTGAACACATGGGATTGGGGTAGCAGACAGTATGAGTGGGGGAATGAGTGGCCTGTAGTAGGATTAATGCTGAACAAGGTGAGACGTGTGTATCATTGGAATTCATGTTAGTGAGAGGCACATTCCTTGGGCACTTGTGAGTGTGAGCTTTGAGACAAGGAATAGGGACAATGCAGGAGAAATGGCCTCAGACACACACAGGAAATTGCTCCATTGTGTCCCCTCATTCCTACTTCCTGCAGCTCCGACCCCCCTATTTCCTGGTCAGCTCTTCCTGCCCCCGTGTCTGTGGGGGGGTGGGGGGGGGTGCCGCACTGGGGAGAAATAAACAGAAGAACTACATGGACTCTGTAAATAAAAGTGGCCCCTGGAATGTCTCCACAATATCCCCCTAACTGTCTCACAGCTTCACACGTGCCAGGAACTAGTGTTTGAGTTTTGGGGGGTTTAGCAATGGCCGACACAATGGGGAACCCGCTGAATTGCTTGTGCTTTTTCTTACAGAACCTGCCTGCCTCACGGGACTGCTGAGCTGGTAAGTCTGACCCCTGGGCCCAACTCTTCATGCCTGGACAGATGGACAAACTGACGTCACACAAACAGACAGGAGTCATAGCAATGGCACATGTAACATAGACATAGACATGTAGCGTGTAACTAGCGTGTAACTGCACATGGCATATGCCCTCAGTTACTTACAGTAATAGTTCTGCTTGAAAAAGGACACAGACCCATCAGCCTTTTAGCTGTATCCTACCTACTTACTAACCTACCTACTTACCTACCTACCTACTTACCTACCTACCTACTTACCTAACTACTTACTTACCTACCTACCTACTTACCTATCTACTTACCTACCTACCTACTTACCTACCTACTTACTTACCTACCTACTTACTTACCTACCTACCTACTTGCCTACCTACTTACTTACCTACCTACCTACCTACTTACTTACCTACTTACTTACCTACCTACTTACTTACCTACCTACTTACCTACCTAATTACTACCTACCTACTTACTTACCTATCTACTTACCTACCTCCTCACTCAGCGGAGAGATCTGGCCCACAAAACCTCTACATAAGCCAAACCTCTAATGTGCCCTGTCTGTTTCTCTCACAGGTTCTCACCCTGCTGGATTTGCCCCCCATGTTGCGGACATGAGACTCAGCATCACCGACATGCGCCCAAAACTGCACTCGATCGACCACTCGCCTTATTCATTCCCTCACCTACTGCCATACTATGTATTGTGTCTGTGTGTGATTAGCCAGCAGCACCCGCACTCTCCTTACCCACATCTACCCTCTGTCTATCCCTCATACTGTGCTCCCCACATGTACAGCCTTAGAATATCTCTCTGGATTCACCACCACTAACATAATGGCTGTTCCTGCTGAATTGTGCTTAGTACAGGGAATACCTATGTACCATAGTTTTATGGGATCTCTCTGTACAGACTATGAACAAATTTAGGGACTGTTCCTGCTGAATTGTACTTAGTACAGGGAATACCTATGTACCATAGTTTTATGGGATCTCTCTGTACAGACTATGAGCAAACTTAGGGACTGTTCCTGCTGAATTGTGCTTAGTACAGGGAATACCTATGTACCATAGTTTTATGGGATCTCTCTGTACAGACTATGAGCAAACTTAGGGGCTGTTCCTGCTGAATTGTGCTTAGTACAGGGAATACCTATGTACCATAGTTTTATGGGATCTCTCTGTACAGACTATGAGCAAACTTAGGGACTGTTCCTGCTGAATTGTGCTTAGTACAGGGAATACCTATGCTGCCATAGTTTTATGGGATCTCTCTGTACAGACTATGAGCAAACTTAGGGGGCTGTTCCTGCTGAATTGTGCTTAGTACAGGGAATACCTATGCTGCCATAGTTTTATGGGATCTCTCTGTACAGACTATGAGCAAACTTAGGGACTGTTCCTGCTGAATTGTGCTTAGTACAGAGAATACCTATGTACCATAGTTTTATGGGATCTCTCTGTACAGACTATGAGCAAACTTAGGGACTGTTCCTGCTGAATTGTGCTTAGTACAGGGAATACCTATGTACCATAGTTTTATGGGATCTCTCTGTACAGACTATGAGCAAACTTAGGGACTGTTCCTGCTGAATTGTGCTTAGTACAGGGAATACCTATGTACCATAGTTTTATGGAATCTCTCTGTACAGACTATGAGCATACTTAGGGACTGTTCCTGCTGAATTGTGCTTAGTACAGGGAATACCTATGCTGCCATAGTTTTATGGGATCTCTCTGTACAGACTATGAGCAAACTTAGGGGACTGTTCCTGCTGAATTGTGCTTAGTACAGGGAATACCTATGTGTCATAGTTTTATGGGATCTCTCTGTACAGATTATGAGCAAACTTAGGGGACTGTTCCTGCTGAATTGTGCTTAGTACAGGGAATACCTATGCTGCCATAGTTTTATGGGATCTCTCTGTACAGACTATGTAGGGACTGTTCCTGCTGAATGACACCATACCTGGGTACTGCATTATGGGACACACTAATATAGGGTGGAGTAACTGGAGTATCACATATTGTGACCTGTCACTTGTGTATAATAGAAGTATAAAGCTGAATAAACACTATTACCCCACTGTGTGTGTAAGTGGTGACTTGTGAGGGATCCTATTGTTCCTGGAGCAGTAGTTGGACAAACTCCCACAATGCACCAGGCCAGTGTGTATCTACATGGCAGCTCCTGTCTTTGTTGCACAAAAGATCAATGTGACAAGCAAAGTCCTGTGTTGTGTAAATCCCGCAGGTATCACAGTCGTGCCAAGTGATTAACCCTTTGCTACACTCAATAGTGAGTGAAAGAGCAGCAGACGTGTAAGTGAGTGACTTGTTGGTGTAGGAGGAGTGAGATACAGAGACTACGGGCTCCTCCCCCAGAGGAAGATGATGTCACAATGTGGGAATGTGGCACATGTGTTTGTCATTAGTATCCTCCCCCCTGTGTAATATTAACCCTACAGAGCCCAGGCCTGGTGCTGAGAAAACTAAACAATGTGACAGATGAGCCTGGAATTCCCTGCAGCCCCCCCCAACAACCCTGCAGTTTGGCTCATTTATTACTGTCACTGAGCAAACCTCCCCCCCAGCAACACATTTATACTCCGCCATTTTCCTTAAAGCAACATTAACATTATTGCCATAAAAAAACAAGGGAATCCCACACTTTCTCACATACAGGGGGTACAGCGCCTCTCAATCCATGTGCCCCCCCCCGAAACCATTTGGGGCTCTGATGAACTCATGTTGGGAATTTGCTTAGAAATTCTTTTTCATTATGCCGAGAGCACTGGCATATGATTCCCTGTAAGCCGTTACCCCTGACATTAGTAACATAGTAACATTAGTAATATATTAACATAGTAACAATGTGACATTAGTGACATTAATAATATAGTAACAAAGTAACATTAGTAATATAGTAACATAGTAACATTAGCAACATAGTAACATTAGTAATATAGTAACAAAGTAACATTAGTAATATAGTAACATTAGTAATATAGTAACAATGTAACATTAGCAACATAGTAACATTAGTAATATAGTAACAAAGTAACATTAGTAATATAGTAACATTAGTAATATAGTAACAATGTAACATTAGCAACATAGTAACATTAGTAATATAGTAACATAGTAACAATGTGACATTAGTGACATTAATAATTAGGGATGCACCGAATCCAGGATTCGGTTCGGGATTCGGCCAGGATTTGGCCTTTTTCAGCAGGATTCGGATTCGGCCGAATCCTTCTGCCCAGCCGAACCGAATCCGAATCCTAATTTGCATATGCATATTAGGGGCAGGGAGGGAAATTGCGTGACTTTTTGTCAGAAAACAAGGAAGTAAAAAACGTTTTCCCCTTCCCACCCCTAATTTGCATATGCAAATTAGGGTTCGGATTTGGTTCGGTATTTGGCCGAATCCTTCGTGAAGGATTCGGGGGTTCGGCCGAATCCAAAAAAGTGGATTCGGTGCATCCCTATTAATAATATAGTAACAAAGTAACATTAGTAATATAGTAACAATGTAGCATTTGTATATTTACCCACACCAATATGGGACTTAGCCTCCAAATGCGAATGAACAATGCTAGATAACCAAGCACATACAAATAGTATTAAAAAGCAATATTTATTATCACCATGCTGAATTTGCTAAAACCATTTAAAATAAGCAGCGCTGCTTGGGGGGTGGGGATCCCATTATCCCTATTATTTCTCACTATTAGATACAATGCAGTAAGGGAGGCTACGTGCACGCTGTTGATGGAAACCACCAATTATTTCAGTTGTAACAAACTTTTGATCAAGTGCACGGAACATCAATCTGGATAGATCCGTAATTAAGTGTTCATGAGAAGAGGAGAGCGATATATCATCGCAGCTGTAGTGTAAGTCGCCAATAGGGTGCTCAATTCCGTGGTGGAAGAGATGGTTAATCCAGTAAAGTTAATGAGTAGTGTGATATATAGAGGTATGTGAGGGCGGAGCCGGTGTGGGGTTAAATATTTAGTGCCCAGAATAGTTCAAGCTGTGTAATATGAACATAAGGCGCTGAAAAGGGGTATCACTTATGTACATCCAATGGACATCAGGATCACAGTGCGTTGGTGGTGTAGCAATCGCTATGCAATCATGTTCGTCCAACCACGCTGCAGCAGGCCGCTGTTCAAAACAGAAAAGGTACTGACCGTAATGGATCACCTCCCACACCGAATACTCAACGCTCAGTGCTCACATCCGAATCTCACAACCGCTTGTTCTACTATTGCGCATCATCCTCAAGAGAAAAAGGGGAAGTGGGATTCCATGATTGCAGTAGTAACATTAGTAACATTAGTAACATTAAGGACATTAGTGATATAGTAACATAGTAACATTAGTGATATTAGTAACATAGTAACATTAGTAACATAGTAACATAGTAACATTAGTGACATTAGTGACATAGTGACATTAGTGACATTAGTAATATAGTAACATAGTACCATGATAACATTAGTGACATTAGTAATATAGTAACATAGTACCATGATAACATTAGTGACATTAGTAATATAGTAATATAGTAACATAGTAAAGTTAGTGACATTAGTAATATAGTAACATAATCACATTAGTGACATTAGTAACATACTAACATTAGAGACATTAGTGACATTAGTAACATAGTAATATTAGTGACATTAGTAACATAGTAACATTAGTGACATTACTGATATAGTAACAAAGTAACATAGTATCATTAGTGACATTAGTAACATAGTAAAATTAGTGACATTAGTAATATAGTAACATATTAACATTAGTGACATTAGTAATATAGTAACAAAGTAACATAGTAACATTAGTAACATTAGTAATATAGTAACATGAGTAACATTAGTGACATTAATAACATAGTAACATAGTAACATTAGTAACATTAGTAACATTAGTAATATAGTAAAATAGTAACATTAGTAACATTAGTAATATAGTAACATAGGAACATTAGTGATATAGTAACATTAGTAACATTAGTGACATTAGTAATATATAAAATCTGTAACAGCAACATAGTAACATTACCAGAAACATAATAACATTAGTAACCAATACAGACTATTCTCCAATCTCTGACATGAAACTAACCTCATACTTTGTGGGGCAAGAATTGTTATCATCCCTATAGTTATAGTTATTGTTACAAACAACAATTGTTCTTTTTTTGTTTCCGTTCTTTTCTTCTTTCTTTTTTTCTTTTTCATTTTCTTCTCCTCTTTCTTGTTCTTCCTTTTTCTTAAAAACGTATGAACGGTCATTGGAGTTGACCTAAAAATCTCATTACTTTATTGATCACAGGAATATGAGGTCAATGTGAGACTGTTTAATGACCAAGCAGGCTGGGAAATGTCCAGCTTCCACCTATTCCTGTAATAGTAATGGTCATTTCTTTTCCTTTTCATGAAAATGAAAGATTAACATAAAACAAATAAGATTAGCAATATTACTAACATAGTAATAGAGTAAATTAGGATAAAAAAGACACACATCCATCAAGTTCAACCTTAAGTCTATATATAATCTAACTGCCAATTGATCCAGAGGAAGGCGAAAAACCCATCTGAAGCCTCTCCAATTTGCCTTGTACCTATCTAATGTATCAGCCTGTACCCCTGATTCACTTCTCAGCTCTCCCTGTAACACCCCTTTCCCTCCTCTAATCTCATTGGCTCCCTCCTGTCTGCTGGGAGGAGCTACTGGTGAATAAAGCATCCGACCCTTCCTTGTACCTATCTAATGTATCAGCCTGTACCACTGATTCACTTCCCAGCTCTCCCTGTAACACCCCTTTCCCTCCTCTAATCTCATTGGCTCCCTCCTGTCTGCTGGGAGGAGCTACTGGTGAATAAAGCATCCGACCCTTCCTTGTACCTATCTAATGTATCAGCCTGTACCACTGATTCACTTCCCAGCTCTCCCTGTAACACCCCTTTCCCTCCTCTAATCTCATTGGCTCCCTCCTGTCTGCTGGGAGGAGCTACTGGTGAATAAAGCATCCGACCCTTCCTTGTACCTATCTAATGTATCAGCCTGTACCACTGATTCACTTCCCAGCTCTACCTGTAACACCCCTTTCCCTCCTCTAATCTCATTGGCTCCCTCCTGTCTGCTGGGAGGAGCTACTGGTGAATAAAGCATCTGACCCTTCCTTGTACCTATCTAATGTATCAGCCTGTACCCCTGATTCACTTCCCAGCTCTCCCTGTAACACCCCTTTCCCTCCTCTAATCTCATTGGCTCCCTCTTGTCTGCTGGGAGGAGCTACTGGTGAATAAAGCATCTGACCCTTCCTTGTACCTATCTAATGTATCAGCCTGTACCCCTGATTCACTTCCCAGCTCTCCCTGTAACACCCCTTTCCCTCCTCTAATCTCATTGGCTCCCTCCTGTCTGCTGGGAGGAGCTAATGGTGAATAAAGCATCCGACCCTTCCTTGTACCTATCTAATGTATCAGCCTGTACCACTGATTCACTTCCCAGCTCTCCCTGTAACACCCCTTTCCCTCCTCTAATCTCATTGGCTCCCTCCTGTCTGCTGGGAGGAGCTACTGGTGAATAAAGCATCCGACCCTTCCTTGTACCTATCTAATGTATCAGCCTGTACCACTGATTCACTTCCCAGCTCTCCCTGTAACACCCCTTTCCCTCCTCTAATCTCATTGGCTCCCTCCTGTCTGCGGGGAGGAGCTACTGGTGAATAAAGCATCCGACCCTTCCTTGTACCTATCTAATGTATCAGCCTGTACCCCTGATTCACTTCCCAGCTCTCCCTGTAACACCCCTTTCCCTCCTCTAATCTCATTGGCTCCCTCCTGTCTGCTGGGAGGAGCTACTGGTGAATAAAGCATCCGACCCTTCCTTGTACCTATCTAATGTATCAGCCTGTACCACTGATTCACTTCCCAGCTCTCCCTGTAACACCCCTTTCCCTCCTCTAATCTCATTGGCTCCCTCCTGTCTGCTGGGAGGAGCTACTGGTGAATAAAGCATCCGACCCTTCCTTGTACCTATCTAATGTATCAGCCTGTACCACTGATTCACTTCCCAGCTCTACCTGTAACACCCCTTTCCCTCCTCTAATCTCATTGGCTCCCTCCTGTCTGCTGGGAGGAGCTACTGGTGAATAAAGCATCTGACCCTTCCTTGTACCTATCTAATGTATCAGCCTGTACCCCTGATTCACTTCCCAGCTCTCCCTGTAACACCCCTTTCCCTCCTCTAATCTCATTGGCTCCCTCTTGTCTGCTGGGAGGAGCTACTGGTGAATAAAGCATCCGACCCTTCCTTGTACCTATCTAATGTATCAGCCTGTACCCCTGATTCACTTCCCAGCTCTCCCTGTAACACCCCTTTCCCTCCTCTAATCTCATTGGCTCCCTCTTGTCTGCTGGGAGGAGCTACTGGTGAATAAAGCATCCGACCCTTCCTTGTACCTATCTAATGTATCAGCCTGTACCCCTGATTCACTTCCCAGCTCTCCCTGTAACACCCCTTTCCCTCCTCTAATCTCATTGGCTCCCTCCTGTCTGCTGGGAGGAGCTAATGGTGAATAAAGCATCCGACCCTTCCTTGTACCTATCTAATGTATCAGCCTGTACCACTGATTCACTTCCCAGCTCTCCCTGTAACACCCCTTTCCCTCCTCTAATCTCATTGGCTCCCTCCTGTCTGCTGGGAGGAGCTACTGGTGAATAAAGCATCCGACCCTTCCTTGTACCTATCTAATGTATCAGCCTGTACCACTGATTCACTTCCCAGCTCTACCTGTAACACCCCTTTCCCTCCACTAATCTCATTGGCTCCCTCCTGTCTGCTGGGAGGAGCTACTGGTGAATAAAGCATCTGACCCTTCCTTGTACCTATCTAATGTATCAGCCTGTACCCCTGATTCACTTCCCAGCTCTCCCTGTAACACCCCTTTCCCTCCTCTAATCTCATTGGCTCCCTCTTGTCTGCTGGGAGGAGCTACTGGTGAATAAAGCATCCGACCCTTCCTTGTACCTATCTAATGTATCAGCCTGTACCCCTGATTCACTTCCCAGCTCTCCCTGTAACACCCCTTTCCCTCCTCTAATCTCATTGGCTCCCTCCTGTCTGCTGGGAGGAGCTACTGGTGAATAAAGCATCCGACCCTTCCTTGTACCTATCTAATGTATCAGCCTGTACCCCTGATTCACTTCCCAGCTCTCCCTGTAACACCCCTTTCCCTCCTCTAATCTCATTGGCTCCCTCCTGTCTGCTGGGAGGAGCTAATGGTGAATAAAGCATCCGACCCTTCCTTGTACCTATCTAATGTATCAGCCTGTACCACTGATTCACTTCCCAGCTCTCCCTGTAACACCCCTTTCCCTCCTCTAATCTCATTGGCTCCCTCCTGTCTGCTGGGAGGAGCTACTGGTGAATAAAGCATCCGACCCTTCCTTGTACCTATTTAATGTATCAGCCTGTACCCCTGATTCACTTCCCAGCTCTCCCTGTAACACCCCTTTCCCTCCTCTAATCTCATTGGCTCCCTCCTGTCTGCTGGGAGGAGCTACTGGTGAATAAAGCATCCGACCCTTCCTTATACCTATCTAATGTATCAGCCTGTACCCCTGATTCACTTCCCAGCTCTCCCTGTAACACCCCTTTCCCTCCTCTAATCTCATTGGCTCCCTCCTGTCTGCTGGGAGGAGCTACTGGTGAATAAAGCATCCGACCCTTCCTTGTACCTATCTAATGTATCAGCCTGTACCCCTGATTCACTTCCCAGCTCTCCCTGTAACACCCCTTTCCCTCCTCTAATCTCATTGGCTCCCTCCTGTCTGCTGGGAGGAGCTAATGGTGAATAAAGCATCCGACCCTTCCTTGTACCTATCTAATGTATCAGCCTGTACCACTGATTCACTTCCCAGCTCTCCCTGTAACACCCCTTTCCCTCCTCTAATCTCATTGGCTCCCTCCTGTCTGCTGGGAGGAGCTACTGGTGAATAAAGCATCCGACCCTTCCTTGTACCTATTTAATGTATCAGCCTGTACCCCTGATTCACTTCCCAGCTCTCCCTGTAACACCCCTTTCCCTCCTCTAATCTCATTGGCTCCCTCCTGTCTGCTGGGAGGAGCTACTGGTTAATAAAGCATCCGACCCTTCCTTATACCTATCTAATGTATCAGCCTGTACCCCTGATTCACTTCCCAGCTCTCCCTGTAACACCCCTTTCCCTCCTCTAATCTCTTTGGCTCCCTCCTGTCTGCTGGGAGGAGCTACTGGTGAATAAAGCATCCGACCCTTCCTTGTACCTATCTAATGTATCAGCCTGTACCCCTGATTCACTTCCCAGCTCTCCCTGTAACACCCTTTTCCCTCCTCTAATCTCATTGGCTCCCTCCTGTCTGCTGGGAGGAGCTACTGGTGAATAAAGCATCCGACCCTTCCTTGTACCTATTTAATGTATCAGCCTGTACCCCTGATTCACTTCCCAGCTCTCCCTGTAACACCCCTTTCCCTCCTCTAATCTCATTGGCTCCCTCCTGTCTGCTGGGAGGAGCTACTGGTGAATAAAGCATCCGACCCTTCCTTATACCTATCTAATGTATCAGCCTGTACCCCTGATTCACTTCCCAGCTCTCCCTGTAACACCCCTTTCCCTCCTCTAATCTCATGGCTCCCTCCTGTCTGCTGGGAGGAGCTACTGGTTAATAAAGCATCCGACCCTTCCTTATACCTATCTAATGTATCAGCCTGTACCCCTGATTCACTTCCCAGCTCTCCTTGTAACACCCCTTTCCCTCCTCTAATCTCATTGGCTCCCTCCTGTCTGCTGGGAGGAGCTACTGGTGAATAAAGCATCCGACCCTTCCTTATACCTATCTAATGTATCAGCCTGTACCCCTGATTCACTTCCCAGCTCTCCCTGTAACACCCCTTTCCCTCCTCTAATCTTATTGGCTCCCTCCTGTCTGCTGGGAGGAGCTACTGGTGAATAAAGCATCCCACCCTTCCTTGTACCTATTTAATGTATCAGCCTGTACCCCTGATTCACTTCCCAGCTCTCCCTGTAACACCCCTTTCCCTCCTCTAATCTCATTGGCTCCCTCCTGTCTGCTGGGAGGAGCTACTGGTGAATAAAGCATCCGACCCTTCCTTATACCTATCTAATGTATCAGCCTGTACCCCTGATTCACTTCCCAGCTCTCCCTGTAACACCCCTTTCCCTCCTCTAATCTCATTGGCTCCCTCCTGTCTGCTGGGAGGAGCTACTGGTGAATAAAGCATCCGACCCTTCCTTGTACCTATCTAATGTATCAGCCTGTACCCCTGATTCACTTCCCAGCTCTCCCTGTAACACCCCTTTCCCTCCTCTAATCTCATTGGCTCCCTCCTGTCTGCTGGGAGGAGCTAATGGTGAATAAAGCATCCGACCCTTCCTTGTACCTATCTAATGTATCAGCCTGTACCACTGATTCACTTCCCAGCTCTCCCTGTAACACCCCTTTCCCTCCTCTAATCTCATTGGCTCCCTCCTGTCTGCTGGGAGGAGCTACTGGTGAATAAAGCATCCGACCCTTCCTTGTACCTATTTAATGTATCAGCCTGTACCCCTGATTCACTTCCCAGCTCTCCCTGTAACACCCCTTTCCCTCCTCTAATCTCATTGGCTCCCTCCTGTCTGCTGGGAGGAGCTACTGGTTAATAAAGCATCCGACCCTTCCTTATACCTATCTAATGTATCAGCCTGTACCCCTGATTCACTTCCCAGCTCTCCCTGTAACACCCCTTTCCCTCCTCTAATCTCTTTGGCTCCCTCCTGTCTGCTGGGAGGAGCTACTGGTGAATAAAGCATCCGACCCTTCCTTGTACCTATCTAATGTATCAGCCTGTACCCCTGATTCACTTCCCAGCTCTCCCTGTAACACCCTTTTCCCTCCTCTAATCTCATTGGCTCCCTCCTGTCTGCTGGGAGGAGCTACTGGTGAATAAAGCATCCGACCCTTCCTTGTACCTATTTAATGTATCAGCCTGTACCCCTGATTCACTTCCCAGCTCTCCCTGTAACACCCCTTTCCCTCCTCTAATCTCATTGGCTCCCTCCTGTCTGCTGGGAGGAGCTACTGGTGAATAAAGCATCCGACCCTTCCTTATACCTATCTAATGTATCAGCCTGTACCCCTGATTCACTTCCCAGCTCTCCCTGTAACACCCCTTTCCCTCCTCTAATCTCATGGCTCCCTCCTGTCTGCTGGGAGGAGCTACTGGTTAATAAAGCATCCGACCCTTCCTTATACCTATCTAATGTATCAGCCTGTACCCCTGATTCACTTCCCAGCTCTCCTTGTAACACCCCTTTCCCTCCTCTAATCTCATTGGCTCCCTCCTGTCTGCTGGGAGGAGCTACTGGTGAATAAAGCATCCGACCCTTCCTTATACCTATCTAATGTATCAGCCTGTACCCCTGATTCACTTCCCAGCTCTCCCTGTAACACCCCTTTCCCTCCTCTAATCTTATTGGCTCCCTCCTGTCTGCTGGGAGGAGCTACTGGTGAATAAAGCATCCCACCCTTCCTTGTACCTATTTAATGTATCAGCCTGTACCCCTGATTCACTTCCCAGCTCTCCCTGTAACACCCCTTTCCCTCCTCTAATCTCATTGGCTCCCTCCTGTCTGCTGGGAGGAGCTACTGGTGAATAAAGCATCCGACCCTTCCTTATACCTATCTAATGTATCAGCCTGTACCACTGATTCACTTCCCAGCTCTCCCTGTAACACCCCTTTCCCTCCTCTAATCTCATTGGCTCCCTCCTGTCTGCTAGGAGGAGCTACTGGTGAATAAAGCATCCGACCCTTCCTTGTACCTATCTAATGTATCAGCCTGTACCACTGATTCAGGGAGACAATTCCACATCTTCACAGCTCTCACTGTAACAAACCCCTTCCCAATATTTAGGCGGAACCTCTTTTCTTCTAATCGGAATGGGTGACCTTGTGTCAGCTGGAAAGACCTACTGGTAAATAAAGCATTAGAGAGATTATTATATGATCCCCTTATATATTTATACATAGTTATCATATCACCCCTTAAGCGCCTCTTCTCCAGAGTGAACATCCCCAATTTGGCCAGTCTTTCCTCATAGCTAAGATTTTCCCTTTACCAGCTTAGTTGCCCTTCTCTGTCCCCTCTCTAATACAATAATGTCCTGTTTGAGTGATGGAGACCAAAACTGTACGGCATATTCTAGATGGGGCCTTACCAGTGCTCTATACAGTGGGACCCCCTCCTCCCGTGACTCTCTGCCCCATTTAATACAAGTCAAGACCTTATTTGCCCTTGATGCTGCTGACTGGCATTACTTGCTACAGACAAGTTTATTATCTACAAGGACTCCAAGCTCCGTCTCCATTATGGATTTGCCTAGTGCAGTCCCATTAAGGGTATAAGTGGATATTGTTACATCCCAGGTGCAGGACTTTACATTTATCAACATTGAATCCCATTTGCCACTTAGCTGCCCAGATTGCCAGTTAGTCAAGATCCTGTTGCAAGTGCCACATCCTGGATGGAATTAATTGGGCTGATAGTTTTGTCTCATCTGCAAACACTGATATATTACTTACAACACCCTCCCCTAAGTCATTGATGAACAAGTTAAATAAAAGTGGCCCCAATACTGAGCCCTGGGGGACCCCACTAAGAACCTTACTCCAAGTAGAGAATGTCCCATTAACAACCACCCTCTGTACCTGATCCTGTAGCCAGTTTCCTATCCATGTGCAAACGACTTCATTAAGCCCAACAGACCTTACTTTAGAAAGCAGTCGTTTGTGGGGCACAGTATCAAACGCTTTGGAAAAATCCAAATAGATCTACTGCCCCCCCACTATCCAGAATCTTACTTACCTCATCATAAAAAGCAATCAAATTTGTCTGACATGACCTATAAAGCCATGCTGATTGTTGCTCATAATGACATTCACTAGGACAACATTTTGAATGTGATCCCTTAACAAGCCTTCAAATAATTTGCCCAGCACAGATGTCAGACTTACTGGCCTATAATTACCAGGCTTTTTATATATAGGAATTACATCAGATTTCCTCCAATCCATAGGCACCATACCAGATGAAAGGGATTCTGAGAAAATCAGAAATAGGGGCTGGTCTAAAACTGAACTAAGCTCTCTTAGAACCCGGGGGTGTATGCCATCAGGCCCTGGAGCCTTGTTTACATTCATTTGTATTAAAGCTTTTTGAATCATATCCTGAGTCAGACACTGACTAGATTAAGCTGAGCCATTAGTACAGTTATAAAGTGAGCCTGGGAACTCACACTCCTCTATTGTATACACTGAAGAAAAGAACTGATTTAACACATTTGCCTTATCTGTATCTGTTACAACCATACTGGTACCATTATTTAATGGAGCAACACTCTCAACCTGCATCTTTTTACTATTTATATATGTAGGGGACAAGAGGAATCCTTCCCCTGTTTTTCTGCCTGTGACATCATCCAGGCCAGTTACAGGCTGGAGAGCGATCCAATTGGCTGGGCACCCCAGTGCATCCTTGGGAGAGAGGGTATGCCTGACTTTGGAGCCAAAAGTACGGGGTCTCCCAGAGAGATGAACAGAGCCAGCAAAAATAGCTGTAAGACTGTCAACAGAGAAGCTGTTAAATCTGTGGAATCTGTGGAGGTACAGATTGAGCCCAGATTGTCCCCTGCTAAGCTGCGGAGAAAGGTGCCACTGGTGAGATTGATCCTGCTGCAGAGCTGCCTGTAATCTCCAGTGTGATTGCCTCTGAGATAACCCTGGTGAGTGAGCCACCCAAGGGAGGATACTGGCACAGATACAAGCATGGGGCCCCAAAGTGAAAACAAGTCTTGTGTATTTACATGCTACGTGGGAGCTGCTGCTAAATTCCAAAGGCGAGGTACTTTTGGGAAATGGTAGCGCTACCTGGGGAATAAGAGCTCTGGGGAAGGGACATTTCATTTGAACTGTGTGGTTATTAACCCCTTCCAGAGGGTTGGGATATTGACAATAAAAAGGAGCAACAGTTAAAGGAACAGTAACACCAAAAACAAAGTGTTTTAAAGTAATGAAAATATCATGTAGTGTTGCCCTGCACTAGTAAAACTGATCTGTTTGCTTCAGAAACACTACTATAGTTCATATAAACAAGCTGCTGAGTAGCAATGGGGGAAATTGAAAAACGGCTATATGGCACAGGATAAATAATGGATAACAGCTAGCATTATGTTCTACAGAGCTTATCTGTTATCTGCTGTGTAACGTGAGCCTTTTCTCCTTTGAATGGCTGCCCCCATTGCTACACAGCAGCTTATTTATATAAAAAATAGTAATGTTTCTGAAGCAAACACAGCAGTTTTACTAGTGCAGGTCAACACTGCAATATATTTTTATTACTTTAAAAAAATTTCATTTTTTGATGTTACTGGTCCTTTAAGTACCTAATAGTGATTTTGGTAGTGTCCCACGTGTCCGCAGTGTAGGAGCGCATAGTGTATTCGATTGCCCAAATTTTACTGCAGTTTAAATATAAAGTTTATATTTGTTTCATTTGCAAACTGTGTGTGTTTTATTATTCCTAGTGGAATCCCCCTGAGGTGTGTTCCTCAGTGTTCCCTAGGTGGAGGCACTGCACTGTAATTCCCAATTCCCGGTACTTTTCATACGCAAAAGGGACTCAGGGCCCCTGGATTGCCAAGGGTAAGTTGCGATTTAAAGAGTCAGTAACCAAATTAGGCTTATATATACTTATACTTTATATATTTATATAAACTTTTGGGGTTAGTCTTAGCCTCACCGCAATGCACTCTTCATTTCCTATCTTTGCCTTCTGGATTGCTGATTTACAACATTTATTACAGTGTTTATATTCATTAAATGCAGCTTCTGTCCCTACAGATTTGTAGTTTCTCTTCTTCTCTATTAACTTCTTTACTTCTGTATTAAGCCACACAGGATGATTCTTAGAGCTTCTACGTTTAGTCCTTAAGGGAATAAATTGAGAACAGTAATGATTTAATATCATTTTAAATGACAACCATTTCTGTTCTGTGTTTTTAGCTGAAAACCTAATGCCCCAATCAATGCTCTGTAGGGCAGCCCTCAAGGCACTAAAATTAGCTTTTCTGAAATTCATGGTTTTTGTTGCCCCAGTATATTTTTGTTTTTTGCACCAGACATTAAATGATATAACACTATGGTCACTATTACCCAGGGGTTCAATGACTTGCACATTTGCTATAAGTTCTGGGTCATTAGAGATCACTAGATCCAGAATAGCATTTTTTCTGGTTGGCTCCTCAACAACCTGTGCCATAAAATTGTCATGTAACAGTTTATAAACTTGTTCCCATTAACTGATCTAGCAGTACTGTTGCTCCAGTCAATATCTGGGTAATTAAAATCCCCCATTATCATTACTTTACCTAAACTAGCAGCCTTTTCTATTTGCATCAGGAGCTTATCCTCGTCACTTACATTAGGGGGTCTATAGCGACTCCTACAATTAATTTGCTGGACAATGAGTGAAAAAGATTACCCATAAAGTTTCAGCCAATCACTTCCCCCAATCACTTCTCCCTTTATATTGGCTTTTAGATTCTGCTGAACAAACAAACAGACAGAACCTCCTCCTTTTCTATTCCCCCTGTCCCTCCCATACAAAGTAAAGCCCACCATATATACTGTCCAGTCATGTGACTCATAACTCAAACTCCCGTCAGCATTCCTTCTGGTCCCAATGAGTTGGGGGGCAGAGGGAAGGAATGAGATAGATACAGAGATATTTTATTGTCCTTAGAATCCTGTTAGTAGATATTTGGTACAGGCGATTGCTTTGTCCCATCTCGGCACAAGACAAGGACCCCTCTGCCTATCTCAGGCAACCAGGGGGCCAATATCAGGTCACATGGTCTAGAAATGGCAACAGAAAGGCTATAGTGAGGGGACATTCCATAATGGGAGGGCCACTGCTGGGCATATATGTAAAGCATATACACTAGAGAAGGGGGGCATGGGCCTCACTCATTTCTCTCACCCTACTGGGGAAGGCGGTTATAAAATACAGTATGTATCCAATCAAATTGGACCCCATGTCCTATACTTCCACTTTGTGTCACTCTGTTGTGGGAGGGGCAGACCCCATGTCCCATACATGGTTGGCGAGGTTGCTCCCATCATCCTGCAATGGGAGTGGCAAACTTGGGACTTCCCACTTTGGCTTTGTCACCCTGCAGTGGGAGGAGTTTGTGCTTGGACTATTTGTGCTCATATGAAGACATATTAAATCTATTGGCCCTGCACATCAAGTGGGGTTATGGAACATTAATCCTTGGGGAGCCCTTATCGGCACTTGTGCAGGTCAGACAGGCTAATGGGAGGAGTCTGAATGAGTTTCCACCCCAGAGGAACAGTTACACTTGACTCTGTAGCCAGTTGCGAGGGTCCAGCCTATTTTTTAGATTCCTGGCACTCTTGCGGCTCTGGGCCCCCCGCTCAGATTCTGGGGTGCTGCTGCCACTGCTGTTAGAGCCCCGTGGCCCTGGGGACGGACTGACTGGTCTGGGGGCCTGTGAACTCCTGCATGGGGTCTTCTGCTCCTCACAGCTCCTCAATGCCCGGCTCTTTAGAGAAGTCAGTTTGGCATCCAGAGAGTGTGTCCGTGGGCGAGTCCGGGGGAGTCTGCTTGGGGGGCTGTCACAATCTGAGGATGAGGAGTAGGAAGGAAGGGCAGAACTTGGGCTGGGGAACAGGGACGTCCAGGGTGGGGGGTCTAGGCCCCTCTGCAGTTCAAACTCTTTCATTCTTTGGGACAGAAGATCAGGAATTGGGCCAAGGCCTTCAATAGCTGCATGAGGAAAAGAACCCAGAGTTATGGACTGGTATAGCCACCCATCTCCTTCCCTCATGGCTCTCAAGCTCTCTGTGCCAACCCAGCATTTCAGAGCTCCCTCCTCTCACCCTGGAAGAGTTCCCTGTGCCACCTTGTTAGGGCACATTTATCTGTGCCACTATATAAAGGAGTACAGTCTCCTGTGGCACACTAGCAGGGCACATTCCCCTGAGTCAGCCTGGCAGGGCAGTGTTCTCTATGCCAACCTGCTAGGTCACAGCTCCCCTCCTGTCACCCTGGAAGAGTTATCCATGTTTCTTGTGTTACCCTGATAGAGCATAGTTCATTGTGCCACCCTGGGAGGGCAGAATTATTCCTGCCACCCTGCTGGAGCATCAGTCTCTGTGCCACCCTGTTAGAACAAGGTTCTCTGTGCCACCCTGAGAGAATGTTATGGCACACTGGCAGGGTTCTATGCTGGCAGAGCTGAGTGTCTGGCACAGAAAATCCTGCAGAGGGGGCATCACATTCATACACAGGCTGTGGTGCCAGGGGCTGGCGCTGGGATTACAAACCTTTCACTGTAATAAGAGGAGAGTAGGGAGCGGATCTCATCTGACAGCGCATTATCCTGAAGCAGGAGCCCCTCAACACAGGAGGCGGGGGGCACAGACACTGCTATGGGGGGGCAGGCAAAGAAAGTGAGGGCAAAGCGGAGCCGGTGCACAGGAGAGAAGGAGGACATCATGAGAGGGAATTCACAGGGGAGACGGGTCATACATAGGGGTATAATGCCCAGGACAAGGGATCAATCACAATGGAGAAGGGGAGCAGGGACAGTGCATGGAAAGGAGCCAAACAAGAGGAAGACAGCGATGCAACACAGGGGGTAGGGGGTAAAAGCAAAAAGGAGTAAGTTGAAATTTGAGACAAATGTGGATACAATGGTGCGATGCACAGCAGACACAGAAGGGCAGAATAGGGGTGCAATGGACACCAGAAAAGGAATACAATGGAGCAATGCACAGCATAGACAGAAGTGCAGAATAGGGGTGCAAATGAATAGCAAAATTGGGGTACAAAGGGGTTATGCACACCATTGCAGGGTGCAAAAGAGAAAGCCACAAGAGGGTGAAGAAGAAAGAAAAGAAAGTTAATGAGAATTGTGAAGAAAGTGAAAGAGTTAATCATAGTTTGTCATGTGACCTACACAACAATGTGAAATTGTATCAAATTAACCCTAATAAGTCAAAAAGTGGTTTAGGACAGAGAGTAATGACCTTAGTGTGGCCTGGAGGAGAGAGTAATCATTTAGTACAGTGCAGATGAGAGTAACTGACTTGGGACAGTTTGGAGAAGATAGTAATGACAGAGTCTAGTGGAGGAGAGAGTACCAACTTACTTACTACAATGTGGAGGACACACTACTGACTTACTCACCATAATGTAGATATGCAAGTAATGAACACATGAGTACTGATAGTACAGTGTGGAGAAGAGAATACAGAACTAGTATAGTGTGCAGAAGAGGGTACAGGTTTAGTATAGGGAAGAGAAGATAGTACAGGCTAAGTACAGTGTAGGGGGAGATTAGTGTAGTGTGTAGAGGAGAGAACAGACTTAGTATAGTGCGTAAAAAGGGAGAATACTTGACTTAATATAGTGCGTAAGGGAGAGTACAGACTTAATATAGTGCGTAAGGGAGAGTACAGACTTAATATAGTGCGTAAGGAAGAATACTAGACTTAGTATAGTGTGGAAGAGAGAGTACAGACTTAGTATAGTGTGGAGGAGAGCGTACAGGCTTAGTACAGGGTGTTGGGGAGAATACTTGACTTAGTATAGTACATAAGGGAGAATACTTGACTTAGTATAGTGTGGAGGGGAGAGTACACACAGTTCAGTGTTGTACCTCAACAACATTCTACACTCTAACGTTCAACACTAAAATGTTCTACCACACAATTTTCTACATTCTAAAGTTCAACACTAACGTTCTACCTCACAATCTTCTACACTCTAACGTTCAACACTAACATGTTCTACCTCACAATCTTCTACACTCTAACGTTTAACACTTACATGTTCCACCACACAACCTTCTACACTCTAAAGTTCAACACTAACATGTTCTACCTCACAATTTTCTACATGCTAACGTTCAACGCTAACATGTTCTACCTCACAATCCTCTACACTCTAAAGTTCAACACTAATGTTCTAACTCACAACCTTCTACACTCTAACATTCAATACTAACATGTTCTACCTCACAATCTTCTACACTCTAACGTTCAACACTAAAATGTTCTACCACACAATTTTCTACACTCTAAAGTTCAACACTAATGTTCTACCTCACAGTCTTCTACACTCTAACGTTCAACGCTAACATGTTCTACCTCACAATCTTCTACACTCTAAAGTTCAACACTAATGTTCTAACTCACAACCTTCTACACTTTAACGTTCAACACTTGCATATTCTACCTCAAAACCTTCTACACTCTAATGCTCAATATCTTCTGCCTCACCCTATCTTTTATCCTATTTTCCACCCCTGACATTTTCTAGCTCACCATCCTACTTATTCGCTTCCACTCCCAATACTTTTGAGTTCACCATTCTACTACATTCTTGCAAATCTGACATGTTCTACCTCTCATGTTATATCTCAGCCTCCAACCCAGACAAGTTCTAGCTCATCAACTGCACTGTATTCTAGCTTTTCATCCATTCTAGTGCATCCCTCTATTTTATTCTAACGTCCAACCCTGTTCTAGCTCATCAACTGCACTGCATTCTAGTTTCCAATGCTGGTCCATTCTGGTGCCCCATCCCACATTGTTATAAGATACTAATACTACTTGGCACTCTACTTACTTATGTTCCACTTTGCCTTGCCTTGGAACATTGTAGTTGGGTGATCTGGAATATTCTAGCTCCAAACTCTCAAAACCCTTGATTATTGTAAGAAGCCCCATTTCTCCCGCAATGTAACACTCACCCATCTCATGGTAGAGAGAGCGCTGCTTTGAGAGTGCAAGTGGGGTGCGCTTGGGGACAGGAGTTTCAATCTTCATCAGGTCGTCACAGCATTGTTTCCATTGACCTGCATAAAAACACCCAAGTCACACCACTGTGCTCCTTCCACGGCTCTGCCACATGTTCCACTCTACAGACCAACCACCCCTGACAAGCTTCCCGTTCCACCGCCTCCTTACTCATGTCATAGAAGTGCTGCCAAAATGCCTCCATCCAGAGCCGCAAATCCTCTCTGCTCTCAGCCCTGAGCATTTGGGTCACCTCCTCACAGCCGTACTGGTTAGTAATGGACAGACTATGAACCTGACTTGGCCCATCACGATCTGAAGCCCTGATCCTGGTCTCCTGAAAGGAAAAAGGAAGCTCTGATTCTGCAGGATGGACCAATGGTCCATAAGTACCAAAACACTTAGAGGAAGCTCTTACCTTACTAACAGAGATTGTGAGTTCTGGTTCTGCTGCTGAATCCACTTTATTGCACTGACGGAAACAGAGCAGTCGGCACCCACGTAGAACACAAAACTCCCGCTCCCAACTGTGCTGCTCCTGGGCCTAAAATGATGAGTGTTATATAGAGGGACAGTTCAGGAACATGGTGAGATGCACCACAGAGTGGATATTAATCACAATTGGGCAGAACATTCCACCATATTAGTAGACTTGCAGCAAAGGGCCCCCATATGGCCCCATTAATCAACTCATCAACTCCCTCTCACTCCTGGATCTTCCATGTCTTACTGAGTGGGACATTCTTTAAAGGAGGATTGAGGGGCTAAATGTATGTATTTGACTGTATCTGTTCTTCTGCCATGTGCTCTGGGGGCAATGTACTTAATGATGGTCTTGGAATATGATGAAAGTCTCAATTTATTCCCCCCCCCCATGGGTTTGAATCAGTTCTGAACTTAACCAGATTTGGTGCATCCCTGAACCTGCTCCGCCACAACTATTATACATACGGGTTCTCCTGCACAAACAGAGTATTTGATACCGATTCTTTCAATAGAAGAATGAAGAAGAATCGCCACTCATATGTAACCCGTCTCTTTCTTTCCCAATATTTTTCCAAACTGACATGTGTCTGAGTGACTCTAGGGCTGCCAGAGCCATTCTAGATATATATATATATATATATATATATATATATATATATATATATAAATATCTCTGTATATATGGCCCTATATGGATGGACAGTACCTGTATCTGTAGGAAGCCCGACATCATCTCCTGGTTCATGCAGTCGGGCTGGGCAGTGAGACGACAACAAACGCTCCCATATAAAGGCAGCCAAGCAGAGCTCTCCTCTGGAAAAAGGAAGAGAAGGAGAAGGTGGATGTTAGTCCACTTTAGGGGCACTCCATACACGAGGGACTGGATCCCAACTCCCAGTGCCAATCAACATGATTTTGCCCACAATGCAGCATGTTTCTATAGAATTCTAGTGGGCACCCACAAAACAGTGAATGCTTTAAACTGTGCCCCATTGTTTAGGGGTTATTCTAGAATGCCATTTGTAGCCATGTTTGATCCGAAGAGCAAAGAGAAAGTGGTGAAAAAAAATCTGGCCCCTTCTACAACAGGGTGCACATTGTGGGAAATGAATTAAAAGGGACCCCCTGGTTTTCATATAGAAGAGTTAGACCAATTGGTGATATAGGGAAATAAAACAAGAGAAAAGTGCGGCACAATATGTTGCCTTATGCAGGTCCTGAACCTGGTGCCCATTGGGTCACGTAATTGGGGGATTCCCAATAATGAATTGCATTTATTATGTAGATGCACCCTTGAGCCCCTTTGGTTCCGTACCTTGGGGAACCAAAGCCAAATAATGAGGTGCAGTGTTAGTTATACAAAGGTTCCAAAGACCAGTGCTTACTTCGAGGCTCTGCATTATTTTTACTGTTATTGGCCCCTGACTTCATCCCATTGTGGCCACCAGGTCACCCCTCTGCCCTTGATCAACAGCCAATCAAACTCCATTTACCTGTCCCACTAATGGTCAGATCATGGGTGCGGAACCCATCTTGTACGTCAGCAAGTGTCAGATGAGTGTGAGCCAAGAGCTGAAATTTGGGACCTCTGAAAGGAAAAAGAGGATCAGCATTTGCCTATATTTCTCCATACTCCCCCACATAAAAGGGAGCACACTTAACCTGATACATATAGGAACTCACTGCACACTAGGTGTTGGAAGTAAGACTGGTCCTCCTCCTCCATTGCTAAAGGGGCTCCCTTGAGTCCCATCCAAAGCAGCTCGGACACTGCGCCCAGACGACCGTCCAAGGGAACTACTCAGTTTGGTGGACAACCTTCTGGGGGTCCCTGAGAGAGAGAAATCTTCATCCACAGAGCAGCTGTATAACTGAAGGTGAAGGTCAAATCCAGGATCCACATCGGAGCTATAGAGACATCAAAAATGAGTTAGTACCTCAGCTCTACCTAGAGCTCTACCTACCTGTCACCAGCAACCCAATTACAATAGAACACCACAGGCTTATCTCAACCAATCACAGTCCAACGTTACAGCCCAGATGGCCCAATCAAACAAGCACAGTTCAGCGTTACAGCCCATGTGTCCCTATCAACCAATCGTAGCAGAGTGTTACAGCCCACATGCCCCTATCAACCTATCACAGAGCTATGTTAGAGCACAAATGCCCCCTGACAGGGGCAATGTTGATGTGGAACCAGAACAAATCTAATGGGAACCTGAGAGCAAGTTAAGGAGCCCATATTTGGTCCATACGCAGGTTCTATACCTACACTCACTCACTTCTTCTTGGTTTGACATTTAGATTTCAGATCTCATACTCACAATACAATGGGGTTCTCAAAGCAGATGTCGGTGGAAGTTCGGTCCACAAAAACCAGTTCTGTGTCCCAGACCTCCCCACGAAGCTGGAGCGCACAGAACACGGCACAGCGATGTAACTCTAGAGAGAATACTCCTTGGTTAGTGACAGTACTAGACTTGGTAATGGGATCTAGAGAGAAAGCTCTTGGGATAGTGCCAGTACAAGACATTTTTTTTTGAGTTAGTGCCAGACTAGACATTGTGATCTAAAGGGAAAGCTATTGGGTTAGTGCAGGACAAGACATGGGGATCTAGAGAGAAAGCTCTTGAGTTAGTGCCAGACTAGACATTGTGATCTAGAGAGAGAAAGCTCTTGTGTTAGTGCCAGACTAGACATTGTGATCTAAAGGGAAAGCTATTGGGTTAGTGCCAGGATAAGACATTGGGATCTAGAGAGAAAGCTATTGGGTTAGTGCCAGACTAGACATTGTGATCTAGAGAGAAACTCTTGGGTTAGTGCCAGGACAATACACTGTGATCTAGAGAGAAAACTGTACAGTTATTGCCAGACTGGACATTGTGATCTAGAGAGAAAGCTCTTGGGTTAGTGCCAGACTAGACATTGTGATCTAGAGAGAAAGCTCTTGGGTTAGTGCCAGACTAGACATTGTGATCTAGAGGTAAAGATATTGGGTTAGTGTCAGGACAATACATTGTGATCTAGAGAGAAAACTATTGGGTTAGTGCCAGACTGGACATTGTGATCTAGAGAGAAAGCTATTGGGTTAATGCCAGACTAGACATTGTGAACTAGAGAGAAAGCTCTTGGGTAAGTGCCAGGATAAGACATTGTGATCTAGAGAGAAATCTCTGAGTTAGTGCCAGGACTAGACATTGTGATCTAGAGAGAAAGCTCTTGGGGTAGTGCCAGACTAGACATTGTGATCTAGAGGTAAATATATTGGGTTAGTGTCAGGACAAAACATTGGAATCTAGAGAGAAAGCTTATGAGTTAGTGCCAGACTAGACACTGTGATCTAGAGAGAAAGCTCTTGGGTTAGTGCCAGGACATGACATTGGGATCTAGAGAGAAAGCTCTTGGGTTAGTGATAGGACAATACACTGTGATCTAGAGAGAAAGCTGTACAGTTATTGCCAGACTGGACATTGTGATCTAGAGAGAAAGCTCTTGGGTTAGTGCCAGACTAGACATTGTGATCTAGAGGTAAAGATATTGGGTTAGTGTCAGGACAATACATTGTGATCTAGAGAGAAAACTATTGGGATAGTGCCAGACTAGACATTGTGATCTAGAGAGAAAGCTCTTGGGTAAGTGCCAGGACAAGACATTGTGATCTAGAGAGAAAGCTCTGAGTTAGTGCCAGGAATAGACATTGGGATCTATAGATAAAGCTCTTGTGTTAGTGCCAGACTAGACATTGTGATCTAGAGAGAAAGCTCTTGGGTTAGTGCCAGACTAGACATTGTGATCTAGAGAGAGAAAGCTCTTGTGTTAGTGCCAGACTAGACATTGTGATCTAAAGGGAAAGCTATTGGGTTAGTGCCAGGACAAGACATTGGGATCTAGAGAGAAAGCTGCCAGATTAGACATTGTGATCTAGAGAGAAACTCTTGGGTTAGTGATAGGACAATACACTGTGATCTAGAGAGAAAACTGTACAGTTATTGCCAGACTGGACATTGTGATCTAGAGAGAAAGCTCTTGGGTTAGTGCCAGACTAGACATTGTGATCTAGAGGTAAAGATATTGGGTTAGTGTCAGGACAATACATTGTGATCTAGAGAGAAAACTATTGGGTTAGTGCCAGACTAGACATTGTGATCTAGAGAGAAAGCTCTGAGTTAGTGCCAGGACTAGACATTGTGATCTAGAGAGAAAGCTCTTGGGTTAATGCCAGACTAGACATTGTGAACTAGAGAGAAAGCTCTTGGGTAAGTGCCAGGACAAGACATTGTGATCTAGAGAGAAAGCTCTGAGTTAGTGCCAGGACTAGACATTGTGATCTAGAGAGAAAGCTCTTGGGGTAGTGCCAGACTAGACATTGTGATCTAGAGGTAAATATATTGGGTTAGTGTCAGGACAAAACATTGGAATCTAGAGAGAAAGCTTATGAGTTAGTGCCAGACTAGACACTGTGATCTAGAGAGAAAGCTCTTGGGTTAGTGCCAGGACATGACATTGGGATCTAGAGAGAAAGCTCTTGGGTTAGTGATAGGACAATACACTGTGATCTAGAGAGAAAGCTGTACAGTTATTGCCAGACTGGACATTGTGATCTAGAGAGAAAGCTCTTGGGTTAGTGCCAGGACTAGACATTGTGATCTAGAGAGAAAGCTCTGAGTTAGTGCCAGGACTAGACATTGTGATCTAGAGAGAAAGCTCTTGGGTTAGTGCCAGACTAGACATTGTGATCTAGAGGTAAAGATATTGGGTTAGTGTCAGGACAATACATTGTGATCTAGAGAGAAAACTATTGGGTTAGTGCCAGACTGGACATTGTGATCTAGAGAGAAAGCTCTTGGGTAAGTGCCAGGACAAGACATTGTGATCTAGAGAGAAAACTCTTGGGTAAGTGCCAGGACAAGACATTGTGATCTATAGATAAAGCTCTGAGTTAGTGCAAGACTAGACATTGTGATCTAGAGAGAAAGCTCTTGGGTTAGTGCCAGGACATGTCACAGGGGGAGATACAGAGGGAATGGGAGGCACAGGGGGAGATACAGAGGGAATAGGAGGCACAGGGGGAGATACAGAGGGAATGGGAGGACCAGGGGGAGATACAGAGGGAATGGGAGGCACAGGGGGAGATACAGAGGGAATGGGAGGCACAGGGGGAGATACAGAGGGAATGGGAGGATCAGGGGGAGATACAGAGGGAATGGGGGGCACAGGGGGAGATACAGAGGGAATGGGAGGCACAGGGGGAGATACAGAGGGAATGGGAGGCACAGGGGGAGATACAGAGGGAATGGGAGGCACAGGGGGAGATACAGAGGGAATGGGAGGCACAGGGGGAGATACAGAGGGAATGGGAGGCACAGGGGGAGATACAGAGGGAATGGGAGGCACAGGGGGAGATACAGAGGGAATGGGAGGCACAGGGGGAGATACAGAGGGAATGGGAGGCACAGGGGGAGATACAGAGGGAATGGAAGGCACAGGGGGAGATACAGAGGGAATGGGAGGCACAGGGGGAGATACAGAGGGAATGGGAGGCACAGGGGGAGATACAGAGGGAATGGGAGGCACAGGGGGAGATACAGAGGGAATGGGAGGCACAGGGGGAGATACAGAGGGAATGGGAGGCACAGGGGGAGATACAGAGGGAATGGAAGGCACAGGGGGAGATACAGAGGGAATGGAAGGCACAGGGGGAGATACAGAGGGAATGGGAGGCACAGGGGGTGATACAGAGGGAATGGGAGGCACAGGGGGAGATACAGAGGGAATGGGAGGCACAGGGGGAGATACAGAGGGAATGGGAGGCACAGGGGGAGATACAGAGGGAATGGGAGGCACAGGGGGAGATACAGAGGGAATGGGAGGCACAGGGGGAGATACAGAGGGAATGGGAGGCACAGGGGGAGATACAGAGGGAATGGGAGGCACAGGGGGAGATACAGAGGGTGTATAAGGGAGGGGTGAGGAAAGTGGAAGTGAGGAAGGAAATGACAGGGGAAACAGGAATTACAGTAACAATTGTTACTATTTACCTCCTTTGTTTCTGAAATATTCACTATCTTTCCACATGAGGGGGATGCGCAGATCTGGGAGAGAACAAATACAAAGTCACATACAAATGATTCCTCAGTAGGGAATAAAAGTCTCATGAGAAGCTGTCAGTATATTCTCAAAGTCAATAATAACAACTTCAATCCCATCCCCAAATCCTATTGCCTTTTTGCCCTGCCAAATGGCACCCAATGCCCCTCTCACCTGATACCGAAAGTTTCCCCTTGCAGGGCAGTCTGTCCTCTGTACCCCCCGACTCCACAGGCCTAAAAGACAAACACTGTTCACCCCATATTCAATATTTCAGCCACAGGAATCCATTAGGGGTTACATTATCCCTTATAATACATGAGTGATACTCAGAGTTCCCTGTATAACTCAGCCTGTAGCCTTGTGCCTTTATATGGTCACATAACAACCCCTCAGTGACTTCTAATATCCTTATCATTTACAGTAGGGGGTACATTATCCCTTATAATACATGAGTGATACTCAGAGTTCCCTGTATAACTCAGCCTGCAGCCTTGTGCCTTTATATGGTCACAGAACAACCCCTCAGTGACTTCTAATATCCTTATCATTTACAGTAGGGGGTACATTATCCCTTATAATACATGAGTGATACTCAGAGTTCCCTGTATAACTCAGCCTGCAGCCTTGTGCCTTTATATGGTCACAGAACAACCCCTCAGTGACTTCTAATATCCTTATCATTTACAGTAGGGGGTACATTATCCCTTATAATACATGAGTGATACTCAGAGTTCCCTGTATAACTCAGCCTGCAGCCTTGTGCCTTTATATGGTCACAGAACAACCCCTCAGTGACTTCTAATATCCTTATCATTTACAGTAGGGGGTACATACCTGCGGGCATTGTGCTGCAGAACCTGCTCCTCCTTGCGGTGCTGGAGGTCAGACATATAAGTCATTATTCGGCTGTTACAGACCAGGAGACTCTTTGCTGCCTCTAGAGCCTGTTCCCTCTGAGTCGAGACCTCCAGCAGCTTCACTGCCCCCTCCCTCATGCGAACCTCATGGTCTATTCTCCTCTGTATGTCTGTGTCCTGCAGGTGAGACGGGCAAATACATGAGACTGTATATAAGGACTGTACATGAGACTGTATATAAGGACTGTACATGAGACTGTATATAAGGACTGTACATGAGACTGTATATAAGGACTGTACATGAGACTGTATATAAGGACTGTACATGAGACTGTATATAAGGAGGACTGTACATGAGACTGTATATAAGGACTGTACATGAGACTGTATATAAGGAGGGATGTACATGAGATTGTATATAAGGACTGTACATGAGACTGTATATAAGGACTGTACATGAGACTGTATATAAGGACTGTACATGAGACTGTATATAAGGAGGGATGTACATGAGACTGTATATAAGGAGGGATGTACATGAGACTGTATATAAGGACTGTACATGAGACTGTATATAAGGACTGTACATGAGACTGTATATAAGGACTGTACATGAGACTGTATATAAGGACTGTACATGAGACTGTATATAAGGAGGGATGTACATGAGACTGTATATAAGGAGGGATGTACATGAGACTGTATATAAGGACTGTACATGAGACTGTATATAAGGACTGTACATGAGACTGTATATAAGGACTGTACATGAGACTGTATATAAGGAGGACTGTACATGAGACTGTATATAAGGAGGGATGTACATGAGACTGTATATAAGGACTGTACATGAGACTGTATATAAGGACTGTACATGAGACTGTATATAAGGACTGTACATGAGGCTGTATATAAGGACTGTACATGAGACTGTATATAAGGAGGACTGTACATGAGACTGTATATAAGGACTGTACATGAGACTGTATATAAGGACTGTACATGAGACTGTATATAAGGACTGTACATGAGACTGTATATAAGGACTGTACATGAGACTGTATATAAGGAGGGATGTACATGAGACTGTATATAAGGACTGTACATGAGACTGTATATAAGGACTGTACATGAGACTGTATATAAGGAGGGATGTACATGAGACTGTATATAAGGAGGGATGTACATGAGACTGTATATAAGGACTGTACATGAGACTGTATATAAGGACTGTACATGAGACTGTATATAAAGGAGGGATGTACATGAGACTGTATATAAGGACTGTACATGAGACTGTATATAAGGACTGTACATGAGACTGTATATAAGGAGGGATGTACATGAGACTGTATATAAGGAGGTATGTACATGAGACTGTATATAAGGACTGTACATGAGACTGTATATAAGGACTGTACATGAGACTGTATATAAGGACTGTACATGAGACTGTATATAAGGACTGTACATGAGACTGTATATAAGGAGGGATGTACATGAGACTGTATATAAGGACTGTACATGAGACTGTATATAAGGAGGGATGTACATGAGACTGTATATAAGGAGGGTCTTACATGAGACTGTATATAAGGACTGTACATGAGACTGTATATAAGGAGGACTGTACATGAGACTGTATATAAGGACTGTACATGAGACTGTATATAAGGAGGACTGTACATGAGACTGTATATAAGGACTGTACATGAGACTGTATATAAGGACTGTACATGAGACTGTATATAAGGACTGTACATGAGACTGTATATAAGGAGGACTGTACATGAGACTGTATATAAGGAGGGATGTACATGAGACTGTATATAAGGAGGGATGTACATGAGACTGTATATAAGGACTGTACATGAGACTGTATATAAGGACTGTACATGAGACTGTATATAAGGAGGGATGTACATGAGACTGTATATAAGGAGGGATGTACATGAGACTGTATATAAGGACTGTACATGAGACTGTATATAAGGACTGTACATGAGACTGTATATAAGGACTGTACATGAGACTGTATATAAGGAGGGATGTACATGAGACTGTATATAAGGACTGTACATGAGACTGTATATAAGGACTGTACATGAGACTGTATATAAGGAGGGATGTACATGAGACTGTATATAAGGAGGGATGTACATGAGACTGTATATAAGGACTGTACATGAGACTGTATATAAGGACTGTACATGAGACTGTATATAAAGGAGGGATGTACATGAGACTGTATATAAGGACTGTACATGAGACTGTATATAAGGACTGTACATGAGACTGTATATAAGGAGGGATGTACATGAGACTGTATATAAGGACTGTACATGAGACTGTATATAAGGAGGGATGTACATGAGACTGTATATAAGGACTGTACATGAGACTGTATATAAGGACTGTACATGAGACTGTATATAAGGACTGTACATGAGACTGTATATAAGGACTGTACATGAGACTGTATATAAGGACTGTACATGAGACTGTATATAAGGAGGGATGTACATGAGACTGTATATAAGGACTGTACATGAGACTGTATATAAGGACTGTACATGAGACTGTATATAAGGACTGTACATGAGACTGTATGTAAGGACTGTACATAAGACTGTATATAAGGAGGACTGTACATGAGACTGTATATAAGGAGGACTGTACATGAGACTGTATATAAGGACTGTACATGAGACTGTATATAAGGACTGTACATGAGACTGTATATAAGGACTGTACATGAGACTGTATATAAGGACTGTACATGAGACTGTATATAAGGAGGGATGTACATGAGACTGTATATAAGGACTGTACATGAGACTGTATATAAGGAGGGATGTACATGAGACTGTATATAAGGAGGGATGTACATGAGACTGTATATAAGGACTGTACATGAGACTGTATATAAGGACTGTACATGAGACTGTATATAAGGACTGTACATGAGACTGTATATAAGGAGGGATGTACATGAGACTGTATATAAGGAGGGATGTACATGAGACTGTATATAAGGACTGTACATGAGACTGTATATAAGGACTGTACATGAGACTGTATATAAGGACTGTACATGAGACTGTATATAAGGAGGGATGTACATGAGACTGTATATAAGGAGGGATGTACATGAGACTGTATATAAGGACTGCACATGAGACTGTATATAAGGACTGTACATGAGACTGTATATAAGGACTGTACATGAGACTGTATATAAGGACTGTACATGAGACTGTATATAAGGAGGGATGTACATGAGACTGTATATAAGGAGGGATGTACATGAGACTGTATATAAGGACTGTACATGAGACTGTATATAAGGAGGACTGTACATGAGACTGTATATAAGGACTGTACATGAGACTGTATATAAGGAGGGATGTACATGAGACTGTATATAAGGAGGGATGTACATGAGACTGTATATAAGGAGGGATGTACATGAGACTGTATATAAGGACTGTACATGAGACTGTATATAAGGACTGTACATGAGACTGTATATAAGGACTGTACATGAGACTGTATATAAGGACTGTACATGAGACTGTATATAAGGAGGGATGTACACGAGACTGTATATAAGGAGGGATGTACATGAGACTGTATATAAGGACTGTACATGAGACTGTATATAAGGACTGTACATGAGACTGTATATAAGGACTGTACATGAGACTGTATATAAGGAGGGATGTACATGAGACTGTATATAAGGACTGTACATGAGACTGTATATAAGGAGGGATGTACATGAGACTGTATATAAGGAGGGATGTACATGAGACTGTATATAAGGACTGTACATGAGACTGTATATAAGGACTGTACATGAGACTGTATATAAGGACTGTACATGAGACTGTATATAAGGACTGTACATGAGACTGTATATAAGGAGGGATGTACATGAGACTGTATATAAGGAGGGATGTACATGAGACTGTATATAAGGACTGTACATGAGACTGTATATAAGGACTGTACATGAGACTGTATATAAGGACTGTACATGAGACTGTATATAAGGAGGGATGTACATGAGACTGTATATAAGGAGGGATGTACATGAGACTGTATATAAGGACTGCACATGAGACTGTATATAAGGATTGTACATGAGACTGTATATAAGGACTGTACATGAGACTGTATATAAGGACTGTACATGAGACTGTATATAAGGAGGGATGTACATGAGACTGTATATAAGGAGGGATGTACATGAGACTGTATATAAGGACTGTACATGAGACTGTATATAAGGAGGACTGTACATGAGACTGTATATATGGACTGTACATGAGACTGTATATAAGGAGGGATGTACATGAGACTGTATATAAGGAGGGATGTACATGAGACTGTATATAAGGACTGTACATGAGACTGTATATAAGGACTGTACATGAGACTGTATATAAGGACTGTACATGAGACTGTATATAAGGACTGTACATGAGACTGTATATAAGGAGGGATGTACACGAGACTGTATATAAGGAGGGATGTACAGGAGACTGTATATAAGGACTGTACATGAGACTGTATATAAGGACTGTACATGAGACTGTATATAAGGACTGTACATGAGACTGTATATAAGGACTGTACATGAGACTGTATATAAGGAGGGATGTACATGAGACTGTATATAAGGAGGGATGTACATGAGACTGTATATAAGGACTGTACATGAGACTGTATATAAGGACTGTACATGAGACTGTATATAAGGACTGTACATGAGACTGTATATAAGGACTGTACATGAGACTGTATATAAGGAGGGATGTACATGAGACTGTATATAAGGAGGGATGTACATGAGACTGTATATAAGGACTGTACATGAGACTGTATATAAGGACTGTACATGAGACTGTATATAAGGACTGTACATGAGACTGTATATAAGGACTGTACATGAGACTGTATATAAGGAGGGATGTACATGAGACTGTATATAAGGAGGGATGTACATGAGACTGTATATAAGGACTGTACATGAGACTGTATATAAGGACTGTACATGAGACTGTATATAAGGACTGTACATGAGACTGTATATAAGGAGGGATGTACATGAGACTGTATATAAGGAGGGATGTACATGAGACTGTATATAAGGACTGCACATGAGACTGTATATAAGGACTGTACATGAGACTGTATATAAGGACTGTACATGAGACTGTATATAAGGACTGTACATGAGACTGTATATAAGGAGGGATGTACATGAGACTGTATATAAGGAGGGATGTACATGAGACTGTATATAAGGACTGTACATGAGACTGTATATAAGGAGGACTGTACATGAGACTGTATATATGGACTGTACATGAGACTGTATATAAGGAGGGATGTACATGAGACTGTATATAAGGAGGGATGTACATGAGACTGTATATAAGGACTGTACATGAGACTGTATATAAGGACTGTACATGAGACTGTATATAAGGACTGTACATGAGACTGTATATAAGGAGGGATGTACACGAGACTGTATATAAGGAGGGATGTACAGGAGACTGTATATAAGGACTGTACATGAGACTGTATATAAGGACTGTACATGAGACTGTATATAAGGACTGTACATGAGACTGTATATAAGGACTGTACATGAGACTGTATATAAGGAGGGATGTACATGAGACTGTATATAAGGAGGGATGTACATGAGACTGTATATAAGGACTGTACATGAGACTGTATATAAGGACTGTACATGAGACTGTATATAAGGACTGTACATGAGACTGTATATAAGGACTGTACATGAGACTGTATATAAGGAGGGATGTACATGAGACTGTATATAAGGAGGGATGTACATGAGACTGTATATAAGGACTGTACATGAGACTGTATATAAGGACTGTACATGAGACTGTATATAAGGACTGTACATGAGACTGTATATAAGGAGGGATGTACATGAGACTGTATATAAGGAGGGATGTACATGAGACTGTATATAAGGACTGCACATGAGACTGTATATAAGGACTGCACATGAGACTGTATATAAGGACTGTACATGAGACTGTATATAAGGACTGTACATGAGACTGTATATAAGGACTGTACATGAGACTGTATATAAGGACTGTACATGAGACTGTATATAAGGACTGTACATGAGACTGTATATAAGGAGGGATGTACATGAGACTGTATATAAGGACTGTACATGAGACTGTATATAAGGACTGTACATGAGACTGTATATAAGGACTGTACATGAGACTGTATATAAGGACTGTACATGAGACTGTATATAAGGACTGTACATGAGACTGTATATAAGGAGGGATGTACATGAGACTGTATATAAGGACTGTACATGAGACTGTATATAAGGACTGTACATGAGACTGTATATAAGGACTGTACATGAGACTGTATATAAGGAGGGATGTACATGAGACTGTATATAACAGAATACACCCTAAGCCCAAGCTGATATGCCCCGCCCCCTCATTTGGGGAAAGAACTCACAGTTCGGAGATCTCTCGGCTCCATGTCCCTCTGCTCAGCTCTCTGGGGGTCTCACTGTGCGTCACTGTGACACTGTCCTGTGTGTGCGACTTATTGTGGGTCTGTGTTGCACACGTGTGTAGAGTACAGCTGTGAGTGTGAGTGTGAGAGTGAGTGTGAGAGTGCGGAACATGCGGGGGGGGTTCAGAGGCCGTTGGTACAGGGGGAGAAGCAGCAGTGGGAGAAGTGGGAGGAGGGAGAGGAGGGAGGGGGAGTCACTGCTGTTTGGACTAAACTATAAATATAACAGAGGGGGAGAAAGCGACAGCTGAGACACACTCCTGCCCCCCCCCTCAACTGCTCTCTACTGAGTCTGCTCTGTCCACTATGTGTACTGACCCTACTGACCCCCCATTCCCCTACTGACCCCACATTTCCCTACTGATCCCCCCATTCCCCTACTGACCCCCCATCCCCCTACTGATTCCCCAATTCCCCTACTGTCCCCCCATTCCCCTACTGTCCCCCAATTCCCCTACTGTCCCCCAATTCCTTTACTCTTCACTCTAGCCATCAATATCCTATATAACTGGTGCTTAGTGATGTCATCCATTGTAATTAGTGATGTCATTTCTGTCACGTGTCCTTCTGTTTTCCAACAGGGGGTACATTATTCCCTATAAACCCCTCCCCTATAACAGCTGTGCCCCAATATAGCCCCCCTCCTGTAACTGCTCTCCCTACATAAAGAGGCGTGGCAATTAAAGGGGAGGAGTAATGTCAATGAATAACTGTAAGAGGGTAAGAGTTATAAGAAGCAGATGAAGAAGGTAACAGAATGAAGTGGAACTCATGGGTTAGGCCCAGGGGGGGGGCCCACCTACACATGAGGGGCCCCTGGAAATGTCAGAAGACAGAAGGGGTCACAGACACAAGGATCATTGTGTAACTGACATAATTCTCATAGCAGAGCTGCCCACACACCATCACTGCCTCATCTACTGGGGCTCCTTCCATTTCTGCACCCCACACATTATACCCACAATCCTCTCTGTGTCATGTACTAAAATCACCCAGTCATTGGCCAACTTTTATGCTCTGCATACTTCTTTCAGAGTATGATCAGGGTCTCAACTGCCACCAGAGTATGTCAGGGTCTCAACTACCTCTACACAGCAGGGAGGGTCTTTGCAGCCACTGGATGACAGACAGGGTCCCAGCAGCCTATAGGGTGAGATGGTTGGAGGTGAAACCGAGGAAGAGAAAGAAGGAAATGATGGGGCAGGCCCCTCCCACTACAGGGTGTATTGCAGGTTACCTGCAGACTGAGGGTGATCTGTCGGATATACATCATGTTCAGATCCTCTAAGATCCACAGTTTGTCCTCCATGTCTTCCCAGCATTCAGGGGGCACCAGACGCCAAGAGTCGCCCCTAGCAGTCAGCGTACCCCTTGTCTCTACCCCTCAACTGCCACATCCCAGCCTCCCTGTGTCTAACTTATATGTGTTTCATCCCTCCATAATAGGAGCCTGTCCCCTCCCAACACCCCTAGAGTCTTCCGCATACACCAAACTGCTACACCCTATGGACACTGCCATGTCATGTGACTGGGGGGCACTCTATAGACAGCAGCCTATTCCTGATCATGTACTAGGCAGCATGGGGTTAAACAAAATGCTGCTATACAGGGAGAGCAGGGAGTTACAGAACATAAAAATAAAATATAATATTATATAGAGAAAGAGTGCAGGGAGTTACAGAACATAAAATAGGGGTTGCTATATAAAAAGCAGGGAGTGTAGTGAGTGCAGGGAGTTACAGTACAGTGAGCGGTGCTACAGATATAATATATAGAGAAAGAGTGCAGGGAGTTACAGTACAATGAGTGATGCTACAGATATATTATATAGAGAAAGAGTGCAGGGAGTTACAGTACAGTGAGCGGTGCTACAGATATATTATATAGAGAAAGAGTGCAGGGAGTTACAGTACAGTGAGCGGTGCTACAGATATATTATATAGAGAAACAGTGCAGGGAGTTACAGTACAGTGAGTGATGCTACAGATATATTATATAGAGAAAGAGTGCAGGGAGTTACAGTACAGTGAGCGGTGCTACAGATATATTATATAGAGAAACAGTGCAGGGAGTTACAGTACAGTGAGTGATGCTACAGATATATTATATAGAGAAAGAGTGCAGGGAGTTACAGTACAATGAGTGATGCTACAGATATATTATATAGAGAAAGAGTGCAGGGAGTTACAGTACAGTGAGCGGTGCTACAGATATATTATATAGAGAAAGAGTGCAGGGAGTTACAGTACAGTGAGCGGTGCTACAGATATAATATATAGAGAAAGAGTGCAGGGAGTTACAGTACAATGAGTGATGCTACAGATATATTATATAGAGAAAGAGTGCAGGGAGTTACAGTACAGTGAGCGGTGCTACAGATATATTATATAGAGAAAGAGTGCAGGGAGTTACAGTACAGTGAGCGGTGCTACAGATATATTATATAGAGAAAGAGTGCAGGGAGTTACAGTACAGTGAACGGTGCTACAGATATATTATATAGAGAAAGAGTGCAGGGAGTTACAGTACAGTGAGCGATGCTACAGATATATTATATAGAGAAACAGTGCAGGGAGTTACAGTACAGTGAGTGATGCTACAGATATATTATATAGAGAAAGAGTGCAGGGAGTTACAGTACAATGAGTGATGCTACAGATATATTATATAGAGAAAGAGTGCAGGGAGTTACAGTACAGTGAGCGGTGCTACAGATATATTATATAGAGAAAGAGTGCAGGGAGTTACAGTACAGTGAGTGATGCTACAGATATATTATATAGAGAAAGAGTGCAGGGAGTTACAGTACAGTGAGCGATGCTACAGATATATTATATAGAGAAAGAGTGCAGGGAGTTACAGTACAGTGAGCGGTGCTACAGATATATTATATAGAGAAAGAGTGCAGGGAGTTACAGTACAGTGAGCGGTGCTACAGATATATTATATAGAGAAAGAGTGCAGGGAGTTACAGTACAGTGAGTGATGCTACAGATATATTATATAGAGAAAGAGTGCAGGGAGTTACAGTACAGTGAGCGGTGCTACAGATATATTATATAGAGAAAGAGTGCAGGGAGTTACAGTACAGTGAGCGATGCTACAGATATAATATATAGAGAAAGAGTGCAGGGAGTTACAGTACAATGAGTGATGCTACAGATATATTATATAGAGAAAGAGTGCAGGGAGTTACAGTACAGTGAGCGGTGCTACAGATATATTATATAGAGAAAGAGTGCAGGGAGTTACAGTACAGTGAGCGGTGCTACAGATATATTATATAGAGAAAGAGTGCAGGGAGTTACAGTACAGTGAACGGTGCTACAGATATATTATATAGAGAAAGAGTGCAGGGAGTTACAGTACAGTGAGCGATGCTACAGATATATTATATAGAGAAACAGTGCAGGGAGTTACAGTACAGTGAGTGATGCTACAGATATATTATATAGAGAAAGAGTGCAGGGAGTTACAGTACAATGAGTGATGCTACAGATATATTATATAGAGAAAGAGTGCAGGGAGTTACAGTACAGTGAGCGGTGCTACAGATATATTATATAGAGAAAGAGTGCAGGGAGTTACAGTACAGTGAGTGATGCTACAGATATATTATATAGAGAAAGAGTGCAGGGAGTTACAGTACAGTGAGCGGTGCTACAGATATATTATATAGAGAAAGAGTGCAGGGAGTTACAGTACAGTGAGCGATGCTACAGATATAATATATAGAGAAAGAGTGCAGGGAGTTACAGTACAGTGAGTGATGCTACAGATATATTATATAGAGAAAGAGTGCAGGGAGTTACAGTACAGTGAGTGATGCTACAGATATATTATATAGAGAAAGAGTGCAGGGAGTTACAGTACAGTGAGTGATGCTACAGATATATTATATAGAGAAAGAGTGCAGGGAGTTACAGTACAGTGAGCGGTGCTACAGATATATTATATAGAGAAAGAGTGCAGGGAGTTACAGTACAGTGAGCGGTGCTACAGATATATTATATAGAGAAAGAGTGCAGGGAGTTACAGTACAGTGAGTGATGCTACAGATATATTATATAGAGAAAGAGTGCAGGGAGTTACAGTACAGTGAGCGGTGCTACAGATATATTATATAGAGAAAGAGTGCAGGGAGTTACAGTACAGTGAGCGGTGCTACAGATATATTATATAGAGAAAGAGTGCAGGGAGTTACAGTACAGTGAGCGATGCTACAGATATATTATATAGAGAAAGAGTGCAGGGAGTTACAGTACAGTGAGTGATGCTACAGATATATTATATAGAGAAAGAGTGCAGGGAGTTACAGTACAGTGAGCGGTGCTACAGATATATTATATAGAGAAAGAGTGCAGGGAGTTACAGTACAGTGAGCGGTGCTACAGATATATTATATAGAGAAAGAGTGCAGGGAGTTACAGTACAGTGAGCGGTGCTACAGATATATTATATAGAGAAAGAGTGCAGGGAGTTACAGTACAGTGAGTGATGCTACAGATATAATATATAGAGAAAGAGTGCAGGGAGTTACAGTACAGTGAGCGGTGCTACAGATATATTATATAGAGAAAGAGTGCAGGGAGTTACAGTACAGTGAGCGGTGCTACAGATATATTATATAGAGAAAGAGTGCAGGGAGTTACAGTACAGTGAGCGGTGCTACAGATATATTATATAGAGAAAGAGTGCAGGGAGTTAGGGAAAGTTCAGTAAATGGGGTGCTCCCCTCTTGCCCCTGTACTTGCCCCAGTAGCTAACACTCAGTCCTGCTGGGCTGTCAGTCAGTCCATGGGGCAAATTCACTAAAATGTGAAGTTGCGCCAGGCGCAACTTCACGGCACTTCGCCGCACTTCGCCAGGCGTATTTTCGCCAGCGCTCCGCAAATTCGCTAAAATCCGAAGTTGCGCACAGGGGTAACGTAAGTTTTCGAAGTTGCGCTAGCGTTAATTCGCCAAGCGAAGCAAAGTTTCGCTAGCGATGGTTCATTTGCATACGGCGCGAAATTCAAATTTCAATGGAGGAACACGTATCTGCACTACAAATGCCTAGAAAACCTTCAAATCAGCAAATATAAATGTTATTTTGCCCTACACATGTGCCCACTGTCTAGGTAAGTTGCCATGAGTCAGGAGATGTAGGGGGGAAGGAGGGGAGCCCCAAAAAAAATTTCGATCTTTTTCAGCCTATCACCCATCATGTAGAAAACACGCCAGCGTTTTTTGGGACTTAGAAAAAATGTTGACTTTTTTGGAAACAATCCCTATCTACTCTGAGGTGGCGAAGGAAGTCTAGCGTAAAAGGTAGCGTTCAGTACACTGCGCAAGTTAGTGAATTTGCCTAGTTACGTCGCTAGCGAAAATTCGCCTGGCGTAAGGGTGCGAAGTAACACTAGCGAAACTACGCCAGCGTTCATTAGTGAATTTGCGCAGTAGCGAAAAATGCCAAACGCTAGCGAATTAACGCTAGCGTTCAGCGCTTCGGCGCTTAGTGAATTTGCGCCCATGTGTCTGGCTGTTCCGTCTCTTCTTCCCTTTTCTTTCCGCCCATTCCCTGGCCTTCCTCCTCCTCCTCCTCCTCCTCCATGAGTCCTATTCATTACAGCCGCCCTCCCCCCCACCTCCTCCCTACTGGAAACTTCACTCTCACCCTTCCCACTAGTCTCACTGGCCCTTTACTGACAGCATGTGTGGCCCTTTACTGACGGCATGTGTGGCCCTTTACTGACGGCATGTGTGGCCCTTTACTGACGGCATGTGTGGCCCTTTACTGACGGCATGTGTGGCCCTTTACTGACGGCATGTGTGGCCCTTTACTGACAGCATGTGTGGCCCTTTACTGACAGCATGTGTGGCCCTTTACTGACAGCATGTGTGGCCCTTTACTGACAGCGTGTGGCCCTTTACTGACAGCATGTGTGGCCCTTTACTGACAGCATGTGTGGCCCTTTACTGACAGCATGTGTGGCCCTTTACTGACAGCATGTGTGGCCCTTTACTGACGGCATGTGTGGCCCTTTACTGACGGCATGTGTGGCCCTTTACTGACGGCATGTGTGGCCCTTTACTGACGGCATGTGTGGCCCTTTACTGACAGCATGTGTGGCCCTTTACTGACAGCATGTGTGGCCCTTTACTGACAGCATGTGTGGCCCTTTACTGACAGCATGTGTGGCCCTTTACTGACAGCATGTGTGGCCCTTTACTGACAGCGTGTGGCCCTTTACTGACAGCGTGTGGCCCTTTACTGACGGCATGTGTGGCCCTTTACTGACAGCATGTGTGGCCCTTTACTGACAGCATGTGTGGCCCTTTACTGACAGCGTGTGGCCCTTTACTGACAGCATGTGTGGCCCTTTACTGACAGCATGTGTGGCCCTTTACTGACAGCATGTGTGGCCCTTTACTGACAGCATGTGTGGCCCTTTACTGACAGCATGTGTGGCCCTTTACTGACAGCGTGTGGCCCTTTACTGACAGCATGTGTGGCCCTTTACTGACAGCATGTGTGGCCCTTTACTGACGGCATGTGTGGCCCTTTACTGACAGCATGTGTGGCCCTTTACTGACAGCGTGTGGCCCTTTACTGACAGCATGTGTGGCCCTTTACTGACAGCATGTGTGGCCCTTTACTGACAGCATGTGTGGCCCTTTACTGACAGCATGTGTGGCCCTTTACTGACGGCATGTGTGGCCCTTTACTGACAGCATGTGTGGCCCTTTACTGACAGCATGTGTGGCCCTTTACTGACAGCGTGTGGCCCTTTACTGACAGCATGTGTGGCCCTTTACTGACAGCATGTGTGGCCCTTTACTGACGGCATGTGTGGCCCTTTACTGACGGCATGTGTGGCCCTTTACTGACGGCATGTGTGGCCCTTTACTGACGGCATGTGTGGCCCTTTACTGACAGCATGTGTGGCCCTTTACTGACAGCATGTGTGGCCCTTTACTGACAGCATGTGTGGCCCTTTACTGACAGCATGTGTGGCCCTTTACTGACGGCATGTGTGGCCCTTTACTGACAGCGTGTGGCCCTTTACTGACGGCATGTGTGGCCCTTTACTGACGGCATGTGTGGCCCTTTACTGACGGCATGTGTGGCCCTTTACTGACGGCATGTGTGGCCCTTTACTGACGGCATGTGTGGCCCTTTACTGACAGCATGTGTGGCCCTTTACTGACAGCGTGTGGCCCTTTACTGACGGCATGTGTGGCCCTTTACTGACGGCATGTGTGGCCCTTTACTGACAGCATGTGTGGCCCTTTACTGACAGCATGTGTGGCCCTTTACTGACAGCGTGTGGCCCTTTACTGACAGCATGTGTGGCCCTTTACTGACAGCATGTGTGGCCCTTTACTGACAGCATGTGTGGCCCTTTACTGACAGCATGTGTGGCCCTTTACTGACGGCATGTGTGGCCCTTTACTGACGGCATGTGTGGCCCTTTACTGAAGGCATATGTGGCCCCTGATGAAACATGTCTGCCTCCACCCTGACCCCCATAGGAGGCACTTTGAAATCCTGTGGGAACAGTAACAACACCAGGCTAAAGGGGAAATAAACCTTTCCATTAGGAGTCTCTATACTGAGAGTGAGCTACAGCTTATTGTGAGAAATCATTGGATTCTACCCCCCCCCCCCCTTTACCTTAACTCTCCCCAAGCCAATAACAAAAACGGCAAATTGTATAAAGTCACTTAGACCTGGGACTGTTCCCTGCCCCTTATTGGCCATTAACTTGCTGAAACCAACAATCAACTGGGGCAAAACTAAAAGACAAGCATTTACTTTAGGGACTGTTCCTGCTGAATTGTGCTTAGTACAGGGAATACCTATGTACCATAGTTTTATGGGATCTCTCTGTACAGACTATGAGCAAACTTAGGGACTGTTCCTGCTGAATTGTGCTTAGTACAGGGAATACCTATGCTGCCATAGTTTTATGGGATCTCTCTGTACAGACTATGAGCAAACTTAGGGGTTGTTCCTGCTGAATTGTGCTTAGTACAGGGAATACCTATGTACCATAGTTTTATGGGATCTCTCTGTACAGACTATGAGCAAACTTAGGGACTGTTCCTGCTGAATTGTGCTTAGTACAGGGGATACCTATGTACCATAGTTTTATGGGATCTCTCTGTACAGACTATGAGCAAACTTAGGGGACTGTTCCTGCTGAATTGTGCTTAGTACAGGGGAATACTTCTGCTGCCATAGTTGTATGGGATCTCTCTGTACAGACTATGAGCAAACTTAGGGGACTGTTCCTGCTGAATTGTACTTAGTACAGGGAATACCTATGTACCATAGTTTTATGGGATCTCTCTGTACAGACTATGAGCAAACTTAGGGGACTGTTCCTGCTGAATTGTACTTAGTACAGGGAATACCTATGTACCATAGTTTTATGGGATCTCTCTGTACAGACTATGAGCAAACTTAGGGGACTGTTCCTGCTGAATTGTGCTTAGTACAGGGGAATACCTATGCTGCCATAGTTTTATGGGATCTCTCTGTACAGACTATGAGCAAACTTAGGGGACTGTTCCTGCTGAATTGTACTTAGTACAGGGAATACCTATGTACCATAGTTTTATGGGATCTCTCTGTACAGACTATGAGCAAACTTAGGGGCTGTTCCTGCTGAATTGTGCTTAGTACAGGGAATACCTATGTACCATAGTTTTATGGGATCTCTCTGTACAGACTATGAGCAAACTTAGGGGACTGTTCCTGCTGAATTGTACTTAGTACAGGGAATACCTATGTACCATAGTTTTATGGGATCTCTCTGTACAGACTATGAGCAAACTTAGGGACTGTTCCTGCTGAATTGTGCTTAGTACAGGGAATACCTATGTACCATAGTTTTATGGGATCTCTCTGTACAGACTATGAGCAAACTTAGGGGACTGTTCCTGCTGAATTGTGCTTAGTACAGGGAATACCTATGTACCATAGTTTTATGGGATCTCTCTGTACAGACTATGAGCAAACTTAGGGGACTGTTCCTGCTGAATTGTGCTTAGTACAGGGAATACCTATGTACCATAGTTTTATGGGATCTCTCTGTACAGACTATGAGCAAACTTAGGGGACTGTTCCTGCTGAATTGTACTTAGTACAGGGAATACCTTTGCTGGGAAAGTTATAGAGTATGTGAACCTGGTTGCACATGAACAGGTCACTATGTATAACACGGGGGAGGGGCATGGCTAGCACAGGAGATGTAGGTTGGACCCACAGACGGGGGCACCTCTTATTATTTTGGGATGGCCGGTGACATATGTTGGGGGTTTGGGCAGAGTTCAGTTGCTACTGGGATTTGGCAAATGTCAGATAAAAAAGAATGAGCAGTAACCCATAGTAACTAATCAGCAGGCAGCAAATACTAGTCAACTGCTGAAAAGTAAACATTGGTTGCTATACGTTACTGCTCCTGCCTTGTATTACACATGAGGGGTAGAATGTTAACTTGCCCTTTAGACAGAACATGGGTTGGTATCTACTGCCTTTGCCAGAACCTGAACATAGAAAACCCCATTCCCTGCCCAGTGCAAAGTCCACGTCTGGGCACCGAGAAGTGTGGGATCCAAACACTCTGCAAATGTCATTCCTATTCGCTCAGAAAAGTAGTGGCCCTGGGGCCCTTGGACCTTCTCAGTCCATCTATGGAAAATCATTACTATGTTACACTATTAACTAGTCACTCTATTTACTGCACCCACCAATGTCATTTCTGCACCCCCCATCTGCCCATCTCCCCCCTCTACTTGCACCCCCCCCCCTCTGCTCTGATCCTGTATCTAATGGAACTTTCCATGTTCTGTGTCAGTAGATGGTGGTTTCTCTGTGTTTGGAAGAAGAGTGCATTGAGGCTGAGGCTAAGATTAATCCCAAAAAGTTATAAATATATTAATAGTAAAAAGATGCAGGTTGAGAGTGTTGCTCCATTAAATAATGGTACCAGTATGGTTGTAACAGATACAGATAAGGCAAATGTGTTAAATCACTTCTTTTCTTCAGTGTATACAATAGAGGAGTGTGAGTTCCCAGGCTCACTTAATAACTGATGGCTCAGCTTAATCTGAAGAAAAACTTATGCTTGAGAAAGGGGTCACGCCCCGAAACGTTGCATCCGCAAATAAACGAGCAAGGTTAAATCCTGCTAGAAGTATCCATGTTGTGCTGGTGTGTCCTGTGTCTCAGCTCAATCTGATCAATAAAGCTTTAATACAAATTAATGTAAACAAGGCTCCAGGGCCTGATGGCATACACCCCCGAGGTTCTAAGAGAGCTTAGTTCAGTTTTAGACCTTATTTCTGATTTTCTCAGATTCACTGTCATCTGGTATGGTGCCTATGGATTGGAGAGCAGCAATCAGCATGGCTTTATGAAGGATAGGTTATAATGTTACTAAGTTATAATGTTACTATGTTATAATGTTACTATGTTATAATGTTACTAAGTTATAATGTTACTAAGTTATGATGTTACTAAGTTATAATGTTACTAAGTTATAATGTTACTAAGTTATAATGTTACTAAGTTATAATGTTACTAAGTTATAATGTTACTAAGTTATAATGTTACTATGTTATAATGTTACTAAGTTATAATGTTACTAAGTTATAATGTTACTAAGTTATGATGTTACTAAGTTATAATGTTACTAAGTTATAATGTTACTAAGTTATAATGTTACTAAGTTATAATGTTACTAGGTTATAATGTTACTAAGTTATAATGTTACTATGTACATCTCATGCAGGATGAGGGCACTTTACACAGAGATTTGACTGTTTTGCATAAAAAAGGGCACTTATTTATTGACTAGTCGTCATTATATATTTATGTGTCTCGCACTATTAATCCATTTACACCACATTCCCCCCCTGCCCTACTCATCAGCCTCCTTTGCCCCCGACACCCTCACCCTAATATATTATATATAATAATACACCCTGTTTTATCCCATTCCCTTCACTATAACAAAGGAGCACGAGGAAGAACAATGGCAGGTCTGTTTGTACAGGTGAGAAGTGGCAGTTGGGAGGGGCCAGTGGAATTCACCTTCTCCCGTCGCCAGTTTATAAGTGGATTTGTAGGTGTTGAAACTTCAGAGAGAGAGTGGGGGGGGGGGGTAGGTGTGTGTTATACAGAGAGAGGTGGGTATGTGAGCTCCCTGCTTATTAGTGTTGCTCCCAGTTCCCCCATATTACACATTATTGCCCCTGGTGCAGGAATTTGAGGTCCCCATAATGGAAAGTATTCCCTGGGGATTTTATAGGACCTGCTGAAACTCGCACACATACCTCACACACGCCTAGCACTCCCATCCCATGATGCACAAACATGTATATACCATGTACTGTACTAATATACACACACACATGCCACACTCTATCCAGCAACCAATCAGGGTTCTGCTTTCATTTTCCTGCTTACTAAAACTAACTGCCATTTTTGTCTTATAAACCCCATAATGTTGTTTGTCAGATCTTTAGGGATCTCTGACTGTCAGTTTGTCCAACAGATCCTTATGGATCTCTGACTGTCTGTTTGTCCAACAGATCCTTATGGATCTCTGACTGTCTGTTTGTCCAACAGATCCTTAGGGATCTCTGACTGCCAGTTTGTCCAACAGATCCATAGGGATCTCTGACTGTCTGTTTGTCCAACAGATCCTTAGGGATCTCTGACTGCCAGTTTGTCCAACAGATCCATAGGGATCTCTGACTGTCAGTTTGTCCAACAGATCCTTATGGATCTCTGACTGTCTGTTTGTCCATCAGATCCTTATGGATCTCTGACTGTCTGTTTGTCCAACAGATCCTTAGGGATCTCTGACTGCCAGTTTGTCCAACAGATCCATAGGGATCTCTGACTGCCAGTTTGTCCAACAGATCCATAGGGATCTCTGACTGTCAGTTTGTCCAACAGATCCTTATGGATCTCTGACTGTCTGTTTGTCCATCAGATCCTTATGGATCTCTGACTGTCTGTTTGTCCAACAGATCCTTAGGGATCTCTGACTGCCAGTTTGTCCAACAGATCCATAGGGATCTCTGACTGTCAGTTTCTCCAACAGATCTATAGGGATCTCTGACTGCCAGTTTGTCCAACAGATCTATAGGGATCTCTAAATGTCACTAGGAAGCACAGACTGTCATTTTGCCCAAGCGATGAAATCTTTAGAGATGTCTGACTGTCAGTTTGTTTGAGGGATCAGATCTATAGGAAGTTCTACTGTGATTTTGTTTCTACGGTGGCACTGGTTTGTACAGGCAGTTTTGCCCAGCCAAGCCCAAGTCCTAATATACCCAACAGCCCTGCCCAATTCATAATGCCCTGGCCTAATGCCCCTTCAGCTGCTGCTGGATACAATCCCGTGGCAGCTTAATAACCTCACCTGTTCAGGTAATTAGGTACAGTCACATGCCTCCCCTTTAATGAGATACACTTATTAATCCTTGGCACTGATTGGCTGAGAAACTGCCCCACTGCCACTGCTCCTCTTCTGCTGCTGCCATAACAGAATTCAAACAATGGCTTGTCACCCTGTCTGTCTGTCTCACATCCCACTCACCCGTCTGTCTGTCTCACATCCCACTCACCCGTCTGTCTGTCTCACATCCCACTCACCCGTCTGTCTGTCTCACATCCCACTCACCCGTCTGTCTGTCTCACATCCCACTCACCCATCTGTCTGTCTCACATCCCACTCACCCGTCTGTCTGTCTGTCTCACATCCCACTCACCTGTCTGTCTGTCTCACATCTCACTCACCCGTCTGTCTGTCTCACATCCCACTCACCCGTCTGTCTGTCTCACATCCCACTCACCCGTCTGTCTGTCTCACATCCCACTCACCCTGTCTGTCTGTCTCACATCTCACTCACCCGTCTGTCTGTCTCACATCCCACTCACCTGTCTGTCTGTCTCACATCCCACTCACCTGTCTGTCTGTCTCACATCCCACTCACCCGTCTGTATGTCTCACATCCCACTCACCCGTCTGTATGTCTCACATCTCACTCACCCGTCTGTCTGTCTCACATCCCACTCACCCGTCTGTCAGTCTCACATCTCACTCACCCGTCTGTCTGTCTCACATCCCACTCACCCGTCTGTCTGTCTCACATCCCACTCACCTGTCTGTCTGTCTCACATCCCACTCACCCGTCTGTCTGTCTGTCTCACATCCCACTCACCCGTCTGTCTGTCTGTCTCACATCCCACTCACCCTGTCTGTCTGTCTCACATCCCACTCACCCGTCTGTCTGTCTCACATCCCACTCACCCGTCTGTCTGTCTCACATCCCACTCACCCGTCTGTCTGTCTCACATCTCACTCACCCGTCTGTCTGTCTCACATCCCACTCACCCGTCTGTCTGTCTCACATCTCACTCACCCGTCTGTCTGTCTCACATCCCACTCACCCGTCTGTCTGTCTCACATCCCACTCACCCTGTCTGTCTGTCTCACATCTCACTCACCCGTCTGTCTGTCTCACATCCCACTCACCCGTCTGTCTGTCTCACATCCCACTCACCCTGTCTGTCTGTCTCACATCCCACTCACCCGTCTGTCTGTCTCACATCTCACTCACCCGTCTGTCTGTCTCACATCCCACTCACCCGTCTGTCAGTCTCACATCTCTCTCACCCGTCTGTCTGTCTCACATTCCACTCACCCGTCTGTCAGTCTCACATCTCACTCACCCGTCTGTCTGTCTCACATCTCACTCACCCGTCTGTCTGTCTCACATCCCACTCACCCGTCTGTCTGTCTCACATCCCACTCACCCGTCTGTCTGTCTCACATCCCACTCACCCGTCTGTCAGTCTCACATCTCACTCACCCGTCTGTCTGTCTCACATCCCACTCACCCGTCTGTCTGTCTCACATCCCACTCACCTGTCTGTCTGTCTCACATCCCACTCACCCGTCTGTCTGTCTGTCTCACATCCCACTCACCCGTCTGTCTGTCTGTCTCACATCCCACTCACCCTGTCTGTCTGTCTCACATCCCACTCACCCGTCTGTCTGTCTCACATCCCACTCACCCGTCTGTCTGTCTCACATCCCACTCACCCGTCTGTCTGTCTCACATCTCACTCACCCGTCTGTCTGTCTCACATCCCACTCACCCGTCTGTCTGTCTCACATCTCACTCACCCGTCTGTCTGTCTCACATCCCACTCACCCGTCTGTCTGTCTCACATCCCACTCACCCTGTCTGTCTGTCTCACATCTCACTCACCCGTCTGTCTGTCTCACATCCCACTCACCTGTCTGTCTCACATCCCACTCACCCGTCTGTCTGTCTCACATCCCACTCACCCTGTCTGTCTGTCTCACATCCCACTCACCCGTCTGTCTGTCTCACATCCCACTCACCCGTCTGTCTGTCTCACATCCCACTCACCCGTCTGTCTGTCTGTCTCACATCCCACTCACCTGTCTGTCTGTCTCACATCCCACTCACCCGTCTGTCAGTCTCACATCCCACTCACCCGTCTGTCTGTCTCACATCCCACTCACCCGTCTGTCTGTCTCACATCCCACTCACCCGTCTGTCAGTCTCACATCTCACTCACCCGTCTGTCTGTCTCACATCCCACTCACCTGTCTGTCTGTCTCACATCCCACTCACCCTGTCTGTCTGTCTCACATCTCACTCACCCGTCTGTCTGTCTCACATCCCACTCACCCGTCTGTCTGTCTCACATCCCACTCACCCTGTCTGTCTGTCTCACATCTCACTCACCCGTCTGTCTGTCTCACATCCCACTCACCTGTCTGTCTCACATCCCACTCACCCGTCTGTCTGTCTCACATCCCACTCACCCTGTCTGTCTGTCTCACATCCCACTCACCCGTCTGTCTGTCTCACATCCCACTCACCCGTCTGTCTGTCTCACATCCCACTCACCCGTCTGTCTGTCTGTCTCACATCCCACTCACCTGTCTGTCTGTCTCACATCCCACTCACCCGTCTGTCAGTCTCACATCCCACTCACCCGTCTGTCTGTCTCACATCCCACTCACCCGTCTGTCTGTCTCACATCCCACTCACCCGTCTGTCAGTCTCACATCTCACTCACCCGTCTGTCTGTCTCACATCCCACTCACCTGTCTGTCTGTCTCACATCCCACTCACCTGTCTGTCTGTCTCACATCCCACTCACCCGTCTGTCTGTCTCACATCCCACTCACCCGTCTGTCTGTCTCACATCCCACTCACCCGTCTGTCTGTCTCACATCCCACTCACCCGTCTGTCTGTCTCACATCCCACTCACCCTGTCTGTCTGTCTCACATCCCACTCACCCGTCTGTCAGTCTCACATCTCACTCACCCGTCTGTCTGTCTCACATCCCACTCACCCTGTCTGTCTGTCTCACATCCCACTCACCCGTCTGTCTGTCTCACATCCCACTCACCCGTCTGTCTGTCTCACATCCCACTCACCCGTCTGTCTGTCTCACATCCCACTCACCCGTCTGTCTGTCTGTCTCACATCCCACTCACCTGTCTGTCTGTCTCACATCCCACTCACCCGTCTGTCAGTCTCACATCCCACTCACCCGTCTGTCTGTCTCACATCCCACTCACCCGTCTGTCTGTCTCACATCCCACTCACCCGTCTGTCAGTCTCACATCTCACTCACCCGTCTGTCTGTCTCACATCCCACTCACCCGTCTGTCTGTCTCACATCCCACTCACCCGTCTGTCTGTCTCACATCTCACTCACCCGTCTGTCTGTCTCACATCCCACTCACCTGTCTGTCTGTCTCACATCTCACTCACCTGTCTGTCTGTCTCACATCCCACTCACCTGTCTGTCTGTCTCACATCCCACTCACCCGTCTGTCAGTCTCACATCCCACTCACCCGTCTGTCTGTCTCACATCCCACTCACCCGTCTGTCTGTCTCACATTCCACTCACCCGTCTGTCAGTCTCACATCTCACTCACCCGTCTGTCTGTCTCACATCCCACTCACCCGTCTGTCTGTCTCACATCCCACTCACCCGTCTGTCTGTCTCACATCCCACTCACCCGTCTGTCTGTCTGTCTCACATCCCACTCACCCGTCTGTCTGTCTGTCTCACATCCCACTCACCCGTCTGTCTGTCTCACATCCCACTCACCCGTCTGTCTGTCTCACATCCCACTCACCCGTCTGTCAGTCTCACATCTCACTCACCCGTCTGTCTGTCTCACATCCCACTCACCCTGTCTGTCTGTCTCACATCCCACTCACCCTGTCTGTCACACATCCCACTCACCCGTCTGTCTGTCTCACATCCCACTCACCTGTCTGTCTGTCTCACATCTCACTCACCCGTCTGTCTGTCTCACATCCCACTCACCCGTCTGTCTGTCTCACATCCCACTCACCCGTCTGTCTGTCTCACATCTCACTCACCCGTCTGTCTGTCTCACATCCCACTCACCCGTCTGTCTGTCTCACATCCCACTCACTAGTGTTGGGGTGCATATATTATCAGTGCTGGAGGAAGTGGGGTGAGTGCCAGGAACAGTTTGTGCCACACAACTCCCACATTTCTCCCAGTGCCAAAAGGTGAGTGTTGTAACCAGATCCCGAGGGCCCGAGTTCCAACAAGCTCAGTGTTACTCATCACTCCCTGTCCCAAGGCATTGTGGGTATTAGTATGGCCTGAGGGCACCCATTCATCCAGCTGAAGTCTCAATGAGCTGAGTCAGTGGGTGCCCTTAGTGACCTGTGCCAGGGAGAGAACAGCCCTGGGTGAGACTTCCAGTTATTACCCCCACTGGGGCAGGATTTCTGGGGTACCTGGATTTTCCTGACAAGCTCCAGGCCCAGGCAAGGCCAAGACACCTCCACTCAGTCATTCCAGGGGCCACAAGGGATGCTGGGAACAACTCTGATAACAGGAGCCCAGAAAAGTTCCCATTGCAGCGCTGGTTCCTCCTATGGAAGATCCTCACTCCAGAACTTGGGAGTGTGCCTTGACTCCCAACAGCTTGGCACATCTAGAACCCAGCATCTAGACCCCCAGCACCTAGAACCCAACACCTATACTCCAGCACATAGACCCCAGCACCTAGACTCCAGCAGATGATACATCCTCATCTACTGGGTCTGCTGCTGGGAAGACTGGACTCTTCTGTCCTGCTAGTACCATGTCAGGATCTGCTGGCATCTACTGAACTCATTTTATGTTGCATGACATCATCGTGCTCTTATGACATTATCGTGCTGTTATGACATCATCATGCTCTTATGACTGTAAAAGCACTTACCTGAGGGGTGTCCATGAGTATGCTCCTTCTAAAGTGCCCTCTGCGGATCTCCATCTCCAGTGCTGAACAGCGGGCAATGGTCACCCTACTCCTGTGGTTCCGGCAGAACATATTTGGGAACAAATCCACTGCTCCCCAATAAATTGCTAAAGTTCCTCTCTTGCTGGAACAGATCCGTCTCAGTCCAGTGGGATCTTCACAATGGAAAGGCAGAGCCAATCAGCAGTAGGATGGGAGTTCCACTCTAGAACATAAAGGTGTCAGTAGCTGCTACTCAATATTGGGGTTCTGCTGGGTTGTACGGGTACCCCCTGTAATTCAGCACGCTCCTGTAGTTCAGCACTCTCCTGTAGTTCAGCAGTCTCCTGTAGTTCAGCAGTCTCCTGTAGTTCAGCACTCTCCTGTAGTTCAGCACGCTCCTGTAGTTCAGCAGTCTCCTGTAGTTCAGCACTCTCCTGTAGTTCAGCAGTCTCCTGTAGTTCAGCACTCTCCTGTAGTTCAGCACTCTCCTGTAGTTCAGCACTCTCCTGTAGTTCAGCACTCTCCTGTAGTTCAGCACTCTCCTGTAGTTCAGCACTCTCCTGTAGTTCAGCAGTCTCCTGTAATTCAGCAGTCTCCTGTAGTTCAGCACTCTCCTGTAGTTCAGCACTCTCCTGTAGTTCAGCAGTCTCCTGTAATTCAGCAGTCTCCTGTAGTTCAGCACTCTCCTGTAGTTCAGCACTCTCCTGTAGTTCAGCACTCTCCTGTAGTTCAGCACTCTCCTGTAGTTCAGCACTCTCCTGTAGTTCAGCAGTCTCCTGTAGTTCAGCACTCTCCTGTAATGAGAGAAGTCACATATAAGGGCAGCGGTGCAATGACTCCCATGGTCTCCTGCAGTTTCAGCTCTGTCATCCAACAAGTGTTAAGAGGTTAGTAATCCCAGCAGCCTCATACACAACTCCCAGCAGCCTGATACACAACTCCCAGCAGTAACAAAGAATAAAGAGAGAGAGAGTCACGTATGATTCCTGTTAAAGTTGTGATACAGACTGATCTGATCTCTTCCCACTAAACCTGCCCCTCCCACCGCCCCTTCTCCTCATGTAGCCCCGCCCCAGATTGTTTTCTTCTGACTCATCTGCTCAAGTAGCCCCGCCCCCATTCCCTAATCCCAGTCACCACCTCCCCCTCCCTCTTATACCTGGGGGGGGGGTATATAAGAGACAAGGAGGGAGGAGTTGGTAAATCAGTAGTAAATCAGTAGGTGGGGGGGGGGCAGTTAGTATCAGTTATTAGGATTAGTCCCATGTGAGACACAGGAATAAATAAGAGGTACAATCAGGGTGTGTCAGTATAAATGGGATCAGGAATAACATAGCAGTAATATTAGTGATCTGCACTTGTGTCTGTGTGTCTGTACTGTGTCTGTGTGTCTGTGTGTCTGTACTGTGTCTGTGTGTCTGTACTGTGTCTGTACTGTGTCTGTGTGTCTGTGTGTCTGTACTGTGTCTGTGTGTCTGTACTGTGTCTGTGTGTCTGTGTGTCTGTGTGTCTGTGTGTCTGTGTGTCTGTACTGTGTCTGTACTGTGTCTGTACTGTGTCTGTGTGTCTGTGTGTCTGTGTGTCTGTGTGTCTGTACTGTGTCTGTGTGTCTGTGTGTCTGTGTGTCTGTGTGTCTGTGTGTCTGTACTGTGTCTGTACTGTGTCTGTGTGTCTGTACTGTGTCTGTGTGTCTGTGTGTCTGTGTGTCTGTGTGTCTGTACTGTGTCTGTGTGTCTGTACTGTGTCTGTACTGTGTCTGTGTGTCTGTACTGTGTCTGTGTGTCTGTGTGTCTGTGTGTCTGTGTGTCTGTACTGTGTCTGTGTGTCTGTGTGTCTGTGTGTCTGTGTGTCTGTGTGTCTGTGTGTCTGTACTGTGTCTGTGTGTCTGTACTGTGTCTGTGTGTCTGTGTGTCTGTGTGTCTGTGTGTCTGTGTGTCTGTACTGTGTCTGTACTGTGTCTGTGTGTCTGTGTGTCTGTGTGTCTGTGTGTCTGTGTGTCTGTACTGTGTCTGTACTGTGTCTGTGTGTCTGTACTGTGTCTGTGTGTCTGTGTGTCTGTGTGTCTGTGTGTCTGTGTGTCTGTACTGTGTCTGTGTGTCTGTGTGTCTGTGTGTCTGTACTGTGTCTGTACTGTGTCTGTACTGTGTCTGTGTGTCTGTGTGTCTGTGTGTCTGTGTGTCTGTGTGTCTGTGTGTCTGTGTGTCTGTGTGTCTGTGTGTCTGTACTGTGTCTGTACTGTGTCTGTGTGTCTGTGTGTCTGTGTGTCTGTGTGTCTGTGTGTCTGTACTGTGTCTGTACTGTGTCTGTGTGTCTGTGTGTCTGTACTGTGTCTGTGTGTCTGTACTGTGTCTGTGTGTCTGTGTGTCTGTACTGTGTCTGTACTGTGTCTGTGTGTCTGTACTGTGTCTGTGTGTCTGTACTGTGTCTGTGTGTCTGTGTGTCTGTACTGTGTCTGTGTGTCTGTGTGTCTGTACTGTGTCTGTACTGTGTCTGTACTGTGTCTGTGTGTCTGTACTGTGTCTGTGTGTCTGTGTGTCTGTGTGTCTGTACTGTGTCTGTGTGTCTGTGTGTCTGTACTGTGTCTGTGTGTCTGTACTGTGTCTGTGTGTCTGTACTGTGTCTGTGTGTCTGTGTGTCTGTACTGTGTCTGTGTGTCTGTGTGTCTGTACTGTGTCTGTACTGTGTCTGTACTGTGTCTGTGTGTCTGTACTGTGTCTGTGTGTCTGTGTGTCTGTGTGTCTGTACTGTGTCTGTGTGTCTGTGTGTCTGTACTGTGTCTGTACTGTGTCTGTACTGTGTCTGTGTGTCTGTGTGTCTGTGTGTCTGTACTGTGTCTGTGTGTCTGTACTGTGTCTGTGTGTCTGTGTGTCTGTGTGTCTGTACTGTGTCTGTACTGTGTCTGTGTGTCTGTGTGTCTGTGTGTCTGTGTGTCTGTACTGTGTCTGTGTGTCTGTGTGTCTGTGTGTCTGTACTGTGTCTGTGTGTCTGTGTGTCTGTGTGTCTGTGTGTCTGTACTGTGTCTGTGTGTCTGTGTGTCTGTACTGTGTCTGTGTGTCTGTGTGTCTGTGTGTCTGTGTGTCTGTACTGTGTCTGTACTGTGTCTGTGTGTCTGTACTGTGTCTGTGTGTCTGTGTGTCTGTGTGTCTGTGTGTCTGTACTGTGTCTGTGTGTCTGTACTGTGTCTGTGTGTCTGTGTGTCTGTGTGTCTGTACTGTGTCTGTACTGTGTCTGTGTGTCTGTACTGTGTCTGTGTGTCTGTGTGTCTGTACTGTGTCTGTATTGTCTGTGTGTCTGTACTGTGTCTGTGTGTCTGTATTGTCTGTGTGTCTGTACTGTGTCTGTGTGTCTGTGTGTCTGTGTGTCTGTGTGTCTGTGTGTCTGTACTGTGTCTGTGTGTCTGTGTGTCTGTGTGTCTGTGTGTCTGTACTGTGTCTGTGTGTCTGTACTGTGTCTGTGTGTCTGTGTGTCTGTGTGTCTGTGTGTCTGTGTGTCTGTACTGTGTCTGTGTGTCTGTGTGTCTGTGTGTCTGTACTGTGTCTGTACTGTGTCTGTGTGTCTGTGTGTCTGTGTGTCTGTGTGTCTGTGTGTCTGTGTGTCTGTGTGTCTGTGTGTCTGTACTGTGTCTGTACTGTGTCTGTGTGTCTGTGTGTCTGTGTGTCTGTGTGTCTGTACTGTGTCTGTACTGTGTCTGTGTGTCTGTGTGTCTGTACTGTGTCTGTGTGTCTGTGTGTCTGTGTGTCTGTACTGTGTCTGTGTGTCTGTACTGTGTCTGTGTGTCTGTGTGTCTGTACTGTGTCTGTGTGTCTGTGTGTCTGTGTGTCTGTGTGTCTGTACTGTGTCTGTACTGTGTCTGTGTGTCTGTACTGTGTCTGTGTGTCTGTACTGTGTCTGTGTGTCTGTGTGTCTGTACTGTGTCTGTACTGTGTCTGTACTGTGTCTGTGTGTCTGTACTGTGTCTGTGTGTCTGTGTGTCTGTGTGTCTGTACTGTGTCTGTGTGTCTGTGTGTCTGTACTGTGTCTGTACTGTGTCTGTGTGTCTGTACTGTGTCTGTGTGTCTGTACTGTGTCTGTGTGTCTGTGTGTCTGTGTGTCTGTACTGTGTCTGTGTGTCTGTGTGTCTGTGTGTCTGTGTGTCTGTGTGTCTGTACTGTGTCTGTGTGTCTGTACTGTGTCTGTGTGTCTGTGTGTCTGTGTGTCTGTGTGTCTGTACTGTGTCTGTGTGTCTGTACTGTGTCTGTGTGTCTGTACTGTGTCTGTGTGTCTGTACTGTGTCTGTACTGTGTCTGTGTGTCTGTGTGTCTGTGTGTCTGTGTGTCTGTGTGTCTGTACTGTGTCTGTGTGTCTGTACTGTGTCTGTGTGTCTGTGTGTCTGTGTGTCTGTACTGTGTCTGTGTGTCTGTGTGTCTGTGTGTCTGTACTGTGTCTGTGTGTCTGTGTGTCTGTGTGTCTGTACTGTGTCTGTACTGTGTCTGTGTGTCTGTACTGTGTCTGTGTGTCTGTGTGTCTGTGTGTCTGTATTGTCTGTGTGTCTGTACTGTGTCTGTGTGTCTGTGTGTCTGTGTGTCTGTACTGTGTCTGTGTGTCTGTACTGTGTCTGTGTGTCTGTGTGTCTGTGTGTCTGTGTGTCTGTACTGTGTCTGTGTGTCTGTACTGTGTCTGTGTGTCTGTACTGTGTCTGTGTGTCTGTACTGTGTCTGTACTGTGTCTGTGTGTCTGTGTGTCTGTGTGTCTGTGTGTCTGTGTGTCTGTACTGTGTCTGTGTGTCTGTACTGTGTCTGTGTGTCTGTGTGTCTGTGTGTCTGTACTGTGTCTGTGTGTCTGTGTGTCTGTGTGTCTGTACTGTGTCTGTGTGTCTGTGTGTCTGTGTGTCTGTACTGTGTCTGTACTGTGTCTGTGTGTCTGTACTGTGTCTGTGTGTCTGTGTGTCTGTGTGTCTGTATTGTCTGTGTGTCTGTACTGTGTCTGTGTGTCTGTGTGTCTGTGTGTCTGTGTGTCTGTGTGTCTGTACTGTGTCTGTGTGTCTGTGTGTCTGTGTGTCTGTGTGTCTGTACTGTGTCTGTGTGTCTGTACTGTGTCTGTGTGTCTGTGTGTCTGTGTGTCTGTGTGTCTGTGTGTCTGTACTGTGTCTGTGTGTCTGTGTGTCTGTGTGTCTGTACTGTGTCTGTACTGTGTCTGTGTGTCTGTGTGTCTGTGTGTCTGTGTGTCTGTGTGTCTGTGTGTCTGTGTGTCTGTGTGTCTGTACTGTGTCTGTACTGTGTCTGTGTGTCTGTGTGTCTGTGTGTCTGTGTGTCTGTACTGTGTCTGTACTGTGTCTGTGTGTCTGTGTGTCTGTACTGTGTCTGTGTGTCTGTGTGTCTGTGTGTCTGTACTGTGTCTGTGTGTCTGTACTGTGTCTGTGTGTCTGTGTGTCTGTACTGTGTCTGTGTGTCTGTGTGTCTGTGTGTCTGTGTGTCTGTACTGTGTCTGTACTGTGTCTGTGTGTCTGTACTGTGTCTGTGTGTCTGTACTGTGTCTGTGTGTCTGTGTGTCTGTACTGTGTCTGTACTGTGTCTGTGTGTCTGTACTGTGTCTGTGTGTCTGTGTGTCTGTGTGTCTGTACTGTGTCTGTGTGTCTGTGTGTCTGTACTGTGTCTGTACTGTGTCTGTACTGTGTCTGTGTGTCTGTACTGTGTCTGTGTGTCTGTGTGTCTGTGTGTCTGTACTGTGTCTGTGTGTCTGTGTGTCTGTGTGTCTGTGTGTCTGTGTGTCTGTACTGTGTCTGTGTGTCTGTACTGTGTCTGTACTGTGTCTGTGTGTCTGTGTGTCTGTACTGTGTCTGTGTGTCTGTACTGTGTCTGTGTGTCTGTACTGTGTCTGTACTGTGTCTGTGTGTCTGTACTGTGTCTGTGTGTCTGTGTGTCTGTGTGTCTGTACTGTGTCTGTGTGTCTGTGTGTCTGTGTGTCTGTGTGTCTGTGTGTCTGTACTGTGTCTGTGTGTCTGTACTGTGTCTGTGTGTCTGTGTGTCTGTGTGTCTGTGTGTCTGTACTGTGTCTGTGTGTCTGTACTGTGTCTGTGTGTCTGTACTGTGTCTGTACTGTGTCTGTGTGTCTGTGTGTCTGTGTGTCTGTGTGTCTGTGTGTCTGTGTGTCTGTACTGTGTCTGTGTGTCTGTACTGTGTCTGTGTGTCTGTGTGTCTGTACTGTGTCTGTGTGTCTGTGTGTCTGTGTGTCTGTGTGTCTGTACTGTGTCTGTGTGTCTGTGTGTCTGTGTGTCTGTACTGTGTCTGTACTGTGTCTGTGTGTCTGTACTGTGTCTGTGTGTCTGTGTGTCTGTGTGTCTGTATTGTCTGTGTGTCTGTACTGTGTCTGTGTGTCTGTGTGTCTGTGTGTCTGTGTGTCTGTGTGTCTGTACTGTGTCTGTGTGTCTGTGTGTCTGTGTGTCTGTGTGTCTGTACTGTGTCTGTGTGTCTGTACTGTGTCTGTGTGTCTGTGTGTCTGTGTGTCTGTGTGTCTGTGTGTCTGTACTGTGTCTGTGTGTCTGTGTGTCTGTGTGTCTGTACTGTGTCTGTACTGTGTCTGTGTGTCTGTGTGTCTGTGTGTCTGTGTGTCTGTGTGTCTGTGTGTCTGTGTGTCTGTGTGTCTGTGTGTCTGTACTGTGTCTGTACTGTGTCTGTGTGTCTGTGTGTCTGTGTGTCTGTGTGTCTGTACTGTGTCTGTACTGTGTCTGTGTGTCTGTGTGTCTGTACTGTGTCTGTGTGTCTGTGTGTCTGTGTGTCTGTACTGTGTCTGTGTGTCTGTACTGTGTCTGTGTGTCTGTGTGTCTGTACTGTGTCTGTGTGTCTGTGTGTCTGTGTGTCTGTACTGTGTCTGTACTGTGTCTGTGTGTCTGTACTGTGTCTGTGTGTCTGTACTGTGTCTGTGTGTCTGTGTGTCTGTACTGTGTCTGTACTGTGTCTGTACTGTGTCTGTGTGTCTGTACTGTGTCTGTGTGTCTGTGTGTCTGTGTGTCTGTACTGTGTCTGTGTGTCTGTGTGTCTGTGTGTCTGTACTGTGTCTGTGTGTCTGTACTGTGTCTGTGTGTCTGTGTGTCTGTGTGTCTGTGTGTCTGTGTGTCTGTACTGTGTCTGTGTGTCTGTGTGTCTGTGTGTCTGTACTGTGTCTGTACTGTGTCTGTGTGTCTGTGTGTCTGTGTGTCTGTGTGTCTGTGTGTCTGTGTGTCTGTGTGTCTGTGTGTCTGTACTGTGTCTGTACTGTGTCTGTGTGTCTGTGTGTCTGTGTGTCTGTGTGTCTGTACTGTGTCTGTACTGTGTCTGTGTGTCTGTGTGTCTGTACTGTGTCTGTGTGTCTGTGTGTCTGTGTGTCTGTACTGTGTCTGTGTGTCTGTACTGTGTCTGTGTGTCTGTGTGTCTGTACTGTGTCTGTGTGTCTGTGTGTCTGTGTGTCTGTACTGTGTCTGTACTGTGTCTGTACTGTGTCTGTGTGTCTGTACTGTGTCTGTGTGTCTGTACTGTGTCTGTGTGTCTGTGTGTCTGTACTGTGTCTGTACTGTGTCTGTACTGTGTCTGTGTGTCTGTACTGTGTCTGTGTGTCTGTGTGTCTGTGTGTCTGTACTGTGTCTGTACTGTGTCTGTACTGTGTCTGTGTGTCTGTACTGTGTCTGTGTGTCTGTGTGTCTGTGTGTCTGTGTGTCTGTACTGTGTCTGTACTGTGTCTGTGTGTCTGTGTGTCTGTGTGTCTGTGTGTCTGTACTGTGTCTGTACTGTGTCTGTGTGTCTGTACTGTGTCTGTGTGTCTGTACTGTGTCTGTGTGTCTGTGTGTCTGTACTGTGTCTGTACTGTGTCTGTACTGTGTCTGTGTGTCTGTACTGTGTCTGTGTGTCTGTGTGTCTGTGTGTCTGTACTGTGTCTGTACTGTGTCTGTACTGTGTCTGTGTGTCTGTACTGTGTCTGTGTGTCTGTGTGTCTGTGTGTCTGTGTGTCTGTACTGTGTCTGTACTGTGTCTGTGTGTCTGTACTGTGTCTGTGTGTCTGTGTGTCTGTGTGTCTGTACTGTGTCTGTGTGTCTGTACTGTGTCTGTGTGTCTGTACTGTGTCTGTGTGTCTGTGTGTCTGTGTGTCTGTACTGTGTCTGTGTGTCTGTACTGTGTCTGTGTGTCTGTGTGTCTGTACTGTGTCTGTGTGTCTGTACTGTGTCTGTGTGTCTGTGTGTCTGTGTGTCTGTGTGTCTGTACTGTGTCTGTACTGTGTCTGTGTGTCTGTACTGTGTCTGTGTGTCTGTGTGTCTGTGTGTCTGTACTGTGTCTGTGTGTCTGTACTGTGTCTGTACTGTGTCTGTGTGTCTGTACTGTGTCTGTACTGTGTCTGTGTGTCTGTGTGTCTGTGTGTCTGTACTGTGTCTGTGTGTCTGTGTGTCTGTACTGTGTCTGTGTGTCTGTACTGTGTCTGTGTGTCTGTGTGTCTGTGTGTCTGTACTGTGTCTGTACTGTGTCTGTGTGTCTGTGTGTCTGTGTGTCTGTGTGTCTGTACTGTGTCTGTGTGTCTGTGTGTCTGTGTGTCTGTGTGTCTGTACTGTGTCTGTGTGTCTGTACTGTGTCTGTGTGTCTGTGTGTCTGTGTGTCTGTACTGTGTCTGTACTGTGTCTGTACTGTGTCTGTGTGTCTGTACTGTGTCTGTGTGTCTGTGTGTCTGTGTGTCTGTACTGTGTCTGTGTGTCTGTACTGTGTCTGTACTGTGTCTGTGTGTCTGTACTGTGTCTGTACTGTGTCTGTGTGTCTGTGTGTCTGTGTGTCTGTACTGTGTCTGTGTGTCTGTGTGTCTGTACTGTGTCTGTGTGTCTGTACTGTGTCTGTGTGTCTGTGTGTCTGTGTGTCTGTACTGTGTCTGTACTGTGTCTGTGTGTCTGTGTGTCTGTGTGTCTGTGTGTCTGTACTGTGTCTGTGTGTCTGTGTGTCTGTGTGTCTGTACTGTGTCTGTGTGTCTGTACTGTGTCTGTGTGTCTGTGTGTCTGTGTGTCTGTGTGTCTGTACTGTGTCTGTGTGCTGAAGGGGTTAGTAATAGACACGTACTGGTACATAGTGACATCTCACATACTATGTGTCAGTACAGTAAAGTAAAGAAGTATGTGAGACGTCACTATGTGTCAGTATGTGTCTATTACTAACCCCTTCAGCACACAGACACAGTACAGACACACAGACACACAGACACACAGACACAGTACAGACACACAGACACAGTACAGACACACAGACACACAGACACACAGACACAGTACAGACACACAGACACAGTACAGACACACAGACACACAGACACAGTACAGACACACAGACACAGTACAGACACACAGACACAGTACAGACACAGTACAGACACACAGACACACAGACACAGTACAGACACACAGACACAGTACAGACACACAGACACAGTACAGACACACAGACACAGTACAGACACACAGACACAGTACAGACACAGTACAGACACACAGACACACAGACACACAGACACAGTACAGACACACAGACACAGTACAGACACACAGACACACAGACACAGTACAGACACACAGACACAGTACAGACACACAGACACACAGACACAGTACAGACACACAGACACACAGACACAGTACAGACACACAGACACAGTACAGACACAGTACAGACACACAGACACACAGACACAGTACAGACACACAGACACACAGACACACAGACACACAGACACACAGACACAGTACAGACACACAGACACAGTACAGACACACAGACACAGTACAGACACAGTACAGACACACAGACACACAGACACAGTACAGACACACAGACACAGTACAGACACACAGACACAGTACAGACACACAGACAATACAGACACAGTACAGACACACAGACACACAGACAGTACAGACATAGTATAGAACAAATGGCAGATCATTTCACTAATGTGCCCAAATATTACTGCTACGGCTACTCAATTCCTGTAATTAATGTTAATGGAATGTTGGGCTGAGTGGTCGGCCCCCACACATTTTCACCTCACCAAATCTGGCCCTCGTTGCTAAAAGTTTGGGCACCCCTGCATTACAAAGTGTCAGTAGCTGATGTGGTCGGATCAGATCCAGCAGAAGTAGAACAGGGACAGAACAATAAGCTGATTCCTATGTCAGTACAGACAGCAGAGCCTGGGGGAGACTTACCCTCCTCGGTGGAGCTTGAGCTGCTCTTTATAACTAACACTCACTGTCTCTATATAGGGCTATTACAGGAGCTACACTACACACCGACTTCACCTTCTTCATGGGGTACCTGTACCCCAACTTCACTAAAGGGGTTGTACATTTTGAGCCTCACACTTCTGGGGCTTCTTCTCTCTAGGCTCAATGGAACTTCCACCCACATCAACTGCTGCAGCCAAACAGAAAGGAGCTCCCCCTGCAAAGCTCTGTGTTACACTGATTCAGGAGATGGTCACTAACCTACGGACCAATCAACTGAGGATATAAATTAATACTAATTATTTACCTCGGTTTCACCCGGCAACAAGGGAATGAGGCACTGATAGGGGCATGAAGCCGTGGGGCCATTACACTTGTGGGTCCTAAACAGATTTGGAGGAGGAACCTTTAATAACTAGCTGCAAGCCTTTGCTTATTGGCTGTGACATCCCCCAGCTATTTCAGTATATTGTTATTGTACTAGAAGCAAATAAGGGTTCTGGGGGGTGTAGTTCCTATATGAGGGATGATTTAGGCAAATGTTGGCCGTGCAGGATCACCTGACCTGGGAAATAAAGATGTAGATCTGCACTTCACACAAAGGACCCCAATGCTCCCGTCCCACAATTAATCTGCTTGCAAATGGCAAGGGAACTATAGGGTTAAATATGAATGTCACTTCTGTGGGGGCAATTACCCCATTATTCCTGCAAGTTCACCAGCCCCCAGAAATAGTGTGGTTAAAGGCACAGTCAGCAGTCAGGCTACAAGAGATGCTTCCCTGGCTAAACTGTCACCCCAAGCAAAGAAAGCGGCAGTTCATTGAAAGTGACTTTCACAAGGGTTTCTGGATTCTCTGTGATGAAACAAAATTGTCCAACATTGAAGTCAATAATATAAAGTCTGTTCAAGCCTGTGATTGTGTAGGAATAGAAGGGCTCGACTCCCCACTTGCACCAGTGCTAATAAAGACTCCCACTGGTACCCCATTTATCTTGCCCAATTAGCCAATCAGCGATGGAAGTGACAGAGAAGCCCGTTTAGCATCATTTGAGCCGACATTAGCCGTGAGTGATGAGTACATATGTACTGTCCATTGTGTGTTCTGTCACATGAGACCTGACCCTAAATGAAGGCCCTGTCTTAATGGCTTAAATAACTTTATACATTACAATTATCATTATTATTAAACACATTAAGACAAGGCCTTCATTTAGATTCAGATTTCATGTGACACTATATGACCTGACTGAATCCAGACCCCTGAACTATTTACAGCCCACCCTAATTCATTGTATTATCTCTACATTTTATCTCTATCTGTAACGTCCTCCTTTATTACCCATGAATCCCTGTCACTGATCTAACTGAATCTATACTGTGTCTTTCTACCTTTCATTTCTATTTTGTCTGATGAAGGGGCCTTGGTGCTCCCAAAGCTTGCAATCTATTTTTATTGTTAGTCAATATAAGTATCACTTCTACACTACTTTTTGTATTTGTTTGTTTTATTTATTTTTGCTACTGGCTAACACGGTACCACAGTTTTTGTTTTGTTGGTCCCTGTAACTCACAGCACTGGCAGAAACACTGAACACTTTTAGTTGGCTAGTAAACTTGGCATCCCCCCAGCCCAGGAGAAATCAGTAGCCCTAATGACCACCAGCACATTGAATATTGGGGAATATCATTGTTCTTTCCCAACTCATTGTATCAAGTGAAAGATGTTTGTGTGGAACAAGGGAACTAATATTGAGTTGTGTAACAGTGTTTGTGTGTTGTGTGGACTCCACCAACTTCCAACAACCTCTTCCACAATCCCAAATGCATTTCTTGCTTTTGCCTCACACCCCATGTCCGTTTTCTATTGGATGGGGGGCATAACATCACTGCTGTTGGGGTGTTACTGGGGTGTTTGGGGGACATTGTCCCCCCATTTCAATGGCATTTGCTCTTGGGCATAAGGCAACATGACAAGTATTTGGAGTGAAACTGATCCATGATCCCTGGTATAAAGGGATAAATAGGCCCAACACCAGAGTATGAGAAACCCCCCATATCATGATGCTTGTGCCCCCAGTTTCACATAAGTGCTTGGGGGGTATCTGATAGACTGTCTGCGGCCCCTAGACCCCAAAAAACAATCTTGCTTGTTGCGCCATTTCTCTTTAGGCCAGTCAGTGTGTTCTTTGGCTAATTGTAAGCTCTTCAGCCCACATCTTTTTCACCAATGGGTCATTGCAGGGGCTTCTTGTCGATAGTTTGGCCTCACACAGTCACTTCTAATTGTAACAGTATCACAGGGAACTTTACTCCTTCTTTCATCTTCCTGCAGCTGATTATTGGCTCAGTCTTTGCCATTTTGGCTCATTCTTCTATCCTTCTATCAGTCCTATTAAACAGTACTATTATAGATCGTCCAATTAGACAGTTCTATTTAACAGTCCTATGACAATTCTATTAGACAGTTCTATTATAGATACTCCTATTAGACAGTTGTAAGACAGGCAAGGACTGTGGTTACCCCAAGTAAAGGTGCCAAATTACCAGCCTGGAAGGGCTCCAGAAAGCCAAGGTGATGGTGGATAAGAGAGCAGAAGTGGTCCCATAATGGGGTCAAGTTAGAAAAGCTAAAACATGTGCAATGAATTGTCTCTTGACTGGATATAAATAGAGACAATTGATGGTTTACAAGAGCAACACTCACTCAATGAGACACACAGTCCTGTCCATATATTTCTATCTATAATTGTGTAGAATGAGCACATTCAATTCATCATGTGATACAGAGCCACTTATGAGCACAAAGCAGAGTGTTGGAGTTCAGCAGATGGACATTGCCAGAAAGCATGTCTGAATGGTTGCTCGGAAAAGTTCTAGTTCAGCAACAGCCCCACAGGACACTGGCAGGGGATTGGTTGGGAATGGTATATGCACAGCCACATATTTATATGGAAATACTGAAAGTTCACTCATTGTATATTCATTCTGAGTGGAAGGTACAGTAACCAATCAGCAGGTTGCACTTCCTGGTCACCCACTGATTGGTTGCTATAGGTTACAGGGCAAACGTAGTGGGGGTACAGTCTGATTTTGGGGGGCAGGGTAGGAGGCAGACTTCTATTGAATGTATTATTCATTCATTTCTTCTCTTCCCACTCTATCCTGGGCACCTGGGTATGAAAGCACTATCTGGTAGCTATGGCTAGATCCCCTAACAACCACAGAAGGAACCAACTTCAGGAAAAAGTCCAACTATCATGAGTGGCTGATGGGCAATCTATGTGCCACCAATCACACTGGTGCAAAGGAGGTTGGGTAATTATGGCTGCGCAGAGCACAAGTGAACTTACCTGAAGGGCAGAGAGCGGCGTTTCTTTCAAGTAAGAATTAGATGAGTCAATAAACCAGGGCACCGCCTCTGCCCATCCAGTGCCACAATACCCACGCTGTACCCACACTTGTGCTCTCTTCCCTCCACCTGATCGCTTAGTACAGGGGGCGGAGTCACTAGCTCTGTGTGGGAGGAGTCACTAGGTCTGTGTGGGGGGCTCTGGCAACTCCTGTGTGGAGCTCTGCAGGTTCTTGCGGTAACATTCCAGGCTACAGAGAGGGGTGCGGGTGTGAGAACAGGAGTACTTCTTGGGGTTACTGCAGCCGGGGACCCCACAGAGGGTGGGGGCAGGGAGCGCTGGGAGTGGCTGGGAGGGTGCAGGGGGGGGCACTCCTGTAGGAAAAGAGAGTGAAATGACATGAGCAGAGTCCTGGTAGCGGATCATGGGGCAGGGAGGCTGGCGGCCTCTTCTCTCTCGAGGAGCTTTAGCCCCCCGGGACTTGGAGGTCTTGGTGAGTCGCTCGATGGTCTGTTTCTTGCTCTCCTCGGCTTTCTTAGCCGCCTGCAGCCTGCGCTTCCTCGCCTTCTCCTCCCGCTTCACCAGCATCTCCTCCGATAGTGGGGGGCATGGATAGGCGGCTGGGGGGAACAGCGGGAGGGACGGCATCTGCTGCTTCTGTAGGAGGGCTCTCTGTGGGGCGACAAATAAACATGATGACAAGAAGGAAAAGCACTTGCTTGCTCCCCCTTCCTTTTCCCTCTGTCTGCAGCTTCCTCTCCCTTGGAGATCCCCTTCCTTTTCCCTCTGTCTGCAGCTTCCTCTTTCCCTGAAATCCCCCCTTCCTTTTCCCTCTGTCTGCAGCTTCCTCTTTCCCTGAAATCCCCCCTTCCTTTTCCCTCTGTCTGCAGCTTCCTCTTTCCCTGAGATCCCCCTTCCTTTTCCCTCTGTCTGCAGCTTCCTCTTTCCCTGAAATCCCCCCTTCCTTTTCCCTCTGTCTGCAGCTTCCTCTTTCCCTGAGATCCCCCTTCATTTTCCCTCTGTCTGCAGCTTCCTCTTTCCCTGAAATCCCCCCTTCCTTTTCCCTCTGTCTGCAGCTTCCTCTTTCCCTGAGATCCCCCTTCCTTTTCCCTCTGTCTGCAGCTTCCTCTTTCCCTGAAATCCTCCCTTCCTTTTCCCTCTGTCTGCAGCTTCCTCTTTCCCTGAGATCCCCCTTCCTTTTCCCTCTGTCTGCAGCTTCCTCTTTCCCTGAGATCCCCCTTCCTTTTCCCTCTGTCTGCAGCTTCCTCTTTCCCTGAAATCCTCCCTTCCTTTTCCCTCTGTCTGCAGCTTCCTCTTTCCCTGAGATCCCCCTTCCTTTTCCTTCTGTCTGCAGCTTCCTCTTTCCCTGAAATCCCCCTTCCTTTTACCTCTGTCTGCAGCTTCCTCTCCCTTGGAGATCCCCTTCCTTTTCCCTCTGTCTGCAGCTTCCTCTACCCCCAAGATCCCCCTTCCTTTTCCCTCTGTCTGCAGCTTCCTCTATCTTGGTGATCCCCTTCCTTTTCCCTCTGTCTGCAGCTTCCTCTTTCCCTGAGACCCCCTTCCTTTTCCCCTCTGTCTGCAGCTTCCTCTCCCTTGGAGATCCCCCCTTCCTTTTCCCTCTGTCTGCAGCTTCCTCTTTCCCTGAGATCCCCCTTCCTTTTCCTCTGTCTGCAGCTTCCTCTTCCTTGGAGATCCCCTTCCTTTTCCCTCTGCTCTGGAGACAAAGGCAAAAGGAGGAAGAGGAATCTGCAGACAGAATATAAAGGAATATAAAAGCTGTATGTGTCATGAGCCCACCTGTCGTGCAGTTAATAGAGACTCATCAATCTCCCGCTTAAGGTCTCCATTGACATCCAGTTCCCCTCTCTCCAGAGCCTCCAGCCACTGACTCTCATCATCCTGGGGGGGCACTGCAGCACCACTGGGGGAAGGAATGGGATCCAAGTTGCTGTCTTCATCTGAGAGGGAATAGAACCATCAGCTGAACTGATCCATCCACTTCATGCTCTCCTGTTACAATGGAGCTCTATCAATAGCTAAACAACATCTTTAATCTCCACTCTGTCCTCTAAACCACAGCGACTGTCACATTTAACTCCCTCCTATGCCCCCTCCAGCCATTAATAGAAGTGCCCATTAGACTGAGCATCCCATGTGAGAACAATCTCAGACTAATGTGCAGTCCACCCACATATGCTTTGAACTCCTGCAACACGAGTTAAACTTCTAGTCTGATCAAAACCCACAAGCTGTTCCCTCGACCCCATTCCCTCTCGCTTCCTCCAGCCAATCTCTGACACACTCTCTCCTGCACTTACCCACCGATTCAATCTTTCACTCTGTACTGGTACCTTTCCATCATTATACAAACAAGCACTAATCACTCCTATCCTCAAAAAACCTTCCCTTGATCCCAGCTCTCCCACTATCGACCGCTCTCCCTTCTTCCATTCGCATCCAAATTTTTCAGTCTTTTATCAACAAATTACTAGAAAGTCTTGTTTACAAACGTCTCACTCACAACTCCTTCCTCGACCACCTGCAATGTGGCTTCCACCCAACAACTGAAAGTGCACTCACCAACTAATGATCTTCTACTGGCAGAGTCTAGAGGTCACTATTCCTTACTCCTCCTTCTAGATCTTCTTCTACAACTCCAATGTCTCAATTGTACCCTAACCTTTAGTTGTAAACTAATCCTATTGTATCTGTAACCCTTGTTTGTTATTCACCATTTATAACTGAGGTAAAGCATTGCGTATCTTGTCAGCAATATATAAATAAATGATGATGATGATGATGAAATATAAACATGCCAGTTATCAATCCTGTTAGAGGCACAGCCATTGGGCAGTTGTGGAGTTGAGGGGCATCAGAAGGACAAGGGGAATGTACAGGATCAGAAGAAATAACATTACACTGGGATTGTACTACTTACCCTTCATGCCATTCTGCTCCTGCCATCTGTGCCCATGTGCTGCTTTACATTTGCCCAATCCCAACAGCAGAGGGGCACAGCGAGAGGATCCAGTTATTGGGATGAAATAATGTGAATAAAGGTTCTATTTACTCACCCAGCCATGCACGGTACTGTTCTATGGGCACCCCCTCCACTGCCTCCTCCTCATCCTCACCCATTAGTGGTGATGGAGACTGACGAGCTTCTGCAATCACTGTAAATGTGGGGACACTGCGAGAGACAAAGGGGTCCAGCATTTTATTAGACACTTAAAGGACCAGTAACATCAAAAAATGTAATTGTTTTAAAGTAATAAAAATATAATGCAGTGTTGCCCTGCACTAGTAAAACATATGTGTTTGCTTCAGAAACACTACTATAGTTTATATAAACAAGCTGCTGTGTAGCCATGGGGGCAGCCATTCAAGCACAGGATACACAGTAGATAACAGATAAGTACTACTATAGTTTATATAAACAAGCTGCTGTGTAGCCATGGGGGCAGCCATTCAAGCACAGGATACACAGTAGATAACAGATAAGTACTACTATAGTTTATATAAACAAGCGGCTGTGTAGCAATGGGGGCAGCCATTCAAAGGAGAAAGTCTCAGGTTACACAGCAGATAGCAGATTGGCTCTGTAGAACATAATTGTGGTATCTGTTATCCACTATTTATCCTGTACCATATGGCCTTTTTCAAATTCCACCATTGCTACACAGCTGCTTGTTTACATGAACTATAGTAGTGTTTCTGAAGCAAATAGACAGTTTTACTAAGGCAGGACAATATGAAATGATATTTCATTACTTTATAAATGACTTACCTTTTGGTGCCCAGGACCTGCCCCCCTAGTTTGATCTTTAGCTTGAGTTGAGGTTTGGCTTGTGCTTTTGGGGTGCTTTCAGGCCAGAGCCCAGGAGTCCCCCCATCTTGGTGATGTTTCTTCTTGTGCTTCTTGTGCTTTTTGTGTTTCTTCTTGTGAATCCCATGAGCCATATCGTCTGTCTCTGCAGAGAGAAGACTGAGTGAATGAGTCGCACCCACATCATTGAGTCTCGGGGCACCCACATAGCGCAGCGTGGGGATGATTGGGGGGTGAAGATGTCAATGACACACATACAATATATAATACACAATATAAAATTTACAATATATAATACACAATATACAATACACACCTATTCAATATGCAATATATAATATAAAATATTCAATATACCATATATATATATATATAATATACTATATTCAATATACAATATATAATACACAAAAGCCATGAATATTCTGTAAATTATATCCTTATAAATGGTGAGTTCTGATGTCATTTCTGTCACATGACTCACTGAAACGTGTGTATTATAATAAATAAAGTCCCCCCAGTTGTAAAATATGAGGAAATTAGAAGTTACTTCGGAGTTCCATGATGTGTATAACTCGGCCTGCGACCTCGTACTTTTATATGGTCATGAAACTCCTGGGTGACTTATAATATCCTTATCATTTACACTATATTCACTATATTTAATAGACACAATAGACAATACAGAAGTGTAAGTATGAGGGGTGAGAGCTGTGTATAATGGGAGTGTACAAGTATAATATAAACAGGAAAGGAGATTTACTTACCGATAAATTCCTTTTGCGTAGGCCCGTACTGTCAGTGCAGGACGTCTGGGGTTAATGTTCTCCCCTCTGGAGGCAGGACAAACAGTAACTCTTTCTTGAGCTCCTCCTCTTCCCGTTCTCCACTTCCTCCCATCAGTTTGTTATAAAGTCTGCGAGTGGAGAACTGATATCTGACTAAGTTACGAAAAACCGCGGCATCCGCAAAAAAACAGGGTGGGATGCTGCACTGACAGTACGGGCCCACGCAAAAGGAATTTATCGGTAAGTAAATCTCCTTTATGCGGTCGGCCCTACCTGTCAGTGCAGGACGTCTGGGGATGTCCCAAAGCCGTCCAAAAATAGGGAGGGAACTATATACATGAAAAGTAAACTGACTTAAACTGAAGTTGCTGCTTGTAGAACCACTCTGCCGAATTGAGAATCGGCTTTGTGTTGTACATTCAGTCTGTAAAATTTGGAAAAAGTATGCAGCGAAGTCCAAGTTGCAGCTCTGCAAATGTTCTCTGGAGAAACATTGTGGAAAAATGCCCAGGAAGTACCAACTTTCCTCGTAGAATGAGCCTTGGTCTGAACAGGGCACGGTTGCTTTGCTAGAGAGTAAGCTGTATGTATGGTGGACACAATCCAACGAGCTATAGTGCGTTTAGATGCTTTGTTACCTGCATTATGGCCACCATGCAGAACAAAGAGAGACTCTGACTTCCGCAGGGATGTCGTCTGAATGACATAGCTCCGTAAGGCCCTGACCGGATCGAGGGTATGGAGAGTGGAATCTTCGTCCTGTGCTGAGTCCTGGGAAAAAGCTGGGATAACAATCTCCTGATTAATGTGGAAAGGAGAAACTACTTTCGGTAAAAAGGAGGGTACCGTCCGGAGAACCGCTCTGTCATCATGAAAAATCAACCAAGGAGAGACACAAGAGAGCGCGGCTATGTCAGAAACTCTTTTGGCAGAACATATCGCAAAAAGAAAAACAGTCTTAAAAGTGAGCAACTTAATGTTCAATAATTCCAGAGGTTCAAAGGGAGGATGTTGGAGACATCTCAGAACTAGATTGAGATCCCAAGGCGGTGTAGGATCCCGTAAGGGAGGACGTATCCTCAACATTGCTTGGAAAAATAACTTGAACTCCGGCAAGAGAGCCCACTGTTGATGGAATAAAGCCGCCAATGCGGAAAGCTGAACTTTGAGAGAAGACACACTGAGGCCTTTGTCGGCTCCATCTTGGAGAAACTGTAATATGTGAGGTGAGGAACAAGATTGCCATTGTAAACCTTTGTCGGTGCACCATCGAAAGAAAATGATCCAGTACCTGTGATAGGCCTTCATAGTAGAAGACTGACGTGCTGCCATTAAAGTCTTCACAACTGATTTTGAAAAACCTTTCAACATCCACCCGTGGGATTCAACATCCAGGCAGTGAGATGCAGCTTGTGAACGTCCGGGAACCAGATGGGACCTTGACAAAGAAGGTCCGGCCTGAGAGGTAGAGTGAACGGTGTGCCTATTGCCATACTCACGATGTCTGCAAACCAAGTCCTCCGTGGCCAAGCTGGTGCCACTAAGATCGTGGGGACCATCTCCTTGCGAATCTTCGCAAGAAGTCTGGGAATCATCGGGATCGGAGGAAAGGCATAACCCAGGTGAAAAGACCAAGGAGTAGTTAAGGCGTCTACATCCTCCGCCAGAGGATCCTGGACCCTGGAGAAAAACCGTTGGCATTGGGTGTTGCACCGGGATGCCATGATGTCCACACATGGACTGCCCCATCGATTGACTAGTTGCTGAAAAACGAGTTTGTGGAGCATCCATTCCCCCGGATCCAAGGTGTTTCGGCTGAGGAAATCCGCCTGCCAATTCTGTAATCCGGGAATGTAGACCGCTGAAATGTGCACCTTGTGGGTTTCCGCCCAGGAAAGAATCCTGGAGATCTCCGTCATGGCCCTCTTGCTCTTGGTGCCGCCCTGACGGTTGAGGTAGGCCACCGCTGTCCCATTGTCGGACTGTATCCGAACATGGGAGTTGTGTAGGAGATGTTGCCAAAAGGTAAGTGCATTGAAAATCGCCCGAATCTCCAGGACATTGATGTGGAGAGTCCGCTCTTGCTGTGACCAAGTCCCTTGGCAAGATTGTAGTTTCCATTGAGCTCCCCAACCGGACAGACTGGCATCCGTTGCGATGACTACTGGTTCTGGTGTCTGCCAGAGCTTTCCCGTAAGGACATTGTGCGGTTGAAGCCACCACTGAAGATTGTGTGTGACATGGGGAGACAACAGAATGATCTGGGACAGATCTTGGTGATTCTTGTTCCAGTACTTGAGGAAGTGGTTTTGCAATGGGCGAATGTGGAAACGAGCAAAAGGAACCGCATCGATGCAAGATGCCATGAGACCCAGCGACCTCAAGATGTCGTCCGCTGTAGGACATGGTTTGGAGAGAAGTTGAAGAATTGAGGCTGAGAGCTTCACATACTTGTCTTGAGGTAAGGTTATCTTCTGAGAAATGGAGTTGATCTCCATGCCCAAGAATGTGAGATGACAAGTGGGATGTATGATACTCTTGCTGTAGTTGATTATCCAACCGTGAGTGGACAATGTGCGAATACATTTCTGTGTCAAGAGCTGGGCTTGATGGAGCGACGTAGCGTAAATCAGAATGTCGTCTAGATAGGGAAATATATGACAACCCGTTGCTCTGATGTGGGCTATCAATGCCCCCAAGACTTTTGTGAAGACTCGGGGGGCTGAGGTAAGCCCGAAGGGCATCGCTCGAAATTGGAAATGTTGTCCCTGAATCATGAACCTGAGATATTGTTGGTGTGCTTGGTGAATGGGAATATGCAGGTAAGCGTCCTGAAGGTCTACCTTGGTAAGGAACGCCCCGGCAGGAATAGATGCTGTGATGGATCGGATTGATTCCATCTTGAACCTCTGATAACGAACATGCTTGTTGAGGGGATGGAGGTTGAGTACTGGACGGAAACCCCCATCTTTTTTTGGCACTAAAAAAAGATTGGAGTAATAACCGTGGAAGCGTTGTAGTGCTGGAACTGGAACTATCACTTCCTTGTGTAGCAGGTCTTGTATAATGTCGTGAATGACTATTGCTTTCTTTGAATCTATGGAGGTTGAAGAAGGAACAAATCGATTTCGTGGCAGTGTTTGAAAAGGAATTTTGTAGCCTGAAGAAAGGATTTGAAGTACCCACTGGTCTTGGATATTGAGTTCCCAGACGGAGTGAAATTTTTGAAGACGACCTCCGACAGGAATAGAATCGTGGATTGGATTGGAGTCAGGAATCCTGTGTCTTGGCAGGCCCTGATCTTTTGATGTTTCTGGGCTGAGACTGCCAAGATTTGAACTTTTTATTTGAAGATTGAGAGGTAGTTGGCCTCTGTCTGTAGGAAGATTTCTGCGAAGAATTCCAAGATCTATGATGGTAATTTCTTTTATGAAACTCTCTTTTGGTTCGATTGCCTTGAGGGAGAAAAACACCTTTACCGCCTGTGACATCAGCAATAATTTTTTTGAGTTCAGAACCAAACAGATAAGAACCTTCAAACTTAAGGGATGTGAGCTTGTGCTTGGAAGCCGAATCTCCTGCCCACTGTCTCAACCATAAAGCTCTCCTAGCCGTGATGGAGGAGGATGAAGCTTTGGCTGCAAGTTTAGCAATTTCAAGTGAGGCATCACTGAGGAAGGAGAAGGCAGCCGATATTTTATCTAAATCTAAAGTAGAAGGATCCTTCTTTTTTAAATCTTGACACCAGTAGCGTGCCGTCTTGGCCACTGACAGCGCTGCAGATGCTGGGCGAAAAATTGCAGTTGTACTGAGAAAACCTTTCTTGAGTGCCGAGTCCATTTTTTTATCCATGGGATCTTTGAAAGAACCGGCATCCTCAGTGGGTAAGGTGGTATTTTTTGACAGTCTGAAAATAGCTGAATCCACCTTGGGAGACTTGTCCCACACAGATTTGAACTCATCAGCCACTGGAAACTTATTAAAAAATTTTTGAGAGATTGTGGCTCTTTTATCTGGCTCTGCCCATTCATCCGCAATGGCTTGGGTAATACCCTTGCTTGTGGGAAAAAATCTGGATTTTTTGGATTTATTGCCCAGTACTCTATCTGCTTTTAATTGGTTGGTGTCCTGTGAAGGACTAATAGACTCTTGAGTGATGGGTATATTCTGTTCCTTGCTAGGTGCAGAATTACTGGCTGAAGGCAGTGAGTGTGCTTGGTCAGTATTTGAAACAAGGTTTTTTTGACAGTCTGACAGGCATAGAATGCGAGCCAGGGTCAGATTGCTGACAATCAGACTCAGAGTCAATAGTATGCAGCTTGGGCAACTTATCAGGGGAAGGAGATCTGGAGCATTTCCTTTTCCTAACCCTTCTAGTGGATTTATAAGCTTTCTTACTGCGTGTAGAGTGCTTATCAGGAGTCATAGCATGGATCAGGTCCAAGAGATCGTCTTGAGCCGCCATAGTTGCTTCTTTACTGAAAGAACGATCTGAAATGCGCACTAGATGAAATAGCGGCGGAAGTGACGTCATGCGATCACTGCGCGCCAAGCTGACCGTTGCATTATGGGACTTGTAGTCCGGAAGTGCGTCTGTACACACACGCGACTGCCCGAATCGGCACCAGTCGGTAAGGGGCTCACTGGGGGAGCGCACGCAGTGTGAAGAGGTCAGCAGGGAAGGGCTCAACGTGAGTAAAAAAACCGGAGCACACAATACAAATTTGGGGCTCACTTAGGGAGCGCGCCTACATGAGGGGGGCTCAGACATGCAACATGTATACTTACAAGGGAAGCGCACACAGTAGAAGGGCTTAACCCTGGAGCTCACCATGGATCTTCATTCTGGGCTCAAATTGAGGAGCGCACAGGGGGCTCACTACAATAAGCACACAAGAACCTTTTGTTGTCTATTCTGGCTTAATAGTTTGAAAAAAATTCTGGAGAGGAGGAAGATATGTCCGCCCCCGAGCAGGACAAACAAAAAACTGATGGGAGGAAGTGGAGAACGGGAAGAGGAGGAGCTCAAGAAAGAGTTACTGTTTGTCCTGCCTCCAGAGGGGAGAACATTAACCCCAGACGTCCTGCACTGACAGGTAGGGCCGACCGCATAATATTCTGAGACAATTTGCAATTGGTTTTCATGTTTTGTTATTTAGCTTTTTATTCAGCAACTCTCCAGTTTGTAGTTCCAGTAGTCTGGTTGCTAGGGTCTCAATGCCCCTAGTAACCATGCTCGTTTGACGAATTGAAGGGACAGAGACAAGTAATGGATGGGTGACCGGGGTCGCCGACCTCCAGAGCGATGACACAGGAGAAGAGGAAAGGTGTAAGTAGAGGCAAAGAGAAATGAAGAGAAGTAAAAGACGTGAGCCAGAGAGACTCCCCAATAAGCCACTTACCCTGCCCCTCCATTTCTCTCCGGCTCTCACTGTTACTCGTGTCTCTCTCACTTACTTCCGGGCGAAAGTTTCCGCCCACCTCGTGCCCTGATTGGATGCTGGCTTCTACTCGCACACGATTGGCTGACGGTTAGTCCCGTATCGCGAGGTGGCTGACTCCGTTCCGGAACAATTCGTTATATAAACACGAGGTCAAGTTTACCATTTTTATCCTGCCCCTTCTATCAACCAATAAAGTTGTAGCGCCCGTATGGGACTAGCCAATGCCGCATCACTAGCTCCATGTCCTCAATTATAATTGGCTAAGAGCTAGCTAGGGGGTGTGGTAACATCTGTTGCTGGCCGAGAAGCAGGAAGACTAGGGAAGATGGCGGCTGGGGAGCCGGTGGTGCGGCCCTGGGAGAGGAGCGGCTCAAGGACGTGGTGAGAGGATGGACAACAGCGGGGGATTATGGGAAAGGAAGGAGGACTCGGGGCGCCTGGTGAGTGGAGGAAGTGTAGGGTGAGAAATGGAAGGAGAGCCGAGTGTAGTGACTGATAAACTAGAGATATTGTCTCTGAGAGGCGCCTCCCTGCGCTCTACCAACTTCTACTGACTGAGGGGGTGTCACGTGACTACTTACTGGGTTATACCATTATCCTGTACTTACTGGAACATTATTGTCTGTCTTATTGCGGCCCCAATAGTCCCCCCCGTTGTGAGTTCCAGCCGGACACGTGACTCACTGCGGCTGAGATCTACTGTCTGTGTGTGTATATGTGTGTGTGTGTGTATATATATGTGTGTATATGTCTGTGTGTGTGTATATGTGTGTATGTTGTGCCCCCGGCTGTCACTGCTTATCTACCTCATACACTCACCGGTGGGACCTGCTGCCATTGTGGAGTCACGTGTGCTGCTCATACATCTCTTCTGTCTCACTCACTGTCTGTCTGTGTGTGACTGTCTGTGTGTGACTGTGTGTGACTGCTCAACTCATGATTCCCTCTCATTATACCCCTGTGTGTATCACTGTGTAACACTTCTACTACTAACTACTGTCTCTCACTTACTCACATGTCTAACCCTGTCCCCTTCTACTTACTCTCCTACTCCTCCCCCGTCACTTACTGCTCTCTACTCACATCTACTCACATCTACTCACATCTACTCACACTGACTGCACTTCCCTCTCCTCATTCTAAATATATAAGGGGATATGATCACTATATATAAATATATAAGGGGATATGATCACTATATATAAATATATGAGGGGATATGATCACTATATATAAATATATAAGGGGGATATGATCACTATATATAAATATATAAGGGGATATGATCACTATATATAAATATATAAGGGGGATATGATCACTATATATAAATATATAAGAGAGATATGATCACTGTATATAAATATATAAGGGGGATATGATCACTATATATAAATATATAAGGGGATATGATCACTATATATAAATATATAAGGGGATATGATCACTATATATAAATATATAAGGGGATATGATCACTATATATAAATATATAAGGGGATATGATCACTATATATAAATATATAAGGGGGATATGATCACTATATATAAATATATAAGAGAGATATGATCACTATATATAAATATATAAGGGGGATGTGATCACTATATATAAATATATAAGGGGGATATGATCACTATATATAAATATATAAGGGGATATGATCACTATATATAAATATATAAGGGGGATATGATCACTATATATAAATATATAAGGGGATATGATCACTATATATAAATATATAAGGGGGATATAATCACTATAAATATATAAGGGGGATATGATCACTATATATAAATATATAAGGGGGATATGATCACTATATATAAATATATAAGGGGGATATGATCACTATATATAAATATATGAGGGTATATGATCACTGTATATAAATATATAAGGGGGATATGATCACTATATATAAATATATAAGGGGATATGATCACTATATATAAATATATAAGGGGATATGATCACTATATATAAATATATAAGAGGGATATGATCACTATATATAAATATATAAGGGGGATATGATCACTATATATAAATATATAAGGGGATATGATCACTATATATAAATATATAAGGGGATATGATCACTATATATAAATATATAAGGGGATATGATCACTATATATAAATATATAAGGGGATATGATCACTATATATAAATATATAAGGGGATATGATCACTATATATAAATATATAAGGGGATATGATCACTATATATAAATATATAAGGGGGATATGATCACTATATATAAATATATAAGAGAGATATGATCACTATATATAAATATATAAGGGGGATGTGATCACTATATATAAATATATAAGGGGGATATGATCACTATATATAAATATATAAGGGGATATGATCACTATATATAAATATATAAGGGGGATATGATCACTATATATAAATATATAAGGGGATATGATCACTATATATAAATATATAAGGGGGATATAATCACTATAAATATATAAGGGGGATATGATCACTATATATAAATATATAAGGGGGATATGATCACTATATATAAATATATAAGGGGGATATGATCACTATATATAAATATATGAGGGTATATGATCACTGTATATAAATATATAAGGGGGATATGATCACTATATATAAATATATAAGGGGATATGATCACTATATATAAATATATAAGGGGATATGATCACTATATATAAATATATAAGAGGGATATGATCACTATATATAAATATATAAGGGGGATATGATCACTATATATAAATATATAAGGGGATATGATCACTATATATAAATATATAAGGGGATATGATCACTATATATAAATATATAAGGGGATATGATCACTATATATAAATATATAAGGGGATATGATCACTATATATAAATATATAAGGGGGATATGATCACTATATATAAATATATAAGGGGATATGATCACTATATATAAATATATAAGGGGATATGATCACTATATATAAATATATAAGGGGATATGATCACTATATATAAATATATAAGGGGATATGATCACTATATATATATAAATATATAAGGGGATATGATCACTATATATAAATATATGAGGGTATATGATCACTGTATATAAATATATAAGGGGGATATGATCACTATATATAAATATATAAGGGGATATGATCACTATATATAAATATATAAGGGGATATGATCACTATATATAAATATATAAGGGGATATGATCACTATATATAAATATATAAGGGGATATGATCACTATATATAAATATATAAGGGGGATATGATCACTATATATAAATATATAAGAGAGATATGATCACTATATATAAATATATAAGGGGGATGTGATCACTATATATAAATATATAAGGGGGATATGATCACTATATATAAATATATAAGGGGATATGATCACTATATATAAATATATAAGGGGGATATGATCACTATATATAAATATATAAGGGGATATGATCACTATATATAAATATATAAGGGGGATATAATCACTATAAATATATAAGGGGGATATGATCACTATATATAAATATATAAGGGGGATATGATCACTATATATAAATATATAAGGGGGATATGATCACTATATATAAATATATGAGGGTATATGATCACTGTATATAAATATATAAGGGGGATATGATCACTATATATAAATATATAAGGGGATATGATCACTATATATAAATATATAAGGGGATATGATCACTATATATAAATATATAAGAGGGATATGATCACTATATATAAATATATAAGGGGGATATGATCACTATATATAAATATATAAGGGGATATGATCACTATATATAAATATATAAGGGGATATGATCACTATATATAAATATATAAGGGGATATGATCACTATATATAAATATATAAGGGGATATGATCACTATATATAAATATATAAGGGGGATATGATCACTATATATAAATATATAAGGGGATATGATCACTATATATAAATATATAAGGGGATATGATCACTATATATAAATATATAAGGGGATATGATCACTATATATAAATATATAAGGGGATATGATCACTATATATATATAAATATATAAGGGGATATGATCACTATATATAAATATATAAGGGGGATATGATCACTATATATAAATATATAAGGGGATATGATCACTATATATAAATATATAAGGGGGATATGATCACTATATATAAATATATAAGGGGATATGATCACTATATATAAATATATAAGGGGATATGATCACTATATATAAATATATAAGGGGGATATGATCACTATATATAAATATATAAGGGGATATGATCACTATATATAAATATATAAGAGGGATATGATCACTATATATAAATATATAAGGGGATATTATCACTATATATAAATATATAAGAGAGATATGATCACTATATATAAATATATAAGGGGGATATGATCACTATATATAAATATATGAGGGTATATGATCACTGTATATAAATATATAAGGGGGATATGATCACTATATATAAATATATAAGGGGATATGATCACTATATATAAATATATAAGGGGATATGATCACTATATATAAATATATAAGGGGATATGATCACTATATATAAATATATAAGGGGATATGATCACTATATATAAATATATAAGGGGGATATGATCACTATATATAAATATATAAGAGAGATATGATCACTATATATAAATATATAAGGGGGATGTGATCACTATATATAAATATATAAGGGGGATATGATCACTATATATAAATATATAAGGGGATATGATCACTATATATAAATATATAAGGGGGATATGATCACTATATATAAATATATAAGGGGATATGATCACTATATATAAATATATAAGGGGGATATAATCACTATAAATATATAAGGGGGATATGATCACTATATATAAATATATAAGGGGGATATGATCACTATATATAAATATATAAGGGGGATATGATCACTATATATAAATATATGAGGGTATATGATCACTGTATATAAATATATAAGGGGGATATGATCACTATATATAAATATATAAGGGGATATGATCACTATATATAAATATATAAGGGGATATGATCACTATATATAAATATATAAGAGGGATATGATCACTATATATAAATATATAAGGGGGATATGATCACTATATATAAATATATAAGGGGATATGATCACTATATATAAATATATAAGGGGATATGATCACTATATATAAATATATAAGGGGATATGATCACTATATATAAATATATAAGGGGATATGATCACTATATATAAATATATAAGGGGGATATGATCACTATATATAAATATATAAGGGGATATGATCACTATATATAAATATATAAGGGGATATGATCACTATATATAAATATATAAGGGGATATGATCACTATATATAAATATATAAGGGGATATGATCACTATATATATATAAATATATAAGGGGATATGATCACTATATATAAATATATAAGGGGGATATGATCACTATATATAAATATATAAGGGGATATGATCACTATATATAAATATATAAGGGGGATATGATCACTATATATAAATATATAAGGGGATATGATCACTATATATAAATATATAAGGGGATATGATCACTATATATAAATATATAAGGGGGATATGATCACTATATATAAATATATAAGGGGATATGATCACTATATATAAATATATAAGAGGGATATGATCACTATATATAAATATATAAGGGGATATTATCACTATATATAAATATATAAGAGAGATATGATCACTATATATAAATATATAAGGGGGATATGATCACTATATATAAATATATAAGGGGGATATGATCACTATATATAAATATATAAGGGGGATATGATCACTATATATAAATATATAAGGGGATATGATCACTATATATAAATATATAAGGGGATATGATCACTATATATAAATATATAAGGGGGATATGATCACTATATATAAATATATAAGAGGGATATGATCACTATATATAAATATATGAGGGATATGATCACTATATATAAATATATAAGGGGATATGATCACTATATATAAATATATAAGAGAGATATGATCACTATATATAAATATATAAGGGGGATATGATCACTATATATAAATATATAAGGGGGATATGATCACTATATATAAATATATAAGGGGATATGATCACTATATATAAATATATAAGGGGATATGATCACTATATATAAATATATAAGGGGATATGATCACTATATATATATATATATATAAATATATAAGGGGATATGATCACTATATATAAATATATAAGGGGATATGATCACTATAGATAAATATATAAGGGGATATGATCACTATATATAAATATATAAGGGGATATGATCACTATATATATATATATATATAAATATATAAGGGGATATGATCACTATATATAAATATATAAGGGGGATATGATCACTATATATAAATATATAAGGGGATATGATCACTATATATAAAGGGATATGATCACTATATATAAATATCTAAGGGGATATGATCACTATATATAAATATCTAAGGGGATATGATCACTATATATAAATATCTAAGGGGATATGATCACTATATATAAATATCTAAGGGGATATGATCACTATATATAAATATATAAGGGTATATGATCACTATATATAAATATATAAGGGGATATGATCACTATATATAAATATATAAGGGGATATGATCACTATATATAAATATATAAGGGGATATGATCACTATATATAAATATATAAGGGGATATGATCACTATATATAAATATATAAGGGGGATATGATCACTATATATAAATATATAAGGGGGATATGATCACTATATATAAATATATAAGGGGGATATGATCACTATATATAAATATATAAGGGGATATGATCACTATATATAAATATATAAGGGGATATGATCACTATATATAAATATATAAGGGGATATGATCACTATATATAAATATATAAGAGGGATATGATCACTATATATAAATATATAAGGGGATATGATCACTATATATAAATATATAAGGGGATATGATCACTATATATAAATATATAAGAGGGATATGATCACTATATATAAATATATAAGGGGATATGATCACTATATATATATAAATATATAAGGGGATATGATCACTATATATAAATATATAAGGGGATATGATCACTATATATAAATATATAAGGGGATATGATCACTATATATAAATATATAAGGGGGATATGATCACTATATATAAATATATAAGGGGATATGATCACTATATATATAAATATATAAGGGGATATGATCACTATATATAAATATATAAGGGGATATGATCACTATATATAAATATATAAGGGACAATAAAGAAATATAAATATATGGAGGACCAGACAATAAAAAACAAGATCCATTGTGATATAACAGTGTTTCATACAGGGATGTGTTTATATTATAAGAGAATTATTTGCCTTTCAATTGCTGGGGATCAGGTAGGAGTTGGGCAGGAGTAGAGCTCAGGGCTGAAGCTGATGTTGGTATTTGTACATTCAGCTACTAATGTGACAATCAGTTAGAGACATAATAAAGTATAATAATAATTGTGTTGTCCACCCTACGTATTACCCTGGGACAGTGTGTAGTGCGACATACAGCTAAACCTCCCCACACTCCAATAAAGAGACGGAGAACTGAAGTCTGTCGATTTTACTGGATAACAAAGGGGAATAGGTGAAACTGTAACAAATAACAGGGAATGGAGTAAATGGATTGCAATGAGCAACGCAATATAAAGGTATAGGAGTACAAAGTGCAATGTAAAGCACAAATATCTGGTGATTTGGTGCAACGTTGAGTCTATTTGTTTACCAGCAATGCTACAGTGAGGAGACAATGGAACTGTATCCTTCTTCTACATCATGACTTGTAAAATGGAGTCTTGCCTCCCACAAGCCATTGCACTAGGTCACATGGTGGAAGTACGGTAACCAGATAGATTCAAATGCACTTCTGTAACTGGCCTTATGGAGTGCTGGATATATATCTGAAATAGGCACCAGAGGGAGTTCACAGCAAGTGAGTCGTGACGTATCATAGCATGGTGGAAGCTTGTACTGGAGACATAACAATAATATATAATAATGAATCCAAGGAGTAACACTGGGTCCCTCTGTCTCTCAGCAGGCTCAGGAGCAGTGTCCTGGGGTGAACAGCCAACCGTATGTGTGTGAGACGGGTCACTGCTGTGGGGAGACCGGCTGCTGCACCTACTACTATGAGCTGTGGTGTGAGTATAATATATACTAGGATAGCCTCTGAGTAGCACTGACTGTCAGGGACTAAAAAGCTAGAGTGGCTGAGGGTGCCAAATAACAATACAGTTCTATTTCCCTATATCTACTAATTTTAGAGTTATGGGGAGCTTCAAATGACACCTCCCCCCCCCCCAATATAAAGCCCCCATGCACTTACATGGAGCCCTGCAGTCCCCTAGACATGTGGCAGTTTTTGCTGCAAACTGACAGTTGTGCTTCCTGACAGGGTTCTGGTTTCTATGGAGCGTCCTGATCCTTCTGAGCTGCTGCTGTGCCTACCGACATCGCCGTGCAAAACTGCACCTGCAGCACCAGCAGAGACAGAGGGAGATCAACCTGATCACTTACCAACGTGCCTCTCACTACTCACCCTCTACACTGGATCTCAGTAAGTCAGTCTATATGTACAACCCATTCACTTACTACACAATGTAGCTGCGCTGGGAGGGGACAGTGATTGGGTTTATTTTGTCAGGAGACAAAATTGGGATGTGGAGACTTGTTCCATTGGTTGACCCCTTCATATTTTCTACCTACAGGAGTGTTGGCATCTTTTAAGCTCCCGGCTTATGAGGAGGTTGCGTGCCGTCCCACAACCCCTCCACCTCCATACAGCTCCATCCTCAACCCATTTGGACCGCCTTCTTCCCCACCCCCATCACTGGAGGACACCGCCTCCGCTAGTACGGAGCCCTCCAGCTGTTGCTCTTGTAACTCAGACTGTGAGATTTCAGGCAGTAGCTCGTCCTACTCTCTGCAGGTCACAGATGAGACCGGGGCGAGCCAAGGAAGCACGGGCAGTTGGGAGGAGAGTCCGGAGGAGGAGGAGCAGGGGGCCATTGGCAGGGGGGCTGCCTTCTCTTCCTATGTGGACTTGTTTGAAGGAGGCAGCCATATCTGCTGGGCCATTGAGGAGGACGATGAGGAGGAGGAGGAAGAAGATCGTTACAGACGGCGGAGGCTGACGGGGGACTCTGGGATAGAGGTGTGCCGCTGTCAGATAGTGGGAGAGGAAGAGGAAAGGAGCGACCCACATGACAGTCCTGGGTGCGCAGAGAGAAATAAAACAGAGGGTGGGGAGTCTCCATTAGAGAAGGACGAGGTAGAGGCAGACTCACCCGTGCAGCCTGTATGAACAGATCAGGAGAAATCTAAGGTTAGAAGGTGCACACCCAGGAGATAATGTGAGGTGCTAATCTAAATGAGGCTCCCCCTACAAGTGTTCAAGGACAAAAAATCAAAAGAAGGATTGTACACTCTAGCGCAAACAAAGTTTTATTACATCAAAAAATGTTACAAAAATAGTAGCAAAACATCATTAGCCCAACGCGTTTTGATCAAAGAATGGTCTTCCTCAGGGGAAAACAAAATGAAAAATCAAAAGAAAAAAGCAGAACGATTGTAAGGTCCAAGCAGGTTTTATACCTTCCTTAGTACTGTATCCTTTCATTGACATTCATGATCCGGTATCTGATGTCATTTCCGCTTCCTCCAAGAGCTGAAGGTGCGGAACGATGTATTATGGGCGATGATCTGGAACGTATATGACTTCCACCTTACTCCCTGTTGTGACAATCGCTTGTGCTTGCTGTTACATTCAATCTGAATCAAGAAGAGTTACAGAATGCAACATTCCTTTGTGCTTGGAATTTCCATATGCTTTAATAAATATAAACCAACAAAGGGTGACCGTAATGAGGCACATGTATATGCAGCAATGTTAAACAATTACACAATAAATGAACAGGCATGCACAACAATGTATACAATGGAGACACAGGAAAAGTACAATAGGTTATTGCTTCCCCAATGTCAGCCATAAAAAAAATCTCATTCATAGGAACTTGCGTCCGGCCGTCCTTAAAAGGGTGTTAAAGTCAATAGTGAAAATGTTGCAAAGAAAAGTTAAACTAAACGTGGTGGGTATTGAGAAGTCCTATGACTTAGTCTGAGGCTGAGCAATCAATGGCTTATCATCTGGTCTGCAGAAAGCAAGATAATATATCACCAAGACCTGTAGGTGGAACAATATTCAAACGAAATATCCTTTCTGCTTCCAACCCGAGTAACAATGTTTTTTTTTTTTTTATCAACCCTCCAGCAGAGGAAAAGACCTGATCAATGGCCGTTAGGAGCAGCGAGGAGATATTATGTTCCTTTCAGTGTTGTACCAATGGAGTTGTTTCCTTACTAATCTTCTCCAAAATCTTTTACTTTCTGAATTGTTTTCCCTGTGTAATATAACGCACAGGGACAAATGATAATGGACACCACAAAGGTGTATTGGCATGTAATCCTCTGTTTAACATTGAACCTCTGTAAAGTCTGTGGATAGGCAAAAGATTTTTCAACCACATCAGCAGAAAACCAAAACCTGTCAGCCATAGATTGTAAAGAATCGTCCAATTCATGTGGGTCCGACATGTTTGACCCTGGTCAATTGGGAATAGGGCAAAACTTTAATTGGTGTTAAAGGAGCTAAAGTGCGCAATCCTTCTTTTGATTTTTTAAACAGAGCAGGAGAATTGCGGGAAAATGTTCCAATTGCAGTTTCACCAAGGAAACATCTGATGTACAGAGGGGACCAACCAGAAGCCATTTCTCTCACCCTGTCACTCAATGTCTCTCCCACGCACCTGTCAGCTGGTCATTTGACAGCAGGGTGAAGAGATGGGGGAGTTGTACCCCACTAGGGGAATGGATGGGTAAGGAGCAAGAATATGGAGCCATGGTCCTGTGCAGTCTGTCTCTCATGTCAGAGATGATAGAGACTTGGGTCCATGGAGTCCCTAATTGAACCACAAATGTGTCTATAAAGTGGCACAACCCATCAATCCCCTGTGTCATTCCATCTTGGGGGATATTTAGAACTAGAGGTGTCTGTTAGTGATGGGGTGTTGCTGTTATGTCCTAAAGTAGTAATAAAGGCTTTTTAAATAAGAAGATTACTCTGTTGTGCTGTTCTAAACGTTCCTAGTCAGTAGGCTCTGGCATATGCACCAGACATCTGTAGTCTTCAGCCATGATTTGTAGCCCCAGGCATCGGTACTCTTCAGCCATGATTAGTAGCACCAGACATCGTTCTCTTCAGCCATTATTAGTAGCATCAGATCTCCGTACTCTTCAGCCATGATTAGTAGCACCAGACATCGTTCTCTTCAGCCATTATTAGTAGCATCAGATCTCCGTACTCTTCAGCCATGATTAGTAGCACCAGGCATCGGTAGTCTTAAGCCATTATTAGTAACATCAGGCATCAGTAGTCTTCAGCCATGATTACTAGCACCAGACATCAGTAGTCTTCAGCTATGATTAGTAGCACCAGACATCAGAACTCAGCCATGATTAGTAGCAACAGACATCGGTACTCTTCAGCCATGATTAGTAGCAACAGACATCGGTACTCTTCAGCCATGATTAGTAGCCCCAGACATCGTACTCTTTAGCCATGATTCGTAGCCCCAGACATCGTACTCTTTAGCCATGATTCGTAGCAACAAGCATCAGTACTTTTCAGCCATGATTAGTAGCACCAGACATCAGCAGTCTTCAGCCATGAGTAGTAGCACCAGGCATCTACTCTTCAGCCATGATTAGTAGCACCAGGCATCCATAGTCTTTGCCATGATTAGTAGCACCAGGCATCAGTAGTCTGGCCATGATTAGTAGCACTAGCCATCAGTACTCTAAAGCCATGATTAGTAGCACCAGCCATCAGTAGTCTTCAGTCATGATTATTTGTGCCAGACATCATTAGTCATCAGCCATGATTAGTAGCACCAGACATCAGTACTCTTCAGCCATTATTAGTAGCACCAGACATCAGTACTCTTCGGCCATGATTAGTAGCGCCAGACATCAGTACTCTTCAGCCATGATTAGTAGCTCAAGACATCAGTACTCTTCAGCCATTATTAGTAGCACCAGACATCAGTACTCTTCGGCCATGATTAGTAGCTCAAGACATCAGTACTCTTCAGTCATGATTAGTAGCACCAGACATCAGTACTCTTCAGCCATGATTAGTAGCGCCAGACATCAGTACTCTTCAGCCATGATTAGTAGCACCAGACATCAGTACTCTTCAGCCATGATTAGTAGCACCAGACATCAGTACTCTTCAGCCATGATTAGTAGCGCCAGACATCAGTACTCTTCGGCCATGATTAGTAGCTCAAGACATCAGTACTCTTCAGCCATGATTAGTAGCACCAGACATCAGTACTCTTCAGCCATGATTAGTAGCACAAGACATCAGTACTCTTCGGCCATGATTAGTAGCTCAAGACATCAGTACTCTTCAGCCATGATTAGTAGCACCAGACATCAGTACTCTTCAGCCATGATTAGTAGCGCCAGACATCAGTACTCTTCGGCCATGATTAGTAGCTCAAGACATCAGTACTCTTCAGCCATGATTAGTAGCACCAGACATCAGTACTCTTCAGCCATGATTAGTAGCGCCAGACATCAGTACTCTTCAGCCATGATTAGTAGCACCAGACATCAGTACTCTTCAGCCATGATTAGTAGCGCCAGACATCAGTACTCTTCGGCCATGATTAGTAGCACCAGACATCAGTACTCTTCAGCCATGATTAGTAGCGCCAGACATCAGTACTCTTCGGCCATGATTAGTAGCTCAAGACATCAGTACTCTTCAGCCATGATTAGTAGCACCAGACATCAGTACTCTTCAGCCATGATTAGTAGCACCAGACATCAGTAGTCTTCATCCATGATTAGTAGCACCAGGCTTTTGAGTTTATATGTCTTTAGTTATCTATTATGAATTTCCTATTGTTATTATCTTGTTACGGATTTGATGCATTAGTAGATATTGTCCTCTTGTGGTTTGAGCCTGAAGTGCAGAAACTTTGATTATGTTAGATGCTGGTATATTGCAAGCATAATCAGATTTATAAGGATCTTAGTTTGTGTTTTATGTTTCAGCACATATATTGCATTCCTTTTATAATGGATTTCCTTGATTATGATCGCTTTTCTGTGTGCAGGGCTCAGTCTGACACTGTATGTGTGTTACCATGTAGGGGCCCCCGTCTACGGTGTTGGTTGATTACAGATTGATTATTAAATCCGCCCTCCTGTCACCGCTGCGGTTTGTTAGGTGTCCACCGACTTTTGGAGCGTTGTATCTGTGGTGGTGCAGTAACTATTGTGCACGCTGCATTTTGAGAAAGGCGGTCCTGGTACGCGGAAAGATGTGCTTGTAGCTTTAAGCCACAGAATTCCCTTCTTATTGTACTGCACTGGCTCACAGTGTTCCCTTGTAGCTTCAGCCCACAGCATTCCCTTCTTATTGTACTGCACTGGCCCACACTATTCCCTTGTAGCGTTAGCCCACAACATTCCCTTCTTATTGTACTGCACTTGCCTAGTGTGTTCCCTTGTAGCTTTAGCCCACAGCATTCCTTTCTTATTGTACTGCACTGCCCCAGTGTGTTACTTTCTTGTAGCTTTAGCCCACAGCACTCCCTTCTTATTGTACTGCACTGGCCCACACTGTTCCTTTGTAGCGTTAGCCCACAACATTCCCTTCTTATTGTACTGCACTTGCCTAGTGTGTTCCTTTATAGCTTTATCCCACAGCATTCCGTGGTTATTGTACTGCACTGGCCCACGGTGTTCCCTTGTAGCTTTAGTCCACAGCATTCCCTTATTATTGTGCAACACTGGCCCTCTGCATCCCCATGCTATTGTACTGCACTGGTCCACCGTGTTCCCTTCTTGTAGCTTTAGCCCACAACATTCCCTTCTAATTGTCCTGCACTGGCCCACAGTGTTCCCTTGTAGCTTTAGCCCACAGGGTTCCCTTCTCATTGTACTGCACTAGCCCAGTGTGTTACTTTCTTGTAGCTTTAGCCCACAGCATTCCTATATTATTGTACTGCATTGACCCACAGTGTTCCCTTCTTATAGCTTTAGCCCACAGCACTCCCTTCTTATTCTACTGTACTGGCCCACAGTGTTCCCTTGTAGCTTTAGCTCACAGCATACCCTTTTTATTGTACTGCACTGGTCCACAGTGTTTCCTTGTAGCTTTAGCCCTCAGCATACCCTTCTTATTGTACTGCACCGGCTCACAGTGTTCCCTTGTAGCTTTAGCCCACAGCATACCCTTTTTATTGAACTTTACTGGCCCACATTGTTCCCTTGTAGCTTTAGCCCACAGAATACCCTTCTTATTGTACTGTACTGGCCCACAGTGTTCCCTTGTAGCTTTATCCCACAACATTCCCTTCTTATTGCACTGCACTGGCCCAGTATGTTCCCTTCTTGTAGCTTTAGCCCACAGCATTCCCTTTTTATTGTACAGCATTGGCCTACAGTGTTCCCTTGTACCTTTAGCCCGCAGCATTCCCTTCTTATTTAACTACACTGGCCCAGTGTGTTACCTTCTTGTAGCTTTAGCCCACAGCATTCCCTTCTTATTGTAGTGCACTGACCCACAGTGTTCCCTTCTTGTAGCTTTAGCCCATAGCATTCCCTTCTTATTGTACTGCACTGGCCCACGGTGTTCCCTTGTAGCTTTAGTCCACAGCATTCCCTTATTATTGTGCAACACTGACCCTCTGCATCCCCATGCTATTGTACTGCACTGGTCCACGGTGTTCCCTTCTTGTAGCTTTAGCCCACAATATTCCCTTCTAATTGTCCTGCACTGGCCCACAGTGTTCCCTTGTAGCTTTAGCCCACAGTGTTCCCTTCTCATTGTACTGCACTAACCCAGTGTGTTACCTTCTTGTAGCTTTAGCCCACAGCATGCCCTTCTTATTGTACTGCACTGACCCACAGTGTTCCCTTCTTGTAGCTTTAGCCCACAGCATTCCCTTCTTATTGTACTGCACTGGCTCACAGTGTTCCCTTGCAGCTTTAGCCCACAGCATACCCTTTTTATTGAACTTTACTGGCCCACATTGTTCCCTTGTAGCTTTAGTCCACAGCATACTCTTCTTATTGTACTGTACTGGCCCACAGTGTTCCCTTGTAGCTTTATCCCACAACATTCCATTCTTATTGCACTGCACTGGCCCACAGTGTGTTCCCTTATAGCTTTATCCCACAGCATTCCCTTCTTATATTACTGCACTGGCCCACAGTGTTCTCTTGTAGCTTTAGCCCACAACATTCCGTTATTATTGTGCAACACTGGCCCTCAGCATCCCCTTGATATTGTACTGCACTGGTCCAAGGTGTTCCCTTGTAGCTTTAGCCCACAGCATTCCCTTCTATTGTAATGCAATGGTCCAGTATGTTCCCTTGTAGCTTTAGCCCACAGCATTCCCTTCTTATTGTGCTGTACTGGCCTACAGTGTTTCCTTGTACCTTTAGCCCGCAGCATTCCCTTCTTATTGTACTGCACTGGCTCACGGTTTCCCTTGTAGCTTTAGCCAACAGCATTCCCTTCTTATTGTACTGCACTAGCCCACAATGTTCCCTTCTTGTAGCTTTAGCCCACACCATTCCCTTCTTACTGTACTACACTGGCCCAGTGTTTCCCTCGTAGCTTTAGCCCAGAGCATTCCCTTCTTAATATACTGCAGTGGTGCAGTGTTTTCCCTTCATGTAGCATTAGCCCACGGCATTCCCTTCTTATTGTGATGCACTGGCCCATGGTGTTCTGTTGTACCTTTAGCCCACAGAATACCCTTTATATTGAACTTTACTGCACTGGCCCACATTGTTCCCTTGTAGCTTTAGCCCACAACATTCCCTTCTTATTGTACTGCACTGGCCCAGCATGTTCCCTTCTTGTAGCTTTAGCCTACAGCATTCCCTTCTTATTGTACTGCATTGGCCCACGGTGTTCCGTTGTACCTTTGGCCCACAGCATTCCCTTCTGATTGTACTGCACTGGCCCAGTGTTACCTTCTTGTAGCTTTAGCCCACAGCATTCACTTCTTATTGTACTTCACTGGCCCAGTGTGTGCCCTTGTAGCTTTAGCCCACAGCATTCCCTTCTTATTGTACTGCACTGGCCCACGGTGTGCCCTTGCAACTTTAGCCCAAAGCATTGCTTTCTTATTGTACTGCACTGGCCCAGTGTGTTACCTTCTTGTAGCTTTAGCCCACAGCATTCACTTATTATTGTACTTCACTGGCCCAGTGTGTGCCCTTGTTGTAGTTTTAGCCCACAGCATTCCCTTCTTATTGTACTGCACTGGCCCACGGTGTTCCCTTGCAGCTTTAGCCCAAAGCATTGCTTTCTTATTGTACTGCACTGGCACAGTGTTTTCCCTTCTTGTAGCATTAGCCCACAGCATTCCCTTCTAATTGTACTGCACTGACCCACAGTGTTCCCTTCTTGTAATTTTAGCCCACAACATTCCCTTATTATACTGCACTGGCTGACAGTGTTCCCTTGAAGCTTTAGCCCACAGCATACCCTTCTTATTGTGCAACACTGGCCCTCAGCATCCCCTTGTTATTTTACTGCACTTGCCCAGTGTGATTCCTTGTAGCTTTAGCCCACAGCATTTCTTTCTTATTGCACAACACTGTACTGCAATGGCCCAGAACAATCCCATGTGATTGTACAGAATAAACGGAAAGCATCCCCATGTTATTATATTGCACTGGCCCATTCTCTTGTTATTGTACAGAATGGACTCAAATTATTCATATGTTATTGTTTAGAATGTCAGTGCTGTGGCAAATTCTACTTTCGCCCAAGGCCTGTCATGCAGCCATCCCACTCCATTTACTGATGCTTGCTAGCCCACCTCATCCCCACACTGTTAGTCTCTTACATGCCCATCCACATCACCACCATCATCATTAACCAATTGAAAGCCACTGCCACACCCCTGTGACAGGTTGTTGTGTCACTCGTGCTCCCTCTGCTGGCAAATAACTTACTGACAGTTGCACCCCCTATGCTTAATTCTGCCTACCACTAGTTCCAGCCTTGCAAAATGTACTCCGAGTATTCCCATTATATGTATTGTACTGTCTCAGAGCATTCCCATGTCATTGTGCAGGACTGGCCCAGAGCATTCCTATAGTATTGTGCAGCACTGGCCCAGAGCATTACTGTGTAATTGCACAGTACTGGTCCTTATTTTTCTCATGTTATTGTACAGAATGTATTGAGAGCCTTCTAATATTGACCCAAAGCATTCCCTTGTTATTGAATATAAATGGCCTAGAACATTCCTTTATTGGTGTACAGAATGTACCTGGAGCATTCACCTGCTACTATTGAGCATGAGCCTAGAGAATCCCATGTAATTGTATAGCACTGACCCACAGCATTCCTTGGGCACCAAGTGAGGAAATCAGGCCTTTTTTGTACCCCGCTTACACCCACGTGAACCCAGCCTGTGGCTTTTTCCACATACTCTGGTTTAATAGGATAAATGACAGCGGGCAGATTTAATTTTATTCTCCTTTATTCAAGTTCTGTTGTATAACTTTCTCCCAGGCGTTGCTGCCCCCAATTTGCCCTCCCTCATTGGCTCCACCAGTCCTAGGGCCAGTTCCTTACTGCTTGATGCGGCCACCATCTCCCTCACTGACAAACCGTTTGCGGCCACTGTGGGGTTAAATTAAAAACGTGTGTCAGGTATAGGGCAGTGTCCTATAGAAAGGAGCTACTAGACAGCGCACCCTGGTGGTCAAGCAGTTACATTTACAGAAAACAAATATTACACTTGGCTCATAGGCCCAAACAGGGTAAGGACACTATGGCCAGCGTGGCCCACTGCCTCCAACAACCCATGAGCATCTACCGTCCATGTTTTTACTCGAGAGTCCAGCTGGGTCACAAAATGTTCTCATAAGTACCGATTCAGCAGGCACAGGACTAGGGATACACTGACACTTCCCTTCATAGCAGAGGTTGGAATAGACCAGCATCTTCCTTTCTAGGCTACGAGACAAGAGCTTCCTCCCAGGGCAGTAGGCAGATGGGTGGGTATAGACAGGGCAGTAGCAGATGGGTGGGTATAGACAGGGCAGTAGGCAGATGGGTGGGTATAGACAGGGCAGTAGGCAGATGGGTGGGTATAGACAGGGCAGTAGCAGAGGGTGGGTATAGACAGGGCAGTAGCAGATGGGTGGGTATAGACAGGGCAGTAGCAGATGGGTGGGTATAGACAGGGCAGTAGCAGATGGGTGGGTATAGACAGGGCAGTAGCAGAGGGTGGGTATAGACAGGGCAGTAGGCAGATGGGTGGGTATAGACAGGGCAGTAGCAGAGGGTGGGTATAGACACGGCAGTAGCAGAGGGTGGGTATAGACAGGGCAGTAGCAGATGGGTGGGTATAGACAGGGCAGTAGCAGATGGGTGGGTATAGACAGGGCAGTAGCAGAGGGTGGGTATAGACAGGGCAGTAGCAGATGGGTGGGTATAGACAGAGATTATCTCACAGGACAGTAGGTACAAGGGTGCAGATGAGGTAGATATACAATACCAGGCTCACACAAGAGACACCGGGTGACACAGACACACAACAGGGCTGGGCTTGAAGACTCACCGGGAAGGGCATTGGTCCCTCAGCTGCTGGGTGATGACTCCTTCCTGATAACAAAGATCTATGAGCTTCTCAAGCACCACGTGTGCCAGTGGCACGTCCAAGCTGAGATCTGGCAGCTCTTCATACACTCGCTGGAATCCCTAGGGAACATAATGCCAGTCCCTTACTTGTCCCAACCAGAGAAGAGTGGCCACAGGCAGGGTATGCTGGGGGAATGCCAGGAATGATGTGAGAGGGAGAATGGGGCTAATCCCTATGCAGAAACAGAACCAGCTTGTGTCTATTGGACTCGAGTCCTTCACTTGCAGCACATTGAGCAGGAGGAGAAAGTGAAGATACATCTAGTGATATAAATGGCAGAAGCATTAAGCAACCACTAGGGGCATCCACACACAGGGGAGACACTTACCCGGTTCATTTGGTCCAGTGTAATGAGGCCACTCTCCCACAGAGCTTTCAGCAGTCGTACAGCCATTATGACTCGGCCCTCGGCACAACCCTCCAGCACCATCACCACTGCCTGCGAGAGACATAGTTGCACTCAGCTGGGCCCACAGGACACACTAAATCCTGGTTCCATGTTTCCCCAACTCCCACCTGAATAACCTGATCCTTCCCACTAAGTCCTGGTTCCATGCATTCCCTAGCACCCACCTATATAACTTGATCCTCCACTCAAGTCCTGGTTCCATGTTTTCCCAACTCCCACCTGAATAATCTGATCCTTCTCACTAAGTCCTGGTTCCAAGCTTTCTCTAGCACCCACCTATATAACTGAATTCTTACCAGAGAAGCTTATTGAAAGAACTAAAGATTTGGTCTTGTTTATCTATACTCTGATCCTCTTCACTTTGTCCAACCACACTACTGGGGGAGGAGTTATTAGCCAATTTGTCATCTAGTGGAATGGACTTCACACATAACCATGCCACTGATACACCCCATTATGCAAAACCCTTCCTATGATCCACCCAAACCCCACATAAGCCTCTGTGACTGCAGTAGCCCTGGGACACACTGGTAGTGGCCTTGCTTGTAGCGCTGCTTGGAGATCCAGTCCCATCAGTAGAAGACACAGTATGGGGCCCTACTGGGTCTATATCTACCTTTGTTATAGAGAAAGGGAGAGGAGGACTGGGGCTCACAGGAATTCTTACCTCATACACAACTTCATGGTGGAAATGAGGAACCTCAAGATCACGGAGGCATCGCTCGGCCTCCTCCACCTGCCCCGAGAGCATGAACTCCTGTAAGAGCAGGTTCATCTGTGGGGAACACACCAAGTGCCATCAATAAAGCTCCTCCCTCTCTATCCAATCCATCACCCTCTACAGCTATTCCTACCCACAATACACCAGCTTCTGCCTCTATTCCTACCCACAATACACCAACCTTTGTCTCTATTCCCACCCAAGATACACCAGCTTTTGACTCTATTCCTACCCACAATACACCAACCTCTGCCTCTATTCTCACCCACAATACACCAGCCTCTGCCTTTATTTTTACCTACAATTCACCAATCTCTTCCTCATTTCCTACCCAGAATTAATTAGAATTTGCCTCTATTCCTACTCACAATCCATCCTCTGTCTCTTCTGCTTTATACTATTAGAAAAAACCACATTGGATACAATATATGAAGGTGCAACACAGACTGTACAAGATGAACAAAACCCTCTCAGAAAGTTGACTTACTTCCTTAATGAGATGCTTAACTGGTCGCTGGCCACCCCCAACTCCCCACACATTGTCCAGTCGGATGATCTCTCGTTTGATTCGCAGCAACACAGCAGCGCGGTCCAGAGCGGCTCTGCAAGACATACGAGCAACCATGAGAAACAAGAGGAAGGAGATAACCAAGTGGTGGGGGGGCAAAGCATTTGAATGAAGAGTAAAATAATGGTGGTGAGAGAATTAGAGGGTTGCAGTAAGAAGAAGTTGTGAGGGATCAGAGTTGGAAGGAGATGGGTGGGAGAAAGGAAAGAAAGACACAAAAGAAAAGAGGACAAGACTATGTATAAGAGTGAAGGGGAAGGAGGGGTTAGAAGGGAATGAAAGAGAAAAGGGACAGAATGGAGCATGAGAGAAGAGAAGAATTCAGAAATGAAATGGGAAAGAAGGGAAGGAAAGCAGAAGCAAGGGGAGAAGGTAGGCAAGAAAGTAACAGAACAAAGCAATAAAGGAAGGGAGAAGCGTTCAGGAAGTAAAGGGGAAAGAAGGGAAGAGGAAAGAAAAAGCAAGGGGAGAAGTTAGTTGTGAAAGTAACAGAACAAAGCAAGAGGGGGAAGAATTCAGGAAGGAAAGGGGAAAGAAGGGAAGAAGAAAGGAGAAGCAAGGGGAGAAGTTATGAGAGAAAGGAACAGAATGGAGCAAGAGGGGGAGGGGGAGGAATTCAGGAAAGAAAGGGGAAAGAAGGGAAAGGATGAAAGGTGAAGCAAGGGGAGAAGTTGTGTGTGAAAGTAACAGAATAGAGCAAGAAAGAAAGGGAAGTGTGCAGAGATAAATAAGGGTAGGTGAAAAAGGAGTAGTAGGGTAGAGGGCAGGAAGAGGACAGGAGAAAAAGGAGCACAGAGATAAGTTGCCAGGGTACAAAATAAGAAATATACCACAGTCCTGTCATTTCATACATTCACTCGGACCAAATTAATCTTTATTTCAGGGGCAATGAATGATGAGACCTACGCTACTGCAGACTATGCCCCCCACACACAGAACAGAAGATGGAAGTGGGACCCATGTTGCTACACACTCACCGTGCATGCTCACAGTCTACTCGGCCCTTGTAGCGATCCAGGAAGTTGAGTGGGAGCGCGTGATCAGCCACAGCTCGGGCAATAAACTGGCCGAGCATCTATAATAAACAGGAGTACTAAGTATAACATACACCCTTCACCCTTAAGTGAGTAAAATAATGACACATCCCATATTTCTCAGCCCTCAGTATTATGAGACCATATTACCTGCGGGGCCTCAGGGGTATCCAGTATGAGATCAGGCAGGTCAGTCAGTATCAAGTCAAATGCCCGAGCTATGTCTTCAGGGTTTAGAACCTTTCCCACCAGGTCCGACAGGAGCCGCGAAGTCAACTCTCGATGACTGGCCTTTCCTTCTAAGGACAGAGACACTGCTACACGGGCCACCCCCGGAGACTTGGTCCCCAAATTCAGTTCCTTCAGCAGAGCCTGGGGCAGAGGAAATGACATACAGTGCTAGAGGGAGGACTAACCCCAAACCACTGGACAATGAAACTTTATATACATTGGTTCCTCTGTCTCCTAACCAAGACTAGCCAGAATGCTAAAGAGAAGAATAACCATGACCCATTGGACATGGAGAGTTATAAATGCATTGGTTCTCCTGTGTCCCAACCCTAACCAAGACTAGCTAGAAAGCCAAAAGTGAAGACTAACCATGAAAAAGAAAAAGAACTGATTGATACAATTGCACCCTCCCATCTAGTGCGTCTGAAGGCTCATATATACAATTCAAACATAACTTTTAATAACCAAAGTGAATTAAAAATGTCCTCATCAATTAAAAACAGGTTAGGAGCAGAGAGACGGATTGACAAGAGGCAACAGGCTGGTCATGTATTGGAACTGGGAACTGGTCTGTCAACCTCTATTGTAGCCACAGGCATAAGCCAGTGACAGGTTGAGTAGATAGAGGGGTCGATCAGTTCACCACTCAGGCTCCTTAAACCACCAACCCCTTCACCCGCATACGATCCCCTCCCAGGTCGATATAACACAGAAATATGTGCACACCACTGGATTGGTATCTGATCCGTCTATAGAGAAGTTGAGGAGCGGTTGAATAGCACTGGCCAAAGGCACTAATAAGCCAATAGTGAGCTGTTTGTGTTTCAAAATTCACTTCCACACCAACCCCTAAAGAGAAGACCAACCACAACCAATTGGGCAATGGTGAGCTTCTGAGATTTTGCCTATTTGTAGACAGATGAGCAATGGGTGAGAACCCAGGAATAACAGTACAAAAGAAACTTGGGTGCAGCGATCAATGGCAGCCAGTGACTAGTCTAGAGTGAAAATACACAGGGCATTGGGTTCAAGGGTTGCAGAACCCTCCTCCTATGGAAAATCATTGTTCAGGTCAAGTATGGGGGTCACTTTGTGGCTTCAAGGTGCAAAAAGTACAAAATCCAAAGTGCAACCAAATGAATTGTGTTATAATACAAAAAGTTCAACAAATTGAGTTTTTTTTTGGCTAGTCTCTCGCGTAGTGAATGACAAGTCCCTACCCCACGGCCCCTTGCTTTACACTATTATTTAATGATGTGATCAGAAAACTATGGGAAGAAAAAGAGAATCTATTAATATGACTGAGCATTAATACTCAAGTACAGTACTTACTATAACTTCCCCAGTGTCTCCATGCTCAAAGTATTCTTGCACCATTGGTTGCACGTTCTTCTGCAGTCCCACTTCATCTAACTCAGGAACCACCTTCTGATACACCGTGTCCCCCTACAGGGAAGCAGAGGATACAGTGACCCTTCAACTTACACAAATACCCTCATGGGGGGGAATTGAGGAGTAGTGGCTACAAGGATGGGTCTTCTCACCAGACCTTACACTTTGCCAAATGCAAGAGGTCTGTGCCCCACCCTACACCATCAATGCATTACCTGATCAGACTCGTCATAGTTTGGGTCTCGAGCATCAAGTTCTTGATCTCCATAGACCTGCCCTGGGGCTCCCCACACACCCTTCCCCCCAGCGCCACCTGCAAGAAAGAGCAGAATAAGCACCTTCCACACAACATAGTCTTCTCCCAAAATGTCATTTCCTAATGACGTCTACCTGAGCAACACAGATCCTGTATTAAAGGGCACCAATCCCAATTTACAAAGTGGGGAGAGGGGTTAGAGAGAGATAAAGGGTAGGGGGGATAGAGAGAGAAAAGAGAGGGGGATAGAGAGAGATAAGAGAGGGGGTTAGAGAGAGATAAGAGAGGGGGTTAGAGAGAGATAGAGGGTAGGGGGAATAGAGAGAGAGAGAGAGAGAGATAAAGGGTAGGGGAATAGAGAGAGATAAGAGAGGGGGTTAGAGAGAGATAAGAGAGGGGGTGAGAGAGAGATAAGAGAGGGGGTGAGAGAGAGATAAGAGAGGGGGTGAGAGAGAGATAAGAGAGGGGGTGAGAGAGAGATAAGAGAGGGGGTAAGAGAGAGATAAGAGAGGGGGTGAGAGAGAGATAAGAGAGGGGGTAAGAGAGAGATAAGAGAGGGGGTGAGAGAGAGATAAGAGAGGGGGTAAGAGAGAGATAAGAGAGGGGGTGAGAGAGAGATAAGAGAGGGGGTAAGAGAGAGATAAGAGAGGGGGTGAGAGAGATAAGAGAGGGGGTTAGAGAGAGATAAGAGAGGGGGTTAGAGAGAGATGGGGAGAGAGAAGGAAGGTAGAACTTTATGGACACATGTTGGTACACGAGTAACTAATGGGAAATCTCAGGCCCTTTCTCCCCTTTACCTTTTTTGGGGAGCCCCCTTCCCTTCCCCATACGGGACTTCTTATCATTCACTTTCCCCCGAGGACTGAGGGGCTCCATGGGGCATTCGGAGATGTCGGGTTCCCGCGCAGAGTCACGTGACGATGTCCGTCTGATTCGGTGTTTGGCTTTGGCCTTGACTTTGGCTTCATGCAGAGCCTTCTCCTGTGGCGTCCAATCCCGCGGCACCTCCTCCCCCACTAATGCTTCATCACCACCAGGTCCCATTGTGGGGGTTCAGACACAACCCTAGAGGGGCCACAGAATAAAGCAGCAAATATTTATACACAATGTGCCCAGAGCATGCGCTAGCCCCCACCAACCTACTGACTTGCACCAACTCACACTCATGTACTTGTCCCTCCCTCTGGGGTATTATGGGCACAGAGTCATTGGGCCACACCCACAAGAATGAAGTCCCCCATGGAGTCCCCTCCCTCAGCAAGGAGTCGTCCCCCCTCAGCAAGGAGTCCCCCCCTCAGCAAGGAGTCCTCCCCCTCAGCAAGGAGTCCTCCCCCTCAGCAATGAGTCCCCCCCCTCAACAATGAGTCCCCCCCTCAGCAAGGAGTCCTCCCCCTCAGCAATGAGTCCCCCCCTCAGCAAGGAGTCCCCCCCTCAGCAAGGAGTCCCCCCCTCAGCAAGGAGTCCTCCCCCTCAGCAAGGAGTCCTCCCCCTCAGCAAGGAGTCCTCCCCCTCAGCAAGGAGTCCTCCCCTAAGCAAGGAGTCCTCCCCCTCAGCAAGGAGTCCTCCCCCTCAGCAAGGAGTCCTCCCCCTCAGCAAGGAGTCCTCCCCTAAGCAAGGAGTCCCCCCCCCTTCAGTACACACACAGAGTTTACACACCACATGCTGCAGGTATAGAGGCAGGAGTTTGATTACCTATACAGTATATAAAATAGATTTTGTATTACAGAAAAATGATTTCAAATTTGAAGCAACTTTTTATACAGTGAACAAGGACCTCTCTGGGTTGAAGAGTCGGCCAGTGCCAGAGCTTTTATGTGAGACTTTGAGAATAATGTAAATAATGTGTTAGTGCTCATGTGTTAGTGCTCATGTGTTAGTGCTCATGTGTCTGACGGGAACTTCTATAGGCGCTTGATTGATGATCTCTTTTTTTATATGGACCGGTAGTTCAGACGAGCTGGAATTGTATGTGGATAACCTCAATAAACTTGTGACAGCAATAAAACCAATGTTGAACTACAGCTCCCTGTTTAGATTTACAGACAAATGTATTTATAGCAAGGCCACCGAGTGTACAAGTCATCAGCCCAGACATCTGCTCGATTCACTCACATTGACAGTCGTCCCAAACAGGCGGAGGAGGAGGGTTTATTGAGAATGGCTAAAAGATTGTTGGTAGGGATCTGCCCACGATTCAACCTTTTAACCTTTTTCAGCAGATTCAGCCAAATCCTTCTGCCCGGCCGAATCAAATTGTAATTTGCATTTGCAGAAAAGGGGCGGGAGGGAAATTGCGTGACTTTTTGTTACAAAACAAGGAAGTAAAGAATGTTTTCCCCTTTCCACCCTAATTAACATATGGACATTAAGATTAGGTTCGATATTCGGCCGAATCTTTCGCAAAGGATCTGGGGGTTTGGCTGAATCCAAAAGTGTTTGGAGAGAGGTTACCCAGAGGGATTCATTGAGGAAACGATTGATTTGTAATGATTTGGTCAACGTGAAGAGTAGTGAAAGAGAAAGGAGTATCGGCCGAGTAATGATATGAAGGATAATATTCTTATTATAAATATAATCCCCACAGCACAAATAGGAGAGAATGTGGGCTTAATGATTGGCAAATAGTGGCCAAGGGTGAAGTTTTAACTAAAGCTGATCATACAGGGGCTGATGACAGACCGAGTCGGCAGTTTATTGGCCCCTATGTGGGACCCTCCGTTGGGTTTCCTCAATAGATATCTGGCCAATAAGTCGGCCAAACATCGATGGGGCAGGATCGCGGGCCGCGTGGGTTTGTTGATGTAGCCCCGCAATCCGATATTATAATCCCATCATTGGGCCCTAGGGCCCACGATCAGATCACCCCCATATCACTCAACTCTATATGGTCACATGAGGGAGAGATCCAGTCGATCTCTATGTATATGAACTCCAGTCTCAAGGACAACACTGGCTTGTGTAGTAACACACTCATATGGGCAACACAATTCACACACCCCAGGCTAAAGCTATGAGAGGATAATCACAGGACCAGTATTAGGGAAGCACTGGACTCAGATATAATAGTGGATCCTGATATTGCCCAGCAGCCAATAGCAAAGCACTGGCACAGGCTAAACATCATCATCATCTCGTTGTATTCTGCCCATTGGCCACATACCTAAAGCCCCCAGTGCTGGTGATCTTCAGAAACTGACACTGTGTCACCCCCCAAAGAGTTAAATGGACCGTTCCAACTGAATTGCTTCTTCTGTTATCACAACACACGTGTATCTGTAGTGTAAATCCAGTTCTTATTCTTTGTATCTCTTCACCTTACAGGAATATTTACGTAGTCTCTGAATGACATGTGAATGATTCTCAACTCAAAGTAAAATTCTTTATTGTTTCTTTTCTAAGAATTGTCACAAATAGAATTAGAAGAGTGCGACACCCAGTGGTGAGAAGAAGAATTACACTGGAAAAAAGGACTTGTGACCTCACAAACTGTATATGGACTGATGATGTCATGTTGCTGCCTAAATTCACCTGTGGGGGCGGGTATTTATTATTATTATTTAAGTCACAATTATTGCACAATATCCTTGAGAAATGAGGGAATAAGGTGACTATGAAGATTTTCATTCATCCAGGTCATGGTATATCTAGTATAGGTCAATCTAAAACAACTGGACTTGCTGAGTATCATTAGGAAAACCCCGAATTCAAGATTCGGTCCGGGATTCGGCCTTTTTCAGCAGGATTCGGCTGAATCCTTGCGCCTGGCCAAACCGAATCCCTAACAGGGAATTGGGTCTGAGACAGACACCGACGTGGCAAAAAACACAGCCCACATTCAAAGCAAATCTCAAATTCTGACTGGCCCCCCTATTGGCACAAAACACCAGAGGGCAGCGATTAAACCCCACTATGTGGCTCCTTGGTATAAACCGCTTTCCCTTGCCCCAGCCTGGGCCTATCTGGGACCTTCAACTGCAAGCTTATGGGAATGTGTAAGCTCACTGGGACAGGAACTAATGGGAATGGTATAGGGACCATAGAGAGTAAGCTCCCTGGGACAGGAACTAATGGGAATGGTATAGGGACCATAGAGAGTAAGCTCCCTGGGACAGGAACTAATGGGAATGGTATAGGGACCATAGAGAGTAAGCTCCCTGGGACAGGAACTAATGGGAATGGTATAGGGACCATAGAGAGTAAGCTCCCTGGGACAGGAACTAATGGGAATGGTATAGGGACCATAGAGAGTAAGCTCCCTGGGACAGGAACTAATGGGAATGGTATAGGGACCATAAAGAGTAAGCTCCCTGGGACAGGAACTAATGGGAATGGTATTGGGACCATAGTGAGTAAGCTCCCTGGGACAGGAACTAATGGGAATGCTATAGGGACCATAGAGAGTAAGCTCCCTGGGACAGGAACTAACATTAGTTATAGTGGGATTAGTCTGTGCCTGTATCACAATCAGTTCCTTGTTTTCTATCTCTGCCTTCAGATTACTGTTTTCTAACATTAGTTATAGTGGGATTAGTCTGTGCCTGTGTCACGATCAGGTCCTCGTTTTCTATCTCTGCCCTTAGATTACTGCTTTATAACATTAGTTATAGTAGGATTAGTCTGTGCCTGTGTCACAATCAGGTCCTCGTTTTCTATCTCTGCCTTCAGATTACTGTTTTACAACATTAGTTATAGTAGGATTAGTCTGTGCCTGTGTCACAATCAGGTCCTCGTTTTCTATCTCTGCCTTCAGATTACTGTTTTACAACATTAGTTATAGTGGGGTTAGTACAAAGTACAGCCAATTATTAGTAGGAAGAGAGCGCATACCAGTAGGAGGGGCAGACAATGGTGAGAAAAGAGCAAACATAAGAAGATACAGGGAAAAGTAGAAAAAAGGAGCAGACAGACAGACAGACAGACAGGAGGTAACAGTAAGAAGAAGTAGGAGCTCTAGGCCCCGCCCCTATGTGACATATGTTGGTGTTTACAACACGTGCTGCACACGGCACTAAGTCCCACTACTCCCCCCTCAGCTCCGCATGTTCCTACACCGACCCCATGGGGCCCCTCATACACCAGTAATGTTACTGAACTCATGGCTTTTTATTTGCACTCACCCCGTGTCCTGCACATTTATATTCACTCACTGCTGCTCTCCACTCACTCCCAACATCACTCACACTCACTTGTGCAACAACAACACTCACATGCACAGGAGCAAGCAGCAGTCACACACCAGCCTGACTCTCTCTGACCTGCAGTTTCAGTCCCAGTGCAGCAGTCTCTCTCTCTCCCTCTCTGTCTCACTGTCAGTCTCAGCTCCAGGGCAGCAGTTTGTCTGTCTCTCTGGCAGGAAGTGAGGTCATTAGGAATCTGCACAGTCCAACCCACCCCCTCCCAACTGAGCCTGAGCCTCTTCCATTAACCCTTCCCTTACCCACCCAGCCTGCGCCTCATCCATTAACCCTTCCCTTACCCACTGAGCCTGCGCCTCTTCCATTAACCCTTCCCTTACCCACCCAGCCTGCGCCTCATCCATTAACCCTTCCCTTACCCACTGAGCCTGCACCTCTTCCATTAACCCTTCCCTTACCCTTCCAGCCTGCGCCTCTTCCATTAACCCTTCCCTTACCCACCCAGCCTGCGCCTCATCCATTAACCCTTCCCTTACCCACTGAGCCTGCACCTCTTCCATTAACCCTTCCCTTACCCTTCCAGCCTGCGCCTCTTCCATTAAACCTTCCCTTGCCCACCCAGCACCTCATCCATTAACCCTTCCCTTACCCACCCAGCGCCTCTTCCTTTAACCCTTCCCTTATCCACCCAGCGCCTCTTCCATTAACCCTTCCCTTATCCACCCAACGCCTCTTCCATTAACCCTTCCCTTACCCACCCAGCCTGCGCCTCTTCCATTAACCCTTCCCTTACCCATCCAGCCTGCGCCTCTTCCATTAACCCTTCCCTTACCCACCCAGCCTGCGCCTCTTCCATTAACCCTTCCCTTACCCATCCAGCCTGCGCCTCTTCCATTAACCCTTCCCTTACCCATCCAGCCTGCGCCTCTTCCATTAACCCTTCCCTTACCCACCCAGCCTGCGCCTCTTCCATTAACCCTTCCCTTACCCATCCAGCCTGCGCCTCTTCCATTAACCCTTCCCTTACCCATCCAGCCTGCGCCTCTTCCATTAACCCTTCCCTTACCCACCCAGCCTGCGCCTCTTCCATTAACCCTTCCCTTACCCATCCAGCCTGCGCCTCTTCCATTAACCCTTCCCTTACCCACCCAGCCTGCGCCTCTTCCATTAACCCTTCCCTTACCCATCCAGCCTGCGCCTCTTCCATTAACCCTTCCCTTACCCACCCAGCCTGCGCCTCTTCCATTAACCCTTCCCTTACCCATCCAGCCTGCGCCTCTTCCATTAACCCTTCCCTTACCCACCCAGCCTGCGCCTCTTCCATTAACCCTTCCCTTACCCACCCAGCGCCTCTTCCATTAACCCTTACCCACCCAGCCTGCGCTTCTTCTTCTATTAAAGATGGGGGACAGGCTCTGTTAGTGGGGGGATGGGCACAACACACATTAGGCTTCCTTTGTCCTAATAAACGATTCTGTATTGTTTAACCCTTTGGCTGCTTATTGGGAAGGCCTCACTAACCCTATGGACTTACACGTGTGACTGGCCTGTGACTATTTGCCACACTTCCATGTGTTTATACATATTATTGTTATTATACACATCCCTCGCTCTGTTTCCAGGCAACTACCTGTTTGGGGGAGTCTGTCCGTGATCAGGACATTTCCACACGTTGGGATGATTATGTGTAGATGACGTGGACATGGGGAGCACGTGTCAGGGAGAGCCAATCATAATCTCCGCAAATAAACAGCAGGGAGCGCGCTGAGTCTACAAGAAATGCGCATGCGCATCATACCGGACATATCTCGTGAGTCCAATAGAGCCTATCCGTACAACTGAAGTACAGACCAACCACAACGGATGAAGCGCGAAGAGTCCCTCACGCTTATTGGCTGCAGCCTTAGCTCCTCCCATTGAATACATCTGTCCTAGCAAGACACGTGATGCCGGAAGTTGCTCATCTTCAAAAAACAAATAAGCAAAGGCTTCAAAGTGCGTCGATGTTGTTTCTATGGTAACGGAGCAAACGACCGTTGTCACGTGGTGCCAATGCGGAAGTGTCTGTGTTTAGAATCTAAGGCCGGTGAGTGTGAGGCGTTACAGTCTAAAGATGCGTCTCCCGCCCCTTCCCACCGTCACTGCCGGTATCTCCTCGTTATCCCCCTCTCCTCTGTGTGTCTCTCTCCTTCCCTCTGTCTCTTTAGCTCTCCTCTGTGTGCGAGTGTCTCATTGCTTATTATTCCCAGTCAGTCAGTCAGTGAGTGAGTGAATCAGTGAGTGAGTGAATCAGTGAGTGAGTGAGTGAGTGAGTGAATCAGTGAGTGAGTGAATCAGTGAGTGAGTGTGTGAGTGAATCAGTGAGTGAGTGAGTGAGTGAGTGAATCAGTGAGTGAATCAGTGAGTGAGTGAATCAGTGAGTGAGTGAGTGAGTGAATCAGTGAGTGAATCAGTGAGTGAGTGAATCAGTGAGTGAGTGAGTGAGTGAATCAGTGAGTGAATCAGTGAGTGAGTGAATCAGTGAGTGAGTGAATCAGTGAGTGAGTGAGTGAGTGAATCAGTGAGTGAATCAGTGAGAGTGAATTAGTGAGTGAGTGAATCAGTGAGTGAGTGAGTGAATCAGTGAGTGAATCAGTGAGTGAGTGAATCAGTGAGTGAGTGAGTGGCACAGGGGGAGCAGCGGGTACTTGGTCTGCTGTGGAACAAATTGAGTGAGTTGCTAAAGGGTTTCAGGGAAGGGGAGTCCTGGGGTTATATTAATGTCATGTTGTTCTTACCCATAATGCTACAGGTGTCACACTGGTCACATGACGAGATGAGGAGCTGATCCAGATATGTCTGAGCAACCCCAGGATGTCACGTGTGAGTCCTACTTACCACTCCCACTTCTCTCTCTTCCTATTACATCAATTACTGACCATTCCTTTCCCTTCCTGCTCCTCCTTCTTCCTCATTCCCCCTACTGCCCCCTCACCCTTACTATTCTGCTTATTCATTATTTCCTCCCCACCAATCAATCACTCATTCCCCCATAACCTGACTGCCCTTACAGTAAAGAACCCCTTCCTATGCTGATGGTGAGATCTCCTTTCCTCCCCACCAATGAATCACTCATTCCCCTCTCTTGGTAGGGAATCCCATAACCTGACTGTCCTTATAGTAAAGGACCCCTTCCTATGCTGATGGTGATATCTATTATCCCCTCTCATCCCATCAAACAATACACTGCTCGCACTGTCAAATCTAGGTCACACCTTGTCTCACTCTCATTATTACTGTTACTTGCAGCAGGGGATATCTCCCCAAACCCTGGTCCAACTCACTCATTTGTACCGTCACTTATTCCTACTCTCAGGCATTCAACAAGGTCTTTTCCAGTCTCTCAGACTTTACGCACTTCTAATCTTGCAAACCTAATTCACATAAAACCAACACCCTCCCCGCCTTTCTCATGTGCCCTCTGGAATGCACGGTCAATCTGCAATAAACTAACAGCAGTCCATGACCTCTTTATAGCTAAATCCCTTCACCTTCTTGCAATCACTGAAACATGGCTCTCCCCCTCAGATACTGCTTCACCTGCTGCCCTCTGCTATGGAGGCTTCTCACTTACTCACACTCCTAGACCGGATGGCCGTCATGGTGGTGGGGTGGGATTTCTTCTCTCCCCCAAAAGTAGGTTTCAAAATCTAACTACACCAACTTCTCTCTCCTTCACTTCTTTTGAAGTCCAGAGCATACGTTTGTTTTCTCCAATCTCTCTGCGTGTTGCTGTCATATATCGCCCCCCAGGTCCCTACTCCACCTTCTTGGATCACTTTGCTGCCTGGCTCCCATACTTTCTCTCCAGTGAGACACCTGCTCTCATTTTAGGGGACTTCAACATCCCCATTGACAACTCTGACTCTGCTGCCACCTCTAAACTTCTCTCTCTAACAGCTTCTTTTGGTCTCTCTCAGTGGACCGACTCACCTACCCACATCGAGGGTCATGCTCTTGACCTAATATTCTGCCACTCATGCTGCCCATACAACTTAATTAACTCTCCCTACCCTCTGTCTGACCATCATCTACTCTCCTTTCAGATACTGCTTTCACCTGCACCTTCACAACTATCTCTCTCTACCCACACGTACAGAAACCTTAATGCCTTTGAACCACAACAATTATCAACAGTATCAGCACAATCCATATCTCATATTAATACTCTCTCCTGTCCCAATATTGCAGCTTCTCTATACAACGATGCCCTTTCAACAGCACTTGACTCCCTTGCACCTTCTACCACCCGTCACAGCCGGCCAGCTAAACCCCAACCCTGACACACTAGTGTAACACGGTACCTCCGAAGATGTAGTAGATCAGCTGAGCGACGGTGGAGAAAGTCACGAACTGATCCTGACTTCATCCACTTCAAATTCATGCTCTCCTGCTATAACCGAGCTCTATCATTATCCAAAGAACAATACTTCTCTTATTTAATATCTACTATGTCCTCCAAACCACAGCAGCTGTTTGCCACATTTAACTCACTCCTATGCCCCCCTCCACCACCTCCACCTATTAATGTTACTGCCCAAGACCTTGCTCATTTCTTTAATGAAAAAATCGATCTCATTAGGCTGAGCATACCGTCCGACAACAATCTCAGACCAACGTGCAGTCCACTCACATCTACTTTGCACTCCTTCACCCCTGCAACTCTAGATGAAGTTAGCAAACTTCTAGCCAGTTCAAAACCCACCACCTGCTCCCTTGACCCCATACCCTCTCGCCTTCTCCACCCAATCTCTGACACACTCTCTCCTGCGCTTACCCACTTATTCAATCTTTCACTCTCTACTGGTACCTTTCCATCATTATACAAACAAGCACTAATCACTCCTATCCTCAAAAAACCTTCCCTTGATCCCAGCTCTCCCACTAACTATCGACCGGTCTCCCTTCTTCCATTCGCATCCAAAATACTAGAAAGGCTTGTTTACAAACGCCTGATCCAGCATCTCACTCACAACTCCCTCCTCGACCCCTTGCAATCTGGCTTCCGCCCATCACACTCGACTGAAACTGCACTCACCAAAGTAACCAATGATCTTCTATTGGCAAAGTCTAAAGGTCATTATTCCATTCTAATCCTTCTAGATCTCTCTGCAGCCTTTGATACAGTTGACCACACACTCCTCCTTGACATTCTACACTCATCTGGCATTCGGGACACTGCTCTTTCATGGTTTACATCTTATCTGTCTGACCGTTCCTTTAAAGTTTCCTTCTCTAACTCTACTTCTACTACTTTCCCACTCTCTGTTGGAGTTCCTCAAGGCTCTGTTCTTGGCCCCCTGCTGTTCTCGCTCTATACAACTTCACTAGGAAAACTCATTCAGTCATTTGGACTTCAGTATCACCTTTATGCTGATGACACCCAACTCTACTTGTCTACTCCTGATCTTTCTAATTCTGTCCTTTCCCAAGTCACAGACTGTCTCTCTGCTGTCTCCTCCTGGATGTCACAGCGCCACCTGAAACTGAGCCTTTCTAAAACAGAACTCATCATATTTCCTCCAAGATCTTCCCCTGTCCCTCAGATATCACTCACCGTAAACAACACCACCTTTCATTCCACCACACAGGCACGCTGCCTAGGAGTCATCTTAGACTCTCATCTATCTTTTTCACCACACATTCAAACACTTGCAAAATCTTGCCGTATTCAACTGCGCAACATTGCTCGAATACGACCCTATCTCAGTTCAGAATCAACTAAAACACTGATTCAGTCTCTCATCATCTCCCGCCTTGATTACTGCAACTTACTCCTCACAGGTATTCCAACAAGTCACCTTTCACAACTCCAATCTGTTCTAAACGCGGCCGCTAGACTCATTCATCTAGCTCGCCGCTCAACATCAGCTGCTCCCATATGCATGTCCCTTCACTGGCTCCCAATCTCATCTAGAATCAAATTCAAATTACTTACACTCACATTCAAGGCCCTTAATAAAGAAACCCCTCCCTATATTTCATCTCTAATCTCCAAATACACTCCTTCACGAAACCTACGCTCTGCTTCTGATCTTCGCCTCACTTCTCCTCTGGTGACTTCTGCCCATTCTCGTCTACAAGACTTCTCTCGGGCTTCTGCTTTTCTCTGGAACTCTCTGCCACAAGCTGTCAGACTTTCCCCTTCCTTCCAAACTTTCAAGCGCTCCTTAAAGACCCATCTGTTTAAAGAGGCCTATTCAATGTACCTTAATTAATCATTGCTGTATCAAAAATGACAAATTGTTTATACAATCCTAATGTCTCAATTGTACCCTAACCTTTTAGTTTGTAAAGCCTATTGTACTCTGTAATCCTTGTCTGCTATCCACCATTTATTCCCTGTTTGCTATAACTGCAGTAAAGCACTGCGTATCTTGACAGCGCTATATAAATAAATGATGATGATGATGATGATCTCCTTTCCTCCCCACCAATGAATCATTCATTCCCCTCTCTTGGTAGGGAATCCCATAACCTGACTGTCCTTACAGTAAAGAACCCCTTCCTATGCTGATGGTGAGATCTCCTTTCCTCTCGGGCTACAGGCTAATCATCAATGTGTTTGTGCTTGTCTGTGTAGGGGTCGGCTGTGCTTCCTGCTCTCCGGTGCATTTGGTGCTACAGAGTTCAAGGCCAGGGGATGTGCCAGGGGATGTGCCGGTTGAAGTTCCCTCGCTCTTGGCAGCGTCTCTGCTGGAGGCAGACTTTACTTCTCAGCTGCAGCAGGTTGTGATTGGGCTGGCAGAGCAGCAGCAGAGATGCCCGGCTGCACACAAGGGTCCCTGGCATCATGTTGAGCGGATGGTGCGTGTGAGTCGGCAGAGACAGCAGCTGCTTCTGGTTCGAGACTATTGTGTGTGTGTGAAGAGAGTGTCGGATGTCACTCAGTATTTGGCTGTTGTGCTGGAAAGAGACCCCCTGCCAGACATGGGGAAGCTGAGCGCTCTCGCTCTAGAGCTGGGGGGTCACTGGCAGCACAGTGTGTCTCTGCACAGGAGACTCCTCAGAGACCTCTGCTCTTCCTCCTCTGCCCATACTCTGCATAGAAAACTGAACGTGCTGTTGGCAGAGGCACTGGTGCTGCTGGAGCAGAGTATTGTGAGTATGGTGAAGAGCTTGGCACATGCCCATATCCACAGTGCCAGGGATCTATTGCAAGTGCTGACTGTCTATAATCAGCTGCTGTGTGGCAGAGCCAAGTGGATTGGCATGGAGCCTTTCCCTTTGCCCAGAGTGCTGCAGGTGCTGGCACAGGAGAGAGCGTTGACACTGAGCACTCGCTTCTTGCAGACCTTGGCATCCATGGGGCTGGGGGCAGCTCTACACAGTGACATCCAGACATGTGACCCGAGTCCTGTGTTCTGTGTCCAGCACCTTTTGCCAGCTCCCTGTGTATCCCCCTGGGTTCAAGACTTCCGCAATGCATTGCTCACCCTAATTGAGGAGGACAGGAACCAGATAGATGCCATCCTGCAAACCCTAATCAGTGCTGAACCAATCACACACAAGCTGGCACAACACAGGGACCCTGGCACAGTTGGTACAGTGCCAGCCTTATACTCTCACTACTGTGCCCATCTCTGGCCAGTTTTCTACAGCAACATGTACCATGCTTTTTACTCACAATTATCCACAGCTGTGCCATCTCTGCCAGTCTGCGGGGATCCTATGTGTCTGGCTCTGCTCCGAATCCTGCATGGCACACTGGCATCAGGTAGGTGACCCCCTGCACTGAGACACAGGAGAGTTACATATTCCTTATACTCATTGGCACTTACATAGCTCACGTGCCATTCTCTACAGCCCTGCCATGTGCCCACCTGTCAGCAATATTCTCCTCTATCTGTGCCACTCTCCCTGTACCCATATTCCCCTGTATCTGTGCCACTCTCCATGTGCCCATATTCCCCTGTATCTGTACCACTTCCCGTGCCCATATTCTCCTGTATCTGTGCCACTCCCCATGCCCATATTCTCGTGTATCTGTGCCAGTATGCCCATACTCTCGTGTATGTGTTTCAGTGCAGGTCCCTGAGTTGTGTCGGAAGGAAGGACAGACTTTCTGTGCCCGTCTCATTTCCAGCTGTTTGTCCATTGCGTGGGACAGAGGTACAGAAATCTCCTGGCAGGGGAAGTTGGTCCATTTTGGGCAGGTTGGGGGGGGGGTTGGCAGGAGCTGGGATTGGTTGAGTGTAAAGGGGGTGGGATGGTGCAAGGTACCTATGGTATAAGGTAGGATGGATTGGCCCAGGTTTTGTTCTGTACTTACTGTGATTGGATGTCCATGCAGTTTTGTGCCAGGCTTTGAGCTCCATGATGACAGATAAGTGTGTGTTACCCTGCCTGAGTCGTGGGACTACCAACTCCTGGATCCCTCGTAGCCGAACTGCAGGAATTCTGGTGCAACTCTGTGACCTGCTATCATTTGCATTGAGTAGCACAAGTGCTGGTAAGACCTAGCCTTGATTTATTTTCTACCTACTGCCCTTTACTTACTTACTTACTCACTCCCTGCTACCCTGCACTAACATATGCCCTATGCCCGTGTACTGCTGCCATGCTGTGCTAACTACTTTTAGATTGTAAGCTGTAAGGAGCAGAGCCTGTCTACCACTTGTATGAACATCTGTATAGAATCTGTATATATAAATATATATATATATATATATATATATATATATATATATATATATATATATATACTACTCTCACTCCCAGCTAACCTGTACTGACATGCCCCCATTGCTCACTCCCTGCCACCCTCTATTTCAAGCTGACAATCTATACTCTCCATGTACCAACAGTATTACCCAACAGCCATTAGTTTAGAAAGCAGTTGATGGGGTACAATCCAAATAGATCACACCTATGCACCCCATTGTACAGATTGTCAGTTCTAGCATCATAAAGTAGTTGTGCCAGACATGCTAAAGTGAAAATATTAGGGAACAGATACCCCAACGCAGAGGGGCAGATTTATCAAGGGTCCAAGTGAATTTGAGGGAATTTTCTTAGTAAAAAAAGTCGAAATTCAAAGTAATTTTTTGGATACTTCGACCATTGAATAGGATACTACGACTTCGAATATTCGACCATTCGATAATCGAAGTACTGTCTCTTTAAAAAAACTTCGACTTCAATACTTCGCCAAGTTAAACCTGCTGAAGTGCTATGTTAGCCTATGGGGACCTTTATAATGCACTTTTCTACGTTTTTTGTAGTTTCGAAGTAAAATTGTTCAATCGATCACAGAAATCGTTCCAATCATTCAAATTCGAGAGATTTAAAGGAATAGTTCAGTGTGAAAATAAAAACTGTATAAATAGATAGGCTGTGCAAAATAAAAAAAATTCTAATATAGTTAGTTAGCCAAAAATGTAATATATAAAGTCTGGAGTGAACAGATGTCTAATAAAACAGCCAGAATCCAACTTCCTGCTTTTCAGCTCTATAACTCTGAGTTAGTCAGCAACTTGAAGGGGGGCCACATGGTACATTTCTGTTCAGTGAGTTTGTAATTGATCCTCAGCATTCAGCTCAGATTCACAAGCAACAGATCTGAACCATGTGGCCCCCCTTCAAGTTACTGCCTGGTAACCAGGGTAACCAGTCAGTGTAAACCAAGAGAGCTGAAAAGCAGGAAGTAGTGTCTGACTATACATGAAATCACTCCAGCCTTTATACATTACATTTTTGCCTAACTAACTATATTAGAAACATTTTTTATTTTGCACAGCCTATTTATTTACCCAGTTTTTATTTTTACACTGAACAATTCCTTTAAGCGTTGGATCGAATGATTTTACTTCGATCAAAAATGGTCAAATTCTGTAAAAAAAAAACTATTAATATAGCCATTCGATGGTCGAATGTCGAAGTATATTTCACTTCGAAATTCGACCTTTGATAAATCTGCCCCAGAAACGACGCTGCTACATTGTTTATTAACACAACGTGTTTCCAGCTATCGGCTCTTTCTCAAGTGTTACTATACAAATCAATCACAGAAATATTTAAAGGTGTATTAACATAGGTGAATTCAAAACAGTGGGGGACAACTGCTGTGGGGATTCCTTTACTGCCCAGCCTCCAAATTGTCCCAACTTGTGTAGTTCAAGGCAAAGTTCATTTGAAATTCCGAAGTCCAATGTGTGTATTTTAGTCCATTTACAAGGCATGATAACTTTTTATGAACCACATAAATGATCATTTAATTTTAGCATTTTCTGCAAGAAGGGTTAATATTCCGTAGTGTTTACTAGAACCACAATGACTGCCAATATAAACCTGTGTGTTACCTACACATTGGGACCAGGTATGTTATTTTATTCATAAAAGTAGCAGCGTCAATTCATTCTCACGACTGGATACAAACTAAGTAAACACAACTGAACAGATTTTTGAATGTCGAATGAACTTTGCCTTGAACTACACAAGTGGGGACAAGTTGGAGGCTTTAAGACGTTTTGAATTCACCTATGATATGAAAGGCTGGGGTTAATACACGTTTCTGTGACTGATTTGTATAGTAACACTTGAGAAAGAGCCGACAGCTCCAGACATGTTGTGTTAATAAACAATGTAGCAGCGTCGTTTCTGTGTTGGGAGTATCTGTTCCCTAATATTTTCACTCTGGTATTGCAATTACTTCATTAAGAACATAACGTTTGGGACCCAGATCTCTGAACAATTAAGGAGAATCACAACTGAATCAGCAACTGTCGTATTGTTGTGCCAGACATGATGTGCCCCCCCATAAAGTCATGTTGATTCATAGTTATAATGCCAGTCCCCAGAATCTGATCCCAGCGCTGCACCTGAACCCTGGTGTCAGACTCCCCGGCCTACAGTTCTGTGCGTGAGACTGTGTGTGTATCACAGTGTGACAGCAGCTGTTTCCCCTCTCTTCTCTTAGGGTCGGAAGTGCTGCCTGGTTGCCCAGATCGTGTGTTTGGAAGCCGCTGTGTGGCCACCCTGTCTCTGTGTGACACGTGGCTGCGGGCTCGTACCCAGCTGTACCACAGCACCGGATCCCTCGGCCCATTACTGCTGGTTACCCACGGAGACCTACCTGTAAGCAGAGCCGCAGCATTTCTGACTGGCACACCAACATATTGTCTCTCTCTCTGAGTGTGTGGGTGCCAGTCTGTGCCCTTGTGTCTGTGCCCCCTGCGTATATGGAAGCAGTCTCTCTAAACAGACACTGGGGTGCTAAAAACATCCCACACTTCATCTGGCTCCTACCACCAAAATATTATGATACGCTGTACTAATAGAATATGTTCCTGCTGTGACAAAGGAATTTTGGTATAAAGGAGAGGATTATGGGAAATGGCTAGAGTAGAACATGACTTTATATAAACACAGCTAATCTCAATGTGCTCCATCAGGTGCTGCAGGCAGAGGCACAGAGACTGTGCTCCCTCATCACTGAAACTGGCACCCTCACCTCTGCCCCCCGAAACAAGGTGCTTTCTCTGCAAATCCAGCGGCTCAGAGAGGGCATTGAGGTGAGTCTAGTGGGGTATCCGTTCTCTCTCTCTCTCTCCTCATGTTGCACACTGACTGCCCGTTGTCTCACCCACAATATCTCTCCTTTCTCTGTCCTTATGGCTAAGATCAGGTGTAGGACCTTTGGAAACACTTGCTCCTCTGGCTGGCAAGATCAAGGAGGAGTATCTGTTCTTATGATCTTATGTGAAGAACGGAGAAACACTTGCTCCTCTGGACTAGGCTGACAAGTGCTCCCATGAGGGAGGCACCTGATTTGCTTTTGAGTCAGGGGCAATACACCTATGCCTAATTATGCTTCACTTCCTTTGCCCCGGCCATTAGGCGGACAGGAAGTTTTTTTCTTTTTTCGGCTGCCAGCTGGAGCCTTACTAAAGGCAATCAATGGCCTTGCACCGCACACTCCAGCACCTTTTATGTGTTTGGTTTGAGCACCCTGGATGGGGTCATAGTCCTTTGGCTGGACTCCAGGCCATGACACGCCCTGGGGGAAGCTACGGCAGAACCCAGGTTAGACTGGACTCCCCCTAGCTTCAGCGAAGGGGAGTCCAAACGACCCCAAACCCCTTCAGGGGGTGGGGTTGGTGGGCCCTCCCTAGCTTCGGCGAAGGGGGACCCATCCGTTCAAGAGCGGTAGCCTTGGGACACTTGGGCAACGGAGCCCATGCCTTCGGGTAGGACTCGGAAGGATGATTCAATATCATGTCTCCTTTCTCTGTACCTCACTGACTGTCAGTTCTCTCTCCCTATGTCTAATTGTCTCAGGCAGGAACACTGTTCACTTATTATGTCAGTTATGTGCCACATACAGTAGATTTCCAGTTCTCTTGCCGTGTCTCAGCCAGGATATTGGTTTTCTTCTTTGTATTGTATTCAGAAGCTCTGCTCTCCATTCTCATGTCTGAACTGTCTCTCAGGTCCTCTCGGGCACTCTTCCACGTTCCCTGGGTTCTCTCTGCACTCGCCTAGCACAGGACATGTTTCAGAATCTGATGCCCACGGGCAGACACTGGAGAGGGAAATTCTCAGAAGGTACATGTCTTAAACATTTCTCTCTATGTTCTCTCATACGGGTAATACAGTGCAGCTGCTCCTTATGCTGCCTATATATATATATATTATAATCTCTCATAAGCAGCCACACTCTGATCCGGATCTATTGGTATGATCGTGGGTGCTGGATCAAAATTGTATTTACAAGTCTTCACATAGAACCCCACTCCAAATTCTTTAGGTGAATAAAATCACATGTATTGCATTCAATCTGTGTGGCCAACGTTTCGTCCCCCACCTTAGGGCCTTTATCAAGGAGATATATATATATATATATATACTGGATAGATTGTTAATATGTGTTTGATTTTGGCTGTGATAGGTGCCCTTTAATGGGTCATGCTGGAAATGGAATGTGCCAGAAATATTCTACACTTAGTATTATCGAGGGATTCAATTAACCCCATCTACTTCCAATGACTACAGGGATCAAATTACTGTTACACAGACAGAAATTATACTGACCAGTCCCTGTGTTCTACATACACATCAAACTCATCATAAAGTGATGGAAAATATATAAATTAGTGAGGTAAGGAAAAAGGTCCCCATGTGTGACCGAAAGTTGGATAATATGTATATTTGTGTATAATAAATCGACACATCTTCACTACAACACAGAGTGTGCTGATCTTCTGTCCTTGTAATACAACATATTTCATCTTGCACCTCTGGCTTTGTCTTGGATGGAGTGCGAGCTCTGTTGGACATTCTCTCTCTCTTCACAAGATCTGTGAGTGCGGTTCTTTTTCTAAAACTTAATATATTGCACCCAGGCATTTTTCCTTATAAAAAAAAAAAATATATATATATATATATATATATATATATATACACGCACATAAATAAATGCTGCCTGTATATATACGGCCGCATATATGTAATAATCAAAAAGAAAACCGCACCAAACAGGTCTTTATATGAAAAAAACAAAAGGTTTTATTTGATCAACGTTTCGGCTCAACAGCTGGAGCCGTCTTCATTCCTGAAACGGACACACACGATCTCTCTCTCTCAGGGGGTGATACAATGCGGCTGCTCCTTACACTGTATATAAAGTTCTCATGTATCTGCTGTCTGTACCTTTCAGGTAACCACGTGACCCCCAGTGAGTATATTGTCTCCTCAGCCAATTATGTGCTGGTACCAATTGTGGGCGGGGTCTGTGACTTCCCTCAGGAATGGCAGGTGTCGGCTCTGTCTGCGGCACTCAGGGCGTTTCTAGAGGCTTGGATGGCGCATATCCTGCAGCAACGGCTCAAGTTCAGGTAAGTGGGGTGTATGGTGTGAGCACAGGGTCAAACATAACTCGCTATCTGCCCCACCCCCAACGTCTCATTCCAATAGTTAATATGCAGCTGATATAACCGGGGCTTCTGGGAAGGTTCCCACTAGACATTGGAACATTGATGCTGGGAGTTGTTGCTGGGAGTTACTTCCATTCAGCCATTCAGCATTAATGTGGTTGGGCACAGATATTGGGGGTCAGGCTCACAGTCGGGGTTCCAGTTTATCCCACAGGGGTTCAGTTGGGTTGAGGGCTCTGGGTTCAAGTTTTTCACAAAATCCCATTGTGTGGGGACTTGGCTCTGTGCATGGGGGGCATCATTGTTCTGAAACAGCAAAGGGCCCCCCAAACTGTTCCACAAAGTAATTGTCAGGAATGTCATTGTACCTGTAGCCTTAAGGTTTCTATGGGAGAGTGGGAGCAACCTTCACTGCCATGAGTCTCTCAATGTTCACTGTCTGATTCACTTCCTGCCTGCCACACTTCCTGTCTGCCTCACTTCCTGTCTGTCTCTCAGCCTGCAGGGGGCACTCCAGCTGAGATGTGACTTTGAGAGTCTTCGGGGGCTGTTACAATCTTCAGACTCAGGACTTTCCCCAGATGTGATTCAGACCCTCCTGTCCCTCCCTGTGTTTCAGCAGTCGGATAATGCAGTGACCTGTCTCCTCCAGCAGCCGACCCGGAAGTCCTATCTACACTCTTGTGCCTGCCCCCTACTGTTCTGCTGTGAGTATTGCAGACTTCAGCTTTTCAGCCTCTCATCTTCCCCCACTTTCCTTTACCTCTCTATCCCCAATCAACCCCTCCCTTCCCGAGTACCCGACTCTCTACTCCCCCTATGCATTATTTGTGCCCTTATGACAAGTACTGGTGGGCAGTAAGGACTGTGCCACCCAGGCAACGGTCTCTTTCCAGTCCCATATTGTTCCATAGGTCATGGCTGGCAGAGCATTGGCTTCACATTATGAGGTACATGGGCATGACCACTGAATTCCACTAGCTGTTGCAATAGAACATGTGATTTTGGGGCAATGCCAGGGTCAGTGCCCATGCTGTGGTCTCTCTGCTTACTGACTGGCATTCTTCCCCCTGGGTGTAGGTGCCCCGCTCTGCAGAGTGGCAGTGGAGAACGTGTCTGACAGTTTGCAGAGCCTGGACAGGCTGGAGCGCAGAGCGTGGGACAGACGTCACTCTGCTGATGTTCCACGTCAGAACCACGATTCCTACCTCCTCCACAACCAGCACCAGTGGCTCTCCCTGCGGGTGCACAGAGGTTGGGGTGCCCTGCGGGTTCCCTGGGATGGACCTTGATCTGTTCTTGCGACTTCATTCCGGAGTGATCAGCCTTGTCCCAAAGGGCATGTTGGTATGGAGGGGGAGATGCCATGCTGCTCTCTCTAATGCTGGTGCCACCCTAGCAGTGTGCCCCCTTTCCATTAGTAGCTTTTTCCTTATTTATTGATTTGGGCCTAAATGTCTCTATTTTAATAATGACATATTTTTATATACTTCCTTGTGTGCCTGGTGTTTGTATCCACTCAGCAGCCCCCCCTTATAGGCAAGTATAAAACATGGGGAAGGTACAAAGGGCTCGTCCCATGGGCAAGGGAATATGCCCTAGGCAAGAAGGGGCCCAGTTTGGCACAGTGCTCCCCACAAACACTCATGACAGGGAAACCAAACATGAGTGTAGTTCCCCTTTAATATGACCCCCCCCCAATCATCACTGGTGAAGCCAATTCTTTCCCAAAGCCAAATCACTGGTTACATGGAGAGGCCTTGCACGTGGTTGTACTATAAATACAGATATCTGACAAGTCCAATTCCCAGTGAGTATCATGGCACAACATACACCATGAAGGGAAAACTCCCAGTAATGAAGTGTGTGAGTGTGTAAAAAGGACACTAGAGACAGAGGTCAATAAAAGGGAGTGTGCGAGGAGGAGACTGGTGAGGGAGACCAATTATGCAAGTGTGGCTAAAACTGTTCTTAATAGAAAATAAATGCACTTAGAGAAGCAGCCTGAGTGCACACATGTATTACCTCCTACAGGAAAGGGTTAAACACGTGTACCCCTAAGAAACACGAAGGCCAGGAGCAGCGCCCCCATTCCCAAACATGAGCACTTTGTAACAAAGAGTGATAATGAGAGAGGCGATTGAGTAGAAAAGTCCAAAAACAACAGAATGGGCTGAGATGAGGGTGGAACTGGCTCGTTGCTCTCACTAGAAACTTTGTGCCCCTCTCTCTGGTGCAGGTGAGATGGGGGAGACCTCGGCTAACTCTGAATTATCTTTGTCACTGTGCCTTTAACACTGATATATTCACTGCAAAATCTCTTGTGGGGTCACCGGTATCAATACAAGTTTCACACTTGTAAACACAATTTCCTGGATTCAAAAATCCCCCCCCCCCAAGACATTCTTTCCTGCTCCTTTAAGTGATCAGGAACCAGGAAATGAGTGTAAGCTCCTGGGAGCCAGGGAACAGGGTGCCCATTTCAACATAAAAAGAGTGAACCATAAGTCCTGCCCCGGGTACATATTTGATGAGTTCCCCCACTAAACTTGGTCCCTGTGGACAACCGGTAAGAATGTTGGGGTCACCCCTGATATTTCTTTTGGGGGCTGCTCAACGCCATGGCCTAGAGCAAAACTAAAAATAAAGGTTGAGTAAGTCTCCCCTAGGCTTCTTTTTCTGAAGGTTCCCCCACACGCACAGGGGCCTTGTATGAGAGCCCGACAGAACCTGGATCAGCAAAGTCCACTCTTGTGCCTTTCTATTGGTTCTGCTGGTGCTCCTCCCTGTGCAACCTGTGACTTTACCAACCGAATTCTGCTCAAATGCTTCATAATGACAATCCAGCCAGACTCCGACTCCAACTACCCACCAAGGAGAAACTTGACTCACATCGGGCTGGGATGTTTGTGCTTATATTCATAGTATCAATTATCTGCAGTGCTCTCTCTGGCATGTCTGGGGTTTGTATGTTCATTATCCATTATCTGCAGCACTCTCTCTGGCATGACTGGGGTTTCTATAGTAAAGAAACTGGGGGAGGGAGACTTGTGCAGGATCTGTCGGCAGATATATTGGGAAATCCTACTTGTGATTTTCTTTTCCAGGACTGTAGCATGGCAGTGGGCACTAATGGGTTAACCCTTCCCCGCCCCCATACCGGTCTCCTTTTTTGTTTTCTGAACAAGGGCAGGGAAAGTTGCCCACTGCCATGTTACAGTTCAGGAAAAGCAAATCACTGTGAGTATAATAGGATTTTCCAATTTCCTGGTCCTTCACATGGCAGTTGGCACTAACGGGACCTTACCAAGTAGTAAGAACAGACAATGGGCGGGATGCTGAAAGATTGTATTCCTTGAAGCTACAGCCACCTGCAGGATGGATCTCCCAAAAATAGCTCTATTAGCAGGAGACATCTAATTTGTAGAATTTCATGAAATTAATCAAAGATGACCAAAACGTAGCTTTACACAATTCCTCCAGAGATACCTGGGCTCGGAAAGCCCAGGAAGCAGCCATGGCAGGAGTTGAGTGGGCTCTGAGATCTGATGGGACAACCTATAAGCTTCTGTGATGCAGGATGTAATCCATCAACCAATGGTGGGCCTGGAAGCTTTGTGACCCGTCTTGGCTCCTGAAGGAATCACTAGAATGTTGGGATCCCTTCTCAAATCTTTGACCCTGTCCAAGTACAGTTTCAAACACCTCAATAGGTCAAGATCATGCCAAAGTCTTTCTTCATCTGTTACAGGATGTGGAAAAAATGCTACACTATGTCTTGTCCACCATGAAAATCCGTAGCTACTTCAGGGACGAAACTTTCAGGTACTTTAATAATCACAGAATCTTCCTTAAAGATCAAATTACCATCTGAAATAGTTAGTGCTTGAATTTCTCCCACCCTTCTAGCAGAGGTGATTGCCAGGAGAAAGGCCAATTTCCAAGTGGCCCATTTTGAGGTTGCGGATTCCATAATTCCACCACTTTACGCTGTTACTTACTTCTTGATTCATAAAAATGATCTGATTTAAATCTGTTTTCCTTATGTCCCATTGACACAAGAACTCCGACTGCAGCGGTCTAATGTGGTGTAAGGCCCAGTTCACTGCTTCCATTGTCGCACACTAACTTCCCTATTAACTGCTGGCAAAGTAGGGCTGATGAAGCTGGGAAACCGAAGAATCTCTTTACCAAGAGCTGAATTTCTATGGCCTTCTCCAAATGGGACCTTGAAAAAGTAGGTCTGGTCTGAGTAATATGGTGAATGGTTCATCCACTGCCATGGTTATGATGTCTGTATACCATGTTCATCTCAGCCAAGCTAAGATGGTGGGGATCCCTTTGCTGCAGATCTTTGTCAGAAGTCTGGAGAGCATTGGAATTGATGGAAAGGCATAAACTAGTCAAAAAGGCCAGGGAGTAGTTAAGGCATCTACAGCCTCAGCACGGGGCCCCGGAGAAGAATTTTGAGCACTGTGAGTTGATACTGGATGCCATGACATCTACGCATGCTGTACCCCACCTGTGGACAATTAGTCGGAAGACTGACTTGTTGAGCACCCACTTTCCCAGGTCAAGTGTGTTCCTGCTGAGAAAATCTGCCTGGTGGTTTTATATTCCAGGGATGTAAATTGCCGTGAGGTGTACTTGATGGGATTCTGCCATGAAACCATTTTTGTGTTCTCTGACATGGCCCTTTTGCTCCTCAGGCCCCCTTGCCTGTTGAGGTAGGCTACTGCTGTACCATTGTCTGCATGACTCTGGACATGGGATTGGTTGAGGAGAGCTTGCCAACAAGTAAGGGGCATTAAATATTGCACGAATTGCCAGTATGTTGATGTGCAGTCTCTTTCAGCTGTCGCTCATGTTCCTTGACACACCTGGCTGGCATCTGTTGAGATGACTATTGGATCTGGAGGCTGCCATACTTTGCCTTTGGTGAGTTGGTTTGTTGCCACCAATAGAGGCTGTTCACTATTCATTGAGAGCCTGATTTTTTGGGACAGATTTTGATATAGTTTTTCTGAAGGGGAGGTATGTGGAACCTTGCATAGAGACTGCATCTTTGGTGGAGGCCAAGAGTCCCAGGATGTCATCTGTGGTTGATGTGTGAGGTGACCTGAGTCTGGAAATGAAGGAGAAGAGTTTGTAGGACTTGTCTTGAGGCAAGGATTGGGAATTTAGAATCATGCTAAGGAAATTTGCGTGTAGGATGTGTGATTCTTGTAGTTGATTACTCAACTGTGTTGGGATAGGATCTGGATACACTTTTGTGTTTTGTCATGAGCCTCTTGCTGCGATTTCATCTAGATATGGAAATATATGGCAACCCGAAGCCCTAATGGTGGCTACTAATGCTCCCAATATTTTTGAAAATACTCGAGCTGCCGTTGTGAGGCCAAAAGGCATTGCTGTGAATTGATAATGTTTTTGTTGTACCATGAATCTTAGGTATTTTTGGTGATCCACGTGTATTTGGATATGCAGGTTAGCATCCTACAGATTCACATTGGACATTTAAGCTTCCTGGGGGATGGATTTTGTAATGGACGGAATGGACTCCATTTTGAATCTCTGATGTCCCACAGGCTTGTTGAGAGGATGTAGATTGAGGACTGGTAGGAATCCTTTATCACCATAAATAAATTGGAATAGTAACCGTGGTAGTGTTGTTGAGTTAAGACAGGAATAATCACCTTCTTTAGTAGCAGATCTTGGATTATGTCTTCTAAGGCTGCTTTTTTTTTATCAATAATTATTTATTGCATTTTAAAACATACAATATTCATGCAAGACTGGAATGTTACAAAAACATGTATAAAGCATATTATTTTACATATAATGCTCTCACGATATCTTAATAAATGTACTTAATCATAAATCCTAAAAGAAAATAAAAACAAAATATAAGAAATCTGCCTTAGCATACACAACACCAACGAGTCAGAGAGACCTAAACAAGAGATCCAGTAAAAACATATGTTACACTAGGCAATGATCCAGAATTCCCTCTCGGGTGCTAAGGCTGCTTTTTTTTAAGCGATCTCCGGAAATGGGTGGTGGCACAAAGCAACTGTTTGGGAGCCTCCGAAAAGGAATTTTGTAACCTGATGTAATTATTTGGATGACCCATTGATCCTGAATTTATGAGTTCAAAATGGGTAGAAAACAAATGAAGCAACCTCCAATTGTGATGTGACTTGGTTGAACTTCGGCTGAATCAAGAATCCTGTGTTTTTACAGGGCTTGACCTTTTGGTGGACTTTGCCTGTCTTTGCCAAGACTTGAATCTTCTGTTGATGATTGTGAAGTGGATGGTCAGTTTCTGTATGATGATCTCTGTGAAGAGTTCCAGGATCTGTGGTGAGAATTCCTTTTATGGTATTTCTTTTTGGCTCTGCGTCCTTGAGGGAGGAATACTCCTTTTTACCGCCCATAACATCTGATATGATCCTTTTCAGCTCTGAACCAAAGAGATAAGAGCCCTCAAATTTTAATGATGTTAATTTGTGTGTTGAGCCAAAGTGCTGGTCTGGTAGTAACCGAGGCCGTGGAAGCCTTTGCAGCCAGTTTAGCAATTTGTAAGGCTGCGTCACCGAGGAAGTAAAAGGCTGCACACATTTTGTCTAGATCTTCAGATGTGGGGCTCAGATGAAGGGCTGCAGACGCAGGGCGAAATATGGCTGTGCAGGAAACCTTGTTTAAGGGCTGATTCCATTTTTTTTGTCCATGGGATCCTTAAATACCCCAGCCTCTTTCAGCTTTAATTCAGTGGGTTGAACAAAAAGATTGCATACAAATATGAGGAACTAAAGTCTTTATTTAACACAATCACTTCATTTCAGGGGCTCAAAAGTAATTGGACAATTGAGTCAAAGTCTATTTCATGGGCAGGTGGGGGCAATTCCTTGGTTATGTCATTATCAATGAAGCAGATAAAAGCCCTGGAGTTGATTTGAGGGGGGGGTGTATGTGGAACAGACAACATGAGGACAAAGGAGCTCTCCATGCAGGTGAAACAAGTCGTTCTTAAGCTGCAAAAACAGAAAAAAACCATCCGAGAAATTGCTCCAATATTAGGAGAGGCAAAATCTACAGTTTGGTACATGGTGAGAAAGAAAGAAATCACTGGTGAACTCAGCAATGCAATCCAATTGTTGGACATCTACTTATGACAACAGTGGTGGATGATCACCAAACAAATATATGGACACTGAGAGAAAGCACTCAAGGCAGATTTACTGCTAGGTGATTTATTCACGACATGTTTCGGGCATCCGCCCTTTATCAAGTGTAATAGGACAAAATACTCAAGAATGTCCTGTTAAATCCACCGGTCTTTAGTTACAAAAAAGGTTCTTCCCTCCGTGATCTATTGTGCCCCTCAGAGGTCAATCCCCCGAAGGCTAAGGGTACTCAGAGATTCCTGGGGAAACAAAAAGTGGGTACCTATGCCTGCCTAAACTGTATCTGCTGTTCCTCTATCATTAAAGGTGAAACCTTGAGGCATCCTACACAGGGAACACCAATCAGACTTAAACACTTTGCCACGTGCAATACAAGTCATGTGATTTATTTACTCAAATGTCCCTGTGGTTTATGCTATATAGGCCAAACTAAAAGAGATGTTAAGACTCGTATTAAGGAACATAAGGGTAATATTCGGAATTTCAAAAAAGGAGCCTCTTCTGATACAACGGTGTCTAGGCATTTTAATAGTGCAACCCACAACCAGTCACAGCTAAAATGGATGGTCTTGGAAGTAGTTAACCATCCACAAAGAGGTGGCAACCTCAACCAGAAGCTGCTACAAAGAGAAGCTTACTGGATTAAAAGATTGGATACAATGCAGCCAAAAGGCCTAAATGGCAGTTGGAGTGTGAAATGTTTAGTCTAATACATATACAATGTTGCTATGTCCACAATTACTGATTCTCTATTTCCTTTCAGATAAAGATTTGAGCCCACGAATTATATTCTATATACTTACAATGTACGGCTAATGGTAAGATACATTGGGCTCTCTTTCTTTTCTTCAGCTCTAGTTTGGATTATCAAGCTTTTGTTGGTAGGCTCCTATAGTGAGCAGTTCCATACTATGAATGCTTACATCGGACTATGGTCGATAACTAATTGTTCTCTGAACTTTTAATGTGCAACACTTGAATAATTTTCCTTTTATTATGTGGTGGTCTCGTAACAGGAGAATTATCGTATTTACAATTGGACTTTATTTATATTGTAAGTTTTTCCACTTATACCCAATTGGGTTAATGGGTTAATTGACACCCCTTTTGTGACCTCACATCCTGCCATACCATTTAAAGTTTGTTACCCACTTCTGTATGTTATTACACTTGATAAAGGGCGGATGCCTGAAACATGTCGTGAATAAATCACCTAGCAGTAAATCTGCCTTGAGTGCTTTCTCTCAGTGTCCATATATTTGTTTGGTGACTGCCATACACCTTGGAGCGGGGGTGTCTTACGGAGATAGAGAGCCAAGAAGAGTATCTCAGCACCCAGTCAACCTTTGCCTTGTCCAGTGGTGGATGATCTCAGAATCATTTCCACGGTGAAGAGAAAGCCCTTCACAAGAGCCAAACAAGTGAAGAACAGTCTCCAGGAGGTAGAGTCTCCATATCCAAGTCTACCATAAAGAGAAGACTGTATGAAGTAAATACAGAGTGTCACGGCCGGCACCCGATACCAGAACAAATGCCAAGTACCCTGGTCTCGGCTCGGCTTCACCAGTAGTGTGACCACCGTTGGGCTTCGGGAGGAGCCCTCAGCTTACTTGGACTTAACGAGGGGTGCAAGGCGAGATGTTCTGGCTGGCGAAGGGGCACGGCTGTTAGCAGAGTCTTTAGGCCGAAGGTCACGGTACAAATGGAACAGGCAAGAGAATCGTCAGACAGGCTGGGTCGAGGCAGCCAGATAACAGGAATCGTCAGGCAGGCAAGGGTCAAAACCGGGTAATCAAACCGATGGGGTCAGGCAGAAGAGTAGTCAAAATGCAGGCAAAGGTCAGGATTCGGATATCAGAATAGTCAGGAACAGGCAGGGATCAAAAATCAGAATCACAGATAAAGTTAACAAGAACAAACAGCACAAGGCTTCAGGAACCACTAGAATAACAATTCTATCACGGGCAATGACAAACTGTGGGAATGCCCCTTTAATACTTTCAAATTTGGCGCCCTTGCGCGCTGACATCATCACGCCAGCGTGCATGCGCCTTTAAATCCGGAATTGCGCATGCACATGCACACTAAGAGAAATCCGGAAGAGGAGCAGCGCGGCGGGCGTCCCTGCCGTCCCCCCACTAGACCACCAGGGTGAGACTTCGTTACACAGAGGCTGCACTGCAAGGTACAAGCCACTCATAAGCATCAACAATACAAAGGCTACTATTAGAAATGAACATTTTATTTTCACTTTTTTAATTTGTCCAATTACTTGTGAGCCCCTGAAATGAAAAGTCTTTAGTTCATCACATATTTATACAATCTTTTTGTTCAACCCACTGAATAAAAGCTGAAAGTCTGCAGTTCAACTGCATCTGAGTTGTTTCATTTAAAATTCATTGTGTTCATGTACAGAACCAGAATTAAAAAAAAGTTGTCTGTCCAAAGATTTATGGGCCTAATTGGAATCTATATTTAAGATCCCCCAATTATCTTCCATTTTAGCTAGCTCCTCAGATAACCAATGTTTCTGAATGGCAGAGAGACTTTTGTTGGCAACTGAAAGGAAAGCGCTTTTTACAATAATATAGACAAAGTGATCCCCTATCTTCAAACCAAGTTGTCTTTTTAAAACTGCCCAAGCAAGGGGATGGTGTTTTTTAGAGGGGGAAATAATGGAGTAGTATCTGGGTTGTGAGTTTTTCCAAAGGAGATGAATTGGCATGAAAGGAGTCTGCATATGATTAAAACTGTGACTGGAGAATAGCAATTTCCAAGTAAAAATTGGGTCCCTAAATAGAGGGTTTACTTTACATTCAAAGGGATATTCTTCCGATTCAAATAGCGGATATGTAAAATGTGGGAGGTAAATATGGGAAAAAGTTCAAGAGCAGGATTTGTATATTTGTCCACTCAATAAGGTATCTAAGAAATGCAGCTAAAGTAAAGATTCTAAAATTAGTCAACTTAAGGATAAGGGCCTTGCAATTTGGATAGGGCAATGTTAGGCTTCTTACCACTCCATATAAAATGATTCTGTGCTGAATCCAGTTTCTTAATGTCATTATGTTTAAGTAGAATCGGAAAGTTTGTTAATAGATTCATTTGGGGAATATGATCATCTTGAATAGAGTTATCTTTTGTTTTAAATTTAAAAATTTATGACAAAGAGATAATATTTTGTTTATGGCTGGTGTAATGGTTTATGAATAAAGGTTCCTTAGATCTTTGGGAAAAATAAGCCCCAAGTATTTAAGCTGTGATTTTGGAAAGTCAAGTGTCAAGTTGTTCAGTAGGGTACTAGATAAAGAAGCATTGTTATTCATAATCTTTGTTTTATGAATGTTCAGTTTGTAACCTGAAAAAGTGCCACATTTATACAATAAGTTAAAGATATCAGAAAGAGAATTGTTAGCATTCTGAACAACTAATAATAAATCATCCCCGATTGCTAAGGTTTTAAGATGAAATGTATTCATGGTAACACCTTCAAATACCTCCAGATTATCTAGTGCTCTAATCAAGGGCTCTAATAAAAGATGTATCCCACATTAAACAGGTATTATAAGAATGTTGGGAGTTGTCTGAAATAAATAAATCCCATCGCTCTAGAAGCATCTTTGAGAATCCAGGTTGATCTACTAACGTGACCGGGAAAGACCATGAGACATAATCTCTGAAACCTTTAGAGGAGGCAATTTTAGCAACCACAGGTGCATGGTCAGAGTTATCAATAGGACCAATATCATTTTTACCCACAATATTATTTGACACTAAGATATAATTAATTCTGGTCCCTACCATATGTTCATAGGAAAACTGACAAACAAGGGAAAGTTGTGCTCACCACTCATTTTTAAAACCATTAGGCGGGGGTGCAATGAGGCTGTGACCACAAAATACATAGAGACAAATACAAGAGTCCTCTGCACTCAACCCACTATCAATATATTTAAGACAGAGACACTTTGTGCTACTGCTACTGAAAAATGCCTTACCCTTTAAACAAAACAGGGATTGTTTGTCCATATATTGCAATATATTTAATAATAAAGTCATCCCATATCTGGCCAGTCCTACACTTAATTTTATCTGATTCATTAAGAATTCTATTGCTTCATTATACATTTTACACAGGGACTAAGTTTTACCTGCAACTTACTTGCTGCTTTCAAAGTAAAACTCCCAAACTTGGCTGCCCTTTTATTAGACACCAGTGGGATCACCTGACTATAGTTGGATGGGGTTATAGTTATACAGGAGCAGTGACCAGCTCCATGGGAAAACTATGCCCAGAGGAGTTAAGTACTGTATATACTTGAGTATAAGCTGACCCGAGTATAAGCAGAGGTACCTAATTATACCTACGAAAACTGGGAAAACTTATTGACTCTAGTATAAGCCTAGACACAACTTCAGCCCTGTCTCCCAGCAGCGCACATTCCACCAAAGCGACCCCCCAGCGATCAACCGGACTTCTTGGCAAAGTGACAGAGAATTGCCAAATGGATTACTGTGTGCATTGTCCCACTATCCCACTACCATGTGCAGAGGGCGCTGTGTGATATTGCCATCACTGTTAATCTTTCGTATAACCAACAGAGGGCGCTGTGTGATATTGCAGTCACTGTTAATCCTTCATATAACCAACAGAGGGTGCTGTATGATATTGCAGTCACTGTTATTCTTTCATATAACCAACAGAGGGCGCTGTGTGATATTGCAGTCACTGTTAATCTTTCATATAACCAACAGAGGGCGCTGTGTGATATTGCAGTCACTGTTATTCTTTCATATAACCAACAGAGGGCGCTGTGTGACATTGCAGTCACTGTTATTCTTTCATATAACCAACAGATGGCGCTGTGTGATATTGCAGTCACTGTTATTCTTTCATATAACCAACAGATGGCGCTGTGTGATATTGCAGTCACTGTTATTCTTTCATATAACCAACAGAGGGCGCTGTGTGATATTGCAGTCACTGTTATTCTTTAATATAACCAACAGAGGGCACTGTGTGATATTGCAGTCACTGTTATTCTTTAATATAACCAACAGAGGGTGCACTGTTATTCTTTCATATAACCAACAGAGGGTGCTGTGTGATATTGCAGTCACTGTTATTCTTTCATATAACCAACAGAGGGCGCTGTGTGATATTGCAGTCACTGTTATTGTTTCACATAACCAACAGAGGGCGCTGTGTGATATTGCCATCACTGTTAATCTTTCATATAACCAACAGATGGCGCTGTGTGATATTGCAGTCACTGTTATTCTTTCATATAACCAACAGAGGGCACTGTGTGATATTGCCATCACTGTTATTCTTTCGTATAACCAACAGAGGGGGCACTGTGTCATATTGCAGTCACTGTTATTCTTTCGTATAACCAACAGAGGGCACTGTGTGATATTGCAGTCACTGTTAATCCTTCATATAACTAACAGAGGGCGCACTGTTTTTCTTTCATATAACCAACAGAGGGCACTGTGTGATATTGCAGTCACTGTTATTCTTTCATATAACCAACAGAGGGCGCACTGTTATTCTTTCATATAACCAACAGAGGGTGCTGTGTGATATTAGAGTCTCTGTTATTCTTTCATATAACCAACAGAGGGTGCTGTGTGATATTGCAGTCACTGTTATTCTTTCATATAACCAACAGAGGGCGCACTGTTATTCTTTCATATAACCAACAGAGGGTGCTGTGTGATATTGCAGTCACTATTATTCTTTCATATAACCAACAGAGGGCGCTGTGTGATATTGCAGTCACTGTTATTCTTTCATATAACCAACAGAGGGTGCTAAAAAACTGGAAAGTCTCTTTAGTAGGACCTTTAGGTCTTTCTAACTTTTTGCCTTTGTGATCTCTTTGGGGAAGAGAACTTGAATGACTGGAGAAGTTGCTTGAATAAAGAGAAGACACGTTGTTACATCTCTACTTATTTAGGTGATCCACAAAGTGACAGGCTTCTGAAGCATCTCCAAAAATCCGGGGACCAGTTGTCAGGAAAATTTTTAATTATGCTGGGTACAGCAGTGCAAAATGAATACCCAGAGAAACCAAAGATTGGCATGCTTTTGAAAATTCCTTCTTTCTTTTTTTGAGAGAGGTGTATGGAGTAGTCTTAAAAAAATCTAAATTTTAATCCCTTTTATCTCTAGACCCTTTTTGAATACTTGGAATGAGTTTTCTTATCTGAGTAGTCAAGAAATTTAGCAATGACAACTCTTGGTTCAGTGTGATGTGTGTCTTTCAACTGGCCTATACTGTGAAGCCTTTCAACTTTCAGTGGGAAAATTCCTACTTTTTAAGGGAATATTTTGGTGACTATCTTAAGTAAGGAATCCATTTTGTAAAGTTCTGAGATTCCAATGAATTTTAAATTAGTGCGTCTGGAACGGTTTTCTAGGTCATCAACCTTCAGAAAAAGTTCTTGTGTACATTTTTCCAGGAAGTCAATTTTCTTTTTTCATTTTCTAAATGAATCATCAAACATGGAAGAGATGGTTGACTCCAATTCAGAATTATTTTTTTCATGACATCCCAGCTGTTGGGAAAATGTATTAATTTCCAGTTGAAGTTTACTTAAAGTGATACTGACACTAAAAAAAATTTTATGATGGAGATAAGAAAAGGTTATTTTCTGGTGTCAGTATCTCTTTAAAGTTAATTTTTTTAAATGCATCAGTTAATAGTGCTGCTCCAGCAGAATTCTGCACTGAAATCCATTTCTCAAAAGATCAAACAGATTTTTTTATATTTAATTTTGAAATCTGACATGGGGCTAGACATATTGTCAGTTTCCCAGTTGCCCCAAGTCATGTGACTTGTGCTCTGATAAACTTCAGTCTCTCTTTACTGCTGTACTGCAAGTTGGAGTGATATCACCCCTCCCTTTCCTCCCCCCCAGCAGCCAAACAACAGAACAATGGGAAGGTAACCAGATAGCAGCTCCCTAACACAAGATAACAGCTGCCTGGTAGATCTAAGAACATAGTTACATAGTTAAATTGGGTTGAAAAAAGACAAAGTCCATCAAGTTCAACCCCTCCAAATGAAAACCCAGCATCCATACACACACCCATCCCTACTTTTAATTAAATTCTATATACCCATATCTATACTAACTATAGAGTTTAGTATCACAATAGCCTTTGTATTATGTCTGTCCAAGAAATCCTCCAAGTCCCTCTTATAGTCATTAACTGAATCAGCCTCACAACATCACCCGGCAGTGCATTCCCCAACCTCACCGTCCTGACTGTGATGAACCCCCTACTCTGTTCCTTTAAATGAAACTTCTTTTCCTCTAGTCTGAAGGGGAGGGGCCTCTGGTACGTGATTCTCTTTATGGGTAAAAAGGTCCCCTGCTATTTGTCTATAATGTCCTCTAATGTACTTGTAAAGTCTAATCATGTCCCCTCACAAGCGCCTTTTTTCCCCCAGAGAAAACAACCCCAACCTTGTCAGTCTCCCCTCATAATTTAACTCTTCCCTCCCTCTAACCAGTTTAGTTGCACTTAGTCTCTGCACTCTCTCCAGCTCATTTATATCCCTCTTAAGGACTGGAGTCCAAAACTGCCCCCATACTCCAGATGAGGCCTCACCAGGGACCTATAAAGAGACACAATTATGTTTCATCCCTTGAGTTAATGCCCTTTTTTATACAAGAACTTTATTTGCTTTAGTAGCCACAGAATGACACTGCCCAGAATTAGACAACGTGTTATCTACAAAGACTCCTAGATCCTTCTCATTTAAGGAAACTCCCAACACACTGCCATTTAGTGTATAACTTGCATTTATATTATTTTTACCAAAGTGCATAACCTGCATTTATCAACATTGAACCTCATTTTCCAGTTTGCTGCTCAGTTTTCCAGTTTAGACAAATCACTGTGCAAAGTGTCAGCATCCTGCATGGAACCTATAGTTCTGCACAATTTAGTCTCATCTGCAAAAATAGGAACAGTACTTTCAATGGCCACCTCCAGGTCATTAATAAACAAGTTGAAAAGCAAGGGACCTAGTACAGAGCCCTGCGGTACTCCACTAACAACACTGGTCCAATTAGAAAATGTTCCATTTACCACCACTCTTTGTAGTCTATCTTTTAGCCAGTTCTCTATCCAGGTACAAATATTATGTCTCAGGCCAACATTCCTAAATTTAACCATCTGTATGGCACTGTATCAAATGTTTTAGCAAAGTCTAAGTAAATCACATCCACTGCCATCCCAGAATCGAGGTCTCTACTTACCTTCTCATAAAAAGAAATTAAGTTAGTCTGGCAAGATCTATTACACATAAAACCATGCTGGCACAAACTCATAGTATTATGATTTGCTATGAAGTCCAATATCTTATCCTTTATTAACCCTTCGAAAAGCTTTCCTACCACTGACGTCAGACTAACTGGCCTATAGTTTTGAGGCTGAGAACGGGATCCTTTTTTGAATAGAGGCACCACATTAGCAATTCGCCAGTCTCTCAGCACTACGCCAAATCTCAATGAATCCTGAAAACTTAAGTAAAGAGGTTTGGCAATCACAGAGCTAAGCTCGCTAATTACCCTGGGATGAATACCATCTGGCCCCGGACCTTTGTTAATCTTAACATGTTCTAGTCTCTTTTGAATTTCTTCATGTGTGAACCATGCAGCATTAGTTGTATTACTAGAATTGGGACTGTTAAGAAGGAAACCTTCACTTACTGGTTCCTCATTTGTGTAGACAGATGAAAAATATGAGTTCAGAATCTGCGCTTTTATTTTGTTTTCATCAACCAGCTGACCCCCCTCTGATAGTAAGGGACCCACCCCTTCCTGCTTCATTTTTTTAATATTAACATATTTAAAAAATAATTTTGGATTTTTTTTACTGCTTGCTGCAATATCCTTTTCTATAGCAATTTTAGCTTGCCTTATAGCTTCTTTGCATGATTTATTGGCCTCCTTGTACCTTATAAATGATTCGGCTGTACCAGCTAACTTGAAAGCTTTTCTTTTCTTACCCACCTCAACACCAACGCTTCTATTAAACCAAAAAGGTTTTGCTTTGCAACGACGTTCCTTGCTTACAAGTGGAATATACTGACAAGTAGATTTATTAAGCAGCATTTTAAAGACTTGCCATTTTTGTTCTGTGTTTAACCCTGTGAAAAGCATTTCCCACTTAATATGTTGCAGAGATGCCCTTATACTGTCACAGTTTGCACGTCTGAAATTTAGTGTTTTAGTTGGTCCCTTATAGAATTGCTTCTGCAACAGAATCTCAAAGGAGACCATGTTATGATCACTATTCCCTAAATGCCCCTCACCCACACAAATGTTAGAGATGAGTTCAGTATTGTTAGTTATTACAGGTACAAAAGAGAGTTATTCCTAGTAGGTTCTTGAACGAGCTGGAATAAAAAGTTGTCATTCAGCATATTTACAAACCTACTAGCTTTTTCTGTCTTAGCAACCCCATTACCCCAGTCAATGTCTGGATAATTGAAGTCACCCATAGTAACAACTTGACCCAGCTGTGAAGCCGCTTGTATCTGCAAGAGTAGCTGGGCTTCATACTCGACACTTATACCAGGTGGTTTATAACATACACCAATGATAATTCTCTTTGTTACCTTTTGTCCAGTCAAAATCTCTACCCAGAGGGATTCTACACCCTCACCAGTGGCAGCTATTGTTATTTCTTTAGCGCATGGCTTTAATTCAGGCTTTACATACAAACACACTCCTCCACCCGCTATTTAATCCCTCTATCCCTCCTAAAAAGGGTGTAACCATTTAAATTCACAATCCAGTCACATGTTTCATCCCAGCAGGTCTCAGTGATACCAATTATATCATAATGTTTAGAGCAATTAATTCCAGGTCTCCCATTTTACCTGACAAACTCCGTGCATTTGCAGCATACAGCAGGGTTACTACTTTTACTTTTGAAATGTGCATTACTTAGTGAAGAATTATACGTTAAGTTAGTATTATTCTGTTTTCCTTGTAACAGAGGGACCTCCTTAGCTGGTAAACTGTATGCCCCCCTCACTCCTTCCCCATGACCCCTTACTAATCCCACTGCCCCATCTACCCTAGCTTCCCCATAATTCTTTATCTCACCCACCCCCCCTTGCCTAATTTAAACACTCCTCCAACCTCTTAGCCATTCTTTCCCCTAGCACTGCGGACCCCCTTCCATTGAGGTGCAAACCGTCACGACTGTATAGGTTGTACCCCAAGGAAAAATCAGCCCAGTGCTCTAGGAACCCAAACCCTTCCTTCCTGCACCAAGACTTGAGCCAGGCATTTAGCTCCCTAAGATCCCGCTGTTTTCCTAAACTTGCACGTGGCACAGGCAAAATTTCAGAAAAGATGACATTGGAAGACCTTTCCTTGATCTTAGAGCCTAGATCCCTGAAATCATTCTTTAAGGTCTTCCATCTCCCATTTATTTTGTCATTAGTACCGATATGTACTAAGACAGCTGGGTCGTGCCCAGCCCCACCCAATAATTTGTCTATCCGATCAACCACATGCCGAACCCTGGCACCAGGTAGACAGCAAACTGTTCGGTTGTAGCAATCCAGTCGACAAATTCCCCTATCCACTTTCCTAATAACTGAATCCCCTACAACCACAATCTGCTTAGGCCTGACTCTACTCTCCTCCCCACCACTACTAGAGAAACTGGTCTCCTGGCTGTTAGAGAGATCAGCTCCATCTAGAATTGCCAATCCAGAGTTCATACTCCCATCATCTTCACACAATCTGGCAAATTTGTTGAGATGTATAATCTCCGGATCAGCCTCCATTTTCCTTTTGCCCACTTTAGATTTTCTAACTGTCACCCAGCTAGCTGCCTCAACATCCTGCTGCTGTTCTGTTCCCTCCAAACTATCTGACCCCGCTAGGTCCTGCTCAGTGAGCAAAAGACTCCTTTCAAGATTGTCAATCGACTGCAGTGTTGCAATTTGTTGCTCTAGTGACTCTAACTTGAGCCTCCAAAGTGGCAATTTGCTCACAACCACCACAGAGGTAAGTATTGTGGATCTCTTGTTCCAAATCTGCATACATATGGCAGACTGTGCACTGAGTCAGACCTTCAATCTTGCTAGCACTCATTGTCCCAGTTACAGATCAAAACAGGAAAAAATAAAAATAAATATATAAAATAAAAATGAGGGTTTAGAACAAACTTTTGACCTAGTTTGAACCTCCTTTAGTTTTTAACTCCGGTGTTTGTAACTCCACTTACAGAACCCCCACTTAAGGAGCAAACACTTAAGAGAAGCTAACACTAGAGCAAGTGCCACTGGAGTGCCAGGGGTTCTATTTATACAGTCTGTTCAGGTGCAACTAATCAAACCCCACCCCCTCAAACTGAGGGAAAACTGCAAAGTAAAGCAGGTTATGACAAACTTGCTGTTAGCTCACTAGCACACCAAACTTTGCACCCAAGACAGAAAAACAACAACAATAAAAACAGCACTCAATAGTAAAATCCAGGTCCCACTGGGACACATTCAGTTACATTGAGTAGGAGAAACAACAGCCTGCCAGAAAGCAGTTCCATCCTAAAGTGCTGGCTCTTTCTGAAATCACATGACCAGGCAAAATGAGCTGAGATGCACCTACACACCAATATTACAACTAAATACACTTGTTGGTTCAGGAATGACATTTTATATTGTATAGTGAATTATTTGCAGTGTAATTTAGAAATTAAAAAAAACACCATAAAAATCATGACAGAATCCCTTTAAGACTTTATCCATGGATTGTTCAATGACTGGATTTACCGTATATACTCGTGTATAAGCCGAGTTTTTCAGCACCAAAAATGTGCTGAAAAAGTCTACCTCGGCTTATACTCGAGTCATATATCTGCAAAAAAAAAAAAATGTGATATCATGTAATACCGTTGGATGGTTGATACAATTGGCTCTACTCACATTTAATTAGAAAGGTAGCGTTAGCATATGTACTGTATGTATACTGGGGATCCCCTCTGTAGTTGTGCATTGTATGCAGCTGTACGATCGCTCTGCAACTATCGGGTCCTGAAGTTTCTGTGCATTTAGCGTGTGGAGGCAATGGGGATCTCCTCCGTGTTTGTTCCTAATGGAAAAAACTGTGCATAGTGATATAGAGACAAGGTCTTCAGCCGGCCCGCACTGCAGCTTTACGATCGCTCTATACAGATAAATCTCGGGTATGCAGATTTATGATCACTTTGTACAGCTGAATCCCGGGTCCTGCAGTTTCTGTGGCTCAGTATGTTCAGCGCGTGAAGGCTGCTGCTCCTTCTTTACAGGGAGGGGGTTGTCTGCCTCGTGGAGTTTCTTTCCCCGCACTTTCTGATTACTTAAATTCCATACGCTGCCGTTTGAACTTTGGGGAACCTTGTTTTACCGGTAATTGGTTCCGTGAGAGCAGTTTTGTACAATCAGCTGTACAAAGTGATCATAAATCTGCACACCCGAGATTTATCTGTATAGAGCGATCGTAAAGCTGCATATCCTGTAAGTACAAGTCCAGTTCGGGCCGGCTGAAGACCTTGTCTCTATATCACTATGAACAGTTTTTTCCATTAGGAACAACCACGGAGGAGAGCCCCATTGCCTCCACACGCTAAATGCACAGAAACTTCAGGACCCAATAGTTGCACAGAACGATCGTACAGCTGCATACTCTGCACAACTATGGAGGAGATCCTCAGTATACATACAGTACATATGCTAATGCTACCTTTCTAATTAATATAAATATTCTGCTTTGGCAGAATGTGCGCTGCTGGGAGACAGGGCTGTAGTTGTGTCTAGGCTTATACGCGAGTCAATAAGTTTTCCCAGTTTTTGTAGGTAAAATTAGGTACCTCGGCTTATACACGGGTCGGCTTATACACGAGTATATACGGTAATAATCTTGTCACATCGACTGCAATCAAAGCATGTTCTTCTCCAGAAGCTGAATTTAGAGAGAGAGTCTTTTGAGACTGATCCATAGCTGGGGTGTCAGCATCTGACTGCTTTGCATTTTTCTTATGTTGTTTTTCACAAGATTTCCCATTGAATTTGGAAGCAACATTAGGACTTAGCAGAATAAACCTATATCTAGTAGACTTATCTTTGTGCTCAGACTCCCCCTCTCACTCCAATGGTAATACTCTGGATCTCATATTTACCAGACTCTGTTCAACCACCAATTTTACTAACTCACCATTTCCCCTCTCTGATCACAATATGCTCACATTTCAACTCTCACTAACTCCCTCCTCACCCCCTGCTATTCCCCAAACACGTACTTACCGTGACTTGCAAGCTGTAGTCTCATCTCTCTTCTTCCTTTGACTCTCTTCACTCTAATATCTCAGCCATCTCATGTCCTAATGTGGCTACCTCTGTCTACTATAGTCATCTCACCACTGCCCTAAATGAGCTGCTCCTATAAAAACTAAACGTTCTAGACCCAAACCACTTCAACCTTGACATACTGCTCATACAAAAGCTCCAAAGACACTCACGTGCACTTGAGCGTCGCTGGTGCAAATCCCGTTCAGAATGAGACTTTTGGAGCTACAAATTTGCCCTGCGCTCCTATAACACCAGCCTCTTCCAAGCCAAACAAACTTACTTTACTTCACTCATTAACTCCCTTTCTAAAAAACCAGCACAACTTTTCTCCACCTTTAACCCTCTCCTTTCCCCTTCTCCACCCCCTCCATGCACATCTGTCTCAGCTCAAGATATTGCTGAGCACTTCAAAAACAAAATTGACACTATCAGAAGGGACATTCCACTACTCAACCCCCCTAGACTTCCACCACCCTCCCTCCACACTCCCCAGTCTCTCCTGTGCTCCTTCACCCCTGTCACTGATGAGGAATCTCAAAGCTTCTGGCCTCTTCTCACCTTCCCACCTCCCGCTTGATCCAATTCCCTCAAAACTTCTCCGCAATACCAATCCTTGTCTAAGCAAAGCCTTAACTCACCTATTTAATCTTTCGCTCTCAACTGGACTGTTTCCTTCTCAACTAAAACATGCTCTTGTCACCCCTATTCTGAAAAAACCCTCTCTTGATCCCTCCAATCTTGACAACCTCCGACCTATCTCTCTGCTACCTTTCATCTCTAAACTACTTGAGCGCCTAGTCTACAACCGACTAACCTCATTCCTCTCTGACAATAACCTGCTGGACCCCTTACAATCTGGTTTTAAGCCACAACACTCCACGGAAACTGCCCTGACTCGACTAACTAATGACCTTTTAACCACTAAAGCCAACAATCATTTCTCACTACTAATACTGCTTGATCTCTCAGTCGCATTTGACACTGTAGATCACCCTCTCCTCCTCCAGTCCCTCCAATCGCTTGGCCTTCGTGACACAGCCCTGTCCTGGTTCTCTTCTTACATCACCAATCGTTCCTTCAGTGTCTCCTACAATGGAGTATCATCTTCTCCCCTACCTCTTTCTGTTGGAGTTCCTCAAGGCTCTGTCCTGGGACCATTACTATTCTCCCTCTATACTTCCTCCCTCGGCAAATAAATCAACTCGTATGGTTTCCACTACCACCTCTATGCTGACGATACTCAGATCTATCTCTCATCTCCTGATCTCAACCCAGAACTCCTAACTCGCGTCTCCTCCTGCCTGTCCGCTATCTCTACCTGGTTGTCGCAACGCTACCTTAAATTAAACCTCTCTAAAACTGAAATGGTTCTCTTTCCTCCAACTAACACCAGTAACATCCCGGAAGTATCCATCATAGTTAACAATTCCACTATCACCCCCTCTCCCCAGGCCCGGTGCCTTGGGGTTATCCTAGATTCTGCCCTGTCATTCACTCCTCATATCCAGTCACTTATTAAATCACGTCACTTCCACCTAAGGAACATATCCAAAATACCATCATTTATCACCCAAGATGCTGCAAAAACTCTTATTCACTCTCTCATCATATCGCGTCTAGACTACTGTAACTCTCTTTTAATTGGCCTCCCCCTCCAGAGACTGTCAGCTCTCCAGTCCATAATGAACACTGCTGCGAGGCTCATACACCTCAGCAACCGCTCCTCCTCTGCCTCGCCATTCTGTCAATCCCTGCACTGGCTTCCGTTACCTTTCAGGATCAAATTCAAATTAATGACACTGACATTCAAAGCACTTCATAACTCTGCCCCACCCTACATCTCTGAACTCATCTCTATATACTCACCCACTCGCTTACTACTCTCCTCTACTGACCTGCTACTCAACTCTTCTCTCATTACCTCCTCACATGCTCACATTCAAGACTTTGCAAGGGCTGCACCCCTCCTCTGGAACGCTCTCCCACGGTCTGTCCCACTTTCTCCCAACCTTTCTGCTTTCAAGAAATCTCTTAAAACGCACTTCTTTCGAGAATCCTCCCCTCACTCTGCTTAACTACCAAACGCAACACCACATACAGTACCACATTTCTCACCCACTTAATTCGATCTTGCCCACTCCCACACCTTGTGTATTACTCCCTTCCCTTTAGACTGTATGCCTATGCATAGGGCCTTCCTCACCTTTTGTACCTGTATTGATTGTGATGTTTGTTACTCCATATATTCTATATATGTAATTCATGTGATGTAGTTGTATAATCACATTTACTTTACAGTGCTACGCAATATGTTGGCGCTATATAAATACATGTTAAAAATAATAATAATAAACCAACAAATAACAGGAAATAAAGTGTCCAGAGATCTCAAAACAGAATTTTTCCTCTATTTTTTTCCTCTTTGCTTTTTTTAATTATTTTTTCTTTTTAATTGTATAGGAATAACCTATTCTCTTTAGATTTAAAAATATTGAGCAGGAGAACGGATTCTTAAGTGAGAGATGTGAAGTAGGATTCCAAAGATACAGTAAATATATATAAATAGGAATCCAAGAGCAATCGGTGCCAAACTTACAGTTTTTGTATAAGTATAAATACCAGTGAAAAATGAAGCTGATAAGTTGTTAGTCCAACTAGTATCTTTAACTGGAATAGGGATGGTTTGAGGACACTGTGAGGCAACAGAAATAAGATGAAAAGCTGTATTTTGCAGCCAGACGAGAGTAATAATGTGCAGCAGATGGCGCCACAGTAATTACCAGTTGTCCCCCAGATTCTTTATGGCACAATACACATGTCGAGCTCTGCTGGGATTCAAGCCAGGAACTTTTGGGTTTCTAGCTCGATGCCTTGACCATGTGAGCAGCCTGTAGGGTTGTTCACTATATATTACCTGGCAGCCCCAGCACAGCAGCAGCTTGATTGGTTGTAATCAGCCAACCAGGGCTGACTCTGCCCTATATAAGACCAGCCCTCCAAACATTCCTTGCCTGAGCATTGGTTCTCATCCCAGCAGTGCACCATTGTCCCTAGCTATGGGGTCCTGTTCTGGCCTTCTTCCTTTTCTGCCTTATTTTGTCTTGCTTTGCCTTGCCTTGCCTGTACCCTTCCCTGTCTTGTCCTGCCTAGCTGTGAACCTAGTCTTGTTTTTATCTACTTTACCTTCCCCTTCCAGTTCTGCTCTGGGCCTGCTTTAAACCTTGATCTTTCCTTGCTTTAACCCTGCCCTGCCTTTAACCTTTCCTTGCTTTAAAGGAGAAGGAAAGCCCCAGGGTGCAAAACCCCTCACCCCTGTGTTGCCCCCCCTCCCTCCTCCCCCCTGGCCTACCTGTCCCCCATGGCAAATGCCCCTAACTTGTTACTCACCCCTCTGCGCAGGTCCTGTCCACGGAGTTCGCAGTCGCCATCTTCTCCCACGCGCGTCTTCTTCCTGCTCTGACCGGCGTTTTCTGGCGCATGCGCAGTAGGAACAGTTACCGGTACGGCTCTACTGCGCATGCGCCGAATGTCACAAAGTTTTCCGATTTCACTTTGTGACATTCGGCGCATGCGCAGTAGAGCTGTACCGGTAACTGTTCCTACTGCGCATGCGCCAGAAAACGCTGGTCAGAGCAGGAAGAAGACGCGCGTGGGAGAAGATGGCGACTGCGAACTCCGTGGACAGGATCTGCGCAGAGGGGTGAGTAACAAGTTAGGGGCATTTGCCCAGGGGGACAGGTAGGCCAGGGGGGAGGAGGGAGGGGGGGCAACATAGGGGAGGGGGGAGGGGTTTTGCGCCCTGGGGCTTTCCTTCTCCTTTAACCCTGCCTTGACCTTGCCTTTCTGGTTCCTGCTTACTGTTCTGTACCGCTCTGCATCTCGCCCTGCCTTTTCCTCCCTCTCGCTATCCAGTTATTATGCTCCAGTTTCCCTCTGCACTCTATCCCCAGTTTGATCTGGTCTACGCCTACACCGTCCTGTCCCATCCAGTCTTGATCTTCACCCTTGTCTGTCCTGTTCCACTCTGTTCCTGCCTTCCCTTTACTTGCTCCATAGGCACATTCAGCTCCTGCCTCTAAACTCACCCTTCCCTCATCAGTCTCCACAGCACCCCCTACCTACTCCTTGAAAGCACAGAACAATACCAGGCTGAGGTGAGGGTAGTTTTCTCCCACCCCACTGTATTACACTGTCTAGGAACCTCCCCCACTCTCTCTGACTCTATCAAGGTAAATTACCAATTAAAAATTACAGATTTACAGATCAGCGCTCGATCCCTAAATCTCCATTCCAGTCAGGAGCCGAAACTGGGAGTCACAATGAAGTTTTGTTGACGGCTGATTTATTTTTGTTATAGATGTTCTTGTTTATGAGATGTCTGTGAGGAGTAGGGTTGCCACCTTTCCAGTTTTGACCCAGACAGCCTGGTATTTTGAGGGCAGGATTCCCCATGATTGAGAGGGCAATCAACCAATCGTTACGTCGTAGCCCCACCCCCTGACATCACGCCCCACCCTCCACTTCATGGCCCCGCACCTCTATGGCACAGCCCGTCCCTCTACATCACTGGTTCTGTCCCTGCCCAGTCTCCACTGGTTAGAAAGGAGTAATTTTCTTTCATCTGCCTCCGAGCAGGACAAATAAAAAACGGAGGAGAGGAAGTGGAGATCAGGAAGAGGAGGAGCTATAAATCAAGATACTGTTTGTCCTGCCTCCAAATAGGAAGAACATTAACCCTAGATGTACAGACAGGTAAGGCCGTCTGCATAAATGTTCATTTACAGGGAAAGGGAATGTCTAAGGGTGAATCTCAGTCATTAATCACAGGGTTTTGTCCCCATTTTAAGTTCCACCCACCCCCAATCCGGAGAGCTGTGAGTGACACATGTTCACTGTGATGATTATAGAAACGTGCGGTCGCCTCTTCCACTCTCCAGCGACAACTGACTCCGTGCCCATTGCTGGGCTGGTATTTTACTGGCTGGTAAAAATTATGGTTGATTCCAATGTTACTAAAAGGGAAAAAAGATAAATATATAGGAAGGTCGGTATTTTTTTCCAGAAAAGGTGGCAACCCTACCCATTGCGCCTTACTGTACACAGAGAATGTGCCAGGAACAAAGATGGCACCTGTTAAGCCACTGTCTAGACACAGCCAATGGAAGTATAAGTATCTCGATCCACCCATGGCTGTGAAGTTACGGAGGCCACGAGTAAAAAACGGAAAGGAACTGGGTGAGACGGATCCCCCCCCCCAGCAACTGTGTCACTTATCTGTGTCTGCGGTCTCTGCCCTTCTACTGTGTGATTCTCGCACCCGCTACAATTCATTGGGTCTCAGCTGTTGTGTCCCCCATAAAGCCCCACACCTTCCTATAGAAGCTCACAATGCAGCTCTCCCTTAAAAGTGTGTGTCATACTCACCGGCCTGCAGCTGCCACACTGAACCAGTGATCCCTGTCCCACTACTGGAATGAGTTCAGCACAAACATAGGGACTCAGCTCATCCCTCTAATTCCATCTGGCCCCTCACTCTAACCCCCACAGTTTTCCCTGCAGCTCATCTATTGTGCATTATAATCCAGTGAGCAAGGCTCCATCCCTGTACTATTCTTGCACTTACTGTATATTGTGTCCTCCTTCCCCAGGTGCCTCCCAGCTCTCTACTGTACCACAACATGCCATAGCCCCCCATAAGGTAAGATGGCTGTATCACTAACTGCCCCTATAACTGTACTGTGCCCCTCCCACTTCTGTGACACACCTCTCCCTATATGCCCCTCCCATTTTCTGATCTGCCCCTCCCACTTCTGTGACACACCACTCCCTATAACTGACCTGTGCCCATCCCTTCTCTGCTGATTGACCCTCCCCTATAACATAGGGTTTGTGTTTATTTGCAGGATCTGCTGGACCCTTTGAGTTTCCTGAATGCGTATGAATCTGGGGGCCCTGGGGGGCATGTAGGGTATAAAGAATACAACTGGGAGAGAGAAATGGGCAAGTGGAAGAAATATTCCCTATTCTCCCACACTCTGTGTTACCCCCCCATTAAGTTAGACTGGCACCCACACAAGATGCCCTCTATTTTACTCTGTGGCAGCAAATAGATCCCCTGTGTTTATTCATGTGCAACTGGTAGTTATGGGGACTATAGAGTGTAATTCCAACCAGAGGCCACAGGGGGCAGCAAGCAGTATCACACTGACAATGCAGCACATGTACAGGCTGTACAGTATAGTACCATAGAGAACACAGTATAGTCCCACATTACTGGCAGTGACCTTAATAACCTCCAGTTTCCCCTCAGTCTCTCTGTGCCAACAACTCCGCCCACTTCCTCTCTCAGGGAGATGTCACTTCCCGATTGTCTTTCCACACCCTCAGATCAGCCTCTCACTGGGATTGGCCAGTCGGACAGGGATGACAGTTGCTGCCAGGCAATGACTAAGTTTTGTTTGAGTTCAGGGACCAGGCGATCCATATAAACATCAGATCCATCATTAATAGTGAGACACCAGTTGACCCTACAGGACAATAACAATCGGACACCTACAGAGGGAGCCACTGAGTTGAGGTTGTGCCTGGGAAACCCCTTGCACACAAACTGCCGCCTCATTCCATTTCACACTATATACATCTTTTATTATAAACCATTGGCAAAATATACATTTGGCTCCAGAAAATATGACTTTATACAAAGGCTTGCCCATGCTCCGAGCAATAAGGCACTCTGGGGAGATGACACAATATTCACACAGTCATTTGAACTAGGCAGATTGCTAGCTCACTGGCCCAGCACACATACAGACAATAAACAGAACACAGCGCGGGGGTCACCTCCTCTTCTCCCTGACACTGTACAACACAACGAGCGGCGCCGGCTGAAAGACACAAAAACATCACAATGGTCCTGTATGTAGAGTCTGGGGCCCCGGGGCCACCTGGCGTGGTCAGGGTCATACCCGAGAGGGAAGAGACAGGCTCAGGGAAGGGTTTCATGGGAATTAGTGAGAGACGTGCAAATACCCTGGTGCACAATTGATCTTGAAAAACAACGGGGCCAATTTGGGGGTTGGAACTCACCTTGCCGTACCAGTGCATCAACCACAGCTGCTTCATGGTCATGTGATCCGGCAGCACTTTGTTATCAATCAGGAGCTGCACCTGAGTGGGAAAGCTCAGTGTAACCAGCTGATATTCTCACCCACTGCCCACTATGCCCACACGGTGCCACCAACACTCACATGTGCCAGAGGTGCGCTGAGCCGATGACTAAGAACCCCACGTAGGTGACGAATCTCAGAACGGACCAGAACATCGAACAAATTTCTGCTGCAGAGAAAGGAACGGTGCAAAATCACTTTCTCTAAATGGTGCCACGTCCCTTCCCTGCCTGACTCCCTCACTATTTGTCTTCTACACTGTGCCACGTCCCTTCTCTATTCTCTCCCTCACTATTTCTCTTCTACACTGTGCCACGTCCCTTCTCTATTCTCTCCCTCACTATTTGTCTTCTACACTGTGCCACGTCCCCTTCTCTATTCTCTCCCTCACTATTTCTCTTCTACACTGTGCCACGTCCCTTCTCTATTCTCTCCTACACTGTGCCACGTCCCTTCTCTATTCTCTCCCTCACTATTTCTCTTCTACACTGTGCCACGTCCCTTTCTCTATTCCTCTCCCCTCACTATTTCTCTTCTACACTGTGCCACGTCCCTTCTCTATTCTCTCCCTCACTATTTCTCTTCTACACTGTGCCACGTCCCTTCTCTATTCTCTCCTACACTGTGCCACGTCCCTTCTCTATTCTCTCCCTCACTATTTCTCTTCTACACTGTGCCACGTCCCCTTCTCTATTCTCTCCCTCACTATTTCTCTTCTACACTGTGCCACGTCCCTTCTCTATTCTCTCCCTCACTATTTCTCTTCTACACTGTGCCACGTCCCTTCTCTATTCTCTCCCTCACTATTTCTCTTCTACACTGTGCCACGTCCCTTCTCTATTCTCTCCTACACTGTGCCACGTCCCTTCCTCTATTCTCTCCCTCACTATTTCTCTTCTACACTGTGCCACGTCCCTTCTCTATTCTCTCCTACACTGTGCCACGTCCCTTCTCTATTCTCTCCCTCACTATTTCTCTTCTACACTGTGCCACGTCCCTTCTCTATTCTCTCCCTCACTATTTCTCTTCTACACTGTGCCACGTCCCTTCTCTATTCTCTCCTACACTCGCCACGTCCCTTCTCTATTCTCTCCCTCACTATTTCTCTTCTACACTGTGCCACGTCCCTTCTCTATTCTCTCCCTCACTATTTCTCTTCTACACTGTGCCACGTCCCTTCTCTATTCTCTCCCTCACTATTTCTCTTCTACACTGTGCCACGTCCCTTCTCTATTCTCTCCTACACTGTGCCACGTCCCTTCTCTATTCTCTCCCTCACTATTTCTCTTCTACATCTGTGCCACGTCCCTTCTCTATTCTCTCCCTCACTATTTCTCTTCTACACTGTGCCACGTCCCTTCTCCTATTCTCTCCTAACCTTCTCTATTCTCTCCCTCACTATTCTCTTCTACACTGTGCCACGTCCCTTCTCTATTCTCTCCCTACTTTTCTTTCACACCCTCTGTGCACGTCCTCCTCACTATTCTCTCCTACACTGTGCCACGTCCCTTCTCTATTCTCTCCCTCACTATTTCTCTTCTACACCTGTGCCACGTCCCTTCTCTATCTCTCCATCACTATTTCTCTCTACAACTGTGCCACGTCCCTTCTCTATTCTCTCTACACTGTGCACGTCCCTTCTCTATTCTCTCCTCACTATTTCTCTTCTACAACTGTGCCACGTCCTTCTCTATTCTCCCTCACTATTCTCTTCTACACTGTGCACACGTCCCTTCTCTATTCTCTTCTACACTGTGCCACGTCCCTTCTCTATTCTCTCCTCACTATTTCTTTCTACACTGTGCCACGTCCCTTCTCTATTCTCTCCCTCACTATTTCTCTTCTACACTGTGCCACGTCCCTTCTCTATTCTCTCCTCACTATTTCTTTCTACACTGTGCCAGTCCCTTCTCTATTCTCTCTACACTGCTGCCACATCCCTTCTCTATTCTCTCCCTCACTATTTCTCTTCTACACTGTGCCACGTCCTTCTCTATTCTCTCCCTCACTATTTCTCTTTCTACACGGTGCCACGTCCCTTCTCTATTCTCTCTACACTGTGCCACGTCCTTCTCTATTCTCTCCCTCACTATTTCTCTTCTACACTGTGCCACGTCCCTTCTCTATCTCTCTCCTCACTATTTCTCTTCTACACTGTGCCACGTCCCTTCTCTATTCTCTCCCTCACTATTCTCTTCTACACTGTGCCACATCCTTCTCTATTCCTCTTCCCCTCACTATTTCTCTTCTACACTGTGCCACGTTCCCTTCTCTATTCTCTCCTACACTGTGCCACTCCCTTCCTCTCCCTCACTATTTCTCTTCTACACTGTGCCACGTCCTCTTCTCTATTCTCTCCTCACTATTTCTCTTCTACACTGTGCCACGTCCCTTCTCTATTCTCCTCCACTGTGCCACGTCCCTTCTCCTATTCTCTCCTCACTATTCTCTTCTACACTGTGCCAGTCCTTCTCTCTCTATTTCTCTTCTACACTGTGCCACGTCCCTTCTCTATTCTCTCCCTCACTATTTCCTCTTCTACACTGTGCACGTCCTTCTTCTTCTCTCCTCACTATTTCTCTTCTACACTGTGCCACGTCCCTTCTCTATTCTCTCCTACACTGTGCCACGTCCCTTCTCTATTCTCTCCCTCACTATTTCTCTTCTACACTGTGCCACGTCCCTTCTCTATTCTCTCCCTCACTATTTCTCTTCTACACGTGCCACGTCCTTCTCTATTCTCTCCCTCACTATTTCTCTTCTACACTGTGCACATCCCTTCTCTATTCTCTCCCTCACTATTTCTCTTCTACACTGTGCCACGTCCCTTCTCTATTCTCCTCCTACACTGTGCCACGTCCCTTCTCTATTCTCTCCCTCACTATTTCTCTTCTACACTGTGCCACGTCCCTTCTCTATCTTCCCTCACTATTGTCTCTCTACACTGTGCCACGTCCCTTCTCTATTCTCTCCCTCACTATTTCTCTTCTACACTGTGCCACGTCCCTTCTCTATTCTCTCCCTCACTATTTCTCTTCTACACTGTGCCACGTCCCTTCTCTATTCTCTCCCTCACTATTTCTCTTCTACACTGTGCACGTCCCTTCTCTATTCTCTTCCTACACTGTGCCACGTCCCCTTCTCTATTCTCTCCCTCACTATTTCTCTTCTACACTGTGCCACGTCCCTTCTCTATTCTCTCCCTCACTATTTCTCTTCTACACTGTGCCACGTCCCTTCTCTATTCTCTCCCTCACTATTCTTCTACACTGTGCCACGTCCCTTCTCTATTCTCTCTACACTGTGCCACGTCCCTTCTCTATTCTCTCCCTCACTATTTCTCTTCTACACTGTGCCACGTCCCTTCTCTATTCTCTCACTATTTCTTCTACACTGTGCCACGTCCCTTCTCTATTCTCTCCCTCACTATTTCTCTTCTACACTGTGCCACGTCCCTTCTCTATTCTCTCTACACTGTGCCACGTCCCTTCTCTATTCTCTCCTCACTATTTCTCTTCTACACTGTGCCACGCCCTCTCTATTCTCTCCTCACTATTTCTCTTCTACACTGTGCCACGTCCCTTCTCTATCTCTTCCTACACTGTGCCACGTCCCTTCTCTATTCTCTCCCTCACTATTTCTCTTCTACACTGTGCCACGTCCCTTCTCTATTCTCTCCCTCACTATTTCTCTCTACACTGTGCCACGTCCCTTCTCTATTCTTCTCCCTCACTATTTCTCTTCTACACTGTGCCACGTCCCTTCTCTATTCTCTCCTACACTGTGCCACGTCCCTTCTCTATTCTCTCCCTCACTATTTCTCTTCTACACTGTGCCACGTCCCTTCTCTATTCTCTCCCTCACTATTTCTCTTCTACACTGTGCCACGTCCCTTCTCTATTCTCTCCTACACTGTGCCACGTCCCTTCTCTATTCTCTCCCTCACTATTTCTCTTCTACACTGTGCCACGTCCCTTCTCTATTCTCTCCCTCACTATTTCTCTTCTACACTGTGCCACGTCCCTTCTCTATTCTCTTCCTACACTGTGCCACGTCCCTTCTCTATTCTCTCCCTCACTATTTCTCTTCTACACTGTGCCACGTCCCTTCTCTATTCTCTCCCTCACTATTTCTCTTCTACACTGTGCCACGTCCCTTCTCTATTCTCTCCCTCACTATTTCTCTTCTACACTGTGCCACGTCCCTTCTCTATTCTCTCCTACACTGTGCCACGTCCCTTCTCTATTCTCTCCCTCACTATTTCTCTTCTACACTGTGCCACGTCCCTTCTCTATTCTCTCCCTCACTATTTCTCTTCTACACTGTGCCACGTCCCTTCTCTATTCTCTTCTACACTGTGCCACGTCCCTTCTCTATTCTCTCCCTCACTATTTCTCTTCTACACTGTGCCACGTCCCTTCTCTATTCTCTCCCTCACTATTTCTCTTCTACACTGTGCCACGTCCCTTCTCTATTCTCTTCTACACTGTGCCACGTCCCTTCTCTATTCTCTCCCTCACTATTTCTCTTCTACACTGTGCCACGTCCCTTCTCTATTCTCTCCCTCACTATTTCTCTTCTACACTGTGCCACGTCCCCTTCTCTCTACTTCTCTCCCTCACTATTTCTCTTCTACACTGTGCCACGTCCCCTTCTCTCTATTCTCTCCTACACTGTGCCACATCCCTTCTCTATTCTCTCCCTCACTATTTCTCTTCTACACTGTGCCACGTCCCTTCTCTATTCTCTCCCTCACTATTTCTCTTCTACACGGTGCCACGTCCCTTCTCTATTCTCTCCTACACTGTGCCACGTCCCTTCTCTATTCTCTCCCTCACTATTTCTCTTCTACACTGTGCCACGTCCCTTCTCTATTCTCTCCCTCACTATTTCTCTTCTACACTGTGCCACGTCCCTTCTCTATTCTCTCCCTCACTATTTCTCTTCTACACTGTGCCACATCCCTTCTCTATTCTCTCCCTCACTATTTCTCTTCTACACTGTGCCACGTCCTTCTCTATTCTCTCCTACACTGTGCCACGTCCCTTCTCTCCCTCACTATTCTCTTCTACACTGTGCCACGTCCCTTCTCTATTCTCTCCCTCACTATTTCTCTTCTACACTGTGCCACGTCCCTTCTCTATTCTCTCCTACACTGTGCCACGTCCCTTCTCTATTCTCTCCCTCACTATTTCTCTCTACACTGTGCCACGTCCCTTCTCCCTCACTATTTCTCTTCTACACTGTGCCACGTCCCTTCTCTATTCTCTCCCTCACTATTTCTCTTCTACACTGTGCCACGTCCCTTCTCTATTCTCTCCCTCACTATTTCTCTTCTACACTGTGCCACGTCCCTTCTCTATTCTCTCCTACACTGTGCCACGTCCCTTCTCTATTCTCTCCCTCACTATTTCTCTTCTACACTGTGCCACGTCCCTTCTCTATTCTCTCCCTCACTATTTCTCTTCTACACGGTGCCACGTCCTCTTCTCCTATTCTCTCCTACACTGTGCCACGTCCTTCTCTATTCTCTCCCTCACTATTTCTCTTCTACACTGTGCCACGTCCCTTCTCTATTCTCTCCCTCACTATTTCTCTTTACACCGTGCCATCTCTCTCCCTCACTATTTCTCTTCTACACTGTGCCACATCCCTTCTCTATTCTCTCCCTCACTATTTCTCTTCTACACTGTGCCACGTCCCTTCCTCTATTCTCTCTACACTGTGCACGTCCTTCTCTATTCTCTCCCTCACTATTTCTCTTCTACACTGTGCCACGTCCCTTCTCTATTCTCTCCCTCACTATTTCTCTTCTACACTGTGCCACGTCCCTCTCTATTCTCTCCTACACTGTGCCACGTCCCTTCTCTATTCTCTCCCTCACTATTTCTCTTCTACACTGTGCCACGTCCTTCTCTATTCTCTCCCTCACTATTTCTCTTCTACACCGTGCCACGTCCCTTCTCTATTCTCTCCCTCACTATTCTCTTTCTACACTGTGCCACATCCCTTCTCTATTCTCTCCCTCACTATTTGCTTGTAGTGTGAGACGAGGCTACATGGAGATGTACAGGTACTTACAGCTGGGGACACTTACCTGCAGGATAAACTTCTTCTTGTCTTTCCCAGAACTAATAAGAGAAACACAAGCAATTTAGCACATGCCACCCCCACCCTCCTCACTTATTTAATGTGCCACTGCTGGGGGTCACAGACATTCTCACCTGACTTTCTCAAGACAAAGACAGACATGCTCATCGTTCCTGTAATAGTGGGACGTCTTCTGAGAGACTGCCAAGGAAAGAGACAGATGCGAGACATCTCCCACAGAGTCTGGAAGACAAAGGAGTAACCTCAGTGGCCCTAAGTGAGAAAATACTGGGGATTTGGGCCCCACACTTAAGGGAGGGGTGTGCTATGAATTAATTACCTTCAACTGCACTTGACTGAAGAACTCGCTCCAACCCACGCGAATGGTAGAAATCTCTGATGCGACTGTCCTCATCTGCAGAGATAGTCCCCACAGTAAGCAGGAGACAGACAGACCCCCTCATCTCAGCCCACAACCCCCTGGGGGATACAGTGAGATGGACAGACAAAGCAAAGTGTCCTGCAGACAGACTCCCCCAGGAGGGAACAGTTAGACAGACAGACAGACTCACTCTCCTGAAGGCCCGGCACCAGCTTGTAGACAATGTCCTGCAGGACCCGGTCCAGCTTA